>OY856411.1:1476801007-1477488507 GCA_963693085.1 Alisma plantago-aquatica | reverse complement strand
GTATCTTTTTTATACTAAAAACTAAGTAAAAACAAATTAAACTACAAATGTAAACAAACTATCCTACTGTACCTATGGTTGGGTTGCCTCCCAACAAGCGCCCTTATTTAACGTCTTAGGCTAGACGACTTGAAGCTCATCATCTTGGCACTTTGGGGCATGTTCTTAGAGGATCGTGCGGTAATTTGAATTCAACTCGATCTCCTCCAATTCTCAAGGACAATGTACCTCTCCCTAAGGCAGTCATGACATCCGCCGTTGCTTGAAACAGCCTTCCTAGAAGAATTTCACAGCTTTGGAGCGGTGGCATATCCATGACAACAAAATCCACCAGGAATATGAATCTATCCACTTTGACGAGAACATACTCACACACACCATATGGTCTCACTATAGACCCATCCGCTAATTCAATTGTCGCGGCCGACTTCTTGATCTCCTTTAACCCAAGTTTTTGAAATGTCGCCAGAGGCATGAGATTTATGCTGGCGCCGGAATCACATTGCACTTTAGGAAAATGTCGACCACCTATTGAGCAGGGAATGTAGAAGCCCCCTGGGTCTTTTCTCTTCTTTGGCGAACTCCCGTGAATCATAGAACTCACCGTCCTATTCATCCGACAAATATCATCGTCTTTTATCTGCCTCTTCTTATTGATGATTTCTTTGATGAACCTCCCATAGGCGGGAACCTTCTCGATCATATCCACTAATGGAATATTGATGTGGAGTTTTCGGAATATTTCCAAGAATTTCCTAGAATGACAATGCTCTTTCTTTGGCCCTGGATTTTCTGGACTTGACACAACTGCTGCACTCACACGCATGTGAGGTGGCACATATGAGCTTTTCGGGGCCAACTCCCCTAAGCTTACTTCAATCACTCCCTCTGACATGGGCTTTGGTGAGACATCATCAACAGTAATAGCTTGTTGTGGTTCCTCTCTCGCATTAAATGTTTCCACACGTGCACAAACGGCCTTCAATTGTTCTTCTTGCCTAGATGGAGATGCAATATTCATAACTCGTTGTGATTTTCTGAAGAAAGGGTTTCCGCCCGGCAGTCCATAGTAAGTGCGTGGATACGGTATCGCCGGTGATGCATGCGTATTAAAAGTCATTTTTCTTTCTTCTTTAGCTTCTTGCACCTGAGATTCCTCCCCGGCAACGGCGCCAAAAACTTGACGTGTATTTTACTACGCGCTAAAACTGCAAGTATACGCGTTGAGTAGTACAGGACTTTGTGAGGCCCGAGTCGAACACAGGGATACTCAGAATTGTCGGAGACTCCTACTAACTATTTGCGATCAGCTAAGACAAATAAAAAATTGGTGTTTGTTGTCAAAATTAAAAGAAAATGAAAATAAAACAAAGCAAACAATCGATTAAAGGTTAATTTAATCAATTCAAAAAGGTATCTTTAGGATTGCGGTTTCACCGCGGGTATTCATTGTATTAGATTTTATATAATGCCTCAATCTTCTCTCTCTATCTGGGTAGTGGCCTGAAAATAGAATTGCCCACTGTCGTGGTGCAATTCACTACTTAGATTTCGGTCGGTTCCACCGTCGTAGTAACCTATTCCCTAAACTAACTGCATTACGAATGATCTCTCAGTTTCCACCATTAATTTTACACCACCTTGGTCAAGGGATTTATCGATTAATGTAGGTTTCGTCTCTTTTCAGCCGTTAATCCTTCTGTCGAAGTGATTAAGGGAATTAGATTATTATTATGATGATCAAGCATAACAATATATGGAGAAAACGAAGCTATGCCACAGATTTAAGAGAGAAAATATGAATTACTATTATAAAACTGTCATACAATGAATTCCCGGGCTACTCCCGGTCCTAAAGATGGAGGGGATTAGCCCCGCATGTTCATCTCACACTAGTACATGGTAGAAATAGGGGAAATCATATGAAAAACGTGAATTGAATGGGAAAACCCCTGAACGGAGAAGAACTGATTGATCCTTTGCGTAGAACATGTGCTTTCCTGCCTCTCGGTGGTGAAATCCGTCTTCGGCAGCGTCCGGATCGACTGGTATGAACTTCTGGCCTCCATTCCCCTTTCTCCTCCTCCTCGGCACTTGTGCAATGGCTAATCAGATCTCCTCCCTTGTCTGGGCGGCCGTCATTAGGTATAAGTCCCTAATTAGGTCACTAATTAACTCCAGCCGTCCGATTGAGATCAATCTGAATCCAACGCATATTTGACGGCGTCGATACCATTGACGCGAGTCGATGGTATCGACCCGCTGCAGTAACGAACCCTTCCTTTGTCACGCCCGACATCATCTCGATACCATCGACTCAGGTCGATGGTATCGACTTCCTTTAGGCGTTGGTTTTGTCGTTTTGCGACGCTGTAGCCTCCATGTGTCGATGGTGTCGACTTGGTGTCGATACTATCGACTGCTTCTACGTCAACAAGCTGATGGTATCTCGATACCATCGACATCAAAGTCGATAGTATCGACTTTTTCCTGCTTCTTTCGGCTGGCGACCTGTGACCATGTCGATGGTATCGACTTCCGTCGATGGTATCGACGGAAGCAAATACTCGTTTGTCCTTAAATTCAAAGACAAGATCACATCAATTCACACAAATAATAATAATTTGACAATTAATGCTCAAAATGATGAAATAAAGGGAATTTGACATAAAATAGTGGCAAAGACCAAAATGGATGAATTATGCAATATTAACCATAAAAATGACTAATTAAAGCATAAAACACATATAAAACAGGTCTATAAATGCGACTCAAAATCATCGCATCATTGACCAAACCAAGGTAGGAGACAACTTGGACCCATTTGATCAGTGGATGTGGGTCCATGATTTGCACTCATCTATTGGATCATGCATGTGGATCCTTAGCCGCATGACCAACATATTCCTAATTACATTATAAATCGAATAAAGTGTTATACACATTATTTAATGAATTTCTCTCTCTCTTCTTTCGAGGGCTCCAACAATCTCCAAATTTAAAAATAAATTGACACGATGTCTGATTTTGAGGGGTAGAATTTGAATATGGAATTAGTTTTTCCTTTTGAGGACTTTTAATGGGTTAATAATTTAAAACTCATTCTCTCTTTCCTCCTGCATTTATGACTCTATGATTATCCAAATATGCTCAAATTTCACCCATGTGTCCCAATTAATATCTTAGATACGATTTTGCTATTATTTGGTCTTGTTTGCCATTTATTTAATCAATTCTTAAAATGAAGGTTCTACACACTTTCTCTCTCCTACTTTTTCAAATTATCCAAATATTATCTGAATTAATTGAAAACTTGCCCAAAGGCTTATTTTAATTCCTAGATTACGAATTTGGAGTTGGTTTTCCAATTTAAGAACATTAGATATTTTATTTCTCTTTCTTGGCTTATTTCCTATTTTCCTTTAATAAAAGTTTTTATATATCTTTATATTTTTCACATTGGATGATACTTGGCCCTTAAGTAACTCTTAGTCCAAGAAAATGAATTTGTGTATCAAATTATCTCGTGGGTTCACTTAATTGAGATTTTTGGAAATATATTCCACTTTATCTCTTTTTATCCTATTTATAGCATTTATCATCTCCTTGATGTATATTTTGGAATTTCTTTTCTTTTCCCTATTCTAAAAAGTCCTTGAAAGTTCTAGCACGAAATTTTTTATTATTTTTTAATACTTAGTGGACAATTTGCACATCAGGCCCATATAACTTAGATTTCTACTGAGGTATTTGTGCATAAAACCCTTTACTAAGAATGTATGGGAAATATTTATCCAATAACCATCATAATAACACTAATTCAACTCCAAATACATAAGGGATGAAAATGAAGGACAAATATTATAGAAAAAGAGTACAAAGAGATACATAGTGGATTTGAGTATGTTACAATCTTCTTGATCGTGGTTTCACTGATGCAAACTCCTTTCCGACTAGCTTTGTAATTGAGATCATGGGAAAGAGATTTCTTGGTAGCAAAAGTGAAATGACCACATCAAGGTAGGTAGGGTGGGTGGGTACCACGGGTATTCTTCCTAGAGTCAAAGCTTGTCATGTGGTGTAGAATGTATCATGAGCACTTGACTCTAATGTTATTTAATAGACAGTACATGGTCACAATAGTGTTCTCTACAATTTCCGTTTGATTTTTCTTTGGGTGGACATTGTCGTTAATAACTAATGTAATCAACTTGTTCTTGAGATCGAGGGAAGAGGATAGAAAGGTCAAATTCTTCCTATAGGGTACCTAAGGATTCTTCAAGAACTTGTGGATATCATGAAGAGTAAGATCAAAGTGCTTGTAGAAAGCCTCGAGGTCTAAAAGGTCAAAATAGTCAGGATAGTCCTTCCTCCACGTGCTGGTGACCTCCATTCCATTGAAAAAGATATTCAAGGAATCTTCTGAGATTGTGAATTTTGTCTCAATAATCAGGGAAGTGAGGATAACTTGGCTATTGGGTGGTGGCACTATAGTGTCATAGTTCCATGAAATATTTGCATAGAATTCATGGACCACCTTGGTGTTTGTAATGGAATTTGGAAAGCAACGACGTTCTATGCACAAAGTACCTAGGTGATGGGTATGGAACAACTCCACAACCTTCATGATAGACTTCTTTGTAGTGAAATGAGGCTCAAACAAAGCTCGAAATGTGAAAGGGGTTCATAGGAAGGAGCTCCTTATAATGTTGAGAGCTTCGGAGGAACAAAATGAGGTTTCATCAAAGGATATGAGGCGAGGGTAAGAGGAGGATGGTTTAGCTCCACTAGGGGTGGCTCTCTTCCTTTAGTTGGATGCCATGGGGGTCGGATTGAGAAGCAACAACAACCAAAAGAGGGAGATATCCTCACCAACAGGATGTCTAAACACCTAGAAGGGTGTGGGAAGATGCAAGGAAGACTAGGTTAGGCAAGGGAAGGGATGTCCAAACTTGGGTTGAAGGTTAAGGGAGATGGAGGTGGGATATCGGTGAAATTTTCTCTTGTTGAGAGGAAGTAATGTCAGTCGAACTCTAATTAATTTTGGTCCAGATCAGGCAACGGTTGAGTTTTGAGTTTGGGAAACTTGACTGATTGACATGTTCACATAACATTCAACCAAGGGATCGGTCAAGTTTGCAAATCGAACAATAGGTAACCTGTCTAAAAACATAAAATTTTAATTCCTAGCCAATAGGGTACTAATTAAATTTATTTCTTTAGTTTATT
The DNA here is from genome assembly GCA_963693085.1 of Alisma plantago-aquatica. Lineage (NCBI taxonomy): Eukaryota > Viridiplantae > Streptophyta > Magnoliopsida > Alismatales > Alismataceae > Alisma > Alisma plantago-aquatica. Next base: position 1,477,483,278 of record OY856411.1, on the reverse strand, counting down.
ATGTGTTGTAGACATATTGAGGCACATATCAGATCCATACACACATGCCTCTATATGTGTTTATGACATAACATATCTTATGAACCCAGGGAGGATGAAAATCCTTTCTTTGAAGTTTACATAGTCTTCTAGCATCTCGTATCTTCTTTAAAGACCACCTACGACATCCAAGTAGATGATTATTAGTTAGTCTTTTCTTGTCTCCTCATGTGATTCTTCTCTCATGACTAATAATCACATGAATTCTCAATTTGGGTAGCTTATGCATCGGCAAAGTTAAAAATTCACTTGAAATCATGAAAGTTGATAGTATGATTTGATTTTAAATGAAAAACCCCATTTTGGATGAATGAAAGTACTCTTTAATGTGATGTACTCATGCAAAATCAATATTATAAAACCGGATATGAGTGTTTTGCATGTTTGAGGTAAATTCTTGATATCGTGAAATAAGGTGGGACTTTTATTTTACACCTCATGTTTGATGAGGTCCCTATTGATTAAACTTATGTTGTTCTATTTTTTATTATGCCTCAAACATAGTTAAGCAAACTTTACCCCTATTTTATATGTATAATGATTATGATTTGGAATGACCATGTCATTGGAACCCTAAATCATGATGTCAGGACTTGCTACAAGAGGAGAATCCCCCTATTGACTATTATTTCTCTTTGTAGACTCAATTTGAATGGCACGTGGAGTTAGATCTGAATCTTGCACTAGTATGCTCAAACCATCGAGTTCTCAATTTGGCTTCTCGATTTTCAAAATCTATCCTTACCTTGACCTTGACAGGAAGCGAATGAAATTTGACCTTGATCTTCCAAAATATTGAAATATGGTTTCCCTATTATGATCGTGATGTTTGACTCGTGATCTTGTGAAATACGATTTGATACTTCACACTCGCCCTTTTTAAGTATGCTTGATGACTCATGATTAATATGGACTAATGTGCTAGATTAGGCTGGTAATTGACTTATGACTCCCCTGACCTAGGTCACATCTCTATTTTGGCTATATGTAAATTATCTCCTTATGAATTATTTAGTGTTTTGGAAGGTAACCCCTTCCATACTATTCTGATTTCTTGACCTAAGTCTGAAATAGGTCAAATCCATGACAATATTGATACTCGATCATGAATCTTGATTTATTGACGATCTTGAAATATGATGTTGTTGACTATAGTTAGTGGTTAGGTTCGTAGAATGACCTAGGCCTGTATCATTCATCAACCACGAATACCATAAGAATTAACACAATATTGATGCCATGAAATGTTGAATAATGCTCGAAATGTTACTCGATTGATGTATATGGATGAATTAGCACCCTTAGAAAGGTTAGTTAACTAATCCATTTAAGAATTGAGGTAACCTTGAATGTCACCTGAAGTTTGACTGACTAAGTATACAAAGCCCGAAAGAGCAAATATTGAGTATAATTCTTTAAACCCAACTATACCATCTCTAAGGGACGTCAAGAAAAGTGATTGATGAAGTGGTTGACTATTGGTGACCAAGCCCAAGAGGGAAGGTCACTGAGAAGACCAAGCCCATGAGGGAAGGTCACCAAGAGTCCAAGCCCAGGAGGGTAGGCCAACATTAAGACCAAGCCCAGGAGAGAAGGTCACCAAGAGGCAAAATCTAGGAGGAAAGTCCAACATAAAGACCAAGCCCAAGAGAGAAGGACACCAAGAGGTCAAGCCCAAGAGGGAAGGCCAACATGAAGACCAATCCTAGGAGGGAAGGTCACTAAGAGGCCAAGCCTAGGAGGGAAGGCCAACATGAAGACCAAGTCCAGGAGGGAAGATCGACATCACATGTAAAATAGGTGCATAATGTGGTAAAAGAGGCTCATTTATTTACTTTTACGAAACATAGGGTCAATTCACAACTACTAGGTAGAAATTCACCACAAATAAGTGTCATTGTTAATCAAACATTCTCATAAAAAGAAAACAAGGAGTAGATGAGATTTTGTTGGTTTAATATGCGGATAAAACAAGGCACAAATATATCAAAAGGAGATACAAATATGCACCAAGTACGTTCTCAATGAGATGGAGAAGCTATAAGAAGCGTGATTGTAGGAAAACTAGACATAAAGTAAGCAACAAGAGAATGAAGTAATGTATTGCCATTAACAATTAGAGGAAGTAACTGTCTGACTTGGTCTATTGTAAAAGTTCATTGTTTTATATTCAAAATTGATACTCCCATATACTACATTATAACACAAAGGAAGTCCATGATTTAAATTCAAATTAATTTTAGTGCTTCTTTGAATCCTGAAGTAGGCATTAGAATGGTGTGAATGCAAAGTTATACTTCTCCTCATTCTCAAGGGTGTTGTAATTGTCAGAAAACATCTTCAATGAATGCCATGACTAGAGGAGCTTTAACTTTGTTGTATCAAATCCCTCATCTTCTACTTCTTGGTCAACTTTCACAATCAGTTGAGGTTCTATGACCATCTTTCGCTTCTTCATCAACCTCTTCTTTAGCTTTTTCTCATGGAAATCTTCTTCTAGTTCGTCAGCCACTTCTCTAGCATGTTTACATTTTCATCATTCCCAGCCTATTCTATCAGTGACATGATCTTTGAAGGTGCTGCAGTTGCTCATTGTGAAGTACTAGATTTTTCCAACTTTATATTCATCGGCCATGGAGATGCTATGATGGCCTCTTGTATGGCTACATTTATGAACTCTGGCAATGTCATTGTCTTCGTTGATGATTTGGTCACTTATGATTTCACCTTATTACTTGTTTTTCTCTTGTAACCTCGTACATTCGAGTTTGTGGCTTTTATAGTCAGAGTCTACTCAAAGTTGTCATTGGACGTCGTCGACTCGACCAATGGGTGACAACTGCTGATGTGATAGGTCGCCAGTTGATACAGTCTCTCAACAATAGATATCTCAAGAACAGGTCAAAGTCAACTTTTGTGATTAATGCTACCAGAATGACGGGCTATCAAAACTTCTTATATTGGCGATGTGAATCAATCGTATTATCTAGGTGAAGCGGTTAACGGTGGAGCAATTTGTTGGTATGGGAATGTAATTAGTCTTGCCGACGTAATGTCCATTGACCTGATAATTGCCTATATACTTGACATGACGGAAGCGGTATGCTGAACGAGATGTGATTCAATGCTATAACATGCCCAATCAATTTATATAGTACCAAGGATAAATCAGGCTAATGCTATGTGACAAGCCTCATGGTTGTCGGTAGTTAGATATCCTTAATCTTTTCTTATTTGTTCCTTCCATGATTGGAGACCAAGAATATGTCTATATTTTGTGATAGTCACGACTTATGTAGTTGTTGTCTGCAATGTCCTACAAGCAAAAGAGGATCTATTCGTTCGATCTCCTTAAATGCTATAACTTTCTGAATAAGAGGACTCACTTCATTGTAAGAGTAGTTCTCTACTAGATATAGCTTTCTCTCTTAGTGATAGAGTTTTCTTCGTATGACTCCCTTTCATGAGGGTTTGAATATTGGTGCTTTAACCTTTTCTTAATAGGTTTACTACTAGTTGTTTGTGATGTTTTATTGGACACACATATGGAAAAATAATGGGTTGCCTATAACTTGAATTCCTGATACTTGTACATTCTTGACACAAATCTAGATAGTAACATCCCATGACAAACATTGGATAAAGAGACAACAATATAAGAGTGGGATTGCAAGATTTTCCATACATTTCGATCTAAATATTTTAAACGTTATTTTCACATCTTGATATATTATACATATTTAGAAGTTAGGAATCTCTTGTAGAGACATATAACTTACAAATATGTGATTAATATTTGAGTATTGCTATACAACCCCAATGTAGAACCAGATCTCAGACAACATTGTATCCTCATTAGTTGTTGTCACGTCAATTTGGAAATCATGTACAACAGCTACGGTGACGGGACAGTAGCATTGGAAAGAGAGAGGGTGGGTGGAGGGCTAGAAAGAGAGAGGGAAGAGAGAGAAATAGAGAGAGGGAGGGAGGGAGTGAGGAGAGAGGAGTGGCTGGAGGAGAGAGAAAAAATGAAGAGAGAGATTTTTATTTTGTTAATAACTTTCAATCTGGGATGTATTTTTTGACAAAATAAAAATTGTTAGATTCCTTATCAATTATACTTTTCAACAAGACCAAAGTCGATGTAGTTTTGAGAAATTTAATACACACTCTAAAAATTATACAAAATATTTATTATATTTGGTCCAATTTTTATTTTTTTGAGAAAGATAATTTTTATGTTAAATTAGTATTTTAAAAAAATAGTTTTTATCTCCAAAGAATTTTTTTATTTTCCCTAACAAAATTTTCTTATTATCCTTTGTAAATGTTTTATTATCTCTAGGCAAATCTTTTTTTATCTAAGTAGAATATTTTTTTTTGAATTAGTTGTTATCTATAGAGAATGGTTTTGTTATATGTAGAAATGATTCTTGTTATCCCTAGTAAATATTTTGTTATCTCTATACAAATTTTTTATTATCCAAGTAGTATTTTTTTAAAAAAAAATTAGTTGTTTGCTATACATAATGATTTTGTTATCCCTAGTAAATGTTATGTTATCCTTAGCAAATATTTTTGTTATCCTTGGTTAATGTTTTGTTACCTCTAGACAAACATTTTGTTATTCAAGTAGTATACTTTTTTTTGAAAATTAGTTGTTATCTGTAGAATTTTTTTTCTTATCCCTAGCAAATTTTCTTGTTATCCCTAGCAAATGATCTATTATATGTAGTAAAACTTGTTCTTATCCAAGTAGTTTTTTAAAATTAGTTGTTATCTGTACATAATATTTTGTGTTATCCTTAACAAAAAAAAATTTATCTCTATTAATTTTTTTTTCTATCTCTAGTCAATTTTTATTTTGTCCAAGTAGTAATTTTTTTTAAAAATTAGTTATTTTGTCTACAAAATAGGAGAAATGTTGCGTAATTATTTTTTTAAAATTAGTTTTTATCATTGGTCCAATCGTTGTTATTTCTAATTTGGTTTGTTATTACCTCTAATCCAATTTATTATTATTTTTGACTTAAACTTCTTATCATAGGAGAGAAGTGATGTACAAGAATCTACATTTTTTTTTTAAAATATCGACATTAGTCTTATCAGAATGTATTTTTATTCAGGAATCTACCATTTTTTATTTGGTTTAAAATTACATAACGATTTGAAAATTAATAGCAAAATTAATATCTCTCTCTTAATATTTATCTCTCTCACTCTCTCTTTCCAGTTCTCTCTCTCACACTTTCTTATTTTCTTTTATCGACTTAGTCTGGTTAGAATGTATTTTTAATCAAGAATGTAACAGTTTTTATTTTGTTTAAAAATGTGTAACGGTTTAAAAGTTATTAGCAAAAATAAATATCTCTCATTTGATTTCTCTCTCTCTTTGCAACATGTTAAATTCTCCAAACATATGTCGACATTAATTTTATTAGAATGTATTTTTCATTAGGAACCTAATGAAATTTATTTCGTTAAAAAATATATAACGATTTAAAAATTATCAGCAAAACAAATATATTTCTTTTGATTTTTCTCTCTACTTACACCCACTCCTTCTCTCTCGCGTCATCTCTCTCCCCCTCTCTCTCTCATTCAGCAAACAAGTGGTCCCATCATGAGCCACTTTCTCTCCGGTCCTCTCTCTTCCTTTTTCTCTCACCTAGCCAGCAAGTGGTCACGTCGTTCGCAGGCGCAGTCCTTGGGCACAACGCATACCATGTTATCGTAACAGCTTGGCCCCACACTAACAGCCAAATGGGGTCCCGATTCTAGTCTAGGATCTGTTAGGAGACCGGAGGGAATTTGCAATTAGGTGGACAAGCACACGAAGGCAGTTGAACATGATCTTGGTCACGATCCGCTATTCCCGTATCATCCCACGAGCTGGAATACGCACTAAGGACTCGGTCTTACCGCAAACAGCGCCGAGCCAAAAACAGAGACATGCACGGCATGCACATGTCGCAGCTCGTGCTCAGCTAAAAAAGATTAGACTGAAAAACAGAACTAAGGAAAACATGCACGAGTTTATCTAACAGGATCGGGGCTACGTAGCATTTTCCTTAATATTTCCTCGTCATATATGCTTGCATGGTTGCTTGGAATTGCATTATCTGATCTAGCGCCACTTAATGTATAGCCAACGATCTGCAAGAGAATGTGGATATCTTTGTGTTTCTCTTGGCATAAATGCACACGTTACCAACTGAACATACTAGTGGCATCGCAAACATTTCGATTTTGATTGTATATGTATCTTGACGGATTCAATTGAACATACGGCAAACTCGAAACAATTTCATCCATGCAACACTTATTGGAGAAGTGTACATATAACAGGCAGAAGAACAGGTTATAAGTATTATTTCTTATTTCAGCATACTTGTGTCAACAGTTAACAATACATCATACTTATTACAGAAAAATATCATCACCATCGTCCTCCACCAAATCCACCTCCAGATCCAGAACCAAACCCAGACCCGCCACCATTACCCCCGCCACCTCCTCCTCCGCCACCGCCACCTCCTCCTCCTCGGCCGCCACCAAATCCACTTCCAGAGCCAAACCCACTCCCTGAGCCGGAGCCAAATCCTCCATTTCCCCCTCCACCTCCACCACCACCTCCCCCGCCACCTCCACTTCCGCCCTGTCCACTTCCAAAGCCACTGCCAGAACCAGATCCGCTACCCCAACCTCCTAGACCACCACCTCCGCCTCCGCCTCCACCGCCACCACCTCCCCCTCCTCCATTCCATGGTCCCCATTGAGTAAGCACTCTAGTCGCAGATGCCATGTTCAGACCAAGCAGAACTAGGAAACAAAGGGCTACGACTTTCGCCATGACGAAATGATAGGTGATGTAACTATGTATAGAATTTGTTTGGTGAAACACGACCGGATATGAGTACTTGGGTTCCGAGAAGAGGTATTTATAGAGTGCGCAATGCAGAAGTCTGAAGTTATGTGATCTTCGAGTCTATTTCCAATTATGTTTTATATACATAAGTAAGCTTTCATTGATGTTTTCAACTACTCCTTTGATTTCTTCCGTCATCCAGACGTGTGATCGGTATTTTTGAATCAGTCAAAGTCATAATTCATGTTACATCTAGGTATTATAAAAATGAATTAATCTCAGAATCCACTGACCGCGTTGAATATGTCCAAACGCAGGTGGCGGTTCAACATAACTTTTATGGATTCATTGAGTGCAAACAACGTCATTGCTAAATAAATATTTCAGTATATAACCGAGAGCACAAGTCAGAACAACAATGACAATTGTGAACGTCATTGCTTCTTTGACAGAAGACTATATGGGATCACGTAAACCACCACTTGAGCACTGATATGGGAAACCAGGGTCGGAACCAGAACGGGGATGTTGGGGGGGCCGATTCAGCTCTATGGAAAATGTGAATCTTTATATCACAAAGAGAGCTTTCGAGTTATAAATGATTCTTAAAAATAATAATCAGTTTTGTAGCTGAAGCCTGATGGCCTTAAGACCATATGTAGTCGTGAAGTATAATATGCATACAAATATTGACATTTTATTCTCGCTTATTTGTTTTTCAGTAAAATTTATCATTTTAAACGTGCACAAAACAAAGAGATTCAGATTGAATTACAAAGTTATTCTCTACTTATGAATTATACAAAGAACTTGTTAATGCTATTAACGCTAAACAAACACCAATATGATTATTAATTTTTATAAAGTCGTTAAATTCACAAATATTTTTAGCATGTGAAGTCTTAGATACACATTAATAAAGCTTACAGTATTACGAATCCATGAATACATGCTTGAATAATTGATGCAAGTCAATGATTAATTATGTGGACGTCCAATTAACAGTTTACCGAGCTATGGCGGCCTAGCAGAGAAATAAAAGGAATTTGCCTTTGTCCATTGTCATATACTCACTACCATAAGTCAGATCAACTATTCCAGTGGTTATCACTATACTTTTTTAGATGGGCAGGAACATATCATCGCTTTGCTTGACAAGAATAGACTGCAGTGCGGTCTTTCGCCATGCTCGTTTAGGATAAACACTGCCATTACACTGAATCTTCAGTAAATAAAATCATTAATGGACTTGTCGCTGATGAGAAGATGTTCAATGTACCCAGACTCCTAGTTGCAAAGACTAAAAAATAGTATTGGAGGCCGCTGTATACCCCATGCCTCATGACTCGCATTGTCGTTGTTGTAGCAGTACAACCGGTCAACCATAGCACAAAATAAGATGAGAATCGTTTGTGATCGGTTGCGTTTATGGAAACAAAATTTCATAAATATTTGACTCTGCATTGTTCGTTTGTTGTTACCGTATAGCGCTTTTATTGATAAGCTAGAGAGATGGATTTCGGTAACTGAAGGTATGAGACTACTGAATAAAGAACGTGTCGTAGGTTTGGGGGGGCGTGGCCCCCGCCGGCCCCCTGTTCTTCCCCCACTGTGGGAAACAAACCTCATCTGAAGCAATGGTTTGCTCGGTACCAGAAATTTAACACCTAGCCAACTGGTTCTATGTAACACTGGAGCTGCTTTGAAAACTACAAAACAACCTTGTGTACAAAAACAAACTCCTCTTTGTGCCAGAAGCTGTCCCCTTTTTATTGGTGGATAAATTTTGGAATTTCAAGGTACTGTTTTAGTAATTTTTTTATTAGAAATAGGCAACAGATAATCTGATTAAAATAAAGAACATAAATTTTTTAGTTTAGAAGAGTTTGTTGTTGAAGACACTATTGTAAAGAAAAAATACACAACTCCTAGAGATGAGCTTGGTCAGTGGCTTGCATCCCAGATTCTATTAACCCCAGTTCAGGAACTACCTTTCGGTACTAGCAAGAGAGCATCATTGAACCGTTCATTGACCATTGAATGTCATCAGAAAAATATTTCACAAAAATTCCATATGTATGCACAACAAGAGGTAACAACATGTCGATAAGAAGGAAGAAATAAATTGAAGAAAGGTGGTGATGTAGCGGGTTCAGATGATGTAGAAGAATCCAAACATAACAAAATTAAGAAATACACATCAACAACTAACACAAAGCATTTCACACACAACATATTCAGGTATTTTTAGGTATATTTTAGTGTATTAGACATGACTCTAACATGTCCTTTATATATATGGACATAGCCAACAAAGTTGGAGCCCAAATAGTCATTTTGTTCTATAAAAAATAATTGGAACCAATTTGCAAATGTTGATTGATTGAGCGCACCCGAACAAAAATAAGGAGACTCAGACCTGCCAACCAATGACTAATGAACCTAGACAGGAAAGAAGTAGGAGAAATACTCAAACACATTAAGGTTTAAGCGTCTTAAGACGATTGATATTCCAGGTAAATTTAGGGATTGGAATTTTTTACATCTTCTGGGATCCAAATGTCAAAAATTAAAACAATGTGTAAACAAAACAAATTTAAAAAAAATATTTAAAAAATAAGAATTTGGATGCACACAACAAATTAAATCGAACCGGGCTAGACAATGTTGAATGGATCGGGACACGATGAAGTGCGGTGCACCGGGGTGTGTGTATTTTATTTTATCAAAGTCAAACACACAAACAAATCCAATCAATAATAACTCTGATGTCCCAGAGAAGCCCACAATTGTTTGGCCTCCACTCCTTGGTAAGTGGATCCCTCTCATTTAAAAATAGAGTAATATGAGACTAAAGGTGGTTGAGAGATTTTGAAATACCGCAAATATTGGGTTGGAATACAACATATCCCCATATATTTCATTAACCCCAAAAAAGCATAAAAAGAAAAAAAGAAGTAATGAAATTGTATTTTTCAGTATAGGTTGCTTATGGTTTTGAACCTTTCTAGCAACAGTTCATCTTCGTCCAGAGAGATATGGTGAACTGTGTCTTGAACCAGAATCTATGATTCAGATTTGAATAAACTAGAAATATATAGGGAGGATACTAGGAGATGTTTATTGTTGGATCTAAGGACTCTAAGGGGGGATGAATAGAGATAAAAACACTTGTAAAAAACTTGTTAGACCTTCAAGTTACTTCAAATAAACTCAATTGCAAATTGTGAATTTGATGGCAATTCAAACATACATAGAAAACATGAGAGAGATTGAAGAAACCAAATGAACAATTTGTTTTAGAGTGGTTTTACTCTCCAACTAGGAGAGACCCAGTACACTACCTAGAAAGGTTAAGCTCTATGATTTCTAAGATGTCTACTCCTTATATTCACTTATAAGAGTTACACCATATGACCTTTCTTTTCTGGGACAAGGATACTCAGCTTCCTTTGAGGCTAAGGGAGACAATAAACTTACAAACAAGGTCTTACCTATCCAAGAGCTAGTCTTCTACCTCACTAAGGTCTTACCCACTCTTGCAAGCAGTTGGATGTCTTCAACAAGGTGATCCCCTTCTTACAATGATTCACCTGCATGGAGGATTTACCTACTCATCACCTAGGATCTTTTGCCTTATCCTTCTCATTCACTCAGAGAAGCTTCAAGCACCTTCTCCTTCACTCAGATAAGCATTCATTAACAAGATTTTGAGGAGAGAGGTTGGGCAGGAGGAACTTTGAGAGCTTTACAAGAGTACACTGAGGAAGCTCTCTCACACAAGTCCTATCTCACTAATATGAACTAAATGATGTGTAATCAAGAGAGAGAAAGGAGTTCAAGTGGATAATAGCACTCAACTATGGCAAGGACCTTGAATAACATGAATGAGCAAACTTGGAATGAACTCCGAGGGGTCCTATTTACAGTTGGGGTGTCGACTAGAGTGTGTGAGCACTTGTGAATATTTTCTAGCCATTTGGAGGGTTGTAACGGATATAATTTCAAGATTTGCAACTCTCCAACAGTTAGAATCACTTTTTCTATGTAGCCCGTACAGTGCAATCAGTTGAGTTTCAATAAAGATAACTCGACCGATCTCACTATGAGACAAGACAATTTTTAAAAATTGGCCAAGTTTGTCCTGGTGGCAACTCGACCGGTCCACTAAAATCAATCTTTAGTAGAGAGATCGAAGGTTGAGTTTTGTGGATAGACAACTCGATCGGTTAATACCATTCTCAAAAATTATGAAGGATCAATCGAGTTTGTAACTCGACCAATGAAGTTCCTATAATGCATTTTAAAAAATGATATTTAAGTGATCAAATGTTCAAAAAAAAGTATACCTAATTTTTTCTCATATTAGTTAAAATTCATATCATCAATACAAATGATTACAAAAATATTCTATGGGGAAATGGTGTGTTTTCTCAAAATGCACATTTGCATTGCTTTTGACTTGAACTAAACCAGGCTAGGGCTTGTGCGATTTGATCCTTTTCATGTACCTAATGCATGAAATCAATCTTAAAAAAACATATTAGATACATATGATTGGAATGGTTAAGTCATTATCAAAATATGGATAATGTATAAAACTTAGGTCAACATTCTCCCCCCTTTTGACAATGACAAACCATTCCTCAACATAATGAAGAGGATATAAAATTTAAACTTTTACCTTTTAGAAAAGATGTGAAAGTTAAACATTTACGTTGTGAATTGCAAGGGGATACATGATTGAACTATGTGCATTGCTCCCTCTCAATTCATACTTACCTAAACCTGCATGGTTAGTCTATCCACACATAACCATAGGACATATACATACTATATGGTCCTCTAGAAAGTTACATGATATGTAGTTAACTGACCAGAAAATGATCATATAAGTGTTAAACAATATGATTGAGATCATTTCACCCCCTTTGTCATATCAAATAGGTAGGGGGTAGAAAAGCGAAAAACACATGTCTTCTCCAAAAGTACAAGATGAAATAGTCAACCACATATAGCACACATCAAATAGAGATGAAGCACAATAAAGCAAGTAATCCAATGTCATAACTTAAATATGGGATAACATACCACCAAATCCTAAGATATAGTCTACCAAAGAGTTATTGTACATAATATTAAGATTAAAACACTTAAACATGTTCTCATGGAATGAATCATAAACCCACAATAAACAACAAGATGATAAAATAGTAAGCCTCAAATACAATGCCCAAATGTCATAATACATAAAAGTCAAAAAATATAGATATGATCAGCTCCTAAAGACTAAAGAACTAGAACATCTAAGAAATATCAATGTTATTTATGTAAAAGGAGTCATCATCTACATCATCATAGTCAGCCTCGGGCTCATAGTCCTCATCTCCATCTGAAGGTGTATCATAGACAACAATATCACCTTCATCACCAGATGCCCTAGCGAAGTTGTCATCAGAACCATAATCAGAGCCATCATCCTCAATGCCCTCATTATCATCAACAACATCCTCAATAGTCTGGTCAGGCATCTCCTCGTCGGAAGGAGGAATGAAACCATGACTGTGACGTATGGCATTCTGCTCCTCCCAAGACATGCCAAGAACATGTAACTCCTATGCATGCGGGAAGGTGGGAGCATAAGTCTCAAGATTAGCAAGTAGGGTAGAAAGAGGACCAATAGGTAAAGCCAGAGAAGAAAGCACACTTGGGGCATGGGTAGGTCCACCATCAACAACATGTGTGGTGGCGGAATCAGCAAGTGGTGGGGCTGGAGAGAAGTGACTATATGTATAGGAAGCATAGTCACCTCCTGGGTATGGTTGGTAGGTAGGGTAGGTATGCCTACATGATAGGTTCATGATAGACATTATCTGGCATAAGTTCTGGTGGAGGTGGTCCTTAACTAGAAGGTTGTATGTCTGTTGGCATATCATGTAACCCATGAGGGCTTCATTTGACACTGAGAAAGAGGGGCGGTCAGGTTGAGGTGGTGGTGGAGGTGCCTGGGTGGAGGTATATGTGGAGGATCTAGGTGTGGTGGAAGAGGTAGGTAGGAAGATCTTTGTAAAGAGGTGAGATCACCTCCATACTAAAATTTAAAGGACATACAAAACGTCCACACATTTCATAAAAATAGAGAATTTGCGATGCTTGCATAATATTCCAAATAAATAAGCATGATTCCAGATACATTACAAAATGTCAATAGCAGCGGAAATAAAAATACTAATCCCTTACATGGGTTTCATTGTTCGCTACATGATTGGTTCCCAAAAGAAAAGATTAGAGAAATAGGATCTAGCTATAGAAACCTAGTCATCCTTTCCAAAAAAGCTTGAGATCAACTCCTGAGAAAACTTCCTTCAAGCTTGTCCTTCTCCTTACACAATACCAACACCTAGGTGGTTGGGAAGCACCCAGAAAAAGGGAAAAGGGAAGAAAAATTATGTGTCAAGAAAACTAGTCTAGGATAACAAGATAGGTAAATCAAGTAAAAATAGGTTAGGGTTAATCATAAGATGAAGATAACAAGAGTATGAGGCTATATATCAAAGAAGCTTTCCATTAACAAATATAATAAAAAGGATTTTCATGTAAGATAAATTTTGTCTACCTAAGTAAGTAGGGTTGAGGCACCTACCAGACCTTTAACCTTAGGTGAGGCGAGAATAAGACATTCCCATGTCACCTACAATATTATGGGGAGAATACGACATTCCCCAGGGTGATTATTTACATGCCCTCTATGGGTGGTTGTACTTAAGTACCACTTCTTTAAATTACATAGAACATAAATCTACATGCTAGAAAAATAGTTATGGAAAAAATAATTTATGAACCAATAAGCATGACAGTGGGGTTTAAAACCCAAACATGATTATTAACTAATTTTAGGCATAAGCAAATTAGGGTTTCATGAATAGAAGAATAAGGTTCAATTAAGCCTCATAATGGAAAACTAGGTTATGGCATAAAATTTTCCCAACTAAAGTGTGTCAGATGCACATAACTCTTCCTTAAAGCCCTATAAACCACTTTCTAAAATCCTAAGTAAGATTAGGCTCCACTTGTCCTATTATCATAGCCATGTTCGTGTATTAACATTATATACATTCATTTTTTTTGTCAATAGCATTATATGCATTCATTAAGAACTCAAAACCCTAAAGTTGTCAACTTTTCATACAAACCACTGATTTAGGTATTGAAAATATCGCCACTATCTTAGTTAGGATTTTCTTATCAGAATAACATATAATATTATGTATTTTGAAGATATGGACTTTTAGGGTTATTTTTAATGGTTTTAAGTTAATTAAGTTATCCTCAAAAGCACATACTCAAAAAACTTAAAACCAGATATCAAAATTATTTTTATTAGATCTAAATTTTTTTTATATTCCAAAACATATTTTACTTTTATTTTTTGGCCAACGAACAAAAATATATGGATTTTCTAAAATGAACCAATTAAAAAATCACCACGTAGGCATCCACGTTCGAACCAGAGAGAGCGTGAGAGAGAGTGAAGGTGGGGTCAAGCCCACTACTTGGCCCAACCACTGTGGGCCAAGTTAGTGGTGTGCCTTGCTAGAAACCCCAGTTAGAGCCGGCCAAGGCTGGGTCAAAGAGCCGGAAAAAGCAAGACAAAATACGAAGATGCCTCGCGTGTGGAATAGAGACAAGTGGAGAGAAAATAGAGGGTAAAAATGTAAAACCACACGAGGGTTTTTCCCCACTCACATGAGGCCATGGCCGGAAACAACAAGCTACTTATTGCTTGAGATTTTGGGTGAATCCGACATACTCAACCAAACACAAAGTTCAAATATACAAAAGAAAGATTAGAGAAAAAGAGAATTGATGATACATGTAATTGGACCGGAGACGAAGAGAGGTGAGAGAGATGGGAGCCACAATCCTAAGGGCTTGGGTGGCTCGTCGTAGGTCAAGACAACATTAAAAAATCAAATTGGCTAGTGCGTCGAGTCGCAAAGACGATGTGGGTGCATAGGGTGTAGGTATTTATAGGCAAGGGAGTATGGGGTAGGGTTTTGGTACCTGGGGTGAGAGAAGGGTTGCGGCCAACTTTGGGGTTTCTTAAACCTTCACCAAATCACGAAATGTTTTGGATAATCATGTGTGGAATCTCGAGAGCAATTCGTAGCTCCAAAAATTACTCAATTTGGTTGAGTGTACATCAAGATAATGCGAAACAAAATTTTGCCATAATGTGTACTGCTTTCCATGACCGAACCAAGGTAGGAGACAACATGAACCCATCTGATTGGTGGAAAGGGTCCACGGGTCGCTCTCAGCCATTGGATCATGTACATCGAGCCTCAACCACATAACCAACATATTCCTAATTACATTATAAATCGAATAAAGTGTTATAAACATTATTTAATGAATTTCTCTCTCTTCTTTTGAGGGCTTCAACAATCTCCAAATTTAATAAAAATTGACACCCTGATTGATTTTGAGGTGTAGAATCCGAACATGGAATTAGGTTTGCCTTTTGATGACTTTTAATGGGTTAAATAATTCAAAACTCATTTTCTCTTTCCTCCTATATTTATGACTCTATGATTTTCCAAATATGCTCAAATTTCACCGATGTGTCCCAATTAATGTCTTCGATAAGATTGTGCAATTATTTGGTCATGTTTGTGCCATTTATTTAATCAATTCTTAAAATGAAGGTTCTACACACTTTCTCTCTCCTACTTTTTCACATTATCCAAATATTATCCAAATTAATTGAAAACTCGCCCAAAGGCTTATTTTTATTCCTATATTATGAATTTGGAGATAGTTTTCCAATTTGAGAACATTTTATATTTTATTTCTCTTTCTTGTCTTATTTCCGATTTTCTTTATATTTTCCACATTGGGTGATATTTGGCCCTTAAGTAACTTTTAGTCTAAGAAAATGAATTTATGTATCAATTATCTCATGGGTTCACTTAAGTGAGATGTTTGGAAATATATTCCACTTTATCTCCTTTTATCCTATTTATAGCATTTATCATCTCCTTTATGTATATTTTGGAATTTCTTTTCTTTTCCCTATTCTAAAAAGTCCTAGAAAGTTCTAGCACAAAATATTTTACTATTGTTTTATTACATAATGGACAATTTGCACATCAAGCTCATAACTTAGGTTTCTACAGAGGTATTTGTGCATAAAACCCTTTATTAAGAATATATGGGAAATATTTATCCAATAACCATCATAATTCCACTAATTCAACTCCAAAGACATAAGGGATGAAAATGAAGGACAAATCTTATAGAAAAAGAGTACAAAGAGATACATAGTGGATTTCAGTATGTTACAACACTCCACCCCTTAAAAGAATTTCGTCCCTAAAATCTCATACAAAAAGGGAAGGGTGTGTACATAACATCTCATCTCTCAACTCCCAAGTGGTTTCTTCCAAACCATTATATCTCCATAAAGTCATCACCATCTCTATCCCCTTATTCTTCAACTGCTTTACTCAGGAGTCCAGGACCTTCATAGGTATCTTCTCATAGGTTAGATTCTCATGAATCTCAACAAGTTCAATCGTGAGTACATGAGAAGGATCTTTCACATCTTTTCTCAACACATATACATGGAACACATTGTGAATCTTATCAAAAGCAGGAGGTAAAGCTAAGAGGTATGCACAATCTCCAACTTTATCTAAGATTTCAAATGGTCCAACATAACAGGGACTTAGCTTTCCTTTTACTTTAGATCTCACAATAGAACATATAGGCTTGATCTTCAAAAATGCATAGTCACCCACTAAGAAGCTAACATCAGACCTCTTTTTATCAGCATACATCTTCGGTCGATCTTGAGCATCCTTCATCCATTTCTTTATTAGTTGTACCTTCTCGAGCATCGTCTGTATATCATCCATCTTCACCAGGGACCATTCACCAACATCATTCCAATGCAAAGGTGAATGAAAAAGGTCTACCATACAGTGCTTCAAAACGAGGCATACAAATGCTGGCTTGGTAGTTGTTATTGTAAGAAAACTCCCCTAATGGTAGATACCAATCCCATGCACCACCGTAATACATCACAAAAGCATGTAGCAAGTCCTGCAAATTCTAAACTATTCTCTCATACTGACCATCGGTTTGCAGGTGACACGCAGTAGTGAAACACATATCAGTACCCATCTCTTCTCGAATCTGAGCCCATAAGGGAGAAGAGAATTTTGGGTCTTGATCAAAAACTATCATAGCAGGTATACCATGCAGATGAACTATCCATTCCACATATAACTGAGCCATATCAACAACTTTATATGTGGTTGTGAAAGGCAAGAAATGAGCAGATTTTGTAAGACGATCAATAACCACCCAAACAACATCATAACCCTTCCTGGACATAGGGAAACCAGTAACAAAGTCCATTGTGATCCTCTCCCATTATAGAATTTAAAGGGGATGAAGAAGACGACCAGGTCATTGATGTTCGATCATGACTTGCTGACATGTCAAGCACTTCATCATGAACAAAGCTATATCATTCTTCATGTTCCTCCACCATACACTTTGATGTAAGTCCTTGTACATTTGTGTCGTGCCAAGATGGATAGTGTACTTGGACACATGATCTTCACTCAGAATCTTCTATCTCAACTCACCTATGTCAGGAATCCACAACCTTTGGTTGAAGCAGACAACATCATCCACTCCGAAAGAGAAGTCAGATTGCGGTTTCTCAGTGAAAGCCTTCATCTCTTCCATCTCAGAGCTTTCCAATTGTGCAACAATGACTTCTGAGATCCAGGTCGGTGTAATAGTCAAACTAGCCATATGAACACTCAACTTGTCTTCGTCCACTACATCGATAGGTTGAGGTCTCCAACTAGTCACATGTTTAAGGTTTTCCCACACTGAACATCTCAGAGCAGCACAAACATCATCCTTAGCATTAGCTATGACTTTAACTTTACCAGGATGATAGGTGAGAGTGATGTCATAATATTTGAGATATTCCATCCACCTACGTTGTTGCAGATTCAGATCCCTCTGAGTTAATAGATATCTTAGACTCTTGTGATTAGAGAAAACTTAAAAAAAATTCCATAGAGGCAATGTTGCCAGATCTTCAAAGCATGAACTATAGCAGCAAGATCCAAATCATGCATAGGCCAATTAGCTTCATTAGGTTTCAATTTGCAAGAAGCATAGGAGATCACCTTTCCGTCTTGCATCAAGACACACCCTAAGCCTTGCTTGGATGAGTCAGTGTAAATGACATAGGGTATGCCCTCAACATGTAAATAAAGTATGGGAGAAGAAGTCAAACACTCCTCCAACTTTTGAAAACTATTCTCATACTCAGGTGTCCATGAGAAGTTGACCTCCATTCATGTTAGCTTGGTCAATGGCAAGGCCAATTCAAAAAGTTTTTGATAAACCTCTAATAGTAACCAGCTAATCCTAGGAAATTATGGATTTGAGATGGGTTCTTCAGAGCCTTCCACTTTGTCACAACTTCTACCTTCGCCGGATCAACAACTATATGACCGTCAAAAATCACGTGACCCAAAAACATAACTTCCTTTATCCAAAACTCAAACTTTGAGAACTTTTCATAGAGGTGATTTTCTCACAGTGTGTTTAGTACCATCTGCAAATGCTCATGATGTTATTCTAATGTCTCAGAGTAAACCAAAACGTTGTTCATAAAAACCACCACAAACTTGTCAAGGTATGGGTGGAATATTTGGTTCATCAGGTCCATGAAGGCAGTAGGGGTATACGTCAAACCAAAACACATGACCATGGATTCATAATGCCCATAGCTAGTTTTGAATATCGTTTTCCAAACATAATCATCCTTCACATGCATTTGATAGTAGCCACTTTGTAGATCCATCTTGGAGAATACAATGGCTGACTTTAGCTGATCGAATAGGTTTTCGATGCGAGGCAAATGGTACCAATTTTTCACTGTCACTTGGTTAAACATGTGGTAGTCCATACACATCCGCATCGATCCATCCTTCTTCTAAACGAACAAGATAGGGGCTCCCCATGGAGACACATTCGGGTAGATGAAGACCATGTTGAGAAGCTCTTCAAGCCCTCCAAGACCATGTCGGCCAACTCGCCAAAGGCCAAGCGAAAGTTGCAGGATGAAGCTTCATCCCACCTGGTAGTTCAAGCCCTCCAAGAACAAAGTTTATCTTCTATCGGCTCCAAGGTCAGTGGCATAACGCTCCAATAGTAGAAATCATTGAACGTAGTCGGCCACACTCATGCTTCCCTACTTGAAGCTATAGAACTCAACCTCCTTCTTTCTCAATAATGCAGGGCATATGTACTTCTCTCTGAAGAGCTTTAGAAATTAGTCCTACTCCATGGTAGAGGTGTCCCGAGTGTGGGTGACACCATTCCACCATACACGTGCCGGTCCATCCAACATATAGGTCAAGAACTCAACCTTCTAGTGAGGAGGGCACGTCATGCCATTGAAGGTCTGATCCAAGGCCAACACCTAGTCATTGACTTTGTCCACCATGTTGGGTTCACTCTCACCCTTGAAGTAGGGTGGCTGCATCTTTATGAAGTGGGTGAGGGTGAACTCCATTGTCTTATTGACATTAGCGGCCATTGTGTTGAGCTACCCCGTTAGGGTGGTAGACAACACCTGGTGCAACCTTGGCAGCTCTTACTCCAGTGTGAAGGTGGGGGTACCTGGAGTAGTATGGTTGACCGCAGGAGTCACAAGAGTGTTGGGGTCATTAAGGTTCAACTCCTTCTCGTGGTTCACAATGTCGAACAAGTCACCTCTCCTGAAAGGTAGGGTTATCATATTAGGTTCCCAGGAGTATAGAATCATTGATGAGAAGAGAATATAAGTAGAGATGAGAAAATCATATCTAGAATTGCTATTGCCTAAAAGCATATTATTTTGGTCAATTTGTATCATCTCAGGCTAGGCCGATATCATATGGACACAGGAGTACTCTTAAACCAAGCTAGTGGCACGGAGGAAAATATTGCCAACCCCCAAAACCCTGATCCTTTCTAGACACCCTTGCTTCAACTTCATGCCCTAATATTCGCCTAAAGGCTGTGATACCATGTTGTAAAGAGGCGAGATCACTTTCTTACTAAAATTTAAAGGAAATACAAAACAGCCACACATTTCACAAAAATAGAGAATTTCGTATGCTTGCATAATATTCTAAATAAATAAGCATGATTCTAGATATATTATAAAATGTCAATAGCAAAGAAAATAAAAATACTAAGCCTTTACATGGCTTTCATTGTTCACTACATGATTCATTACCAAAAGAAAAGATAATAGAAATAGGATCTAGCTATAGAAACCTAGTCATCCTTTCCAAAAAAGCTTGAGATCAACTCCTGAGAAACTTCCTTCAAGCTTGTCCTTCTCCTTGCACATCACCTGCACCTGGGTGGTTGGGAAGCACCCAGCAAAAGGGAAAAGGGAAGAAAAAGTATGTCTCAAGAAAACTAGTCTAGGATAACAACATAAGTAAAGCATGTAAAAATAGGTTAGGGTTCATCATAAGATGAAGATAACAATAGTATGAGGCTATAAATCAAAGAAGCTTGTCATTAACAAATATAATAAAAAGGATTTGCTTGTAAGATAATTATGTTGACCTAACTAAGTAGGTTTAAGGCACCTACAAAACCTCTAACCTTTGGGGAGGGGAGAATAAGACATTCCCAGTCACCTACAATATTATGAGGAGAATAAAGCATTCCCCAGGGCAATTATTTGTATGCCCTCTGTGGGTGGTTGTACATAAGTATCAATACTTTAAATTAAATAGAACACAAATCTACATGCTAGAAAAATAGTGATGGAAAGAATAATTTATGAACCAATAAGCATGACAGTGGGGTTTAAAACCCAAATAAGATAATATATTAACCGATTTGAGGCATAAGCAAATTAGGGTTTCAGGAATAGAAGAATAAGGTTCAATTAAGCCTCATAATGGAAACTAAGTTATGGCATATAAATTTTCCCAACTAAAGTTTTTTAGATTCACATACCTCTTCGTTAGAGCCCTAGAAACTACTTTCCAAAATCCTAAGCAAGATTAGGGTCCACTTGTCCTATTATCATAACCATGTTCATTCATTAGCATTATATGCATTCATTAAGGACTCAAAACCCTAAAGTTGTCAACTTTTTCTACAAACCACCAATTTAGGTCTTGAAAACATCACCAAATCACAATTTTTTTGGGATAATCATATGTGGAATCTCGAGAGGACCAAAAATTCTCAATTTGGTTGAGTGTACATGATGATAATGCCAAATAAAATTTCACCATAATGTGTACTGCTTTCCTTGACCTAACCAAGGTAGGAGACAACCTGGACCCATTTGATCAGTGGATGTGGGTCCACGGGTTGCTCTCATCCATTGGATCATGCACGTGGATCCTTAGCCGCGAGACCAAAATATTCCTAATTACATTATAAATTGAATAAAGTGTTATACACATTATTTAATGAATTTCTCTCTCTTCTTTTGAGGGATCCTACAATCTCCAAATTTAATAAAAATTGACACCTTGTCTGATTTTGAGGTGTAGAATGTGAATATGGAATTAGTTTTTCTTTTTTAGGACTTTTAATGGGTTAATAATTTAAAACTCGTTTTCTCTTTCCTCCTACATTTATGACTCTGTGATTATCCAAATATTCTCAAATTTGACCCATGTGTCCCAATTAATATCTTGGATATGAGTTTGCTATTATTTGGTCATGTTTGTGCCATTTATTTAATCAAGTCTTAAAATAAAGGTTCTACACACACTCTCTCTCCTAATTTTTCACATTATCCAAATATTATCTAGATTAATTGAAAACTTGCCCAAAGGCTTACTTTTATTCCTAGATTACGAATTTGGAGTTGGTTTTCCAATTTAAGAACATTAGATATTTTATTTCTCTTTCTTGGCTTATTTCCTATTTTCCTTTAATAAAAGCTTTTATATATCTTTATATTTTTCACATTGGGTAATACATTTCCCTTAAGTAACTCTTAGTCCAAGAAAACGAATTTGTGTATCAAATTATCTCATGCATTTACTTAATTGAGATTTTTGGAAATATATTCTACTTTATCTCCTTTTATCCTATTTATAGCATTTATCATCTCCTTTATGTATATTTTGGAATTTCTTTTCTTTTCCCTATTCTAAAAAGTCCTAGAAAGTTCTAGCATGAAATATTTTATTATTTTTTTATTACTTAGTGGACAATTTGCACATCAGGCCCATATAAGTTAGGTTTCTACTGAGGTATTTCTGCATAAACCCTTTACTAAGAATGTATGGGAAATATTTATCCAATAACAATCATAATAACACTAATTCAACTCCAAAGACATAAGGGACGAAAATGAAGGACAAATCTTATAGAAAAAGAGTACAAAGAGATACATAGTAGATTTCAGTATGTTATAATCTTCTTGATCATGGTTTCACTAATGCAAACTCCTTTTAGACTAGCTTTGTAATTGAGATCATGGGAAAGAGATTTCTTGGTAGCAAAAGTGAAATGACCACATCAAGGTAGGTAGGGTGGGTGGGTACCACGAGTGTTCTTCCCAGAGTCAAAGCTTGTCATGTGGTGTAGAATGTATCATGACCACTTATCTCTAATGTTATTCAATAGACAGTACATGATCACAACAGTGTTCTTTGCAGTTTCTATTTGATTTTTCTTTGGGTGGACATTGCAGTTAATAACTAATGTAATCCACTTGTTCTTGTGATTGAGGGAAGAGGATAGAAAGGTCAAATTCTTCCGATAGGGTACCCAAGGCTTCTTCAAGAACTTGTGGATATCATGAAGAGTAAGATCAAAGTGCTTGTAGAAATCCTCAGGATCTAAAAGGTAAAATTAGTCATGATAGTCCTTCCTGCATGTGTTGGTGACCTCCATTCCAATTAAAAAGATATTCAAGGAATCTTCTTAGATTGTGAATTTGGTCTCAACAATCATGGAAGTGAGGATAACCTGGCTATTTGGTGGTGGCACAATAGTGTCGTAGTTCCATGAAATATTTGCATAGAATTGATGGACCACCTTGGTTCTTGTAATGGAATTTTGAAAGCAACGACGTTCTATGCACAAAGTACCTAGGTGATGGGTGTGGAACAACTCCACAACCTTCGTGATAGACTTCTTTGTAGTGAAATGAGGCTGAAACAAAGCTCGAAATGTGAAAGGGGCTCATAGGAAGGAGCTCCTTGTAATGATTGAGAGCTTCGGAGGAACATAATGAGGTCTCATCAAAGGATATGAGCCGAGGGTTTGAGGAGGATGGGTTAGCTCCACTAGGGGTGGCTCTCTTCCTTCGGTTGGATGCCATGGGGGTGGGATTGAGAAGCAACAACAACCAAAAGAGGGAGAGATCCTCACTAGTAGAATGTCTAAACACCTAGAAGGGTGTGGGAAGATGCAAGGAAGGCTAGGTTAGGCAAGGGAAGGGATGTGCAAACCAGGGTTGAAAGTTAAGGGAGATGGATGTGTGAAATCGGTCAAATTTTCTCTTGTTGAGAGGGAGTAATGTCATTCGAACGCTAATTAAGTTTGATCCAGATCAGGCATCGGTCGAGTTATGAGTTTGGGAAACTCGACTGATTCACATGTTCACATAACATTCAGCCCAGGGATCGGTCAGGTTTGCAACTCGAACGATAGGTAGCCTATCCAAAAACATGAAATTTTAATTCCTAGCCAATAGGGTGATGATTAAATTTATTTCTTTAGTCTATTATGCATTGTAGACATATTGAGGAACATATCAGATCCATACACACATTCCTCTATATGTGTTTATCACATAACATATCTTATGAACCGAGGGAGGATGAAAATTCTTTCTTTGAAGTTTACAGAGTATTCTAGCATCTCGTATCTTCTTTAAAGACCACCTAAGACACCCAATTAGATGATGATTAGTTAGTATTTTCTTGTCTCCTCATGTGAATCTTCTCTCATGACTAATAATCACATGAATTCTCAATTTGGGTAGCTTATGCATCGGAAAAGTTAAAAATTCACTTGAAATCATGAAAGTTGATAGTATGATTGGATTTTAAATGAAAAACCCCATTTTGGATGAATGAAAGTACTCTTGAATGTGATGTACTCATGAAAAATCAATATTATAAAATCAGATATGAGTGCTTTGCATGTTTGAGTTAAATTCTTGATATGGTGAAATAAGGTGGGACTCCTATTTTACACCTCATGTTTGATGAGGTCCCTATTGATTAAACCTATGTTGCTCTATTTTTTATTAAGCCTCAAACATAGTTAAGCAAACTTTACACCTATTTGATATGTACAATGATTATTCCTTGGAATGACCATGCCATTGGAACCCTAAATCATGATGTGAGGACTTACTACAAGAGAAAAATCCCCCTATTGACTATTATTCCTCTTTGTAGACTCAATTTGAATGGAATGTGGAGTTAGATCGGAATCTTGTACTAGTATTCTCAAACCATCTAGTTCTCAATTTGGCTTCTCGATTTTCAAAATCTATCCTTACTTTGACCTTGAAAGGAAGCGAATGAAATTTGACCTTGATCTTCCAAAATCTTAAAATACAGTTGCCAAATTATGATCGTGATGTTTGACTCATGATCTTGTGAAATACGATTTGATACTTGACACTCTCCCTTTTCGGGTATGCTTGATGACTCATGATTAATATGGACTAATGTGCTAGATTAGGGTGGTAATTGACTAATGACTCCCCTGACCTAGGTCACATCTCTATTTTGGCTATATCTAAATTCTCTCCTTATGAATTATTTAGTGTTTGGGAAGGTCACCCCTTCCATACTATTCTAATTTCTTTACCTAAGTCTCAAATAGGTCAAATCCATGACAATATTGATACTCGATCTTCAATTGATTTAATGACGATCTTGAAATATGATGTTGTTGACTATAGTTAGTGGTTAGGTTCCTAAAATGACCTAGTCCTGTATCATTCATCAGCCATGAATACCATAAGAATAAACACAATATGGATGCCATGAAATGTTGAATAATGCTCGAAATGTTGCTGGATTGATGTATATAGATGAATGAGCACCCTTAGAAAGGTTAGTTAACTAATCCATTTAATAATTAAGGTAACCTTGAATGTCACCAGAAGTTTGAATGACTAAGTATACAAAACATGAAAGAGCAGATATTGAGTATAATTCTTTAAACCCAACTATACCATCTCTAAGGGATGTCAGGAAAAGTCATTGATGAAGTGGCTGACTATAGGTGACCAAGCCCAGGAGGGAAGGTCACTGAGAAGACCAATCCCATGAGGGAAGATCACTAAGAGTTCAAGCCCACGAGGGAAGGCCAACATGAAGACCAAGCCCAGGAGATGAGGTCACCAAGAGGCCAAATCTAGGAGGGAAGGCCAACATAAAGACCAAGCCCAAGAGGGAAGGTCACCAAGAGGCCATGCCCAAGAGGGAAGGCCAACATGAAGACAAAGCCCATGAGGGAAGGTCACTAAGAGGCCAAGCCTAGGAGGGAAGGCCAACATGAAGACCAAGTCCATGAGGGAAGGTCGACATTGCATGTAAAATAGGTGCATAATGTGGTAAAAGAGGCTCATTTATTTACTTTGATGAAACATAGTGTCTATTCACAACTACTAGGTAGAAGTACACCACAAATAAGTGCAATTGTTAATCAAACATGCTCATACAAAAGAAAATAAGGAGTAGATGAGGTTTTGTTGGTTTAATGTGCCGATAAAACAAGGCACAAATATATCAAAAGGAGATACAAATATGCGCCAAGTACATTCTCAATGAGATGGAGAAGCTACAAGAAGCGTGATTGCAGGAAAACCAGACGTAAAGTAAGAAAAAAGAGGATGATGTAATGCATTGCCTTTAACAATTAGAGGAAGTAACCGTCTGACTTGGTCTATTGTAATAGTTCACACTTTATATTCAAAATTGATACTCCCATATACTTCATTGTAACGCAAAGGAAGTCCTTGATTTAAATTCAAATTAATTTTAGAGCTTCTTTGAATCCTGAAGTAGGCATTAGAATGGTGTGAATGTAAAGATATCCTTCTCCTCATTCTCAAGGGTGTTGTAATTGTCAGAAAACATCTTCGATGAATGCCATGACTAGAGGAGCTTTAACATTGTTGTATCACATCCCTCATCTTCTACTTCTTGGTCAACTTCCATAGTCAGTTGAGGTTCTATGGCCATCTTTTGATTCTTCATCAACCTCTTTTTTAGCTTTTTCTCATGGAAATCTTCTTCTTATTCATCGGCCTCTTCTCTATCGTGTTTACATTTTCATCATTCCCAGCCTATTCTATCAGTGACATGATCTTTGAAGGTTTTGTAGTTTCTTATTGTGAAGTACTAGATTTTTCAAACTTTATATTCGTCGACCATGGAGATGCTATGATGGCCTCTTGTATGGATGTATTTCTGAACACTGGCAATGTCATTCTCTTCATTGATGATTTGGTCACTTGTGATTTCACTCTGTTACTTGCTTTGATCTTGTAACCTCGTACATTCGAGTTTGTGGGTTTTATAGTCAGAGTCTGCTCAAAGTTGTCATTGGACGTCATCAGCTCAGCCAGTGGGTGACAGCTGTTGATGTGATAGGTCACCAGTTGATACAGTCTCTCAGCAATAGATATCTCGAGAATAGGTCAAAGTCAACTTTTATGATTAATGTTGCCAGAATGACGGGCTATCAAAACTTCCCATATTGGTGATGTGAATCAATCATATTATCTAGGTGAAGCGATTAATGGTGGAGCAATTTGTTGGTATGGGAATGTAATTAGTCTTGCCGACGTAATGTCCATTGACATGATAATTGGCTATATACTTGACATGATGGAAGTAGTATGCTCAACGAGATGTGTTTTAATGCTATAACTAGCCCAATCAGTTTATATAGTACCAAGGAGAAATCAGGCTAATGATATGTGACAAGCCTCATGGTAGTCGGTAGTTAGATATCCTTAATCTTTTCTTATTTGTTCCTTCCATGATTGGAGACCAAGAATTTTTCTATATTTTGTGACAGTCAGGACTTATGTAGTTGTTGTCTGCAATGTCCTACAAGCGAAAGAGGATCTATTCGTTCGATCTCCTTAAATGCTATAATTTTCTGAATACGAGGACTCACTTCATTATAAGAGTAGTTCTCTACTAGATATAGCTTTCTCTCTTAGTGATAGATTTTTCTTCGTATGACTCCCTTTCATGAGGGTTTGGATATTGGTGATTTAACCTTTTCATAATAGGTTACTACTAGTTGTTTGTGATTATTTATTGGACACACATATGGTAAAATAATGTGTTTCCTATAACATAAACTCTTGATACTTGTACATTCTTGACACAAATCTAGATAGTAACATCTCATGACAAACATTGGATAATGAGACAACAATATAAGAGTGGGATTGCAAGATTTTCCATACCTTTCGATCTAAATATGTTAAACGTTATTTCCACATCTTAATATATTTTACATATTTAGAAGTTTGGAATCTCTTGTAGACACATATAACTTACAAATATGTGATTAATATTTGAGTATTGCTATACAACCCCAATGTAAAACCAAATCTCAGACCACATTGTGTCCTCATTAGTTGTGGTCACGTCAATTTGGAAATCACGTACAACAACTACAGTGACGGGACAATAGCATTGGAAAGAGAGAGGGTGGGTGGAGGGCTGGAAAGAGAGAGGGAAGAGAGAAGAAGAGGGGGGGAGGGAGTGAGGAGAGAGGAGTGGCCGGAGGAGAGAGAAAAAAGAAGAGAGAGATTTTTATTTTGTTAATAACTTTTAATCTGTGATGTATTTTTTGACAAAATAAAAAGTGTTAGATTCCTTATCAATAATACTTTTCAAAAAGACCAAAGTCGATGTAGTTGATGAGTTAATTAATAGGAGAGTCCATGAAGTAATGAGCAAGTGGCAGGAGTCTCTTACTACCACTCAGACAATACCTGTGTCATCCCACTCTTCTCCTACTGTAGAGGTGGTTGGGAGTAATCCTATAGACCCACCACCAAGTACGTCCACTGTAAGTATTTTTATGACATAGTAGCTAGTCTTTTCAAGATGATATATTTATGTATATATCTATATAACATACTTGACGTAAATTTTTAGGGGTTGAAGCCATGCCATCTAAAAAGCAAAGAATTTATTGTTGTAGAGGTTGAGGCTTACCCACCCCTTCCAGGGGACATGTTTCATGGCACTCCAGTACCAGATGGTGCGGTTCGTGTGAACTGGAGACTTGTACTCCACCAGTAGACGCATCTTCCATTTCCATATGCCCACCCATATTCTGAAATGCTTGGTGATGCAGAAGATGGAGTGATATTGTGGACCAAAGCGAATGTCATCTATACTACTATTGTATGGTAAATTTAAATTATGTTAATGTGTTAGTTGTTGACTCAAGGTCAATTAGGTCAATGTTGACTCACGTCTAAATTGACTAAACCTGTGTTTTGATGATGACTAACCATTCCACATATTGGTGTCTAATGCCTCTACTTGAGTGTTTTCAGATTAGGTATAGACACACTCCAATTGCCCTAACTTGCGCATCTCAAATTGGAGAAAAGACAAGTCAAAGTCATACAAGTGCACGTTTTTGTAATATGATGTATATCCATTAGAATCATGTCGTAAATCACTTGTAATGATTGTATGACTTGTAATTAAGCTTAGAAAAATATCAGGAACACTTAGATCGAATATTAGAGCACTTTTAATGCAACTTTGAAAATCAATTACATGCACTTGTTCGGTCGAGTTTCCCACCCTGAAACTCGACCGATCAACCTTGGTCGATTTTTTGAAGATTGCATCGGTCGAGTTGTGCACCCACAAAACTCGACCGATCGGGTAGCAGGCCATTTCCAGTTGAAATGGTCGGTCGAGTTTCCTCAGGACAAACTCGACCGATCCTTTGAATATTGGTTTGCTTGTTACTTGATCGGTCGAGTTACACCCATAGAAACTCGACCGATTGCACTGTACGGAAAAGTGCAGAAAAGTGTTTCTAGCCGTTGTGGAGTTGCAACAAGTGAAAATAGATCTGTTGCAAGCCACAAAATGGCTATTTTTTGTTCTTAAGTGTTCCCAAAGGCTAAGAGGCATCCCCAGCTATAAATAGGACCCCTTGGGCTTCATTCCAAGGTTGAGTATTCATTGTAAACTCTTTGTGAGGTTCATATTCCATAGCTGGGTGCTTCCTACAGCCTCCTCTCTCTCTCTAAGCTTAATCACTTGCTACATCCATTAGAGTGAGTAGGAAATCTGTAAGAAAGCTAGTCCTATTTGTATATCTTGTGAGGCTCTCACTTCCACCACCTCCACTTCTCTCATTTGCAATCATGAAGATGAAGGTTCTCTCTCTTGTCCAAGAGAGGTGAAGAGGAACAAGGGAAGGAGTCCCTTGGTGAAGATCAAGGCTAAAGACTTGGAGCTAGAGTGGGTAAGTCCTTGGAGAAGGCAGAAAACTCAAGCTCAAGTGGGTAAGTCCTTGGTGAAAGCTTCTCCGAGTGAAGGTGAAGTCAAAGGCAGAAGATCCAAGAAGAGTGGGTAATTCCTACAAGGCCGAAGACTTGTGCAAGAGTGGGTAAGTCCTTGGAGAAGGCCGAAGACTCTTGCAAAGTGGGTAAGTCCTTGGTAAGGTTGAAGACTCTTTGTATTGGATAGGTAAGTCCTTTGCTGGTCATGTATTGTAAGTCTTATAAGTGAATATAAGAGTGCAATTGTTGGAAGTCCTAGAGGTTGGCCTCTCTAGGCAAGTGGACTGACACACTTCTAGTTTGATGTGTGGAACCACTCTAAATAGATTGTTTAATTGGTGCATGTTCAATCTATCTTATCCTTGCAATGCATGATTTAGTTGCACTCAAATTACCTATTTAGCAACCTTATCTTTTGATATATCTTGAAGGTTTGATGAGTTTTGTTTAAGTGCTTTTAGCTCTATTCACCCCCCCTCTAGAGCATCTAATCACCCATCTAGGATCCAACAAGTGGTATCAAAGTGGGTCTTCTCCAAGCATACTTCAACAAGTAGGAGAAGATGGGTGACTACCTAGGAGGGAGACTCTCGACCAGCCTTCCAATCTTTGATGGGAGCAACTTCCTCTATTGGAGAAGAAGACTTCAATTCTACATTTAAGGATCAAGTCTCGAGATGTGGCAAATGGTGAACAGCCCATACATTCTACCAAAGACAAAGATTGAAGAATGGGATGAAGCCGCCTTGATGAAAGCAACCTTGAATGCTAGAGCAATGCACATCTTATATGCCTCCATGACCCCCACCGAGTTCAACCAGATTTCCTTTTGTGAGAGAAAAGTCTACATGCTCAAAGGGCTGCTTGAGAACTTCAAGATGGGAAAGGAGAAGAGCATAGCCAACATGTACTCAAGGCTCAACACCATCTTGAATGGTCCTGCTGTTCTAGGACATCCTATGTCTAGTGGAGAGATCAACTCAAAGATCCTTAGAACTCTCCCCAAGAAGTGGGAATCCAAGGTGACTTCTATTGAAGAAGCAAGGTCTCTTAGGGATATTCCTATTGAAGAGCTCATTGGAAATCTACAAGCACATGAAGCTACACTTGACAAGAGGGAGGAAGTAGAAAGACAAGAGAAGAAAGAGCTAAAGAGAATGAAGAAGGCTGAAATGAAGGCTCAAATTGAATCTATCATGGAACAAGTCTCTCCATCCTCTCAAGCTAAAGAAGATGCCATGTACTCCAAAGGTCGACTCTACAAAGGCAAGTCCTCCTCCATCCGGTGCTTCACATGTGGAAAGAAGGGTCACTACAAGGAAGATTTCCCACAAGGCAAAAAGACCCATCTTCACAAGAAGAAATGGCAATCAAGCTCAAGTGGCTCCTCCAACTCAAGCTCAAGTGAAGATTCAAGTAAAGGATCAAGCTCAAGCTCAAGTGATGAAGGAGAATGCCATTTTGCTCTTATAGCATCAACAAGTGAAGACTCAAGTGAGGTAAATCTAAACTCTCTAGATAAAGAATCTTTGATTGCTACTATTCATGATATTTGTGCCTCTCTTAAGTCTTCTAAAAGGAAAAAGAAAAAGCTTGCTAAAATTGTTGATAATTTGCATGTAGAACTAGATGATCTTCAACATGCTAATTCTTGCTTGCTTGATGATAAAAATGATTGTCTTAGTCAAGTAGATTCTCTTAAACTTGAAAATACTAGTTTACTTGATAAGGTTAGATTTCTAGAAGCTCAACCTCTTGTGCCTAGTTCTAATGAAGAGCATACTTTAATTGTTGATTCTCTCATGCATGAGCTTGATACTCTTAAAACTGAAAACGTAGAACTCAAGCTTATTGATGATGCTAGGAGAGAAGAAATCTATGCTTATCAAAGAGAAATAGTGGTGCTTAAATCTGAAAATGCCTCCTTGCTTGCTAAAATCAATGGGCATGAACCTTGTTCTAGTTATACTCATAGAGAGAATGATGTTGCTGCTCTTCATATTGATAGAGATTCTTATTTAACTAAAACTCTTTGCTTAGAAAATGATCTTTTGCATGCTAGAGATAATGTCAATAAGTTGTCTTCTACTATTGCTTCTCTTAAGCATGATAATGACAGTTTGAGATCATCCTTGCAAAGATTCTTAGTTGGTAAAAAGAGTCTTAATGACATCCTACACCATACTACTAAACAAATTGTTAGACATGGTTTAGGATATGATAGTAGTCAAGGGAACAACAAAGATAAAGGACCTCCAATATTCCATGGAGAATCCTCTAGTTCCAAGGCTACAGGCACTTGTAATCATTGCAATGAAATTGGTCATTATTCTACTTGTTGTCCTTTCAGGAAAGCACCCAAGAGCAATAGGATTTGGGTTGCTAAACTAACCCCTCCGGACCCAAAAATATGATTGGGGACCATTTCATCTTTCTTCTTGTAGGTACTTGCAAATGGATTGACTTGAGCTATTGAATTGCAAATTGACTTCTCAATCCACATGAAAGAAGAAAGGTGAGATGTGTAGAGGGTGACAACAGTTAGAAAAGGAATGGTAAGCACAAAGGTAATGTTTCTCTTACTTATAACCTATCCTAACTTGTTTTTGTCAAGTTAGTGTGCACTATACATATGGTTTTTGAGTCAAAAGTGGCATTTTGTGATTCTCTTCACACTCTTGCTCAAAAACTGTTTCTAATGCTTCTATAGTGCATTACTAACTTGCTTAGACATGTTTGGATATGGTTTGTTTTTGTAGCATGCCTTTAAATATGTTTTTATAAAATATATGTGCTTTTTGATAGATGCTCTGTCGGTCGAGTTTGCCCTATTGAAACTCGACCGATAGGCACCAATGGGTGTTGCCAACAGCTGTCATCAGTTGAGTTGTCAATGCACAAAACTCGACCGATTACACTGTGCACAGAATATACATTTGGCTTATTGAATGAGAATTTCCCTCTCAACTAGATTTTCTCAACCAATAGCCTTATTCTTTGGCACTCCCTTGGTATCTTTATATATGCATATTGCCATGTTCTAAATTTCCTATCTTGCTTACAACTCTATCTCTCTAATTGCTCTTAATTGGTATATCTATATCTTGCGATTACTTGCTTTGAGTTATCTTGCAGGTTTTGATGATGATCTCTTTGGATCTCTTGGTTGTGTCTTAAATTGCTTCCGCTGTACTCTAACTTGCTACATCTATCTAGGTGTAAATCTTGTTTTGATACAAGCTTGATATTCTTATGGGTAATCATCTTTTGGTAAGGATGCATATCTTGTGAGTTATATCCTTTCATGTGTCTAAAATGGCTTATCTATTTGTTTGGATATATCTCTTCATCTACTCATAGATTGCTTTATCTTGTGTATCTTTTAGTATCTCTTGCTATGATCTAGATCCTACTAGTAGTCCTAACTTGTGATATCATCTACTAGTAGTTCATATACATGTAGTTCTAACCTTGTTTACAAATTGCCATCTTTGATCATCTATCTGTTATGCTTGTATCTTATCTCATACATGCTCAAGATTGTTCCTTGAATTGCATATCTACTATCTTGAGTTGCTTGCATAACATTGTGATGCAGGGCACATAGAGCTACATTATATGTAGAAATTGGAGTATTTTTGGATTTTATGCAGATTTTGCTCCAGTTTCAGTTTTTGGTGCAAGACTAGTGTTTTTCATGCAGAAACGACCTTCTGAGCAAGACTCATGCCTTGTCATGAGCTCCGATGGTTTTTGGTCAAATTCCATCATCTTGAGGGTCAAAATTGTGATTTATTGTTTTTCTGTAGCACTTTATCTTGCATTTTTGGGTTGTTCAAGTATATGCTTTAACATGCTTTTCTTTCTATGCTTGGACAAGACCCTACCTGTGCTCTTCTACTCTCCTTATATATTTGTGTTATCTCCTTTCTCTTTAACAAGTGATGTTTCTTTTTTCTTCATAACCCCACTTTTTGAAATGACAAAGGGGGAGAAAGGTATGTCTTCTTTTAAAAAGAGAAAGAAGGCATGTCTTACATGAAGAAGTGAAGTATGTCCATGTAAGGGGGAGAAGGTAAATGGGATAAGACATATATGTGTAGAACATATATGAGTATAAGACATAGTTTCTATAAATGTTATGAAAGCTAACCATGCAAGAGAAATAACATCAATTGAGGGGGAGTATGAGAACTCCACTAGCATCAATTGAGGGGGAGCATATGAACT
The DNA here is from genome assembly GCA_963693085.1 of Alisma plantago-aquatica. NCBI lineage: Eukaryota > Viridiplantae > Streptophyta > Magnoliopsida > Alismatales > Alismataceae > Alisma > Alisma plantago-aquatica. Next base: position 1,477,449,541 of record OY856411.1, on the reverse strand, counting down.
CAATTCCATTGAAAACCCTAGGTTTCTCCAAAGGTATGAATTTACTTAAATGCTTTCAATACATTTATGGAATGGTTTGTCATCTTCAAAAAGGGGGAGAATTTTGACTCAAGGTCAATTAGGTCAATGTTGACTCACGTCTAAATTGACTAAACCCGTGTTTTGATGATGACTAACCATTCCACATATTGGTGTCTAATGCCTCTACTTGAGTGTTTTCAGATTAGGTATAGACACACTCCAATTGCCCTAACTTGCGCATCTCAAATTGGAGAAAAGACAAGTCAAAGTCATACAAGTGCATGTTTTTGTAATATGATGTATATCCATTAGAATCATGTAGTAAATCACTTGTAATGATTGTATGACTTGTAATTAAGCTTAGAAAAATATCAGGAACACTTAGATCGAATATTAGAGCACTTTTAATGCAACTTTGAAAATCAATTACAGGCACTTGTTCGATCGAGTTTCCCACCCTGAAACTCGACCGATCAACCTTGGTCGATTTTTTGAAGAGTGCATCGGTCGAGTTGTGCACCCACAGAACTCGACCGATCGGGTAGCAGGCCATTTCCAGTTGAAATGGTCGGTCGAGTTTCCTCAGGACAAACTCGACCGATCCTTTGAATATCGGTTTGCCTGTTACTTGATCGGTCGAGTTACACCCATAGAAACTCGACCAATTGCACTGTACGGAAAAGTGCAGAAAAGTGTTTCTAGCCGTTGTGGGGTTGCCACAAGTGAAAATAGATCTGTTGCAAGCCACAGAACGGCTAGTTTTCGTTCTGAAGTGTTCCCAAAGGCTAAGAGGCATCCCCAGCTATAAATAGGACCCCTTGGGCTTCATTCCAAGGTTGAGTATTCATTGCAAACTCTTTGTGAGGTTCATATTCCATAGCTGGGTGCTTCCTACAGCCTCCTCTCTCTCTCTAAGCTTAATCACTTGCTACATCCATTAGAGTGAGTAGGAAATCTGTAAGAGAGCTAGTCCTATTTGTATATCTTGTAAGGCTCTCACTTCCACCACCTCCACTTCTCTCATTTGCAATCATGAAGATGAAGGTTCTCTCTCTTGTCCAAGAGAGGTGAAGAAGAACAAGGGAAGGCGTCCCTTGGTGAAGATCAAGGCTAAAGACTTGGAGCTAGAGTGGGTAAGCCCTTGGAGAAGGCAGAAGACTCAAGCTCAAGTGGGTAAGTCCTTGGTGAAAGCTTCTCTGAGTGAAGGTGAAGTCAAAGGCGGAAGATCCAAGAAGAGTGGGTAATTCCTACAAGGCCGAAGACTTGTGCAAGAGTGGGTAAGTCCTTGGAGAAGGCCGAAGACTCTTGCAAAGTGGGTAAGTCCTTGGTAAGGTTGAAGACTCTTTGTATTGGATAGGTAAGTCCTTTGTTGGTCATGTATTGTAAGTCTTATAAGTGAATATAAGAGTGCAATTGTTGGAAGTCCTAGAGGTTGACCTCTCTAGGCAAGTGGAATGACACACTTCTAGTTTGAAGTGTGGAACCACTCTAAATAGCTTGTTTAATTGGTGCATGTTCAATCTCTCTTATCCTTGCTATGCATGATTTAGTTGCACTCAAATTACCTATATAGCAACCTTATCTTTTGATATATATTGAAGGTTTGATGAGTTTTGTTTAAGTGCTTTCAGCTCTATTCACCCCCCCTCTAGAGCATCTAATCACCCATCTAGGATCCAACATTAGTGTGTATATATGAGCTAGTCAATTGATCTAAAATTATATATACATGTCAAAAGGAAGAAACCCGCTATAGCTCGTCGTCCACCTCCACCTCCTCCTGAAGTACCTAGTTGGCTTCTAAGGGACCTATACAACTCGTTAGGTCCTAATTGTAAGGGTATGGAAGTGTGGATAGGAAAACATGACCCAAATTCTCCTATAAATGTTTCTATTTTGGTGGATGATGTAAGCGAAGCATACGATAACATAATATTTATACAAGATATTTTGGAGTTGTTTCGTTATGATTGGTTGAATATATATATGATAGATCTATGGATATGGTGAGATCTTATTTATATATCCATATACCTTGTTTTATATATGGTGATCTAGTTTCTTATATATTAATGCATACATAATACATGTTTTGTAGCCACTTACACACGATCTGTAAAGGTTTTTCATTCTCCCATGTGGAATTTCTAGTTCCATCTTTGTTTAGTCTCATAGATAAAGAGCCTTCATCAGTTACCTCATATTGCTCTACCACTTTTAATGATTTTTGTGCAAAAAGGAAGTCGGTGACAACAACTCCATTCACTGTTGAGTAAGTTTACTTTGAATATTATTTGGACTTAAGAAAATTACATTTTTATTGTGGATTTTGAGTTATTAATTTTTAACTTTTTACCTCTAGTGGTAGGCATTGGAAGTTACTAGTTATTGTCCCCAAGACGTGGACTATTTATTATCTAGATCCTTCGGGGAAGGAATTAGACTCATTATATGGACACTCAATGAAAAGGTCATTATTCACGTGAGAAATCTTTTATATTTTATATCTGTTAACATCTATTATTACATTATTATTTAATAATTCCATTTAATGTGTTACATTAACATGTAGGGATTTAAAAGGGTTCAAAAAAGCTGGAGGAAAAATGGCCAAGACAAAGAAATCGTTACTTTGGGAGAATGTGAAAGTCATTTCCTGACCCCATTGTATATATTATATGGGACAAAGAGAGGCATTCTTTCCCCCTCTCCCACGCCCATGACAAAGGTTGAACATCCGGGAGGGTGATAAACCAAGGCGGCAGCTGGCTCAACTGGTTAAGCCTGCTTCTTGGGAAGCACAAGTTGCAGGATCGATTCTCAGCGGATCCTGTTGGGACACTCCTAGCCCTAGGTGAATTGTCTTAGGCCGGTTTCTATGTGGTATCATTACCGTAGAGGAATGTATATTTTTTTTATGTGAACTATACTTGTTTTTATTTGTTAACATTTTGTATGTTTCAATTTATAGTGTGCTACACAAAACAACAGCTGGGCATGTGCATATTACGTGATGCTATATATGAACCTAATTATCAAACATGCTACAACGGAAATTGATACCATACAACAAGTGTTATATATGGTCTCACTAGATAATATGAAATATCTCAATCTTATTATATATTATTAATTTTATATATACATCATTCTCTTTGTAGGTGTTTAAAGCCAACAACATCACCATAGGTGAAAAGTTATTAGATGTACATACTCCCTATACGATGGAAGAATTAAATGATGTAAGAGAACAATGGGTAAAAGCCTTACAAGTAGTGGGAATGTTTTATTATCATTGGAATACTGATGGCGATGATGACGATGATAATGATAAAGAATGATATTTCTAAACTTTTTTGTCATAATTATTTATGTATTTGATGACATGTTAAACTTTGAAAGACAGGCTTATATATACATGTCTGAATGAATTTTTTTGAATTGTCTTATCTATAATACATATGTGTATGAAGATGAATACATGAATGTTTCTACATGAGTCTGAATGTGAAAAGAGATGAAATGAATGGAACTACATGTTGCTACATGTGTGTGAATATGAAATGGAGGAATGAAATGGAACTACATGTTTCTACATGTGTGTGGTGAAATCATATGAAATGTGCTTATACATGTGTGTGATGAAATCATATGAAATGTGCTTGTACATGTGTGTGAATCATGCCATATTAATTGTCCATCCTTATTAATGATATGAAATGTGCTTATACATGTGTGCTTATACAGGTTTGTGGCCTGTTGTTGGTTGAAATCAATGGGTGTTGTAAACCTGTAGTTTAGAACTAAACTGTAGGTTTTGCATCCTGCTGACCAGCCGGATAGCAGGCCTGTAAGCTGATAAGAAAAAAAACATAATCGTCGGTTAAAAAATAAACTGACAACAAACACTTAACTCGTCGGTCATTAATAACTAACCAACGTCTTTATCCCCTAATGGTGTCGGCTACTATTTGGTCCATCATAAATTTAGGTCAACAAAGTTGGTTTTATGTTGCTAACCAACACCTATGGTCTAACCTGGGGACAATTTTTTTCAGGATGGGGATGTGGCATCGGTTATGACTTGATAACCGACACATATTGCACCCTGCTGGCACATTTTTTGGGTTTGCAAATCGGGGGATGACTTTTTGGCATCGATTATGAAATCAACGTTGTAGGCATCTACATTTAGTGTCACCCACTTGGGCATCACTTGGAAACCAACTGTGAAAGTCATAGTTAACCCACGGTAAAGGTGATATATGTACTAGTGACATATAATATAAAAACATGAAAGTAGTATTCATAAGAATAGTAACTGAACCAAGTAAGTAAGTATCCAATCATTTATACGAGCATACATACAAGAAAGACAATGACATAGTAGGGTCAAGAGGAAAACTTACCTTTATGGGAGCACATGATTAAGATAGTTTATTAGAAAACCATATATACGAGCTCGATCAAATCTTGGCAAATAACTCATCATAGAGATCCTAACATTACGAATGAGTGTAACTATATTAACATCAACAACATTAGGTCTCATTAATCATTAGCATGGTAGTTGGATGTGTCCCTTAGATCTAGGTATCATATCATCCATATTGATTTCAATATTTCAATTATTCATGCAAGTCCATTATCAAGTTACATCATACATCATGGATTTATCTAGATCTTAGGGTGACACATCACAACTAAGATTATGGATCATAATATTAAGATTGCATGATCTTAGATAGAGAAATCATAAGATTTGAGCTGCTTAGTCAACATAAGAATCGACATTGGCATAAGTAGTCATATCATGCAATAAAGTCATCATTAGAGTATAGATGCAGTCTACTTGAGTTTTGTGTCATAACAAACACTGAGATATTGATTTGATGGTGAACTTAGAGGTGTGGTAATCTAGAATCCACTTTTGCACAAGTGTTTAAGATTCAAGGATAATAATACTACACATCACCTATTAAGTCACATCAAGGTTGATACATAGATCATTAAGTTACATGAGTTACCAATGGCAACCAGAGCATGAGACCATTATCAAATATTGTACATAAGTTGTAAAGATTACTGATTTTAAGGTTATGTGATCATAAGATGGTAAAACATGCTAAAGATTACACCTATGGGAAAGTTGTAGCACATAACCACATAAAAGCCATTTTTAAAAGAACGCTAGTCATCATAGATCAAGATAGGCATTATAGGTACATCAAGATGATCCAAGGTGTGATACAAGTTCTAATGGATCAAAGTTACTAATATAAGAGATTAAGGCAACCTTTGATCATTAATGTTCCAAACAAAACATAGTAGAACATAACGATCATTACAAGAGTGAAAAGGTATTACATTTAGCAAAAATAGAGGAAATTCAAGCACAATTGGGTTCTAAAAACATTTTTAATGGATATATCACGACTTTTAGGTACAAATTCATATATTGCATGCCCAAAATGGCCCAAGAGGTGATTTGTTTTGATTTTCTAAAGGTGGTCCCTCATCAGGTCCTTCTGGACCGTTGTATTTGATCTATATGCATGGTTGATCTAAAGGAGTTGGGCTCCTTGGCTTGTGGTTGGGCGTCACTCACTGCCACTCAATGACCCTTGGTCACTTCTCACTGCTCAATCATGGACATGTCAGGTTGTTGGTGGCCTCTCATCTTGGCCAGCCGTGAGTTTGGGCTACTACTCGCTCGCACACACCCACCCACCTGCTCGCAATCAGGTCACAACCACAACAGAGGATGGTGTTAGGGCAGCGTCCGGGTCGAGGCCCTAGGCTGTTGCGACCATCACGAAGATGCTGCTACACTCTGATGGGGCCTCACAGACTCAACCCTACTCTCAACTTATGTCAATCATGCCTAGGGCATGGACGCCCAACTGAACCAAGGCGGCGACGACTTGGGTTCTTCTCGTCGGAGCTATGTCCCGACTGAGGTCATGCCTCGAGGATGAACACTGATAGGCCGTCAGTGCTCAGGGAAGCTGGCTGCAACTGTTGCGACCAACTCACTTGCTGATCGCGGCATAGGAGTGATCGCCCAAGGGAAAGGGGACGACGACGGTGCTGGAAGAATTCATGGAAAGGAGTATGAAAATGGGGGTCTAGGGCTTGCGAGAGCATAAGAGATTAGAGGGGAAAGAAAAGTGGGAGATGAAAAGAGTTGGGATGGGTTTCCATTTATCCAAGAACCCTCCGAAACAATACCCATTGTCCATTGCAAAAGGAGCCTACTGTACCAACTTCTACAATACATATAAAGGTAGGTGATGACTCCCTAATCGTTAGATTAGGAGTTAGATCCGAGGGAAGGAGATCTAACGACTAGGGTCCAGAGCCCATACATTCCAGCTTCATGATTGGTCAAGGGATTAGGCTTCAGATTGCCAGGGAGAGGCCAAGGAGGGGAATGGGCCGCACGCCCCCACCATTCGACACAACAAGGGCACAAAATCGAATAAAAAGGGCTAAATCTAGGTTAAATCAAGACAAATTTCAAATGGACATATCTCCTTCCTCCCAGATCTTAATTGAGTGAAGAAAGATGCATTAGAACCGTATGAGAGACTTCTATAATATGAACACAACAATAAGACACACACACACACGCACACACACACACACACACACATATATATATATATATATATATATATATATATATACATTCAAATTTAGAATAAAAATACAAATAAAAGGAAAGGCTGAGATGAGTGTTGTGTTTTAAAACTAAATTGAAGTCAAGTTGAGGGTCATCAAGGTATCAATTGCACTCAAAAGTTATCGATTGCACATCACATCTTATTCAAACATGAAACTAGAGGTGCGGGGCACAACGATGTCCAAAATTGAAGTTACTTACAAAGGGTAAGATTATCACATACATCCGTGTAATAACTAAGTCAACTACCAAGGCGATTTCATATGTATGACTATAGGACACAACTAACTCATCCTTTCTCAAGACATTAGTTAATGTCTCATATATATATATATATATATATATATATATATATATATATTCAAATATAGAATAAAAATACAAATAAAAGGAAAGGATGAGATGAGTGTTGTGTTTTAAAAGTAAATTGAAGACATCCTCACTAACTCCAAGAACGCATCCGATTGGATCAATGCTCGCATTCCAACTCCTGACAAGTATCGCCTCTACCGGCAGAGAAATCAGAACAAGCTCACCGACCTGCTTGCTAAAAGCTGCCTCAAACAGCCAGACACAACTCTGGAGTGGTCATCCTGTCCCCCGCAAGCCCTCTCGCAATATTTAGAAGATCTAAATATTTTCCCTTCTCTCTTTGCCCCCTTAGTTATTTGATGTAACCGGTTCTTGGTATTTTCAAAAAAAAAAAAAAAAAAGTAAATTGAAGTCAAGTTGAGGGTCATCAAAGTATCAATTGCACTCAAAAGTTATCGATCGCACATCACATCATATTCAAACATGAAACTGGAGGTGAGGGGCACAACGAGGTCCAAAATTGAAGTTACTTACAAAGGGTAAGATTATCACATACATCCGTGTAATAACTAAGTCAACTACCAAGACGACTTCATATGTATGACTACAGGCCACGACGAACTTATCCTTTCTCAAGACAGTAGTTAATGTCTCTCTCTCTCTGTAAACGATTGATGTATCCGGTGTATGCTGCATGCAATATTGTTCGGCTTGTTCAAAGCAAGCTCTTATAAAATGTAACCCCACACTGTTCCTTTACAGTGTGCGAGTCTTTCTCTTCATTCTTGTGCTTCTGTAATCCTAAGATCTGTAACGTGGAGAACCTGATGAGATAACATGGGGACAACTTCTTGCACAGAGACGAGTTTGTTGTTAAACACGGAGTGGTTCGGTAGTTTTCAAAGCAGCTCAGGTGGTTAGTGGTGGTGCTAGCTTTCAAATTCCAAGCAAACCATTTTTTGAGATGAGGTTCGTTCCCCATATCGGTGCCCAAGTGGTTGTTCAGGTGGTCTCTCTTCCGGTAACGGAGCAATTAATGACGCTCTCGTTCTCATTGCTGTTCTGACTTGTCCTCTCGGTTAGATACTGAAATATTTATTTGGCAATGACGCTGTTTCCTCACTTAGTCCATAAAGATTTTGCTGAATCGCCACCTGCGTTTTGGACATATCCAATGCGGTCTCTTGTGGATTATGAGATTGGTTCCTTCTTATATTATGTAGACGGCGACCTGAATTATGACTTTGACTGAATCAAAAATACGGATCACACCTCTAATGGCGGAAGAAATCAGAAGAGTAGTTAAAACTTCAACAAAAGCTTATTAACTGGAAATAGACACGAAGGTCACATAACCATAGAACGTTGTGCACTGCACACTCTATAAATACTTCTTCTGGGAATCGAAGTACTCAGATCCACTTCCCCTCAGCAAAGTCTATTTTGTTAATTTTTGAATTACGTTGTTATATACAACAACACAATTAAATTAACAGTTTAGACCGATCCTGATAAGAAAACGTAGAATAAATTAATACAAGAGAACAAAATAAATAAGGTCAGGTTCAAATTAGGTCACTCCTTGAAAATCGAATGTGATATACTTAATGAAATCAGAGCTTTGCAACCCTTCTGGGTAGGTGTCGTTCTCCTAGTCGACCCGATCACAAACTTGAAAAAGAGACGTCTCGTTTGTGTTCACGACGAACGATGCAGACGAAGCAGTTGCACTACCAGTGCAGTTCAGCAACCGTAGGAACTACCGTCTGACAGGTTGCGTCTTGAAAGAAGAGGATGAATGATCTTGCTACGTCCAGGAGAAAGGTCTCTACGTAACACTGCGGAACGACGGCGGCAAACTCCGACTTTAGGATTTGCAAACGCACACTCGAACGACTGACGACTTTGTGTTCGAAAGATATATTTAACCCTAATGATCGAAGGTATATTTATAGTCTTACACGCCCCAATAATCATATTCCTATTAATACGCGACCACTCGATTTCTCTTGTACACATTGCAAAAAATTCTGCAAAAGAGACATTTTACAGTTAGGATTAATAAATCGGAATACGAAATAAATAATTAATTATGTAGTTGTATCCTAGTACAAAAAGAATACGGAAGACATTCTCCACAATCCACAAGCCCAGCCCGACCCGGCCTGACTAGGCTAGACTAGGCGAAGTGAGGTGAGGCAAGGCGTGGAGTGGCACACACACGTGTGTGTGTGTGTGGGTGTTGTGGTCACCATACCCACCAAGGAAGTGAGCATACCCTTCTCCTCCTAGGACCCTTGGACACTAGTGTCACATGTGATCCTATATATGTCACCAACTTACGAACCATGACACTAGTGTCACATGTGACCTGAAATAATAGACAGCAACAAGTGTGTCCGCTCGGCTTCGCTCGTCTGGCGATTAGGGGAGCGATCTAGGGCTCTGCTTGGTGATCCCTCCGCTCCGGGGGGGAGGGCGGCGGCTGGCGTCCAGCCCATCTCCCCCTAGGCGTTTTCTTCCTCTTCCCCTAACCGTCTTTGTGCCTTCGTTGTTGGTGTTTTGCTGCTCCTCCGGGCACCCTTGTCGTCGTCGCCTGCGACCATCGGCCTGTGCCTTCGGCACCTGCTGCGGAGTGGGCTTCCTCTTCGGAGCCAGTGCAGCATGTACCAGGTGCTCGTTTTCTTTGGGTGTGGTTTGCTTGCTTTGGGGGGTTTTTTTGTCTAGATCCCCTCTAAGCAGAAAACCAGCGTAACATCTTCCGTCCTGTTCTTCTATCTTCCTGTTGTGCGGTTGTTTCCTTTTCTGGCTTAGGTATAGTGTCGCAGGGGCTCGGGTTGTGTTACGACCCCATCTGAGCTTAATTGGTAAACTAGGGTTTACTTAGACAATTGCAAAGATTAATTGGAATAATCATTCTTGAAATCTAATTAATGACGATAATACAATTAGGATGTTTTAACTATGATAAGAAGTCTAAATGTCCTTTTGTCTTGAGAATTAGGGTTTGAGAAACATAAACCCTAATCGGCCCAAAATAGGGTTTTGATGATACATGAATACAAAATTTGATAAGTAGAATGTCCCACTAAATGATTTTTAGTATTTTATGTGTAACTCTAATTTACTTCAAATTTGGATATGATTTAGATATATAAAATGTGAACAACATTGGAAAATATCAGAATTTTTGAAGAAGGCTCTGACCTGTTTATCGGTCGAGTTTCAAACTCGGCCGATCACATTTCCAGAATTATACAGCAGTGCGGTAATTGAATTTTATCTTTTTATTGGTATATCTAATTGATCTCAAATTTTAACTGTGCCTGAAAAACACAGTTTTAGACACTCTGTTAAATTGGCATAATTTTTGGATGACATTTGAATCCCTACAGTAAGGGTGTCGGTCGAGTTTGTGCAGGACAAACTCGGCCTAATATTCTGCAGACAGCAATATAGCAGTGCACTGTTCTATTTTTAATTATTTATTGATAACTCCAAATGATCTCAAATTTTAACTGAAGCTTTATATATCAATTATAAACAACTATCTAAATTCCCATAATTGGTGGAGAATGTTTGATCTCTGAAATAAACGAATTACAGTAACTTTTGTATAACTGAATATTCAGCCAATATAATTAAAGTTGAGTTTTGGGTCAATATGCAATTGACCCAAGCAGCTCAAATGGTCTATATGAGAAACCACACATACACAAAGCTCTCATTCTTCGTCATTCACTCCAGAGAAACGAAAATCTAGAGAGAGAGGGAGAGTTAGGGCTTGAGTGGAGAAAGAGGAGGAATTGTTGAATTAGGGTTATGCGGTCCCAAGAATGGTGAAATCAAGTAAGTTTGGATCCTTTGCATAGACTTTTATGGTGAATCTTCTCTCTCATGTCAAGATTCCGTCCATGCTCTGATTTGATCCAAGATGATGTCGAAAATCCCTCTTTTCTCACCCTTTCTTCATAATCCCTCATTTTCAAGGTTTCCGAGTTGAATGGAAGAAGAATTGGGAGATTTGCTAGGGATTTGATAGGAATTCGAGATTCCCTGAGTTGAGCTGCAGTTGTGAGGTGTTTTCACACCTTAGGGTGAGTGGTTTCTTCCTTCAAACAGTGTAATGCACGAATTTGATTATAGCACCTAAATCCCTAAATGCTTAGCATGTGATTCTCAATCCTGAATGTGTCCGTTTGATTTAAGTTGTTGCAAATTGATATGTTATGGATTCCTTCTCTATTTGAATGACTCCTTAATGGTAGATTCATATCAGAAACGTATACAACACTTCCTAGTGAGAGTGCTTTTCAGATTTATATCAAATGATGTGATTAGGGTTTAACCTAATTGAGACACCACTAGAGTTTCAACCTTATTGAAAAGGGACTAGTAATCCTATAAGTGGTTAGGATGTACCTCATGGGTTATCTTAATTGAATTCTATTCTCGATACCTGATATCTCAGTGAATGGTATGGAAAACCTAAATTTAGTTAAATTTCCATGGTTTCACATCTATATTGAATGTATATGATTTGTTGGAAACAATCTTTATTTAGTGAATGCTTATATCTTATGAGATCATTATAAGGGCCATGTGACAAGTGAATGAGGTAAATGAAAAAGGTGAATTAGGCAAATGAAACCCTAAGAGTAGGGTGTTGGCATGTGATGAATGAATAAGGCGAATGAAACCCTAAGGATAGGGTGTTCAATGAATTATGTTATGATAATATGAAAGGTCTCGATATGAGATGTGCTGATGCTTAATTGTTGAATTGTATGTTTCTAGTGAATTTAACTTTATATGCTTGTTCTCTCTGAGATGATATCTACATACTGCAGGGCTTCTTATTTTCAATACATATCTCATAAATTGCAGGTGATGAGATATGACATGCCCTAGAAAGGGATGTTACTGAGACATGATATATGTTGAATACATGAGTTATGATGTTTCTCATGATATGATATGGCAGGCTGTGTGAGCCTTGTGAGAAATGTAAAATGAGTTATGATTTCTATTTTACATGTACCTATAATGTTAATGTTAGACTTAGGTGCCCTGAACACCGTAGAACCCCTTTGACAGATCTGCTTCTTAGGGGTGAAACTCGTGTTGCAACATTATCCGTGCGGAGTCATGGAGACACGAGGACAGAGAGGCAGTGTCCAACAACAACGCGTGCGGAGTCACGGTGGCACTAGAGAAAATAGGGGTTATTCAACATTAATCCGTGCGGAGTCACGGTGGTAACCCAGTGAGACTCTCCGCCTGTGTACTCAGGTTAGAGGAGGAGTCTAGAGCACTCGGAGTAGTGCATTGAGGCCGGAGAGCCTGTAGGCTGGAGAGCCTGTGGTCCTGTAGAAGAACAGGGCTGGCGTCAGACTTAGCATTTCCCGAGTGTGTCGCTAAGTCTTGTACGGAGTGGTCGTAGTGCACTGCGAGTCTCTTATGCAGAGTACACTGCATAAGATCAGGGCATAATCTAAAATATGATCATATTGGTTCCCAGAGTTCCTTATAAATGAAAGAGTTAAGGAAGACTAGAGCATAGTCTTCTAGTAGTTATTCTTTGGATGCAATATTTACATTCTTTGTTATTTCAATTATATTGTTTTAGAACTGCTCAGTGTAGTATTTATTGTTGTTACATTTCATATCGTTTACTCAAATTATATCTGTAATCACATTAGTGCATTAGTCTGTTTCCATGAAGTACTCATTCACTGAGCGAGTAGGCTCACCCCTCTACTCAAACATTTTTAGGGTTAACCGCATGGACTTGGAGATGGTCAGAGCTTCAGTGTAGATCTGCCACAGGAGTTGAGTACAAGATTAGTTGAGTCAGTCGGTCCTTGTCACTCTAGGTCCTCAGTAAGGGATAAGAGAAAGAGAGTTGTAATTATGATGTGTAATTTTGTTCCTCTTTGATATATATGCTAATTAGCAAGTTTTATGTGCACAAGGTGTGAGAGACATCATGAATGTTTATACATGTATCTTTTCTATTGAAGTATGATTAGTAAAAGAAATGTTCAGATTCCTTTGTTAAGATGTTATGTGATTCAATGCGGGAAAGCAAGAGTTTTAAAGAAAAGGAAAAAGTTAAGGGTGTTCTTTGTGTTTCATATAAATTCTATCTTATTCCCTAATCTCATGATTTGAGGCAATTGTGAGATCGGGGTGTAATAGGTTGTGTCCTGTTTTTCTTCTTTGTAGGGTTGTCCTCTTGTTTCGGTTGGTTGTTGCCAGGTTGTTGCTGGATTGGTCGTTTTTGTTGTTTCACAGGTGTGACGGATTTTCGGGGATTCCGGTGTTGGGTGATGGAGGCCTCTTTCTCTGTTGTTTGCCTCTTTTACTTCTTGAGTTTAGAATTGAGAAGGGGGAAAAGCATAGTAAGGAGGTCAAGAAGGCGGGTTTTCCCCGAACAGTCCCCCTCTTTTCTATTCATCACCTGCTTTGCTCTGCCCGCGTTGAACAACGATGTTATGGCCTCTCTTGTCTCTTCTCCCTGTGCAACTACATCCTTTTATCTGTTTGATCTTTTGACTAATTTATGTTCCCATCGTGTGAGTTGTCTTTTGCTTTTAGTCTTACCTTTGCTCTTGGATAAGTCTTATCTTGATGCTTTTGCTTTCTTAGTTGGCAGTCTTGTTTCTCTTCTTCTTTGGAGGAAAGTTGGTGGTGTTGATCGAGATGTCTTCTTTGTCAGTCTTGGTCTGTTTGGTGGGGGTTTGATGTATGCAAGTGCTACCCATTGTCGTGGGGGAATTTCATTTAAAAGCTGCTTTGATCAGCGTGTTGGGAAGGAATTCAAGCAGAAGTGTTTTATCTCTTTTTGATCAAGAGTGTATGCCCTCGTACTCCTTACTTTCATGTTACCAAGAATGTATGGATCTCTTGTCCTTGTAGATGTCGTATGGCTTTTCAATATATGAAGTTGAGGATTTGTATCAAAAAAAAAGCAACCTACAGTTCCATTCATTTCATCTCTTTTCACATTCAGACACATGTAGAAACATTCATGTATTCATCTTCACATTCACACATATGACAATTCAAAAAAATTCATTCAGACATGTATATATAAAAGTTTCACATGTCATCAAATACAAAAATAATTATGAGAACAAAGTTTAGAAATATCATTCTTTATTATTATCATCATCGTCATTATTGTCATCAGTATTCAAATCATAATAAAAAATTCCCACTACTTTTAAGGCTTTTTCCCATTGTTCTCTTACACCATCTAATTCTTCCATCATATAGGGAGTATGTACATCTAATAACTTTTCACCTATAGTGAAGTCACTGGTTTTAAACACCTGCAAAGAGAATGATATATATATATATATATAATTAATAATATATAATAAGATTAATATCTTTCTTGTCAATTTTTGTGTAACTCTCTCTCTTCTGCCTTCTCCACCTTCTCTCTAGGTCCGGCGTTTCCATGGCGGGCGGGGGAGGCCAACCTTCCCCTGTGCATGGTCCAGGAGGCACTGAAGGCACAGAAGACACAGGAGGTTCGAACTAGTTGACGTCGGCAGCTGACGTTACAGTTGCGGGAGCGTGGGTTAGGGTTGTGGAGGGACTGCCGCCAACTCTCAAAGGGGCTGTCACAGCGGACCCGAAGACCCCCCTTAGGAGGGAGGGGGATGGGAGGACGTGGACCAAGATGACGAACTCCATTCTGCAAGAGATGGAGGATTACCATCGTTTCTCAGTGATTGTACAGATCCTTGGGAAGAAATGCCACCCTTCTTAGCTAAGAGGGTGGATGATTCGGAACTGGAGGCCAAGAGGTGAAATGGAGATCTTCACCTTGGACGGAGGGATGTTCCTAGCTCATTTCTCATCTGAGATGGATAGAAGGAAGGCTATGCAGAAGGGTCTTTGGTTCTTTGACGACCAATTAGTCATGGTCCATAAGTGGACAAGAGAAGCAGACACGAGGCATGCAACTTTCACCACCGCCCGAGTCTAGGTCTCACTATCAGACGTTGGGCTTCACTGGACACCTAGGGCCATTGCGGTTATAGCCAACACGATAGGTGAGCCTAGAGCTATGGACCGAAAGTCATATGGAACAACCATGGGATGTGCACAGTTCTGCGTGGACATCTCTGCGGAAGTGAAGCCACTGTCTGAAATAATGGTGGAACTTCCAAATGGCGAGGAATGGGAGGTCACAATGAGGTATGAAGCCCTGCCAGACCGTTGTGTGGAATGCAAAGTGTTTTGCCACATCTTGGGTCAGTGTCTGGGGGAGCGTCGCCCTGCTAACCCGGCTCCTCTCATCATGCCCGAACCACCCTAGGGAAGGCAGAGAAGGAATGGCAAGTCCAGGCCTCCACTGCAATAAAGGAAAGGTAAAGAGAAGGTGACTGAAGATGAAGGCACTGCCAGCAGAGTTGTTTGCTGATACAAGAAGGAACTTGACAAAAGAGGAGCGGGGGGTGGCTAGCACCTCTGATGTTGTCATTGTTGCTGTTGGGAATGGAGATACCGATGCAAAGGAGATGGTTGTGGTAATGCCTGAAGGAGACAAAGGTGGTCCTCAGAACGATGATGTCGCAGGTGTACCTGGTGAGGAGGAAGAAGAAAGATGGATTGTTAATAATTCCTTTGCTGCTCTAGTGGAGATAGGTGATGAAGATGGGGAAGAGGTACCATCTAGAAGCAGAAGCCCACGGTGCACAAGAGTACAAAGAAGCAGAAAGAGAAGAACAAAGGCTGCCCCAGGGAAGAGAGCAGCCCCAAAAGAAAGTAGTATGTCTGCCCTTGCATGGAATGAGTGGGGCACCTCTTTAGCTGATAAACAGATAAGGCTAAGGGGTATTAAAGAAGAGGAGAAGGTTACTCTAGTGTTTTTCCTAGAAACCAGAATAAGAAGGAATGTGTGGGAGAGAATTAAGACCCTTTTCCCAACAAGGTGGATGTCAGTGTCCAATCTTCAATACAGAGATGGTGCTAGAATCGAAGTAGGGTGGCACCCGGGTGTATGGGATGTGGATCTGATTGTGATGGATGATCAGGCTATTACTGTTAGCTGTTGTAACAGGGGTGGTATGGACTTTATAGTGTCAGGAGTATATGGTGAAAACCTCGAAGGTGATAGAAAGAGACTTTGGGATAACATAAGGAACTCGGCCCAAGAAGAGATATTGTGGCTAGCATGGGGGGATTTCAATAACATTAGGAGGTCTAAGGAAAAACATGGCGGTCTACCTATTCCGGAAAGGATAATGGAAGCTTTCAATAACACTATGGAGGCATCAGGGTTGATAGAGCTGAACTCGATTGGAGGTGTAGTCTCGTGGTCTAACAAATAAGGAAGAGGTAGAAGGATTTCTAGCATCCTTGATAGAGGACTCGTTAATGAAGTGTGGCTGAAGCTATGGCCTTACACAATCATCAAACATGGGATGGACCCTCTCAGTGATCACAACTGGATGAAAAATGATTTTACAAACAAACCTGAAGTGGTGAGGCCGTTCAGATTCAACAATTGGTGGTGTGATTGGAACATATTTAAGAAAATTACATAGGACGCCTGTGATACTGAAGTGATTGGGAACCCTCTTTAAGTGGCTATCAAGAAACTCAAGCTACAAAGAAGGCTATCAGGAAGTGGTCCAAAGAGGTGGTTAATCTAAAGAATATGGTGATCTTGAATAAGAACTTATATAATGAAGCTGCTGACAAAGCTAGGGAAAACCCAGATGATGATGACTTAGTCGAGGAATGGCTAAAAGTTGAGGATAAACTTGTCAACGTTCTCCAATATGAGGAAGTGTTCATGTGGCAGTGAAGTCGTCTAAAGTGGATAAACGATGGTGACCTTAATACGAAAATGTACCGCACAACTTTAAGGAAGAAAGAGATGAAGGAAACAATTCATCAGCTCATTGATGACAGAGGGGATATTACTGAGAACAGACTGACCTCACAGAGACCACTTTACAGTATTTTGAGCATTTGTACAACCAACACTGGGATTCTAGCACCCACATTGATGTTTCCATCTACCCAGAGCATAAAATTACAGCTGAAATGAATGCAGACCTGTGTAGAGACACTAATGAGGAGGAAGTTAAAGTGGCGGTTTTATCCATTAAACCTTCCAAGGCTCCCGGTCCTGATGGGTTTAACAGCAAGTTCTTCCAATTCATGTGGAATCATATCAAGAAGGACATAATAAAAGCGATAAGATGGCTGATACAGGGGGGTAATATGGTGCGGGCTGCTAATCACCCCTTCATAAAGCTTATTCCCAAAAAGAAGGACGTGGGATCCATGAAGGACTACAAACCTATCTCATGTTGCTCAACCATTTACAAAGTGTGGGCTAAAATCCTGGTAGGGAGACTTAAGTTATGGCTTCCTAAAGTGATCTTAGAAGAACAATGTGCTTTTGTCAAAGGGCACAAGGTTGCCGACTGTGCCCTTCTAGAAGCATAATTCCTCACTGGTTTTAACACCAAAAGCTCCAATTCTAAGGCGTGCATCAAAATCAATCTAACTAAGGCATACAATCACATTCATTGGGAGATGATGTGGGACATAATGCTTGCTATGGGTTTCTCTTACAGGTGGATCAATCTTATTAAGTAGTGCGTCACAACGATGTCCTTTTCTATTTTACTGAATGGTGGGCCTGTGGGCTTGTTTAGAGCTGCTAACAGGATCAGGCAAGGGGACCCCCTCTCCCCCCTCCTCTTCACCCTCACGAAGGAGGGGCTGACCTCCATGATCAGGATAGTGGAACAAAGAAACATCATTAAACCTTTCAAGATCAGAATCATAAAAGTCAAAAGCCATCTTATCTTCGCCGATGACATAATGATCTTTTCTATAGGTCATATGAATAGGCTAACAGAGTTCAAGAGGTTACTCGAATGCTTCGGCAGAGCAACATGTCTCTACATCAGTGACATTAAGTCACGTGTGTATCTATCCAAGTCGTGTGACAATAGAAGAGGCAGACTCAGAAGAGCAACTGGGCTGCGGAGGGGAAGGCTTCCCACCAGGTACCTGGGTGTCCTGATTGCTGGAGGTAGGGGCTGCTCAAATGACTACACCATGTGCTTGGATAGGGTTAGGCTCAAAATCGCAGGGTGGAATGGAATTCAAATGTCTATGGAAGGGAGGCTAATGCTAACCATATGAGTTATCCAGATGATGATAAGCTTTTGGAGTGAGATGTGTATTCTCCCTAATCCTACAATCAATAGCCTCACTAGGATGATAAAAAACTTTATATGGGGTGGCAAGACCCATTGTGTCGCCTGGGATACTGTGGCCAGAGGTTATGAAGAAGGTGTTCTCAACGTCTACACAGTTGAGGATATCGTCAGAAAAGGCAACCTTCACAGGATGGATCACTTCCTTACTGAAAAGGAAGGTGTATGGGTCAAGTGGATGCGCAGCAGGTATGGGTGCACACCCCTGTCTAGTACCTCGACTTCCATAATATGGGCTAATATCTGCTCGGACTGGGGGCAACACAGACACCTATACTCTACTGATGATGATGGTCTCTTCAAGTTCTCAGGACAAAAGAAACCATGGATTCGCAGTGATGCAGGGGAGCATGTTCTGTGGTCAAAGCTGCTTTGGGGAAGTGGCTTTGTTCCTAAATGGAGCACAATCACTTTCAAAGCTATTCAGGGCAAGTTGCTCACAAAGGACAGATTGATCTGCTGGGGCATCAATGTTAACCCCAGTTGTTGTTTCTATCTTAAGGATGAGTGTCATGACCACTTGTTCCTGGAATGTACCAAAGTTAAATATGTATGGTCGCTTGTGTGTCTTAAGAATGGTTGGGGCCCCTACACATCCAGTAGCCTATCAGATACCATCGAACAAATTAAAAGTAATTGTCACAGTCCTATGGAACTGGATTTTGGCGGTCTGTGCGTAACCAATATATTGTATAATGTGTGGAAGATCAGAAATATGGTGGTGCATGGGGGGTCTCAGGACCTTCATATTTTCCATCTTGTAGCTAGGGATATAGGTGTTGTACTAAAGGCCAAAGAAGGCCTAGACAAAGGGGTCATCCCTATAGTTAGGTTACACTGGGCTTTTTGTAGAGTCAGCCTGTGTATACTTTTTTTTTGTTGTACAATATAGCTCTGCTATACCCCCCGTTTTGGCAATATATTTACCTATTCCCAAAAAAAGAGATTAATATATTTCATATTATCTAATTAGACTATATATAATACATGTTGTATGGTATCAATTTCCATTGCAGCATGTTTGATAATTAGGTCCATATATCGCATCACATAGTATGCACATGTCCAGCCGTTGTCTTGTTTAACACACTATAAATTGAAACATACAAAATGTTCAAAAATACAAACAAGCACAGTTCACATAAATAATATATACATTGGAGTCGGGAAATTTCTTTCACAATCTCCCAAATTAGTAATTGTTTCTTTTTCTTGGAGATGTTTGCCTATCCATACTGTCATACCTTTACAATTAGGACCTAACGAGGTGTATAGGTCCCTTGGAAGCCAACTAGGTACTTCAGGAGGTGGAGGTGGAGGCTGAGATGTAGTGGGTTTCTTCCTTTGGACTTGTATATATAATTTCAGATCAATTGACTCATATATACACACTAATAAATTAACGTAATGTAAATTTATCATACAATATCAATATAGATGACATTCGTATTGGGCCACAATATCACTCCGCCTTCTGCTTCACCAAGCATTTCAGAATCTAGGTGGGCATATGTCAATGGATGATCCCTCCAATTGTGGAGTACATGTATCAGGCTCACACGAACTGCACCATCAAGTACTGGGGTCCCATGAAATGTGCCCCTGGAAGGGGTGGGTAAGCCTCGGCCTCTACAACAATAAATTCTTTGCTTTTTAGACGGCATGGCTTCAACCACTACAAATTTACGTAAAGAATGTTATATACATATATACATAAACATATCATCTTCAAAATACTAGCTACTATGTCATAAAAATACTTACAACGGACGTGCTAGGTGGTGGGTCTATAAGATTACTCCCAACCTCTACACTAGGAGAAGAGCGGCATGCCACAAGTACTGTCTAAGTGGCAGTCTGAGATGCCTGCCACTTGCTAATTGCTTCATGGAGTCTCTTATCAAGTGCTTCCTTGACTCTCCTATTAATTAACTAATCTACATATACATGGATAAAAGAAATTCTAGCTTCTGATTATTGAATTCCCTTTTGCAATACATTCTAAAAAAAGAATAGGTTACATCAGCTTGTGAAAATCCCGCTTTTGGGATATGTTTGCACTGTGATGGCCCAAAGAACGCTTGTATGCCCACACTAGTGCCAACACCCCTAACACATCCAAGATGCTCTGGGTTACCAAGAGCAACTGTCAATTCATACCTTGTGACCTCAGGAATGAACTTGCCTTGCTTCCTCTTCTCATGAAGCTCCCACAAATCTCCATCAATAGAAATTGGTAAGTAAACATAACAATAATCAATATTGATTACTCTAAGAATTGAATTTTACTATTTTTGCAGCCTCCTCAATAGTTGTGGGCTTGGTTATATCTCCTTTCTTGTTTTGCCTCCCATCTATCCACATAACATGGTGAGGCAGAGGTGCGGGAAAAATAGTAGAGGACTCTGCAGTCTCCTGAGTAGCAGCAGACTGAGTAGTAGACTCAGCCTGTAGTCTATGGCAAAATCCTGCATAGCCTTTTGGACCCATCGTGTAGTCATGCACATTCAGTGCATGCCATGCTCTTTGAGCATCATTGATAGGCTTGTTAGTAAGTACATTGATTTGGTTACTAGCACTAAAGGTTAATCTTGAATAGATGAATACATAAGAACGTATATTAATTAAATTGGGAGTGGAGCTTAATACCTTGAATTCATCAGTTTTTCTTTTGTTAACAAACTCCTCCCAGTCATTGGGGTCTAGGTAGTTCCATTACTCAGTGGCTCACTTCTTCCTCTTCTCAGCATCTCGTATGTAATCTCAGGTGAGATTTGTTCTATAGTAACTTAAGACCATCCCACAGTGTTGCATCATGCATTTACAATGCAACTTTTCATCTAATTCAAATATACTCTGTAAAATAGAATTTCTAATAACTAGTATCCTAATAATTAGTAATCTACAAAATAGAATTGCAAATAATAATAACTCATGCATAGTTCCTTCCATACTAAGTCTTTCTTCCCCATAGGAACTTTATGCCAAGATTCTACATTAGGACTACAATGGCTATGTGTAAGAACCCCAAGATATGAAATAAATGAGTTGCGGTTCACTACAACTGGATTTCCTGCATGATCAAAATCCACAACTAGTTTGGGTCCATTGCCCCTTTGTTGTAGTAACTTGTTCATCATAGTGATACCCCTCACTTTTTCAAATTTTTTTTGTTGCTCATCAAGTGCCCCAAGTTCTTCATGGGGTACATCATCAACCTAAAATTTTACAAAATAAACACACTTACATGATATAACTATAAATGGACATATAGATATAAATATATGATATATGTTTAAAACTTACATTGTGAGGTGGTGCATTGATATCCTCACCCTCACGGTAATCATCATCACGGTCATCATGCTCAGCCATCTAAAATCAAACATTTAGGATTTGACATAACTAGAAGATAATAAAACATGAAAAAAAATATAAACATGCATGCCTCTAATATTGTGCTCTTTTATCAATTAACATTCCTTCATTGTGATCTTCACACACATACAAGTCATTATTAGCTTCAATATTTGGTGGTGTTGACAACCGAACTGAGAATGGAATGGAGTCATCATACTTACCATAGTACTCTTCTTCATCTATAGGATCTTCAATGAACTGTCTTTTACCATGAAGAACAACCGACCATTTATCATTTGTAGGATGATCGATATAAAATACGTGTTTCGCCTGTGATGCCAATATGAATGGTTCACTCTTATTGCCAATCTTTTCAAAGTTCACTAATGTGAAACCCAATTCATCCACTATAACTCCTTTGGTGTTATCAACCCAGTTACATTTAAAGAGCGGAATTCTAAAATCTACGTAGTCAAACTCCCATACGTCTTCAATGACACTATAATATGACATTTTAGCTTCAAGTGGACTGTTATCCTTTGCACTTGCAAAAAATAATGAAGACGCTTAAAGGGTGGCCCCAATGTTTTGGACGACACTCTTATCATCTTGACGCTTTGTGTAATATGATAATCCATTTATGTCAAACCCTTCATAAGATATAACATTCAATTTTTGTTTAAAGGTGAGGCATTTGATAGTTTTAGTAAGATTATTTGGTGTTTGAGATAGTTTATGTAAGACTTTATTATCAAACCACTTAATAAATGTCTTTTTTAAGAGTAGAAACGAGGGTTAATGATCGCTCTGGCAATCATGTAGACCCCGGAGGCGGTGCTTCCTACTCGGGGGGAGGCAGCGGGCACTCTCTCTGGCAGGAACCCTCTCCCCCTGGGCTCGTCCTGACCTCCCTCACGATCGGCCGAGTTCTTTTGCTCTCTGGTTGCGAGCCATCTCCTGTGGATTTGTTGTTTCTCCTTTCTCCGCGGTGCCTAGTTTTCCTGCTGGTGAGCAGGTGCCCCCCGGTGGCCTCGCCCCAAATGGCGGCCTAGATCCTGGAGGATGGCGATGGGTGGTGGTGAGTGTTAGATGGCGGCAGGCTGCTAGTCGAGTCCCTCTCTTTCTATCTGGGTCAGGTTGCAGGTTGGGGCGTTGGGTGCGCCTATGGATGGACGGAGAGTTGTGCGACTCCTTGGTGCACCGATAGAGGGAGAGAAACCAGGTTACGTGCTTTGGGAGACCTTGTTCCAACTGCTCACGATTGATTACTTTCATCCGTGATCCCAAAATTCCTTTACCAGAATACTCCTCAATATTATTGTCATTAACATGAGTGTCATTACCACTCAGAAAGTCATTGCAAAACTCCATAACCTCTCTCGCCACATAACCCTCAATAATACTCCCTTCTAGCTGACTATGGTTGCAAACATCACCTTTAAAAATGCTTATGTATCGTTCAAAGGGATACATCCAATGCAAGAAAATTGGTCCCAACATTTTCACTTCCCTAGTCAAGTGGACAACAAGATGTACCATGATATCAAAGAACAGAGGAGGAAAATACATCTCAAGCTGACATAGGGTAACAACCACTTCTCTTTGCAATTTATCGAGAGTATTAGGGTCAATAACTTTGCTGCACAGACTGTTGAAAAAGAAACAAAGTCTAGTGATTGTAAACCTTACATGCTTCAACAATATAGATCGAATTGCCACGGGCAATATTTGTTGCATTAGAGTGTGACAATCATGATATTTAAGACCTATCAACTTTAGATCTTTCATTGATACCAATCTACCGATGTTGGATGAGTAACCCGATGGCACCTTAACATTTACCAAGCATTCACAAAAAGCTTTCTTCTCCTTTCTAGACAATGTGTAACAAGTGGGAGATAAGTATGTTCTCCGATCTCTACTAACTACTTATGTTAATTTTGTCCTTATTCCCATTTCACGTAGGTCCATTCTGGATTTGATCCCATCTTTAGTCTTACCTAGCATATTCAACAGAGTACCAATGACACTATCACATACATTTTTCTCAACGTCCATGACATCGATACAATGCCTGACTGCCAAAGAACTCCAATAAGGAAGATCCCAAAATATTGACTTCTTCTTGAATAAAGACTTGTCACTATGTGTGGACATGGTATATTGTGATCTCTTACCAAATTCATTGGCAAAGTCTTTTACTCTTTCATAAGTAACCTCCCCTGGTATAGGTTTAGGTGCACTCTGTTCCACATTCCGTCCATTGAATGCTTTGTGCAACCTATGATACAGATGAAATTTTGGAAGAAACCTTTGATGACCAAGATATATAGTCTTGTCGCCATGTTTTAGTCATATTGAATCAGTGTTCTCTTCACATATAGGACACACTTTAGATCCTTTGACACTATATCCAGACAAATTCCCATATTCTTGCAAAACAACATAGCGTGCAAATGAAATGTCTCTATTCGTGAAGCATCATAGGTCATCACACCTTCACCCTAGAGTTTCTTTAAGTCATCAATCAGAGGTTCAAGATAAATTTCGATATCATTTCCAAGTTGTTTAGGGCCCGATATCAACAACGATAGCATAATATACTTATTTTTCATACACAACCAGGGAGGAAGATTGTATATAACAAGCATAACTTGCATGTTCTATGTTGTCTGCTCAATGTCCCGTACAAATTCATCCCATCTGTACAAAGCCCAAGTCTAAGATTTCTGACTTCTTCACCAAATTCAGGGTACAATAAATCAATCTTCTTCCACTTTGGGGAATCAGACGCATGTTGTAAAAACCCTGACCTTCGTTTAGGGTTTACCCTGTTTGTTTTGCTTAACCTTGGTGCTTTGGTGCTTGCTAATCACCTTTAGTGGTGATTAGGGTTTGGTTGTGCTTTGTTGAGAGTTTGAGGGGCTACTTGCAAATAACCCAAGTCTAGGGTTTTGTGAGCAAGTTTGCCATCTTGTGAGGTGTTTCCCTCTTTTTGTTTCCTCTAGGGTTGAGAGGAAGGCTTGGGCTTGTTGCTTAAGTTCTTTAGGCTTTGGTTGATCTTTTTTGGGCCTTGAGGTGCCTTGTTTGGGCTTGGTTGAGCCTTGTGTCGCCCAAGGTGAGGTGTGTGTCGACCTAGGGTGTTTGTGTCAGCCAACAAGGAGGTGTGTCGCCCATGGTACCTTGGTTGTGTCCCCATGATGCTTGGTCTTGTTTGGTGGACACTTGGAACATATCTTGGACAAATGTCTTAGACATTGCTAGAATGGTGGCTTGAGCCCTAGGACAAGTGTCCCTTGGGTGGATGACACCTAGCATGGATCAACCTTGTTTTCTCCTCCCTTTCCTTCTATATAGGTGGTCCTTTCCCTTGCCTTGACTTCCATTGATCTTTTGGTCTTTCCTCCACCTTGAAGTGCACGACACTCCCTCCTTCTTTGCTTGTGTCGGCCGATACACTCCCTTAAAGGAGCAGTGGTGGTCGATACACCCCCTTGGAGGAGCTTTGGTGGTCGATATCCCTTGAAGCTTGGAGCTCTTCTTCTTCCTTGGAGCTTGGAGCTTAAGGCGGGTTGCATAACTTCTAACCCTAACTCCTTTACCTCTTGCTTTGATCTTGTGCATAATAGTGGTTTAGTTATTTGCTTTAGTACCTTTGGTGGCCAATCCTCCTTAGGGTTTAGGGTTTCATTGTGGACTAATGTTCCGTGTGATCTAGGGTTTGAGCTTCCTTGTGTTTGAGGTAGAAGATGATCTGTGCTGGGCGATACCCCTTCTCTTGGTGTGTTGGGCGACATGGTAGTTCTTGTGATGGACGATAGGCCAAGAGTGGCAAGTTTTCTTGGGTTGGACAATAGGCTAAGAGTGGTGTGATGGCCGATAGGCTTGTTGAGCAATAGATGGAGTGTGACGGGCGATATCCATGGGTTGTGACGGCCGATAGGTTGGGCTTGAGGCAGGAATCATGTCCATTCTTAGTTGTGTGTCGGTCGTTAGGCTTGGACTAGTTGTAGCACGTTTTGAGGAAATGTTCCTTCTCTCTCCCTCTCTCTTGGTTGTTGGAGTTGGTGGTGACCTGGCCGTTTTGGTAGCTTGTATCGGGCGATAACGCTTGGGTGTGTGTGACGGGCGTCACACCCCCCTTGTGTGTCAGCCGGCAGGGATAGTGCAACTGGCGTTGCTCGATATGCATGGGATGCCCGACACCCTCTTTCCCTCTGACGTGCGTTGTCCCTTGTAATGTTGCGTCGCGCTGGTTGCCTTTGTGGCAATGCAGCATTGCTTCCCTCCTTATCTACTGTTTGGTGCTTTGTATATGGGTGAGGGGTGTGATGAGTAATAGCGAGGGCTTTGTGATCCTACAGTGATGGTTTCTTGCGTTATGGAAGTGATTAGTTATGCTCATGCAAACAATGGTGACTCCTTGGTAATGGTAATGACGATGATAATAGTAATGATAATGGTAAGTGGTTTCTATAATGAATGGTAACAGTAATGGTAGTGGTAATAATAGTGCTTGTTTTGTATACTCAACATGACTATTTGCATGAAGTGAACACCTTGATTATTTGTATAATGTTGAGATAATGATAAGTATATCTAGGGGTTGTTAATAATGTGCTTTATACACCAAATAGTGTAAGAATGATAAGTATAGCATCTCGAATATCATCTTGTGATAGTAAGTATGGTCCTTATGTTGAAACTATGATTATTGTATTCTCTAACTATGCAGGTGATGATTAGCCATGAAAAGGCTATGAGACATATGTGATGTGTAACATCACTTTGATAAGTACTCTGGTTGATGAGATTGTATGTATAATGTGTTTGTCCTACGATGTTGATATGAGCCTTGAAAAGGCATTGGCAGTATATGATGAGGGATTGAGATCCCATGGTATGTGATGATCCTTGAGAAGGATCTGGATGGTTGGCAAGAGGCCAAGTGGTAACATGTGATGTTGGATCCTTGAGATGGATCAAGTTAATGTGATTTACAATAATAACGATGAGCTTATGTTATTTACTTTCTATTATATCTTGCATGTTATACAACTTGGTTGAATCTTGCAATCCCTCTAAAAGATACTAATTAATCACAGTGAAATTTGTCATGTAGTTGCCCTGGCCATAGATCCATCATCGTCAGGACTTGGAGATGGTGAAACAGGTTCTCCTGCGGGTTAACCCGAAGCACATATTTTTGAATATGCGAGGTTTCTCCTAGCCTCAAATAGAGAGGTGAAATGAGTGCAGCTGTGGTTGCAGACTCAGATATGTGATAAGCATGGTGAGCATGGCCCATGGCTCTGGATATGTGATATGATGAGCATGAATGTGTTCATGGCTCAGAGCATGGTGATTAGGCCCATTGCTCAGTTTTACTAGCGCCGTGACCTATATCAAGGCGGGCTAGAGAAAGGGTAGCCTGAGGAGCTGACCCTGTGGCTTAAGACCACTTGAGCATGAGACTGTGGTCCTGCTTTGTGTTCTCGTGTATTGACAATGAGGGGTGAGGTCGTGGACTCCGGCTCTTCCATTAACCTTGTATGGCACCGGTTATGGACTTCACAGCCGAAGGTTGGATTTGAACGATACAGTTCACTTCCTCAGGGCATAATAAAACGTAATCCAGTCGTTTAGTATATACTGCTTAAGACAAACACGAAACATTGGTTGAGGCCTTATTTGTTTAGTTACTCTCTTTACATCTTACAGTTATTTATATGTTCTTCTACGGCAGTAGAACTTGGATATCCTGTCTTGCTAATCATGTTTCACATGTAATACTTGGATATATTTGGTAAGTTTAGATAGCTTTATTCCAATAGACTGTTCTTTCTATATCTTCTATCAGTTATCTGCTTAATGAATATGATCTTATGAGGTTTTGTAGTTTTGTCAGGGAGTTATGCCTCCCACTGGGACAATGTTCAATTTTCTCACTCTGCTAGTTTACACCCTTTTTAGGTGGTCAAGTTAGACGTGGTGGTGGTCGTGGAGTTGCGGCAGAGCAACAAGAAGATCAATAGAAGGCAAGCGTTGGCTATGCTACTTTTGGGTGTTTCGTGATAGATTCGAGAGTCATCCCTGTACTATCTGGTCCTTGGCGGTGTTTTGACAGCTGTTGTTCTAAGCTATGGTCATGTATTCAGGCTTGAATGGATATGTATATAACTTGTTTTCTTGCAGGATATGGACTAGAATGTAAATGTTTCTCAGTTTATTAGTTTTCCGTAATCAGTTTTAATTAACCCGTGTCTTCAATAATCTGTGGTTATGGTGATTTCCGCACGTTTGTGCATAACACCTCGCTGTCTGTGTAATAGTGGGATGTGTTGGCACACATGTCATAGGATCCCATCATTATTTTTCTTAACATCTGTATGCCACCTAAAATTCTTCGCATCTATCGAATTGGCAAACAAGCATTGAAACTGTGATATTATAGGTAGATACCACATCACCTTGGCAGGAGAACTAGTTTTGGACTTCCCCGAAGTCATCAATTTATACCTTGACACACCACATTTTGGAAAATCTTTCAAATCCACATAGTCCTTTTGAAATAACACACAATTATTCGGGCATGCATGTATCTTCTTGGCCTCCATTCCCATTGGGCACAACAATTTCTTTAACTGGTATGTTGAGATTGGCAGCTCGTTTCCTTCTGGAAGAATTTCTTTCAACAAAGACAACAACGACATGAAGCTTTTGTCACTCCATCTATTGTTAGCTTTCAGCTTATACAATCTCAACACAACGCTAAGCTTCATAAACTTAGTAGAACCTGTGTATAATGATATCTCAGCATCATGCACAATGTTTTTAAACATGGGAGGTGGATCGATGTGCTCTACCCCACAACTATCCAGCATCACATCAACAATGTCTACTGGAACTGGTTCGTTCACATCTACATCATCGGAGGCAATTTCTTCTTCCACACAAGCACTGCTATCGACATCCATTGATTTTAGGTTTGAAATCTCTCCATGCCAGTGCCATTCTATATAGCCTTGTACAATCCCGTTGCACATGACATGCCTTTTGAATTCGTCACCAGTGCTGACTTTCAAGTTTTTCGGCAATGCCTACATGGACCGTAGAACCTATCTCCTGGTTGTTTCCTATGTTCCTCGGCAAATCTAATAAACTGATCAAGACCATAAATAAACTCTAGGGTGCAGTGATTTGAAATTGACATCCATGATCTATCCATTCTATGATCAAAGAGAAAACAAGTATATATTAGGGTTTAGGGTTAAAAAATTAGGGTATAGGGTTAAAATATTAGGGTTTATGGTTAAAAGTTTAGTGTTCAAGGTCTTATATATAATAAATGTGTACCACCTATCCCATTCTTGAACACCTAATCTCACTAGTAAGTGTATAATGTATATTGGGTTTTCAAGAAATTTCGGCATCATTTCCCCGCTATTCTCCAAGTACATATGTACTTAGAGAACAAATGGGGAAATGCTACTAAAATTTTCTTGAAAACCCAATACACATTATACACTTACATCCTAAGTGATATTAAGTGTTCAAGAACAGTCCCAAACCGGGGACTATCCAAAATTTACTCCTGATAAGTAAATCTTGGATGGTTTTCTAGGCCAACAAATACATGTATGTTGTCATTCTTATACCTACAATCCTAGGTTCATCATTCTTATATATAGTCTTACCGCCATGTTTTAGTTGTATTGAAGTAGTGTTCTTTTCACATATAGGGCATGCTTTGGATCCTTTTATATTGTATCTAGACAAATTCACATATGCTAGAAAGTCACTAATAGTGCAAAACAACATAGCATACAAAAAAAATATATCTCTAGGTGAAGCATCATAGATCATTACACCTTCTCCCCAGAGTTTATTCAAGTCATCAATCAGAGGATCAAGATAAACATCGATATCATTGATAGTATTTTAGGGCCCGATATCAACAACTACAACATAACAAACTCATTTTTCATACACAACTAGGGAGGATATATATGTCTAAAATTAAGGTTTATGATTCATATCAATTTCGTGTAAATATAAACACATAAATCCATAAGTCACATACATCTAATCATCATTTCATCACATAACATCTAATATCCTTATTAGTGTTCATACTAAAATTCACAATCATGTTTCTATGCTTAATGAGAATTGATCTCTCACACTTTTAGATATGTTCACCCAATCATTCATTACATATTTTAGATGTTTTCCCCATAATAATCATAATTTTTCTCCTACTAATTATCAATCTTAGGTTATTGCCTCTCATCAAGTACGATGTTTCTCATTACACAACCTGGTTCTAATAATATTTGGGTTATTAATAACCCAAATTTTCGACTCATCATTTAGGAATCCTACCTAATTAGAAAACCAAAACATACACTATTTAACAACTAAAAAAGAAAATTGAATTAACATTTTACCTTATTCATCATTCACATGTATAATATTCATTTAGGATGCAAGAAATGGGAACTATTGTCATTTAAGTAAAAAAAATAAAAAAATACCTCAGTCTACTAGCGGCAATGGCCAGCAACAGCGGTACCGTTGAGCAGTAGTGATAGACACAAAGGAGGTGATGACGCTGATGGTGGTAATAGTGGCGGCTTCACTTGCGACAACAACTAGCTCTAGCGGCGGAGGTGGCAATGAGCTTCAGTGATGGTGGAAGCATGTTCCAATGATGGTGTGCTCCAAATACGACAGTAGCAGCAACAAGCTTTAACATCTAGGAAGCTCCGCAGCGATAGTAGCAACTATCGCTAGAGTAGTAGCTACCTCCGCATTGGCAGTGGGGGCGGTACAGTGGCAGCGACGGCTAGGAAGCCCAAGCGAGGTGACGGCGGTGGCTAGAGTAGAAGAGAGAGAGATGGCTAGGTCAGGTAGAGAATGAAACAGAGAACGGGGAAGGGGAGGAAATTTTGTTGTTCTTAAGTGGCACATAGGCGTCTATTAAAAGAAAACTGACATCTATACACATATTTGTCGTCGGTCCTACCAAAAACTAACGCCTATGTGCAACCATAGTCGTCAGTTTCTTCAAAAAACTGATGTCTATACACATACGCCGACAAAATTTTTTTTTGCAAAAAATCACTCAACTGAACCTGGTCGTCGGTTATTCAGAGACACTGACACTATAGACCTTTGGGACAGAGGCAATATTTTGTGTATGGGCATGGTGCGAACTTGTATTGTGTCAGTTCTATGAGAAGAACCGATGAACTATGTTATAAACCGCTTCCGTTGGTTCATTTATAAGAAACTGACACTAAAGACCTCTAGGGTACATGCAATTTTTTACGCAGGGGCATGGCACAAATAGTTGTTGTGTCGGTTTACCATTAACCGACGGCATAACTGTAATGATTTGGTGGGAAATTTTGGCACCAAATTTTTGTATTCACGGGCCACATTGGATGTCGATTCTACTACAACAAACTGACATTGTATATAAAAGTGGTACCCGTGTTTTTTATGTGGGTAGATTCGTTGCTCATATGTGTCAGTTTTCTTCAGAAACTAATGTTGTTGTATCTTTCTGTTGGTTTTGCAACCGATGATATAGATCATATCTGTACTAGTGACTGTGCTTTCAGCAGATACCTTATGGTTTGAATCTACCTGAGTTATCCAACTGTGACCCCCGTAAGAACTAGGTGAACAAAATTCTTGAACATGAAACTTGGGTACAAGAGTATAGGTAGGTAACAACACAATAAAGACATGGTAGAAAAGAAAACAATACATTAAAGCCATGCATACAATAATTTTATTTCAAGATTGATAACAGTGAACAACCCAATTCTCCCGTTGCGGCATACACAACATTAATTATTTAGTTGGAGTCTCCAAAGATGTATTGTAACATCCTATCCTAAGACTCGATATAATTCAAAGACTAATCTCTTATTAACTTGTAGTCATGACACTAACATGTTTCCTAGGGGATAGACACACAGATGCATGAAGCATCAAAGTAACTACATAGTGTCATCCAATTCACCAGACAACTTGTTATTATCACATTGAACTTAATTTGTGGGATCTCCACTCTGTTGGGTTGGGTTGCTATTTCCTGTGAATAATGAGGGATTTTAGTCCCATCCCCAACCTTGAATTTTTCCACTAAGGCTAAGGTAAGACCTTTAGTACATGGACCAACTGTATTTTCTTTGGTATCGACGTAGTCCACAACCACAACCCCATTAGACACTAACTCCCTTACAGACTTGAGTCTAACTTGAATGTGTCTATGTTGTTTTTTATTGTACTTGTGGCTCTTTATCTTGTCTATAGTTGTAGTGCTATCATAGTGAACTGAAATTGCAGGAAGCGACTTCTTTACCATAGGTAAACTGGACATAAGTCCATGTAGCCATTCAACTTCCAATCCAGTTTCATCTAAAGCACACAACTTTGCCTCAAAAGTAGATCGAGACAATATGGTTTGTTTCTTAGACCTCCAGGAAATAGCTCCTCCAACCAATAGGAATACATATCTTGAGACACTATTACTCTCAGAGTTGATGGCAATCCAGCTTGCATCACTATATCCTTTGACTATAGAAGGATATTTTCCATAATGCATCCCAAGGGAAAAACATCCCTTGATATACCTCAAAATTCTGTCAAGAACTTGCCAATGAGTCTTGTTGGGAAAACTGGTGTATCCACTTAACTTGCTCATGGAAAACACAATGTCTGTATTTGTACAGTTCATAAGATACATCAAATATCTGATAATCTGAGAGTATTGTAATTGAGACACTGGAAGCCCATATCATTCTTGAACAAGGCCTTGGATGATTCATATGGAGTGTTAATAGGTTTACGTGATGTATACTCAAACCTCTCCAGTATCTTCTCAACATAGTGAGACTGAGATAGAGTTATACCATATGTAGACCATATGATTTTAAGCCCTAAAATCACATCAGTACACCTATTCTTTCATCTCAAACTTGCTACACAAGAATGTCTTTGTCTCATTTACTACTTTCATATCAGAATCAAAAAGCAGGATATCATTGACAGATAAGCATAATAAAATGAATCCATCATTAAAGATTTTACAGTAGAGACATTTATCAAATTCATTAGAAACAAAACAAAACGATGATATCACATAATCAAATTTGTCACGTCATTTCTTAGGGGTTTGTTTCAAGCCATATAATGACTTAACAAGTTTACACACTTTGGACTCATTCCCCCGACCCACAAATCTGTGAGGTTGTTCTATATATATATATATATATATATATATATATATATATATATATATATATATATATATATATATATATATATATATATATATATATATATATATATATATATCTTCCTGAAGATCACCGTGTAAGAACACAGTCTTCACATCCATCTGATGGTTACATATATTATAAATGAAAGCCAAACTTGGATTGTGGTCACATGGGAAACATGGGAAGAGGTATCAAAATAATATATTCCTTCCCTATGTGTGTAACCCTTAGCAACTAACCTAGCCTTATACTTTTGATTGTCCTATCTACATTAAGTTTCTTCTTAAAGATCTATTTGTATCCAATTACAGAACAACCAGGAGGCAAATCCACCAATTCCCAAGTTCCATTCAAGAAAATTGATTGGACTTCATCATTAATGCCTTCTTTCCAAAACATAGATTCCATAGCTTATTAGAAAGTTACAAGATCATCCTCAACATTATAAGTGAGAAACTCACTTACAAAATCCTTGGATGTCCGAGACCGTTTACTTTTCTTGGTTCAACTATTTCTTTAGAATCATTAGATTCAGGAATAACTTGTTCTGAGTTGCTCCCCGCATTTGTCATCCTTTTCGCATGTTCGGGAATGGAACCTGTAGTGAATGAATCCGCTTGAAATACTTCATTGAGTACACTAGATTTCATGGGAAATACATTATCAAAGAATGTAGCATCACATAATTCCACAATTGTATTGACCTTAATGTCTGAGATATCAGATTTTACAATCAAGAATCTTTAGGCATAACTTATCTCTACATACCCCAAGAATATGGCATCAACTATTTTTTGTCTCAATTTCTTCCTTTTATGTTTCAGGACAAGTACCTTACCAAGGAACCCCCACACTCGAAGATATTTGAGACTCAATTTTCTTCCTCTCCATAACTCGAATGGACTACTCTCTACAAGTTTGTGGAAAACTCTATTCATAATATGGCAAGCCGTATTCAAACATTACCCCACATGAAGTTGGATAGATCTGAGGTTTGGAGTAAAGAATTTAACATATCTATAAGGGTTCAGTTTTTATGTTCATCTATCCCATTAGATTTTGGTGAATACAGAGCGGTGACCTCATGAACTATATCATGTAATTGGTAAAAATTTTAAAAAAATAGAGGTATATTCTCCTCCCCTATCAGACCTAAACATTTAAGTACTTTACTAGTTTGAGTTTCAGCTTCATTCTTGTAAATTTTAAATTTATTCAATGCCTCATCTTTACTTCTAAGCAAAAAGACATTACAATATCAACTAGCATCGTCAATAAAAGTTATAGAATAACACTTTTGATCCCTTGTAACAATACCATTAAATTCACAAATATCTATATACACTAAATCTAATATTTCTGAATTCCTATTCACATAATGAAAAAGTTTCCTAGGTAATTTATCTTGCACACAAATTTCACATTTATTATTGCTAATTTCATATTTAGGGATTAAGTTCAGATCCATCACATGTTTCATTGATCCAACATTCACATGTCCCAAACGTGCATGCCAATCATCAGATGATACAAGATTCATGCATAAAGACCTATTATCATTCAAATTTAAAACATAATTTGAAACATGTTCTACAAGAATCACAAACAAGTTCTCCATATCAAATAGATACCCCTTGTCAAAAAATAAATAATCTCAAAGACGAGTAATAATAGACTTATGACATTTACAAACTATTCTAAAACCATCTCTAACTAAAATTGCGCCACTAATAATATTGTGTCATATTGATGGAACATGTCTGACTCTATGAAGCGTCAGAACCTTTCCTGAAGGAAATTTCAATTCTACCCGTCCTTCATCTATGACTTCTACAGCACTTGAATCACCCAAATCATGGATCGACCTTTTGAAGCCTGATAAGACACAAATAGGGACTTGTCAGTAAACATTCACATTAGCCCCAGTGTCTATAATCCAATATAGTGGTTCAAAAATAGAAAGAACATCAAGTTTTATAGATACATACCCATCATTGAGGTTTAAGGATGTAGTCATCATGTTGACCTCAACCTCCTTAGTTGCAGATGCAACAACTTTCTTGGTCATCTTTGAAGGACAATCCTTGTTCTAAGGGCTAACATTTCCACAAGTCCAACAAGGGTTGTTCTTTGATTTCTTCTGGATCTTGGCCTTAGGTTTAAGTGAATTCTGAGATTTCTTATCCTTGTTCATAGTAGTACTAAAATTAACAGTCACATTAACATAAGTTGGTACTTTGATAGTCTTCTCTTTCAGATGCTCTTCCTGAATATTGATGTCCATCATGAGATTGTTCATTGACATGTCTCCTTTGTGGTGCTTAAAAGTCATGCCAAACGACTCCCATGATCTTCACATTTTCTCAATAATTGACATAGTAACAAACTTTTTAGGAAGTGTCATGCCCACATCAGCGAGCTCTTACACCAAGAGTTGAAAATCATGTGTTTGATCATAAACAAATTTACCCTTAGACATATGAAACTTAAGAGATTTTAAAACACAATATGGTTCAGTTCCCTAATTCTTAGTATTGCATTTCTTTTCTAATGCTTTCCACATAGCCTCAGATGTAGTAATAGGAAACTTAAAGTATGAGTCATACAAATTATTATTTAATGCAAATAGAATCAACCCTCGGCACATCTTGTCACCCTTCTTGCAGGTTGCAATTATATTAGCATTATTATGAACAATTTCATCTACTTTGAGTTCATCTTCATCTAAATATTGATCATACCCTATCATGTTAAGCCAGATTTGCATCCTACTTTGCCAACAATTAAAATAAATTCCAATAATTTTTTTAGGCATACTAGATGTATCAATTTTCATACCAGAACTAGCCATAGTTAAGTAACGACAGATAATGATTTCTTTAAGATTTTTGTTAATTTTTACATTACGTCATTACATGCAACATCGACAGGTGAAATTAATTAAAAAGTTCAGACCAATCCAGATAAGAAAATGTAGAATGCACCAATTTAAGAGAACAAAAGTAAATAAGGTTAGGATCAGACTAGGACGTTAGTTCAAAAATGAACTTGATATATTTAAAAAAATCAGCGACTTGCAACCCTTCTCCTAGATGACCCGATCACAAACCTGAAGAAAAGATGTCACGCTCGTGTTGACGATAAACGATGCAGATGAAGTAGTTGCACTACCAAGACAACTCAGCAACCGCAGAAACCACTGCTTGACAAGTTCCGTCTTGAAGGAAGAGAACGAACAATATTGCTACGTCCACGAGAAAGGTCTCCACGTAACACCACGGAACGACGGCGAAAAACTCCGACTTTAGGGTTTGTAAAAACACTAGAACGACTGACGACTGTGTGTTCGAAAAATGGGTTTATCCCTAATGACTGGAGGCATATTTATAGCCTTATACGCCCCAATAATCATATTCCTGTTAAGACACGACCACTCGGTTACTCTTGTACACATTGCAAAAAATTCCACAAAAGAGACACTTTCCAGTTAGGATTAATAAATCTGAATAGGAAAAAATAATTAACTAAATCAATAACTAATTACATAGTTGTATCCTAGTACAAAAAGAAGACAGAAGACGGAAGACATTCTCAACAATCCACAATCCACAAGTCACAAGTCTCAAGCCCGTGCCTGACCCGACCATTCCATGCCAGGCCAGGCCAGACGGGGCGAGGCGTGGCGTGTGTGTGTTGTGGTTACCATATCCACTAAGGAGGTGAGCATACCCTCCTCCTAGGACCCTTGGACACTAGTGTCACATGTGATCATACATATAAGGACCATAAAAGTTCTATGAGTGAGCAATGTAGGATAAAACTTCTTTTTCTTTTGTACTAGAGACAAAACTACCTCTCTCACATGTACTAACTGCACTATTTTGGGCTTAATCCTTTCTATATACATACATTTGCAGCCATATATCTAACAATCTATACATAGGTACAACACCCACTATTTCGTCATGACAATATTCATAGCACTTTGTTTCCTAGTTCTGCTTGGTCTGTACATGACATCTGCGACTAGAGTGCTTACTCAATGGGGACCATTGAATGGAGGAGGGAAAGGCGGAGGTGGTGGTCTAGGAGGTTGGGGTAGCAGATCTGGTTCTGACAGTGGCTTTGGAAGTAAATAGGGCGGTAATGGAAGCGGTGGAGGAGGTGGCGGTGGAGGTGGAAATGAAGGATTTGGCTCAGGCTCAGGAAGTGGGTTTAGCTCTGCAGGTGGATTTGGCAGTGGAAGAGGTGGACAAGGTGGTGGTGGCGGAGGAGGTGGTGGTGGAGGCAACGGTGGTGACTCTGGGTTTGGATCTGGATCTGGGGGTGGAAGATGGTGATGATGTTATTATGTAATAGGTACATATGATGTTTAGTTAATAGTGAACACATGGGTATTCACATTGATAAGTATCCTGAAAAAGAAATAAAACTTGTAACCTGTTCTTCTGCCTAGTTACATGTACACTTCTCCAATACATTTTGTAAGGATGAAATCTTTTGAGTTTGCTGTATGATCAATTGAATCCGTCAAGATATATATACAATCATTATCAAAATATTTATTATGCCACTAGTTTGTTCAGTTGGTAACGTGTGCATTTATGTCACAAAGAGATATCCTCATATCCACATATTCTTGAAGATCGTTGGCTAGACAACGACTAGCCCTAAATCAGATAATGCAATTGCAAGCAACGATATAAGTCATTACAAGGAAATATTGGTTACTTGTTGTGTCTACAATAGATTCCGAACATCTAAATATGTATTTTAAGACACTGAAATAACTTCTGATATTAGGATCGATATGAATCGGCAATTTTGCAAACTGTCACTTATATAGTTGTCTTATTATGCAGT
This sequence comes from Alisma plantago-aquatica, assembly GCA_963693085.1. Classification (NCBI taxonomy): domain Eukaryota; kingdom Viridiplantae; phylum Streptophyta; class Magnoliopsida; order Alismatales; family Alismataceae; genus Alisma; species Alisma plantago-aquatica. Next base: position 1,477,411,742 of record OY856411.1, on the reverse strand, counting down.
CTTTGTCATAATGTCATGGGCTCTTACTATCTAGCATACTGTCAAGAATGCAAAACACAGTATTTCCTTATGCGTGCCATAAAACGCCTTAAGAAAACCTGTAGAAAAACCATTAAGAAAAGTTTAAAACACGAATATTGGAACCCTCATGAAAGAAACTCAAAAGAAGAAGCACTATCAGTAAGAGAGACTACTATATCTTGTACAGAACTACTCTTACAATGAAGGGACTCTTATGTAGAAAGTTGCAGCATTGAAGGGGAGAATAATATGCAAATTCACGGTCTTGGACCGTGGAAGGAACAAATAAAAAAAGATTAAGAATAACTAACCGCCAACTACCATGAGTCTTGTCACTTATCATAAACCTTGATTTTTCCTTCGTACTACTAAAAGCTGATAGTGCTGGTTCTACCACTAAAACACACCACGTCCAGCACAGTGCTTCCGTCGGCGAAACTAATCACATTATTATTTGCCCAATTATCAGGTCAATGCACACTACTTCGGCGAAACTAATCACATTCCCATACCAACAAATTGGTACACTGCCCGTACCGCGTCACCTAGACAATACGATATGAATGTCATTGACCATTCCATGATGTATTGATTCGCATCGCCAACCTAGACAATTTTGACAGCCCGCCATTCTGCCAGCATTAATCACAGAGGTTGACTTCGACCTGTTCTCGAGGCCAGCAGATTTTTTGCTCCCAGTTTTGGGAGGAACATGCTGTTCCTTGTGGCATATAATATCATGTGTCCGCTGATTTAAATCTTAACCTTTTGTTAGTAACCACTCCCAAAGATGAACGTGGGTCAAGCAAGGAGTAGCCTACTGCCGTCTCAGTTGGGTGCAACAAATCCGCACTTGTTCTCGATCATTCTGATGCAGAGAGGCAATATCAACTTGATGTTTTTGATACCAATAGTAACCTAACTCACATAATACTCACAACTTAAAAAAAAATGAAAAATATACAAATATGCGACTGAAAAAAAAATTGTAAATAGCCCCAAAAATGTGGAAAAACAATTATAAATGTTTTTTTATAAAAGATAGCGGATTGATACTATTTTTGAGTCGTGGAAAAAGTTAAATAACATTTGAAGTATTTCTTGAAATAGCGATCAACACCAACTTAGTTTGTTCAAAATGAATACACCCTCAACATTGATACTATTGAAGCCAAATCGCAAAAAGACCACTTCATCAATCATATTTTGGAAGGCGGTGGTGAAAATTAGAATCATCATAGGAGACGACATACTATTAGTGTCACTATATATTTGGGGATTGCTATATAGGGTACCCCACTCATTTTATTGATGGATTTTTCTGCAAACTCCATTTTGCCATGACTCTTTTATGTACGAGCCTAGGTAGACGGGTTGAACACCTCTGATGTTTTCACTCATTCTCCATGGTCAACCTATGTCAGTCTTTAGCTCTAAAAGTAGTCAATAGTCTAGCAAATTATGGTATGTAATGTGCTATTTTGAATATATTATCATGAATTCTTATAAGAAAAATGAAATCAAAAAAGTATATACAAGTAAGATGCTCAAATAGCAATTGTCATAGATAGAGTTATGTATTTTTTATTCCACACAACTAAATAGAGATGAAGTTGTTCAAGTACCATGGACAAAAAATAAAAAAGTTAGCAAATTTTATATTTAAAACTAAATAAATAAGTAGGTAAAATGTAAAATAACAACACACATCTAGATGGGGTAACATGTAAATTCCCACTCAGTTGATTCTTTTTGAGACTCCAAATTATAACTATATTGTCATACATAAAAATAGATATACAACTTGTTAAGAGAGAATAAATTGATTATCAGCCAAATGACTTCCTCCAACACATATTTTGTTATTAAAAATTACTAATATCTAAATGCATAAGTGATACAATCCAGTAAGACAGAGTAACTAGATAAAATCTAGTTTATTACGACACAGATGGACTGTTAAAACACAAACAATAACTGGACCGATGCACAAACAATCAAGTTGTTATAACACATGCACATAGTGGACTAGTGAACAACCCAGAGCTGAGACATGGACTATTTTTATGAGAGAACCATTAACAATAAACTGGCTCCCTCTAACATGTAAGGACACACATAAAATGGAGCAACTAACACACAAATACATTATTAGAACACATAAATTGATTGTACCAATGCATATACATTTAGGCATTGTCACACATATATCGTACTGATAACCAAACAGTTGTAAAAAAATAATTGAAAAAAATAAAAAAGAAAATTAACTAACTAAGTAGGAAGCTCAAAAAGTTGGTAGACAAAGAGCATACATTTGTTTTTTTTGGCTAGTAGTTATGTGAGTTAAATTTTGAGGATGCGCCCTTTCACGCTTAGGTATATTTTCCCTCAACCACCCTACGAGACCCACTAAAACTACCTATCACACAACCAATTGTCGCTTGCTCACCTAACAACTAATTTTTGTCCACTCACCAAGTGTTGATGGATATTGTTGTCGTCACGCCACACACCTAGGGACCCGCTTCGGGCCTATGTGATTCTACCACTGCTAGAAAAAAGACCAAATGGAATGGGGCCAATTTTGGGAATATTTTACTTCATTTTTGTAGTATAAAAGTCCTCCCCGAAAGAACCTAATTTCCTCCCAGAATTTGCCATGTATTTCTTCTAGCTTCTATAATCCACCTTGGAAACATGTTTACAACATCCCTGGTATCTGACATTACTGATTCACACGCCTCATTTTATTGTGCCTTTTATTCTTACTGTTGCATCTGCCACATCCTGCCCTAGCCGCAACATCTCATCCTTCTTCCTACTGTTCTTCCCAACTACCAATCGACATCCACAACCACATTCTTGAAGCCTTTTTCTACTAAATAAATGGTCGAGCCAACGACCTCCAATAACGACTTTGAGCACATTGTGGTGATTGAAGACCTAAATTAGAATGCATGATGTTACAAGTTAAAGGTAGGTAAACTGGTGAAATCGCAAGAGATGAAAAAGTCAACAATGATGATTGCCTCATCAAGATAAAAAATGTTGGCATGCATGAGGCCAACAAAGTATATCTACGATCAGCAGTTTTATAGTGGGAAGTATCATGCTTCATGATGAGAAAATGTAGTACCTTCAAAGATGACACCATTGATAAAATAGGCTTGAATGATTAAAATGCTAAAAGACTAGAGAAGAGGCTGACGAAGATGCATAAGATATCTATGAGAACATGCTAAAAAACAGGTCGACGACAAAGTAGAAGATAAATATTCTAATAAAAAGAAAACAAAGATCCTCAATTCAATGTGTTTGTGGAAGCTTTTCTTTGCATCTGCACCATTCTAAGGCCTACTTGATATTTAAAGAAGACCACCAAATTATTAGAAGGTCACTCACAAACTCAATTTCAGTTAAAATGAATCAGACGGAAGGCTGATGTTTGGAATTAACATAGTTGACTTCATCGTAGATCAAGAAAGAGAACTACTTCTTCTGTTAGTTAGAGACTACACCTTACTCTAACTCTTCTTGCTAACTTTATGATTGGTTTTTCTAGATCCATACTTCTTTTAGCTCCTTCGGCTCATTTTTTCCAACCTTATGTGTATTTGTACCTCCTTTTGGTATATCCAGACATTGTTTTATCTACCAACTGAACCACCATTGCCTCACCCACACCTTATTTTCTTTTTTGTGAGCCTATTTTCCAAATGATTGTGCATTTATGGTGAATTCCCAGCCAGAAATTGTGAGTTGACCCTTTGTTCTTTGAAGTGAGTATATGCACCTCTTTTACCACATCAAGTACCTATTTTACATCATGCATGCCTATTTGACTATACTTGTACCACTTTTAATTGCCTAACACCATCACCTCTTTGACCACTCACATCTACACCTTGTTTTCTTTTAACACCTACTTCACAAACAATTGCACCTAATGATTATGTGTTGACGCATCTTTTAGTTCACATTGACCGTTTATGTAGATTTGTGCTTACTTTGTAATATTATGTGCCTTCTTTTCATGGATTTGTGTCTGCTTCCTTTGTACTTGTACCTTACTTTTTCCACCTACTAAATACACCTCATCGACCACCAACATATATACCTTCTTTTCTTATTTTTACAACTTCTTTATGGACAACTGTGCCTATTAATTATATATATGCAGCTAGTAATTGTGAATTTACTCTTTCATTCTTTGAAGTATCTGTGACTCCTTTAGCTCAATCTGCACTTACTTTTTATGGATTTGAACCTCCATCCAATGTAGTTTCTCCTTCATTTTGACCTACCAAACCATCACTCTTTGTTGACCATCCACATCTACACCTTGTTTTCTTGTTTTGGTAAATACTTTATGAATAAATGCTCCTAATAGTTTTATTTTTTTCCTAATAACTATGAATTGACCGTTCACATCTTCAAAGAAATTGCACCTTCTTTATCTCATTTTCCATCTAGTTCAATATGCACTCATGTGTCTTATTTCAATCCACATCTTTATAATAATAATAACCTTCCAACCAAAAAAATAATCAATAACCTTTTCTTGAAGATGGAAGAGTCTTTTGTTAAAATGCAATGTAGAAGAGTTGTCTTTGTAAAAATTATTCTGGGAGTGATGACCAAGGATCCAATATTTGTTTCTCAAATTTTGATAAGTTTAGCAACTATTTATGAAGCACAAAGGGACATAGTGCACATGCTTCTTTTGGTACTATTCTTTAATCTCTTATTTGCTACTTGATTGTTCTATGTGACAGAGTTTTTCTATCCAATATTAATGATTTTGGACAAAAGAAATGCCTACAACTGGGTTCTTGTTGTTCTTCAAAAACTAGTAGCAGGTTTTTATCAATTCAAATTGCATAAAGTTGGATGTGAATACATGAAAGGTCTTACATTGATATTAACAATATTGATTTATCAATTTGATGACCCTTAAAAATAATATGCTATTTGGAATCATATCTTTAATGTGTTAATTTTCATAGGAATGGTTATTGAAGAGGTTTCAAATTTTGTGAATGGAATCCTCTAAGAACTCGCGTTCATGAACAACTAGTTTTGTAAGACCAAAAATTTTCCTACTTCTGATGAAATAAGTTGACATTGAAGACATTGTCTAGAATGTATGTGAGGCAAAAGACCACTATTGAACCCATCAATCCATGCATTAATACACCACCAAATTCCTCAACTAATGAGTTAACATCCAAATTCATATTATTCAAATTGAGAATGAATTATTAAAAAGGTAAATACTTCTGGAGAAGAGATCAGCCAGCATAATTAGCAAACAATACAACAAAAATGTTCCTCAGAATGTAGAAGAATATACAAAACTTACATGAATATTTTGATGAGCTCCATGAAGAGAACATGACTGTCCAACAACATTTGTTAGAATTAGACCAACCCTTGCAATAGTTTGGAGTACATTGATCAGTGCATAGCAAAAGAACATGCACAAGGTGTATATCTAGAAAGAAGACTCACCCCCATGGTAACACCATTCTATCAACGAATAACTTGCAAAAAGCTTTCTTATTGGATTTAATGAGACTCCAAAGAACAACCTCAGTTTCTAGCTTGAAACAAAGGTAAAAAGTTCATAACATGTTCAAATCATGTAATAGTTAATTTTTTAACAATTAAAAATTTGATCATGGATAAGTCAACAAAAATAATACCCTTCATCCTCTAAGTATTTCCTAAGCACAATCAAGTTTGGTTTCCTATGAAACTTATAGAACATAATATGTAACCATGTATGTGTCACTAAATGAAATTTTGTATACATCTATTGTGTGCTTATACACTCTTTTCATTGACTTTAAGCCTAGCTTTTATTTATTCTTGTTGCCTTTATGGTAACACACCTGATATCTACTTGTGTGGCTTCATTTGATGGATGACACCTAAATATTGAATTCATGCGTCATTTTGGTGTTTTTCTTGCATGCTTATACAACACTTTAGTTTGACTTAAAGCCTAATGTTTTTCATTCCATACATGTGTAGTGTCTATTATGGTACAACATCTCGTTCCTACTTGCACTCGTCACTCATTGAATGACATCTGAATTTTGAGTATCACTGCCTCATTTTTTAGAATGGGTGGCTCCTTTCAGAATATTAGTGCCTATTTTTTGCTGAAATCTCCTCTCTAACAAACACATTTATATGTTCCAAAAAAATACATTTGTTTATTCATGTTAAGACAAAAAATGTAACTAAGTACAAATTTTGAAAAGAAGAAAGTGGATAATTTTAAAAAGGAATATTAAAATTCCTAGGTCCACTGGCCAAGAATCTAGTATTGCTTCAGGATTGATAAATGGACCCACAGACCACCACTAGCCTTAACTGTGTGCGTTTTCCTCACTCACATGCAAGTCATGAAAAATTCCTGACCTGTCATCCATCTTAGTACTACTCCAAGTGAAACATGCTTAACAATGGAGTTCTTAGTGATGTGCTCCCTAAAAAGGAGGTGCACATTGGTGAAATGGGTAGTCTAATCATTCCATTTAAGATCATTTTATTTGAGACTTCAAATCATTAGGCATTACAATCTTCCCCACTTAGACCTTGACATCCTCATTAAGGATCAAGTATTTGATCGTAGAATATTTCCCCATTTCACTACAGGCCTAGAATGACCCATGGACACTCAACTCCCAATCATAGAATACCAACACAACGGTGGCTACATCACCATGGACAACCCTTTCCAACATGTCTAGACTCGCATGACACATGCCCATGTGGGCCCCACCTACTGGAGGGGTTATGGCTCTGATACCATTTGTAATGATTGGTCCCACCACTAAACACTCTACTAGATTTTATCGAATGACGAATAGCCCAACATGCCACCACTAGCCTTTATTATGTGCTTTATCCTCACTCACACACAAGGTAGGAAGAACTTATAGACTTGTCAACCATCCTAGTACTACTCAAAGCTGAGCACACTTAATTGTAGACTTCTTAGTGATGGAATCCCTACAAAGGAGGTGTGCACCTTGGTCATATGGGGAGTCCAGTCATTCCTTTTAAAATCATTTTATCTGAGAACTCAAATCATTGGACATTACAAATACCAAGACTTTATGGAGTGGATATGTAGAACATATCCAATGGGGACAAGTTTCTGGACATGTGGAGAAACTAGAGTCGATGTTGAGGACTTGTTTCGAAAAAACTTTTATATCAAGGTTTTGTCACTAAAATTGTAAGAAAGTGAATTACTTGCATACATTTATTAACTTCACTCTTGTTTGCAACAAGATTTATTACTAACATCCTAATATTTGTATGTGATAAGTATATTAAGGCTACATGCTAGAATTATAGAGTCAGACACATTCTAAGGAATATTTTCTAAATCTTATTATGATTTATGTTAAAGCATACTGATCAATCACACACAATAGAAAAAAGTACATAAAAAAATACTCGATGGGTCAAATGAATGATCTAAAGACAACATACAATTTAATATCAATACTGCACTCAAAGGGCGACTGAAAATCTACAACATATTTCATTAGCATCAAACTTATCAGTCACTATAATATCACTAGTGACTATAAAAACAAAAAGGATAGACAAACATATCAATTGAAGAATGTAAATGATAAGATAGCATCTATAATAGTATGTATGCTAACAACATTAAATCAACAATTAATGTTAAAAATTTATAACAAATTTATTAATCCTATATGGTTAGTATTTCAAATGATTTTTCCACTCTAACTGGGGAATGAGTCAAGGAGTGGATTGTGTTATACTATAGTAAATGTCCACGAAAATCGGTAGATAGAAATAAATCCATATCCTATGTGACTCACTGGATAAAGAACCAAATAGAAGACAACAACATTCTAAGATATCAAACTAGGTTCTATGCACATGCTTAGAGGCACATTTGCATTGCATATACAACAAGACAAGAAGAGCCTTAAGCCTAAAAGAAAGAAAATTAACATTGATCAAAATGTTTCATAATTACTAAATGTGATATCATATTATGCACAACTTTCTAGTAATATTTCCACCAAATTTTCTTTATATAGTAACCAAATTGTTGGTGCTATATTTTTTGTAAACATTGCTACTTACTCTTGATTATGTAGTGTTAATAAAAATCATATCATGTTATATCATATGATATGTGGTAGTATGTACACTCATTTACAGTGTGGTAGTCTCTAAAATTCTTTTTAGTCATGTCTACCTTCTCCCATATAAAGGAGAGGTGTTCCATTATTTTATAGATGGTCAATATGTCCTCCATATAATTTCTTCCACATGGTATAGGGCAATGAGGAATGATATGTCCTCCATCATTCCTGAAGCATAATGTTTTTCATTCCATACATATTTTTTTGTCTATTATGGTACAACATATCATTCCTACTTGCACTCGTAACTCGTTGAATGACATATGAATTTGAGTATCACTGCCTTAGTTTTTATCTTAAGTGCCTCCTTACAAATGATTAGTGCCTATTATTTGCTGAAATTGCATCTCTAACAAAGACATTTATATGTTCTGTAAAAAATACATTTGTTTGTTCATTTTAAGACACAAAATTTAATTAAGTAAACGTTTAAAAAGACAAAAGTGGACCATTTTAAAAAGGAATATCGTAACGCCTGGGCCCACAACCCAAGGATCTAGTTTAGCTTCAGGAGTGATGATTGGTCCCACAAACCACCACTAGCCTTAACTGCGTTCTTTGTCCTCACACACACACAAGTCTGGAAAAACTTCCTAAGCGATCACCCATCCTAGTACTACTCCAAGGTAAGCACCTTAACTATGGAGTTCTTAGTGATGGGGTCCCTAAAAAGGATTTGCACTTTGGTGATATGGGTAGTCCAATCATTTCCTTTAAGATCATTTGTCTAAGACCTCAAATCACAAGACGTTACAATATTCCCCACTTAGACCTTGGCATCCTTGTTTAGGATCAAGTATATGGTTTCAGAATATTTCTCTATTTCATTGTAGGCCTAGAATGACCATGGACACCCAACTCCCAACCATAGAGTACCAGCACAAGGGTGAATACATCACCATGGACATCCCTTTCCAACATGTCTCGACCACACAACTCAAGACTCACATGCCACATTCCCATGTGGGCCCCACCTACTGGAGGGGTTATGGCTCTGATACCATTTCTAATGAATGGTCCCACTACCAAATGCTCTAGTAGATTTTATGGAATGATGAATAGCCCCACAGACCACCACTAGGTTTTACTATGTGATTTATTCTCACTCACAAGAAAGGTAGGAAGAACTTCTTGATCGGTCAACCATTCTAGTACTACTCCAAGCTAAGATAACTTAACTACATATTTCTTAGTGATGTATTCCCTAAAATAGAGATGTGCACGTTGGTGATATAGGTAGTCCAACCATTCCTTTTAATAACATTTTATTTGAGACCTCAAATCATGAGATGTTACTAATACCAAGACTTTATGGAGTGGGTATGTAGAACATATCCAATGGGAACAAGCTTCTAGACATGTGGGGAAACTAGAGACCATGATGAGAATTTGTTTCAAACACTTTTATATCAGGGGATCGTCTCTAAAATTGTAAGATACTGAATTACTTGCATAAATTGATTAACTGAAATCTTGTTTACAACAAGATTTATTACTAACAACCTGATATTTTGTATGTAATAAGTATATTAAGGCAACATGCCATATTTATCGATACACACACATTGTAATGAAGATTTCCCAACTCTAATTGTGCTTCATGTTAAAGCATACAGATCAATCACACACAATAGCAAAAAATACATAACGAAATACTTGATGGTTATAATGGATGATGTAAAGATAACATACAACTTAATATTGTTACTCCACTCAAAGGGCCACTAACAATATACAACATATTTTCATAAGCGTTAACCTTATCACTTACTATAATATCACCAGTTACTATAAAAACAAAAAGGGCATACAAACATATCTATTGAAGAATGTAAATGAGAAGATATCATTTATAATAGTAAGTACCCTAACAACTTTAACTAAACAGTTAATGTTAGAACTTCCTAACAAATTTAATAATCCTACATGGTAAATATTTCAAATAATATTTCCGCTCTAACTAAGGAATGAGTCAAGGAGTGGATTGTATTTGAAAAACCACTAGAGGGGGGGGGTGAATAGGGTTTTAAAATAATTTAACAATTATTTAACTCAAACAACCACAAATGAGAGACCAAGAAGGAGACAAAGGTTTTAGAGTGGTTCCAACCTTAGCAAATACTAAGGTTGTCAGTCCACTACCCGGTTGCTTACCCAACCGAGATTTTGAAAGTATTAATTTTATTACCTTCTCAAGGAATTTCACAAAATACAATACTTTCATACACCCCTTTGAACAGTCTTCACTTGAAGTAGATGCACCAACTCGAGGTAGCCTTCTTGAAGTAACTCCAAGCTCCCCCTTGAAGTAGCCTTCCTCTTTGAAGTAACCTCCCGTTGCACCAGCCTTCTTGAAGTAGTTCAAAGTCTCCTTCCTCACCAAGAAGATCACGACCCTCTCCAATCTGCAGCCTCCAACCTAGGAGTAGCAAGGAGAGTACAAGCAATGAAAGTGAACAAGAAAGGAAAATGGAAATTACAACTTATCCTTTGAAGCACAAGGCTTGATTTGCCTATATCAAGCATGTAGATCTCCTAACTAATATATATGAAATTGTGATTGCTGTGGATAGGAGATACTAGCCTATAGGACATGAAATTAGAGCCAAGAGAAAAGTAACCTATTGAAAATGTGCTCAATTGCTCACAAATAGGTTGCTCAATGCAAGTGTATGCTCAAAGATTGCTCAAGTGTGTAATAGATGAGTTTAGGTGTCCTAAGGCATGTCCTATTTATAGGAATTTCCTACAACTGCTTAAGGACGTTCTAGACACTTTCTAGAGGGTTCTAAGTGCTTAACTAGTCGTTAGGTACAAGTTAGTTGCATTAGCAACGACTAGTTAATTAATTCTGCAGTTGCTGTCAGAGTCCATCTCGGTCGAGGGATTGTCGACCGAGATACCTACTCGGTCAAGGTTTTGTCGACCGACAGGCTCTCTGGATCAAGTGTTTACAACGTTTATCTCTAACTGCCAACTACCTTGTCAGTTGTGTCTAACAGCTACTTGGGTCTTTCTCGGTCGAGAAGTTTGTCGACCGAGAGTGTCTCGGTCGAGGATTTTGTCGACCGAGATTGACCCTATTTCAATGTTTCAAATAAAGACATTAAGTGTGTGTATGAGTGTACATATATGACACTATTGAAGGGGATGACCTACCTAAGTTTGGTGTTTAGCTAGGGAAGATCTAACGCTTGATTTACATGAAGTCTAAGTACTTGTACATTATACGTTTGTACACATTTTTTACAAATTCATTACATTTCATGAAAATATAAACATTAAGCATATAGATTTCCCTGATGCTTTGTCATCCAACTTATTCCTGCAACACTCAAGTAGCATGTTAGATCAACAAGAATGAAATGTTTGTCATTATCAAAACAAAGGGATTCATCATGATGTCCAATTTAGCCAACAATCTCCCCCTTTTTTAAGATGACAAACATTTCCTAAAAAATATAAATTTAGCTTCATACCTGAAGTTTACCTTGTGAATTTCTTCTTTTGTTTATAAAATGTGTGCTTATTATTCCCCATGAATTATGGAACATGAAATTCATTTCTTTAGGGAATATAGCAACTTTCAATGTAAAGCCAAGAGTTTGTGAAACTCATTGATTGAGTTTTGCATGTATTAAGATTTATGTTTATTTCTCCCCCTTTGTCATTTCAAAAAGATATCCGTGGAAAACAAGAAAAAAAAACTCCCACTTAATTAGATGTCCCATCAATTCCTATGAAAAAGATGTCCATTTAAAAGCCAAGAATGATGCAGAGTAAAACACTTTTAAGAAGTACAAATATCAAAGAAAACATCTTCCAAAGGAGTGATGAGCAGTTGCTTCCTTATTTTGTTGAACAGATCTAGTGGAAGTGGTTTTGTAAAAATATCAGCTAATTGATCTTCCGTATCAACATGATGAAGGGAAACATGATTCTTAGAAATGTGATCCCATAAAAAGTGATGACAAATTTCAATATGTTTAGCGCGGCTGTGTAGTATAGGATTGTGTGCTAAGTTTATAGTGCTTGTGTTGTCACAAAAGATAGGCGTAGATGTAAAAGTAAAACCATAATCATTTAACACTTGTTGCAGATAAAGTACTTGAGCACAACAAGATCCGGCTGCCATATATTCAGCTTCAGTTATAGAGAGGGCAACCGTGTTTTGTTTCTTGCTAAACCAAGATACTAAAGCTCTTCCTAACAAGAAACAACCACCACTAGTGCTTTTGCGGTCAAGTCGACAACCAACATAATCAGCATCAATATAAGCTTTGAAATCTAAGGATTGTCCTTTTGGGTACCATAAACCAAAACATGTGGTGCCGGCTAAATATCGAAGAATCTGTTTAACTACTTGAAAATGAGAGTGCATTGGTTGTGATTGAAATTGAGCACAAAGACCAACGGAAAACATAATATCCAGTCTAGAAGTGGTTAAGTAAAGCAAACTACCAATCATGGCTCTATATAAGGAATCATCGATAGGCTCCCCATTTTCATTCTTATCAATTTTAATAGAGGTAGCCATAGGAGTAGTAGCGTGTTTGCATTGATCCATCCCAAAACATTTTAAGAGTTATTTAGTAAATTTGGCTTATAAAAATTCCAGCAGGCATTTGTTTGATTTGGAAACCAAGAAAGAAAGTTAGTTCACCCATGAGGCTCATTTCAAATTCTTTTTGCATAATGTCACTGAATTTTGTGCATAAGGATTCATTTGAGGCTCTAAAAATAATGTCATCAACATATATTTGAACAACTAGAAAATCGGCGTTATATTTTTGAAAAATAAAGTAGAATCTGAATTTCCAATAGAAAAATCATTATCAAAGAGGTATGTCTTGAGCCTTTGATACCAATTTCTAGGTGGTTGTTTTAAACCATAAAGTGCTTTCTTAAGTTTATAAACATAGTCACCTTTTTCCGGTATTTCAAAGCCAGGTGGTTGAGCAACATATACTTCTTCTTGAATGATTCCATTTAGAAATGCACTTTTTACATCCATTTGATAGAGTTTGATGTTATTGTATGCAACTATAGCTAGTAACATTCTAATAGCTTCAAGTCTTGCTACTGGTGCATATGTTTCATCAAAGTCTATTCCTTCTTGTTGATTGTATCCTTGTGCTACTAACCTAGCTTTATTTCTTATTACTTCCCCTGCCTCATTTAGCTTATTCCTAAAAACCCATTTCGTTCCAATGATGGTTTTATTTTGTGGTTTAGGAACTAAATCCCATACATCATTTTTAGTGAATTGATTTAACTCTTATTGCATTGCTATTATCCAATAGTCATCTTTAAGAGATTCAGATACCTTCTTAGGTTCAATAATAGAAACAAAGGCCCTGTTTGCAACATCCTTAAAAGAAGAACGAGTTTTGACTTTATCATTTGGATTTCCAATAATTAATTCTTGAGGATGATCCTTAATAAGTCTAGGTATATGTTGTGTTTCAGCTTAGTTATTGCTTGTAGTTTCTTTCTCACTATCATTTGCTATATCTAAGTTTTCGAATTGATGAGTGAGATCAATTATTTCAGAATTTTCAGATTTTGACTCTTCATGAAAAGAGACATGAATAGATTCCTCAACTTTTCTAGAAATAGTGTTGTAGAATCTAAATGCTTTGCTAGAGGTAGAATATCCCAAAAAGAATGCTTTATGTGATTTAGAATCAAACTTATCTCTATCCTCTTTAGTGTTTAATATATAACATGTGGATCCAAAGGTATGAAAATAGTCAACTCTAGGTTTCTTAGAATGTATTATTTCATATGGTGTTTTCTTCAAATGAGAGTGAACAGTTACTCTATTTAACACATAGCATGCGGTGTTTACAGCTTCAGCCCAAAAAGTTTTAGGTGTGTTATGTTCGAGCATCATAGTTCTAGCCATTTCGAGAACTCATGGCCGAGCAGCGCTGACTGCTGATCGGGGATCAGGAGCATGCCGTCGGCGGTCTCGGGCGCTGAGAACAAGCAGAAGAACAAGTCACGCTGGGGACTAATCGCATGAGAAGGAAAGAAAGAGGGGTGAGTGGTGTATCTAGACCGGGTCCGGTCCAGCCAAACCAGAGAAGTTGTGCAATCAATCAGGCCACGTGTCAGCGGCCCATTGGCCCAAAAAGGTAAGAAATCCAGATAATGTCCAGGTCTTGATTAATTCATAGAAATTAGAACGCTTATCAAAAAAATATGAATAAGGTATCGAAATTCTCAGAAAAATGTGTAGAACACAGTGGAAGTATAATATCCGTCTTTTTATGCACCAATCTTAGTTATATCTTATAAGTTGTGAAATGCTCTTTTGATGGATAATAAATATCAAGAAATGGCCTAAAATTCTGATAATATGGCAGTAAATACATATTCAGGTTTATAATCCATATAAGGTCAGTGATCATGATGATGATGTACGAAATCATGTAATTTGCTTAATATGTCTAATTTGGGCTTATAATCCTAATTAATATACAATAAATACATAAATGCTTAATAAATGATGAAATTAACAGAGAAAGCTCATATTAGTATCTGGAACCTCAGTTTTAATTATGAGATCATAATGATAAACATAATCCTTATTATATGAAGATGAATCTTAATACATGTTATAAAACCCTAATCTTGGTTAATGGTGTAACCTAGGGTTAATTAATGTGTACAAAAATGCTATGGAAGATAATGTTCAGATGATGAACTTCGATAATGAGATGTAATCTGGAAAATGACATCAGTAAAGATAATCCTAAGACAAGAATACAAGTAAAAGTGGAAATATACTAATGAGACAAGCAAACCCTAATTTGAACACGATTAGGGTTAAGATGAGATGTAAGATGACGAGAATATGATGATACTATATGATCTTGTCTTGATCAGGTTTAACAAAATTATAGTTGATGTCAGGAATATGTGGTTTAGATTATCTCTTGATCAAGGTACGCCATTGCCTCTTTCTTGTCTTATTATACAATATTCTTGTGTTATATAGTAGTAAAGACTCGGCATATGGTATTGATTGAAATGATTGTTATTATATACTATGTTGTTTGAGCTTTTCATACGTATTGTTATGAACACATCAAACATAATATATCTATTCCATTATATGAAAGCACTAACTCTTTGGTAGTGTGCTTGGAAGTGACCTAACTCTTTGGTAGTGGTCACATTGTACATATGACCTAACTCTTTGGTAGTGGTCTGACCTAACTCTTTGGTAGTGGTCACTTTGTACAAATGATCTAACTCTTTGGTAGTGATCATAAAGGCCTTGAGATATAATGGAAAATGAGCTTAAAATATGTGTTCTCTTTTGTTAATGAATATCCTTGTGCAATTATATGCTTTTCTTATATTCTTCTATTACTGCCAAGTATATTAGTTTTATCTTATTGCCAAGATATGATGAGAGGTATATAAAAAGACACATAGGCGTACTAAGTACAATATTCATGAAATATTGTGCTGACGTGTACCACATGTAATATTTTGTTTAGGTTGTGGTTATGCTCTTGAAGATCCAGGATAGTGAGAGTTGTGTGGCGAGCTGATTTACAGGTGGGCCTGTTGTCTTAAGATCCTGTAGTTTAGTGGTAGTACATGTATATGTATAAGTTGTTGTTCAATATGTAATATGAAATGTTGTAACAATTCATGTTGTAATTATATGTTGAATGGTGAACATGTGTGAATGGTTTTATTATTGTTCATGTACATGTGCTACTGTGTTTCCTTTTGACTTCCTCTGATTTTCTTCTTCTTAGCCTAGTGTGGGATGTTTAAATTGGAATACTCGCTGAGGTGAGGGTTTCAATTTGGACATCACACATCAGATTAAGTTTTAGAAAATCTGGGGACGTCACAGGTGGTATCATATCATGAACAATAGCAAAGCCTAACATTTGCTCATTATGCAACTCAAAACTAAAGAACCTTGAACTTAATAATCTTTTAGGGTTAGACTAATCGTCTTTTAGAGACTAGATCTGACCTAGACTCTAGGTTAGCACCTAGATGTCTGAGAACTAGGTCTAGACTGGTGCTTGTTGAGTAGAAAGTCCTTAGATGTCATTCTTTCCTTGTAGTGTAGGGGTATGGGACGTTGCACTATTTCGAAATGATGTGCATCAAGGGAAGAGAAATCCTAGACATATATCGCTCGTTGTCTAGGATAGCTACACTAGTCTACACCATGTTCTCACCCTTTTCACTAGTTTTCATTACACTGGACTCTCTACTAGGTGTGGGACACTCGTTTCTAGTTTTGGTTTTTGATTCCAAACGAATCGAACCTCGATAGTTTTCTCTGAAACTTGTTTTATCAGATAAAAACTATATAATACTTTATTATGTATATGTATTACAAAAATGTGTCCCCACATATGTACGAGTAGGAGGTGATCATGCAACCTAAGTGAAAGTGAATGGCATCAGTCTAGAAGAGAGAGTAGTTCTAGATTAGATGTCTAGAGCCTTGTTGGAATATATGATAGATGGAATAGATGATATAAGTTTTGATGATATGATGTAAGTCTTATATAGATGATATAAGATAGTTTATGATTATATGTGTTTGTCTTTGAGGATCCAAGTTCAGTTTGAGGATGCAAGATGAGTTCTGATGATGCAAGTAACTAGGATTTTATGGGATAAGATGTCTTAAGTTAAGACAGGTTGTGAGTCAGCATGAGCCTCAAGCTCTTTTACAAAGGAGGACCTCTAGTGTTGGGACCAGTTTTGGGGTTAACTCCAGAGAGAGTGAGACCCATAGGGAGAAGGTCAGTGAACCTAGACTCCATAATATGAGAATTCTAAGATACATGATATGATATGTCCTAAACTAGATTACTCCTGAGTGAATGAGTTGTGTTGCTTAATGCATGATTCCTATAGTCTTGCTGAACCCTAGATGTCCTTGGGAGGACCAAACCCTAGAGATAGAGAGAGGCTGGTTATATATGTGCATATGTGAACATGGATATGAGTGCCTTCCATCTGGGTGAGGGAGAGAGCCCAAGACCCTAGAGGAGGTAGCTATGTTAGTTTTTGTAAAGCCTCATGTTCGGGTTGGTGGTCTCCCACATAGGAATCTAGTGGTATATATAAGAGAGTTTTGGGTAAGCATGTTTCATGGGTAGAAGACCTGTGATGAGAACATCATGTCATGTCTTTGGCTTGTGCTTGTGTGGCTTGGCCTTGTAAGGCTTTCACTAGTGCCAATGAGGTAATCCGAGAACCCTAGGCTAATAAATGGAAGATAAAGTTGTGTTATGAGATACTCATTGAGTTGAGTTAGCTCAGAGAGACTGGGAAAGACGCTATCCTAATGATATGGGTTAGGAGAACCTTAGTTGGACTAGATAAAGTTTTCATATATGTTTGTTTAGCCACTCACATAAGTTTGTTAGCAAAACCATGATATAATATATATGTAAGATGTGATCTAATCTCGAGATGTGATATATAGACATGATATGATGGAAATCTTGAAATGGTTTAATAGATATGAATGCATAAATGGTTAACCAAATACATGAATAATGATAATAATGTGAAATGGTTGGTTAATTTTATGACGAAATCACTAGTAGATGTTACAATATACTTTGAACAATGAAGTAAGATCGTATAAATGACATATGTTACATGAGATTTTAATATTAGTGCTTAATGAAGATGAAAGGTGTAGTTTGACGGTTAGCATAACATGATGATTATGACACCTTGATGTATGGGTTAACTTGGGTTAACTCCCTGGGAACATGGTAATATGATGTGGGAACCCTAATTCATGGGCAAAGATAAGCATGAAACCTTAATAATATAGATATGTTGCACCTAAGATAGTTTCCTACATATGGGAGAAGATCCTTAGTTTGTCCTTGGAGTATGAGTATGCCTCAATTTCGAGGACGAAATTTCTTTTAAGATGTATATGTTGTGATGGAGTGGGTTTCTATCTTAATTCCGAGGATGGAATTTCTTATAAGGTGTGTAGGATGTGATGGAGTGGACTTTTGGAATCCTTAAATGTCCAATGATATATTGGAATTTGTATGTTGACTTATCTTGAGAACTCCAAGTACTTTGATAAAATATGGATGATTAGTTGTGTTGACACCAAGATTAAGATCCCTAAGTTGATTCCCTTTTAGATTAAGTTGTTTATTGGTCAAGTAGTGGAAACTTGGGATTGAGATTTTATGGGATATAGCTTGGATGATAATAAAGCCTTGGTCAAAGTTTATTAATCGTATCGATATTTCTAGATGGAGCTATTTAGGTTTGAATATAATTAAATCATGTGTAGTTTTGAGAATAAAGGACCAAGGTACATGTTTTCTTTTAGCTCAGTTCCGGATATGAAATGTCATGCAACTCAGACTTGAGTGAACCACAGATTGGTTGTGTGCATCTTTTTCTGCCCTTGGATCTTCTAGATCAAACGGTTTGAGGAGCGGTCTTCTTCATAGCAGTTGCATCCGTAATGATCGTCCACGAAGTAGTAGTGGGTCGATGTATGTAACCAAGTAGTCAGTTGATTCCAAGAGAGTAAAGCTAGAAGTAGACCCCTCTCACGACACCTTTAGCCCGCCGAGAGACAAGATCCAGTTTTCCCTCAACCGTTCTTCTCCATTGCGAGTCACAGTAGTTGGCTGGAGATGAAGACTATGCTTGGGGATGATTTTAGAGATCACTCACTGCAATTGAGTGCACAGACCAGTTCCTGTAGGAGGTGCAAACCTCATGGAAGCCTCAACTACCGACCATGATGCAACAAGGGGTTTTTCCCCTTTTTCCTTGGTCACAACACTCATTACGGCGGTGTCCTTCACTGACTTTACAAGGAGGAGCCATAGTAGCAGCGACCTAGATGTCGGAGGACCTGCCTCACGACAATGGTGCCAATTGCTCACCGCATATCTTCTCTGTAGTGGCGGCTTGGGCGGAGGAAATCCCACACGAGTAGGCGGCGAGCGCTGCAGTTGGGAGAGACTTGAGACCCTATGAGGGTCTAGCCAAGATCGTCAGAGCTGCTGGCTATGCAGATGATGAGGAAGGAGAGATCGGCCATTGATACCCTACCGGAGACCCTTCTTGTGCGGCGGCGCCCTGACCATACCATGACCAGAACGCCCGATCAGATGTGCACGAGCATCGTCCGGCAAGGAAGCTAGCAGACGGTGGGTATGACTGATCTCTCGTTGGTGTTCCAGTCCAGCAGCGCTGCGCTGGCATCGTGGACTCACGCAGAATAGGGAGGAATGCAGACGAGGAACATCTGAATGGCTACAATCCCTCACCGGATCTAGGCCAACCGACGGCGTTGAGATCTATGAAGCATGGGGTGCAACGCTGTAGTTTAGGAGGTTCCCAGCCGCGACAATGGGTTCGTGTAGGCAGAATAATGCTCGAGAACTCATGGCGGAGCAGTGCAGACTGCTGATCGGGGATCAAGAGCTTGCGGTCGGCGGTCTCGGGCACTGAGAACAAGCAGAAGAACAAGTCACGCTGGGGACTAATCGCGTGAGAAGGAAAGAAAGAGGGGTGAGTGGTGTATCTAGACCGGGTCCGGTCCAGCCAAACCAGAGAAGTTGTGCAATCAATCAGGCCACGTGTCAGCGGCCCATTGGCCCAAAAAGGTAAGAAATCTAGATAATGTCTAGGTCTTAATTAATTCATAGAAATTAGAATGCTTATCAAAAAAATATGAATAAGGTATCAAAATTCTCAGAAAAATGTGTAGAACACAGTGGAAGTATAATATCTGCCTTTTTATGTACTAATCTTAGTTATATCTTGTAAGTTGTGAAATGCTCTTTTGATGGATAATAAATATCAAGAAATGGCCTAAAATTCTGATAATATGGCAGTAAATACATATTCATGTTTATAATCCATATAAGGTCAGTGATCATGATGATGATGTACAAAATCATGTAATTTGCTTAATATGTCTAATTTGGGCTTATAACCCTAATTAATATACAATAAATACATAAATGCTTAATAAATGATGAAATTTATAGAGAAAGCTCATATTAGTATCTGGAACCTCAGTTTTAATTATGAGATCATAATGATAAACATAATCCTTATTATATGAAGATGAATCTTAATACATGTTATAAAACCCTAATCTTGGTTAATGGTGTAACCTAGGGTTAATTAATGTGTACAAAAATGCTATGGAAGATAATGTTCAGATGATGAACTTTGATAATGAGATGTAATCTGGAAAATGACATCAGTAAAGATAATCCTAAGACAAGAATACAAGTAAAAGTGGAAATATACTAATGAGATAAGAAAACCCTAATATGAACACGATTAGGGTTAAGATGAGATGTAAGATGATGAGAATCTGATGATACTATATGATTTTGTCTTGATCAGGTTTAACAAAGTTATAATTGATGTCAGGAATATGTGGTTTAGATTATCTCTTGATTAAGGTACGCCATTACCTCTTGCTTGGCTTATTATACAATATTCTTGTGTTAAATAGTAGTAAAGACTTGGCATATGGTATTGATTGAAATGATTGTCCTTATATACTATGTTGTTTGATCTTTTCATACTTATTGTTATGAACACATCAAACATAATATATCTGTTCCATTATATGAAAGCACTAACTCTTTGGTAGTGTGCTTGGAAGTGACCTAACTCTTTGGTAGTGGTCACATTGTACATATGACCTAACTCTTTGGTAGTGGTCTGACCTAACTCTTTGGTAGTGGTCACTTTGTACAAATGATCTAACTCTTTGGTAGTGATCATAAAGGCCTTGAGATATAATGGAAAATGAGCTTAAAATATGTGTTCTCTTTTGTTAATGAATATCCTTGTGCAATTATATGCTTTTCTTATATTCTTCTGTTACTGCCAAGTATATTAGTTTTATCTTATTGCCAAGATATGATGAGAGGTATATAAAAAGACACGTAGCCGTACTCAGTACAATATTCATGAAATATTGTGCTGACGTGTACCACATGTAATCTTTTGTTTAGGTTGTGGTTATTCTCTTGAAGATCCAGGATAGTGAGAGTTGTGTGGCGAGCTGATTTACAGGTGGACCTGTTGTCTTAAGATCCTGTAGTTTAGTGGTAGTACATGTATATGTATAAGTTGTTGTTCAATATGTAATATCAAATGTTGTAACAATTCATGTTGTAATTATATGTTGAATGGTGAACATGTGTGTATGGTTTTATTATTGTTCATGTACATGTGCTACTGTGTTTCCTTTTGACTTCCACTGATTTTCTTCTTCTTAGCCTAGTGTGGGATGTTTAAATTGGAATACTCGCTGAGGTGAGGGTTTCAATTTGGACGTCACACATCAGATTAAGTTTTAGAAAATTCGGGGACGTCACAGTTTGCTTATATGTGTACTTGTAATTATGGGTGAACCCAGATACCAGTATAGATTATACTGACCGCATATTTATTTGTCGACATTTTAGGTATCAAGTATACTTGATTCATGGACATGAGGTTACAGAATAAAGATGTTGAAGACACTAAAGTTATTCATGATTGTTTAGATATAATGGTATATCATCATACATGTACAAGTTAACTCTTTATAAAATTTATGTAACTCCTTAGAGGAGCTTTTTATGAAAACATGTAACGATTTGTTCATTTTTTTTGGTCAACAAAAAACGTGTTACTATAAAACCAAAACTTTAGGTACAAATGTGCCTCTGGAATAAACTAGATCTATTTATCTCCATGCAGGGAGAATCCATCAGATCAAAACAAAATAAAACCCCAGGTATCCAAAGCCTAAGAGCAGAGCAAAGAAAACTAACAAGGAAGATGATCAAGATAAGCCAAGAAGAGAAGGCACACAGAATCATTAAACCCACCCACAAATATATCAGTGAGACCCACCCTCCATCACTACACCAGAGCATACACCTTATTAGATCTTTGGTCTGCTACATGGGACAACTGATAGCTGGGAAACACATAGGAAACAAAAGAGACATGCACGATCTGCCACACCATAGCATTCTCCCTGGAGCAAGCACGATCTACCACATCCAAGCTTAACTCCAACAAAAGGCAGCATACCAGATACACCTTCAGACAGAGAAGATCCAGTAGGCACACCTAAACTCTGCAACTAATCTTCATCCTATCAGGAGTACTTACAATCAAATCACCCACAAATGTGTGTTACTGGATAGGACTTCAACCAACCACATTAATCCAAGTGAACCAGAAGATAAGAACAACTCAGCCTGTACAGTCCTCTACTTGGCAACCTACTCAAAAGAACACAAACAACCAACTTCTTACAAGGAGGTTGCTCGTCAACACCATAGGGGTGTTCCTGCACCCAACAAAGAGGGGGGAATCAGGATGAAAGATCCGACCCCAACATCTCTTTGTTGTAGCTCTAAGGAGCATAAGGTCTAACACCTTGAGGGTGCTCTACCTTGCAGCTTAGCCTTGGACTCTCACTAAGTTTGAAGACAAGATGCAGGAAACAAGCCAATGCCCCTGTTTTCACAGAGCATATCAACGAACACCTAAATGGTGTTCCATCTCACAGCCACAGGGGCCAACCAAAGGCTCCAGCTCAAGATATGAGTATCCAAGAAGAAGCGTTGGTTAGCTACAGCAAACCAACAAACACCTTGAAGGTGTATCTACTCCCAGCAGCAGAAGGCTCGACTAGACGAGGTCCCCATCGAAGGACCATCGCTGCTGACAGGACGAGGACCACTATCTTGTCGGGGAAGAAACCTGAACTTGGGAGGCGCCACCACCTAAACCAGTAGCTACGAGGAGTCACCAGGTTGACCAAAGTAGGAACCCTAGCCTCCCAAAGAGATTCGCCACATGCATATCCACCAGGGTAGGATCTGAGGTCAATCATGGCTAGAGCCATCCACCAATTACCATAAGACAAACAAGCTCAGGAGTTGCCAATACCAGAAGGGAGGCGCCGCCGAAGCATCGTTATGAGGAGCCCCGCAAAATGTCAGGGACGGTACCCCAGAGCAGGGGACACAACCCGAGCACAAAACCGCGTCTAGGTCGATGAAGAGGAACAATAGGACAACGCCAGAGCGAGTCCAGTCCAGAAGCTTGTCGAGGAGCCCAAGATCTGTCTTGGATGCCTAAGCATAACCAGATGTAGGCGACGACCCCGTGAACTGGAAGGAGGCACAGGTGCCAGGGTCAGAGGAGCAACCAGTGAGATCGACGACAGGGGAAGGCTCTTCTCCACTTGTCTCACTTGAATGAGATGAAGTTGATTGAATCGATAGCGCCGACCTCGTCAAATCACTACTCTCACAGCGTAACTCGACCTGCGTCTTCCAGAACCAAGAGGGGCACCCGTCAGGCAACTGGATTGCAACTGGACGTCTCTTTCTCCGAGAGTAGTTCAAGCTTCAGTCGGCGTGTTTGAAAGCTAGGGGAAGGCACGCTTGAGAAGACGCCCCTCCCCCCAGTGGTGCCATCCAGTAGAGAGAAGTCGGAGCAAACCCTAGAGAGAAGTGAAACTTGACAACTATTTGTTCATTTTTTTTTGTCGGCAAAAAAACATTAATGGAAATTGTTTACTATTCTGTATTATTTCTTGAATCTGATCCTGGAATTTATGAGTAATGATTCGCGACTTTAAGGTCTTTTAGACACTCAAAAGTGTGGGTCTTTACATTTGGTATCAGAGCACAGATTCATTAACTAATACTTAATAGTTTATAATTTCAAATCATCCTTAGAAAATTAAGGGAAAAATTATTAAAGCATGATGTATCTCTTAGGTTTCTCATCTCACATTTTCATCTACTTCCCATCTCTTTGCTTAATAAGCTTTGAAAAGAAATTGTTAATTAGAGAAGTATAGGTGAAAAGATATAACCTTTTGTGTGGGTTCCTTTAGAGAGGGTAAACACTAGAAAGATAAAAGCTAGACAGATACAAGTATGGGTAAGCCCTTTCATAAGAGGAAGGAATTGTTTTAGGGCATGAAAACCTTTAGTAGGTCAAGGGATATGGAAACTACGAGAGGTAGAGTATAATACCTAACCCTAACCCTAAAACCTTAATCTTAAATAATGAACATGGTGTGGTGGTATAGGACACCACCCATGTGAAACCTGAAATTAGGAATAAGAAAGAAAAAGGGATGGTTTTAAGTGACCCAATATCCCATTCATATGTGCAGGAGGATCATAACACTTATGTAAGAAGTCTTAAGAAATATATGAACCCAATAGTTATATATATACAAAAATGAAAGTTTGAATATAACTTACTCAAACCCCTTATGTTTTCTTTGGAAGTTTGGTGATGGTGGCCAAGACCCTGGAGGGGAAGGCCAATGTCTCACCAAGCCCCTAGAGGGGAAAGTGACCCAAGTTTACTTAATAGACAGAAACCATGTGGGGGTATTCCAGAAATTGAGAAAACATGGGTTGATAAATTATAATGATAAGAATTTATGATGAAAAAAAGGATATCTATGAAACGTTTAGGGTTAGTGTTCCAACCTAGGGTGGGTCAACCCAAGAGTGGGAAGATGGCCTAGGAGGGAGGCAAAACCTTAGATCTTGGGATCAGGTTATGGCTAGAGAGCCTAACCCCCTTCTATGAGCCAAGAAGGCACCCTAGGCTAGGAATTTCCCTTAAAAGGTAAGAGAATAAATGTATTTAAGTATTGAGATTGCCTTAATCCTCACATAGAGGGGTGAAGAGTTAAAGATAGAAAAATGAAAGCACTTATATTCTTTGAACCCAAGGATGCCATCTTTGAGTGACACAACTGGTAAAGCCTAGGAGGGAGGACCAGGAAGGCACCAAGCCTAGGAGGTAAGGTAGCATGAGAAGATGACCAAGCCTAGGAGTGAAGGTCATGAAATGGTCAAGCCCAAGAGGGAAGACCAGTAAGGTACCAAGCCTAGGAAGAAAGGTGGCCCAAGTCAACAATGCTGTTTTTTAGGATCAAACCCCTAGAGGGGAAGATCACAGAAAGTCAAGCCCAGGAGGGAAGTTCGACATGCCACCAAGCCCTAGAGGGAATGTGGCCCGATCCCAATGTTGGAACAATACTACATAATGTCTACCCAAAAGAGAAAGGTTAATGCAATCTGGGTTAAATAATTAAATCAGAGAATAATGTGCTTAAAAGAAGTGACATCTCAAAAGAAACCCTTAGGGAGGGTAGAGTCCTAATTATATCCTAGGGTCAAGTAGGGTGTATTAGAGGTGCATAGGACCAACGGGTTGGGAGCTAATATGCCCTAAATGCACATGACCATGTGGTCGGGAGGTAATAGCTAGGTTTATCCAAGGTACATGACTCAGGAGATTAGCTACTTCCATGAGGATAATGTAGCCTAATGGGTGAATGTGAAAGGCAGTTTCTTGATTCATAAGGATGAGATCACTCCAAAGGTGCCTATATCCCTAGAGACCTCAAGGAAATGGCTAAGGCTCAAAATACATGAGGTGTAAATATAAAAGATATAATGAAGTTATGAAAACTAAAGAGAATTTGTGCCCTAACTTACGAGTAAGAAAAGGGACACTTGTGTGACAAAGTGAAATTTTGCATAAGTTTGAATTAAATCCAATTTTGCCCTCATTATACTCACTTATGGTCCCAATTCTTTTTCCTTGTCTACATAATCAAAGTTGAGACTCAAATACAAAATATAGTGAACAATGTGAACTTTATACACATTATAACACCTTATATTTGATTAATTCATCACTTTGTACAAATAAACAAATTGATCCATCAAACTTCATCATATGGTTCTAAAACTTTTTCGAAATACTCTCCACATTTTTGTGAAGCAATGGTCCAAATCCCATGTCATTTGGACATTCCTACTAATTACTATTATTTTTGAAAGTTTTGTTCTCAAAAACCCTTTTTATTGGCCTTTTTCTGATCTTTTCCCAGTTAGCAATCTGCTGGCTAAGGCAAGGGATGAACCTCAGCCTTTGGATTGGCGAGCCACATATCATGGCCCAATCTAGTGGTGAGGAGGTCATCCCCTACATCCTACAATTTGTAGGGAGGAAACTAAGGGGACCGACACACCCTTTTGGCTCGTTTCTTGACCCGTTTCGAAAATCAAAAGAACATGAATGTTTCCCCCGCCATTCTAAACTTAAATGACCCTTTTCCCCCGTTGAATCCATGCATTTCAAGAGCAATTGAGAGCTTGCACTCGCAGCCACCGCCATGGATTCTATGGCCTTTAAAACCCTAAAACCCACCCCTTCAACACTATAAAATGGCCGCCCGAGCTCGGAAACTCCAACCACATGAAAACCCCTACTCTCGTTCCCTCTTGCACATGTTTTTACCCCCAATGCACCACTGCACTATATTTTTTGGGCAACTTGCCTTGGCGCATATGCCCACCAATAGAGGCATCCACGATGTTCGCAGGATCCTGGTGATCTCGGACGACACTCCCACTGTCTCTATCAACAAATCTTGCTCCCAAACCTCCTTTATGTGGAAGAAGTGCTCTGCCTGGATTCTGGCCTCGTGAGTGAGCTCCTGTGTGTAGAAGAGAGGACCCAGACTGACCAGTCCCGGAAGGGGGAGTCCCAGTCCAATACTCAGTAGAACCAAGGTCAGAACCAAGAAATCAAGTGTGAACCGGCCATTTTAGCCAGTGAACTGAGTCCACTTATCTATTAGACCAGAGAGCTACATGATGCGATTGTGCCATTCAATTTTGGATCCAATGGCCCTGATTTTTACTTTTTAAGGTATTATATTCCCCTCTCTGCTCGAAAATTCAATTAAAATGCCAGATCTCATTTTAATCATTGAAAATGAATCCGAACTCCAAAAATGATGATCAAATAGTCAATCTTGATCAGAAAAATCCAATGAATCGTTTAAAAATACTTATGAAGCCTGATTCTAAACCATTCTCACGGATACACCTAAATCTTGATCTCTTGCTTATGTAATTGGTCTAAATAACTCTATTGGTGGTAAATCTTGACAAAATGATGAAAACCCCAGATTTTGGACTCTGATGATACCTTGTAACCAAGATACAGTCTATTTCAATCATCTACTCTTGAAAATAAATCATTAGTAACCTAGATCCATTTACTTCATTCAATATTGATTATAATATTTATGAATAATGAGTAATCTTGATATTGATCTTAATCTTGCAAAACCCTTGATATATGTTTGACTCATCAATATAATCTTGAAATTCCAATTATACTAAGTATCATGATGATGATCTAGAAATTTGATGATGACTTGGATAATGACCATAAGTTAGGGTTAACACATATGATCTTAGAAAACATAGGTAAGTCATTCACACTCGAATATATTGTGTACTTGAAATAATGTTAGACATTGAAATATTGATTATAAGTGAATGACCCAACCCTAAGGTTAACATAGGAAAAGTGTAACCCTAATCTCGAATATTGAAACAAGATTTCCAAATATGTTGATCTTGACTCTTGATCCAAACATTGTGTTTCAGGATTTAACTCGAAGGGTCGACCTATTGCTAGTGAATATGTACTTGAAATCTCAGTGAAAGGTACACTATTATATAAATCCTCCTCGATTGTATTGAAGATACTTTTATGTATCTCTTGACTATATACTTGGCTATTTACTTGGATGAGCTACAGTTTCCTATGATTAGTCTTCTGTTTTTCTATACTATATTTTGAAAAATATGAAAACATAAATTGCATGGCCATTATGGCTGCCCATATATTGATAATGATGATGTTATTGATAATGTTGATAATGTTGATATTGAGTGCAACACCCCCCTCATTGGGAGGTGGGACTTGTACATTGGCCTCCTATGTTCCTATGGTGATAAGGAACCTAGTGACCTTCCCCATCGCATTGGGGTAATAGAGTCACACAAAATATAAAAGAATGCTTCTCGAATTACAATATAATGGGAACTCGTAATAAAAGTTGAATTGCTTGAAAAACTTGTCGAATAAATGTTGGATTGCAAATTGCTTGTTATTCTTTTGAATATAAGTCTTGCGAAGTATACTATTTTGTTATAAATTGCTTTGCTTGATTTTGATAGTGTATCGTGCAATTGCATGATTGTGTCTTGATTTTCTTAGTTTTAGGCAATACTGAATAAGATCACTTCCGCACCCATACACTCTGATGACAAAGATAAATCGACTATATCTCCATATTGGGTTAGTTGTTCTTTAAATATCTAGTTTTTGAGTTATTTAGTTCTTATTTTATATGCCAGTGTGATTGATCCTATTGGGCCACTCAGGGACGGGTGCTTCAATCCTTTTTCTATTATCTAGGTAGTGGGATTGGGATTGGGGTTAGAACAGTTCTGTGACAGTTGGTATCAGGGCTTACACACTCTCATATACTTTAAGTAAATAATTTCTCAAGTCTCTCACACCCAAGAAACCCTAAAGTCCATAATGGTGAAAATTGAGGTGTCTAGGCTCGGGTTCCTGACATAATTTCTCCTATCCGTCTTCACGGTGGCTGAGATCCCCCACTCTACATGGCCTCTATTGATCCAGAACTGGACCTAAAGGTTCTCTTGTGATACGTTAGAGAGTCTTCTAGAATCTCATCTCTTCTTTAAGGACTATCCTAAGCCACCCATGTAGATGAAGATTACGTAGTCTTCTCATCCCCTCATGTGGTCCTTTCTTGTGACCTTTTGCCACATGATGTCTCGATTATGGGTAGCTTATGAATGGGAAAAATGAATATCGCTAAATCTTGAAAGTTGATACCATGATCTGACCTTACTTTGAAAACTCGATTTTGTTCCATGAATCTTGCAATAAAGTACTCATGTATGACCCCTAATATCATGAACACTTAATTCAACTAAAGTTTGACTAGATGCTTTTTTTGTTTGAGGTAAATGATATGAATTATGATATGGTGAAATAAGGATGACTTATACCTTATACCTTATTTTTGATAAAGTCCCTATTTGATTAATCCCATGTTGCCCTACTGTTGATTAAAACTCAAACATAGTTAAGAAAACTCGTATCCTATTTTATACACACATTGACCATGCTATCAAATGACTAAGTCTTAGACTCACAAAATCATGATATAAGACTATGATGCAAAAAGCATTTTTCCTATTGACTATTGATGCATTTTGTAATCTCGATTTTGATAGGATGATTACGGACCTAGATTTTGCACTATTATGCTCTAATTCCTCGAATGTGAAATTCAAATCCTCAATTTCCAAATTATATCACTACATTGATCATGAAAGGAAAGAATTGCAAATCTTGACATTATTGCACTATTATCTTGAAGTTTGATCTGATGACCTTATGGAATATGAATTGATCATTAATAATCTCCCTATTTGAATAAGCTCAATGAATGATGACTAATGTTGGTAATGTGCAAGATTAGGGTGGTAGTTATGACTCCCCTAACCTAGGTCACAAATCCTATTATGACTACCTCTAAGTTTTCATCCTATTGATTATTTAGAGTTTGGAAAGGTATCCCCTTTCACCCTATTTTGACTATTTTACCTAAGCCTAATAGGTTAAACCCATGGTTGATACTCGATCTTAAATATTGATTTAATAATGACCTTGACATATGGCAATATTGACTATAGCTTGTGGTTGACTTCCTAGATAGACTTAGGTCTAGATCAATCATCAACCTTGGAAACAATGATAAAGAAATCTTGACATGTTGATCAAATATTTCTTTAATATTGTTGCTATAAATTGAATATAGATGAGTGATCTACCTTAAGGTCTAAATAGGAATATAAAACCTAGCTTTGAAATATATATGCATATGATCAAATTTTGGATATATGACTTTTGGTGTCTAAAATATCGACTCTTGATATTGATTATAGAATTGTGACTCATGTTTGTCAATATCAAATACAAATCCTATGTTTACATTATTTGCATCTACAGATCATACTAGACATATGACTAATGACTTCAAAATCCCAAACTTTGAAAATTTTGAAATAACGACTATATTGACTCTCTCGATTTATGACTTAGGGTTTAGCTCTCATTAGACTAGGGAGGGACCTTCCCATTGATTTTGAGCTCGAAATAATGATATTGAAAGCATGATGTTGTCTCAAAATGTTGAAATATGAAATCTCAAACCATGGATATATAACCCCACCTAGGCCAATGTAGAGGCTAGGACCCTAAGATTTTTGGATTGAAAGTCACCTTGTACACATGATTCAAAAACACTATTTGCCTGACCTAAAATATGATGTGATAAATAGGATACTTCCCATATTTGTGGCTCAAATGTTGCATTGACCTTGATACTCAATTGCTCGATGATGGAATGATATTGATACCAAGTTGGTTATGATATGGAACATGGAATCCAAATTATGATTTTTGAACTAGTTGCATTTTGAGGACATAATTTTCATTATATAGTGGAGGATGTTCAAAATAATTTAGGATATGATCTGGATTCAGACAATTCTAATTTGAGGATGTTTTTGAATTTTGGGGACAAAATTCCTTTTTAAGGAGGGAAGGATGTGACAAAGTGAAATTTTGCATAAGTTTGAATTAAATCCAATTTTGACCTCATTATACTCACTTATGGTCCCAATTCTTTTTTCTTGTCTACATAATGAAAATTGAGACTCAAATACAAAATATAGTGAACAATGTGAACTTTATACACATTATAACACCTTATATTTGATTAATTCATCACTTTGTACAAATAAACAAATTGATCCATCAAACTTCATTTTCTAGATATTCTCCACATTGTTTTGAAGCTATGGTCCAAATCTCATGTCATTTGGACATTCCTACTCATTAATATGATTTTTGAAAGTTTTGTGCTCAAAAACCCTTTTTATTGGCCTTTTTCTGATCTTTTCCCAGTCAGCAATCCACTGGCTAAGGCAAGGGATGAACCTCAGCCTTTGGATTGGCGAGCCAAAGATCGCGGCCCAATCCAGTGGTGAGGAGGTCATCCCCTACCTCCCACAATCTGCAGGGAGGAGACTAAGGCGATCGACACACCCTTTTGGCTCGTTTTTTGACCCGTCTCGAAAATCAAAAGAACATGAATGTTTCCCCCGCCATTCTAAACTAAAATGACCCTTTTTCCCCCGTTGAATCCGTCCATTTCAAGAGAAACTGAGAGCTTGCACTTGCATCCACCGCCATGGATTCTATGGCCTTTAAATCCCTAAAAGCCACCCCTTCAGTGCTATAAAATGGCCGCCCGAGCTCAGAAACTCCAACCACATGAAAACCCCTACTCTCGTGCCCTCTCGCACATGTTTTTACCCCTGATTTCTCCTCTTGGTCGGAGCAGCGCCGTTGCACTGTAGTTTTTGGGCATCTTTCCTCGGTGCATATGCCCACCAATAGAGGCATCCACCATCTTCACAGGATCCTAGTGATCTCGGATGGCACTTCCACTACCTCTGTCAACGACTCTTGCTCCCAAACCTCCTTTATGCCGACGAAGTTCTCCGCCTGGCTTCTGGCCTTGTGAGTGAGCTCCTGTGTGTAAAAGAAAGGACCCAGACCGGCCAGTCCAGGAAGGGGGAGTCCCAGTCCAATACTCAGTTGAACCAAGGTCAGAACCAAGAAATCAAGTGTGAACTGGCCATTTTAGATAGTGAACTGAGCCCACTTATCCATTGGACTAGAGAGCCACATGATGCAATTGTTACCATCCAATTTTGGATCCAATGGCCCTGTTTTTTCCTTTTTAAGGTACTATATTCCCCTCTCTGCTCGAAAATTCAATTAAAATGCCATATCTCATTTTAATCCTAGAAAATGAATCTGAACTCCAAAAATGATGATCAAATAGTCAATCTTGATCGGATAAATCCAATGAATAGTTTAAAAATACTTATGAAGCCTGATTCTCAACTATTCTCACAGATACACCTAAATCATGATCTCTTGCTTATGTAATTGGTCTAAATAACTCTATTGGTGGTAAATCTTGACTAAATGATGAAAACCACATATTTTGGACTCTAATGATACCTTGTAACCTAGATACAGTCTATTTGAATCATATACTCTTGAAAATAAATCATTAGTAACCTAGATCCATTTACTTGATTCAATATTGATTATAATCTTTATGAATAATGAGTAATCTTGATATTGATCTTAATATTGCAAAAACCTTGATATATTTTTGACTCATCAATCTAATCTTGAAATTCCAATTATACTAAGTATCATGATGATGATCTAGAAATTTGATAATGACTTGGATAATGACCATAAGTTAGGGTTAACACATATGATCTTAGAAAACCTAGGTAAGTCATTCATACTCGAATATATTCTGTACTTGAAATAATGTTAGACATATTGAAATATTGATTATAAGTGAATGACCCAACCCTAAGGTTGACATAGGAAAAGTGTAACCCTAATCTGAAATATTGAAACAAGACTTCCAAATATCTTGATCTTGACTCTTGATCCAAACATTGTGTTTTAGGATCTAACTCGAAGGGTTGACCTATTGCTAGTGAATATGTACTTGAAATCTCGGTGAAAGGTACACTATTATATAACTCCTCCTTGATTGTATTGATGATACTTTTATGTATCTCTTGACTATATACTTGGCTATTTACTTGGATGAGCTACTGTTCCCTATGATTAGTCTTCTGTTTTTCTATACTATATTTTGAAAAATATGAAAACATAAATTGCATGCCCATTATGGCTGCCCGTATATTGATAATGATGATGATATTGATAATGTTGATAATGTTGATATTGAGTGAAACAACCCCCTCATTAGGAGGTGGGACTTGTACATTGGCCTCCTATGTTCCTATGGTGAGAAGGAGCCTAGTGACCTTCCCCATCACGTTGGGGTAATAGAGTCACACAAAATATACAAGCATGCTTCTCGAATTACAACATAATGGGAACTCATAATAAAAGTTGAATTGCTTGAAAAACTTGTCGAATAAATGTTGGATTGCAAATTGCTTGTTATTCCTTTGAATATAAGTCCTGCTAAGTATACTATTTTGTTATAAATTGCTTTGCTTTATTTTGATAGTGTACCGTGCAATTGCATGATTGTGTCTTGATTTTCTTGATTTTAGGCAATACTAAATAAGATCACTTCCGCGCCCATACACTCTGATGACAAAGATAAATTGACTATATCTCCATATTGTGTTAGTTGTTCTTGAAATATCCAATTTTTGAGTTATTTATTTCTTAATTTATATGCCAGTGTGATTGATCCTATTGGGCCACTCAGGGACAATCGCTTCAATCTTTTTTCTACTATCTAGGCAGTGGGATTGGGATTGGGGTAAGAACAGTTCCTTGATAGTTGGTATCAGTGCTTACACACTCTCATATACTTTAAGTAAATAATTTGCCAAGTACACCCATTAATGGTGAAAATTGAGGTGTCTAGGCTCGGGGTCCTGACATAATTTCTCCTATTCGTCTTCACAGTGGCTGAGATCCCCCGCTCTACCTTGCGTCTATTGACCCATAACTGGACCTAAAGGTTCTCTTGTGAAACGTTAGAGAGTCTTATATAATCAAATCTCTTCTTTAAGGACTATCCTAAGCCACCCATGTAGATGAAGATTAGGTAGTCTTCTCATCCCCTTATGTGGTCCTTTCTTGTGACCTTTTACCACATGATGTCTCGATTATGGGTAGCTTATGAATGGGAAAAATGAATATCGCTAAATCTTGAAAGTTGATACCATGATCAGACCTTACTTTGAAAACTCGATTTTGTTCCATGAATCTTGCAATAAAGTACTCATGTATGACCCCTAATATTATGAACACTTAATTCAACAAAAATTTGACTAGATGTTTTTTATGTTTGAGGTAAATGATACGAATTATGATATGGTGAAATAAGGATGACTTAGACCTTATACCTTATTTTTGATAAAGTCCCTATTTGATTAAGCCCATGTTGCCCTATTGTTGATTAAAACTCAAAAATAGTTAAGAAAACTCGTATCCTATTTTATACACACCTTGACCATGCTATCAAATGACTAAGTCTTAGACTCACAAAATCATGATATAAGACTATGATGCAAAAAGCATTATTCCTATTGACTATTGATGCATTTTGCAATCTCGATTTTGATACGATGATTACAGACCTAGATTTTGCACTATTATGCTATAATTACTCGAATGTCAAATTCAAATCCTCAATTTCCAAATTATATCACTACATTGATCATTAAAGGAAATAATTGCAAATCTTGACATTATTGCACTATTATCTTGAATTTTGATCTCATGACCTTATGGAATATGAATTGATCATTAATAATCTCCCTATTTGAATAAGTTCAATGAATGATGACTAATGTTGGTAATGTGCTAGATTAGGGCGGTAGTTATGATTCCCCTAACCTAGGTCACAATCCTATTATGACTACCTCTAAAATTTTCATCCTATTGATTATTTAGAGTTTGGAAAGGTATCCCCTTTCACCCTATTTTGACTAGTTTACCTAAGCCTAATAGGTTAAACCCATGGTTGATACTCGATCTTAAATATTGATTTAATAATGACCTTGACATATGCCAATATTGACTATAGCTTGTTGTTGACTTCCTAGATAGACTTAGGTCTAGATCAATCATCAACCTTAGAAACCATGATAATGAAATCTTGACATGTTGATCAAATATTGCTTTAATATTGTTGCTAGAAATTGAATATAGTTGAGTGATCTCCCCTAAGGTCTAAATAGGAATATAAACCCTAGCTTTGAAATATATATGCATATGATCAAATTTTGGATATATGACTTTTGGTGTCTAAAATATCGACTCTTGATATTGATAATAGAATTGTGACTCATGTTTATCAATCTCAAATACAAATCCTATGTTC
The DNA here is from genome assembly GCA_963693085.1 of Alisma plantago-aquatica. NCBI lineage: Eukaryota > Viridiplantae > Streptophyta > Magnoliopsida > Alismatales > Alismataceae > Alisma > Alisma plantago-aquatica. The sequence continues at coordinate 1,477,376,564 of OY856411.1, read as the reverse complement.
AAATTATTTGGATCTACAGATCATACTAGACATATGACTAATGACTTCAAAATCCCAAACTTTGAAATTTTTTAAATAATGACTATATTGACTCTCTCAATTTATGACTTAGGGTTTAGCTCTCATTAGACTAGGGTGGGACCTTCCCATTGATTTTGAGCTCGAAATAATGATATTGAAAGCATGATGTTGTCTCAAAATGTTGAAATATGAAATCTCAAATCATGGATATATAACCCCACCTAGGCCAATGTAGAGGCTAGGACCCTAAGATTTTGGGATTGAAAGTCACCTTGTACACATGATTCAAAAACACTATTTGCCTGACCTAAAATATGATGTGATAAATAGGATACTTCCCATATTTGTGGCTCAAATGTTGCATTGACCTTGATACTCAATTGCTCGATGATGGAATGATATTGATACCAAGTTGGTTATGATATGGAACATGCAATCCAAATTCTGATTTTTGAACTAGTTGCATTTCAAGGAAATAATTTTCATTATATAGTAGAGGATGTTCAAAATAATTGAGGATATGATCTGGATTCAGACAATTCTAATTTGAGGATGTTTTTGAATTTTGGGGACAAAATTCCTTTTTAAGGAGGGAAGGATGTGACAAAGTGAAATTTTGCATAAGTTTGAATTAAATCCAATTTTTCCCTCATTATACTCACTTATGGTCCCAATTCTTTTTTCTTGTCTACATAATCAAAGTTGGGACTCAAATACAAAATATAGTGAACAATGTGAACTTTATACACATTATAACACTGTAAATTTGATTAATTCATCACTTTGTACAAATAAACAAATTGATCTATCAAACTTCATCATATGGTTCTAAAACATTTTCTAAATATTCTCCACATTTTTTTGAAGCTATGGTCCAAATTTCATGTCATATAGACATTCCTACTAATTACTATGATTTTTGAAAGTTTTGTGCTAAAAAACCCTTTTTATTGGCCTTTTTCTGATCTTTTCCCAGTCAGCAATCCACTAGCTAAGGTAAGGGATGAACCTCAGCCTTTGGATTGGCAAGCCACAGATCACGGCCCAATCCAGTGGTGAGGAGGTCATCCCCTACCTCCCGCAATCTGTAGGGAGGAGACTAAGGGGATCGACACACCCTTTTGGCTCATTTTTTGACCCGTTTCAAAAATCAAAAGAACATGAATGTTTCCCCCGCCATTCTAAACTAAAATGACCCTTTTTCCCCCGTTGAATCCGTGCATTTCAAGAGCAACTAAGAGCTTGAACTCGTAGCCACCTCCATGGATTCTATGACCTTTAAAACCCTAAAACCTACCACTTCAACGCTATAAAATGGCCACCCGAGCTCGGAAACTCCAACCACATGAAAACCCCTACTCCCGTGCCCTCTCGCACATGTTTTTACCCCTGATTTCTCCTATTAGCTGGAGCAGTGCCTCTGCACTGTAGTTTTTGGGCATCTTGCCTCGGCGCATATGCCCACCAATAGAGGCATCCATCATGTTCGCAGGATCGTGGTGATCTCAGACGACACTCCCACTGCCTTTGTCAATGACTCTTGCTCCCAAACCTCCTTTATGTCGGCGAAGTGCTCCGCCTGGATTCTGGCCTCATGAGTGAGCTCCTGTGTGTAGAAGAGAGGACCCAGACCGGCCAGTCCAGGAAGGGGGAGTCCCAGTCCCATACTCAGTTGAACCAAGGTAGAACCAAGAAATCAAGTGTGAACCGGCCATTTTAGCTAGTGAACCGAGTCGACTTATCCATTGGACCAGTGAGCCACATGATGTGATCGTGCCCATCCAATTTTGGATCCAATGGCCTTGGTTTTTCCCTTTTAAGGTATTATATTCCCCTCTCTACTCGAGAATTCAATTAAAATGCCATATCTCGTTTTAATCATAGAAAATGAATCTGAACTCCAAAAATGCTGATCAAATAGTCAATCTTGGTCAAAAAAATCCAATGAATCATTTAAAAATACTTATGAAGCCTAATTCTAAACTATTCTCACGGATACACCTAAATATTGATCTCTTGCTTATGTAATTGGTCTAAATAACTCTATTTGTGGTAAATCTTGACTAAATGCTGAAAACCCTAGATTTGGACTCTAATGATACCTTGTAACCTAGATCCAGTATATTTGAATCATCTACTCTTGAAAATAAATAATTAGTAACCTAGATCCATTTACTTGATTCAATCTTGATTATAATCTTTATGAATAATGAGTAATATTGATATTGATCTTAATCTTGCAAAACCCTTGATATATTTTTGACTCATCAATCTAATCTTGAAATTCCAATTATACTAAGTATCATGATGATGATCTAGAAATTTGATGCTGACTTGGATAATGACCATAAGTTAGGGTTAACACATATGATCTTAGAAAACCTAGGTAAGTCATTCACACTCGAATATATTGTGTACTTGAAATAATGTTGGACATATTGAAATATTGATTATAAGTGAATGACCCAACCCTAAGGTTGACATAGGAAAATTGTAACCCTAATCTCGAATATTAAAACAAGATTTCCAAAGATTTTGATCTTGACTCTTGATTCAAACTTTGTGTTTTAGGATCTAACTCGAAGGGTCGACCTATTACTAGTGAATATGTACTCAAAATCTTGGTGAAAGCTATGCTATTATATAACTCCTCCTGGATTGTATTGAAGATACTTTTATGTATCTCTTGACTATATACTTTCCTATTTACTTGGATGAGCTACTGTTCCCTATGATTAGTCTTCTATCTTTCTATACTATATTTTGAAAAATATGAAAACATAAATTGCATGCCAATTATGACTGCCCGTATATTGATAATGATGATCATATTGATAATGTTGATAATGTTGATATTGAGTGCAACAACTCCATCATTTGGAGGTGGGACTTGTACATTGGCCTCCTATGTTCCTATGGTGAGAAGGAGCCTAGTGACCTTCTCCATCGTGTTGGGGTATTAGAGTCACACAAAATATATAAGCATGCTTCTCGAATTACACCATAATGGGAACTCGTAATATAAGTTGAATTGCTTGAAAAACTTGTCGAATAAATGTTGGATTGAAAATTTCTTGTTATTCTTTTGAATATAAGTCCTGCCATGTATACTATTTTGTTATAAATTGCTTTGCTTGATTTTGATAGTGTATCGTGCAATTGCATGATTGTGTCTTGATTTTAGGCAATATTGAATAAGATCTCTTATGCACCCATACACTCTGATGACAAAGATAAATCGGCTATATCTCCATATTGGGTTAGTTGTTCTTTAAATATCTAATTTTTGAGTTATTTATTTCTTATTGTATATGCCAGTGTGATTGATCCTATTGGGCCACTCAAGGATGGGCGCTTCAATCCTTTTTCTACTGTCTTGGAAGTGGGATTGGGATTGGAGTAAGAACAGTTCTGTGACAACTTGACTCCGTGAGATAGAAGAATACTATAAAATTGATAACAGGTAAGTTTAGAGTCATATTGAGTATGATTCAACTTAATATGGGAAATTAAAAGGTAGTGTGTATATATACCATCTCCTCTCTTGGAATGGAATGAACCTTTTGTTTGGGTTGGAGTCAAATGATTATTTCATTTCATTACGAGGGAGGGAGATTGGATAGACATGCATTATGCTTAAAATTGAGATAATGTGGATGAATATCCTACATTGAATGTGTAATGACATGATCTAGGGTTAGAGGTGTCACATCACCCTTATATGGTAATAAATGAGTAATAGGTTGGAAACCTAGGTGAAATGATATTCATCAAGTGAAATTGAAAAATGGTATCATGTAAACACTAAGGATGTGGGTGTACCTTAAAATTGAATTCAAGTGCCAATCCTTTTAATAATGTGATGAGATCTGCATATCAATAAAAGATGTTAACGACATCTAAGTAGGGTTTTTAACCTTAAGGTTTGGAACTAAGGTGGGATATCATTCACTTTAAAGCTTAATGGGTGTGAATTTTGGGGACGAAATTCCTTTTAATGAGGGGTGAATGTTATATCAATTTCTAAAGCAGGTTGGGTGGTAGCTCTCGTATCGGGGGCGATATCGTGTTAGTTGGAGTCCGACACAGGTAGGAGATATCGTTTTGTGGTAGCTGAGCTCATAATGTGTTAGGCGTTGCATCGTCAAGAGCTTCCATCTGTGTCGGGCTCTCCTCACATGGCTGGAGACCAATACAACTTCTGACTAGGTAGAAAACCGATACGGGGTAGGCATATTGCCCACTGGTATCATGTGTGGCAATCGTATCGTGTTAACTAGAGACCAATATGGATTCCTTCCGTGACAATCCGATGCTGGTATAGACCGATACAACTCTCGACTACGCAAAGCCTGCTACGATAAGTCTTGATGCTACCCTCACCGCTGCTCTGTAGGGTTACGCGATAGAGCGTGAGACAGGCACAAGGGTTGTCGCTGAGCAACGAGAATTTTTTGCCTCCGCATCCACGCCACCAGATGTAGTGATCCTGCACATTAGGAACTTTCTTCAATCACCCACGCATATGACGATGACTGAGGAGGCACACCCCTGGATCAGCATGCTGACGCTGAGTCCAGAGATGAGGACGAACTCTTTTTCTCCTCCGCAGACGAGCGCAGAGCAAGCGTCACAAGAGAGCACTACGCATCAACCGATGAATGAGCTGGCACAAGAAGTGAACCATACGACTCATCTGATGCTCGAGCAGCCACAAGGAATGAATACCACAGAGGCGCCTCCCCAAGAGGATACGACGACTCTCCATGGGATACCTCAACAGTCCCCTGTCATGGATGCAACTGAAGAGACGGTTATAGCAAACCAGAGATCAGCTCAGAGACCAAGATCAACAATGCAATCCGGTTATACGTTGTCTCTGGTGGCACATCACAATGGGTCAGCCTCCAAGAAGCATGAACATCCATCGAGGAAGAAACCACTGTATGGCATACCTCATGACACTTGTTTCTGGTGTCTTGGCAGAGGACATTGGCAATCACAATGCAGGAGGAACAATGTGTTCTACAAATGTCATAGGCCTGGACACATTGCGGAAAGATGCAATCAAATGTTTTCTCAGGCTAGAGTATCAGATATAATGTCAAGAACGGTGTTCCCTCCGCTACCGTCAGGAAGACCAGCTAGGGGTACACCACTTCACATCCCAAAAAGGATTTCAGTGGATATAGGCCCCGATGACGATATGAGAAGAAGCAAGATCACTACTCTTGAGAGGGCGGTGGCGATTTCTTAGCCTAGTGAAATATCATGGACGACTCTCTGCCCATTCTTAATGAAACGACCGTCTCGCGAAAACATGATTAACTAATGCGGAAGTGAATTATTTGCAGTGGATTCCTAAAAATCACTAAAAATTTAAAACTTTTTGCAAAGAGATCCATTCACAGGAAAACTCTTTAACCATGAACCAAAGTATTCCAAATTCATCCTGGTTCACAAGTACACAACATGTACCATTCCTTTTCAAGGATTACAACATTGACTGCCCTGTAAACAAATATACACAGGCAGTATAAAAACTACAAGGCACCAAGCCAAAACTCAGATTGATACATTTAAAACTCCGAGGACCTGAGAGTACAGAGACGACACATAAGACTACTATCTATATGACTAGACAGAGAATATTTCCACCTGAGATTTTATTGCTGTCCCTGCTGTTGCTGCTGCTCTTTCCCTGTTCTAGGGTTTCTGCTCTGCCTTCCATGCATACCTAAAAATGTTTCCCACGGGGGTGAGACAATTGAAAATTGCCCCAGCGAGAGATATAACTCTCCGCCAAAAACATTGTTATTGCAGTTTATCAAATTAAAACTGAGTAGGGGTTACTTTTACATTATCAGGCAGAATTATTCATCATAGAACAGAATAAGATAATCTCCATTCTCAAGGAGGTCATTGCATCTACCCATGGTAGATAAGTAATTCATCTGTCTACTTTGCAGAGTATATAAAGAAACATAATTAACATTTATCTACTAAGGAATGCACAAAGAAATGCAACATCAACCAATGAATCTCCATATTCAATCCTTAAGTAAACATGCTATACGGTTGATTACATTTTACAATCACACTTATTCACATGGCTCAGAAGCCATTCACATCTTGTCAACTCTCACTAGGCAACAACTTTATTCACATAGCTCACAAGGCCATTCACATCTTGTCACCTCTCACTAGGCAACAACTTTATTCACATGGCTCATAAGGCCATTCACATCTTGTCACCTCTCACTAGGCAACAACTTTATTCACATAGCTCATAAGGCCATTCACATCTTGTCACCTCTTACTAGGCAACAACTTTATAACAAGGCTTACAAGCCCATACTAATCTTGTTACTTCTTTTCTAAGTAACAAGAACATAATGGCACATATGGCCAATGAACTCTTATCAAATAAACATCATAGCTCATACCTGGATATGATCATCACCTCATGAGACCTGCATGATTGTCACTCATGATAATAGATTTATCAAGTTCACAACACATCATGCAATACAGGGTAACACCACTATTCCCTTACCAAGGTTAGGGTTTACCATCAATTAGGGCTTTTCATCCTTTTACCCAAAGCTAGGGTTAGGATTTTCCTTTCTTATCAATTAGGGTTTCATATTTGTATTATCACTCCAACCCTAATTTATTGCTACACTCCTCTAGGAGCATTCATTGATATCCTAAGTATTCATTCATACTTATTACATTCATCATGTATCATTAAATGATTATCATCACAAGGTATGAGCTTCTCTCTCATCCTTAGGTTGGAAATTAACAAAACGACCATGTTAGGTCACTTTCAAATCAGCTCGAAGTCAAGCATAGAGCACCACGGCCGTGTAACCAAGAGCGGTTGTGCAAAGGGAAGCCACCACAGCCGTGCTACCGTACACGGTCGTACACAATGAAGCTACCACGGCTGTGCTACCTTGCACGGTCATGCAAAGTGAATCCACCAAGGCCGTGCTACCTTGCACGATCGTGCCACGGGGGTTCACTTCATAAATCATATTCAAGTATGAATTCTATTCTTTCATTAGGGATTAGGGTTTCACATACCATCTCCCTTCTTTAGAATAGAGATTGTATATAGCATCACCCTTCATTAGGGATTTCATATCACATTGCCCATAATTAGGGTTTACTAATCATTCCCAATTAGGGTTTTTCATGAAATCACCCTCAATTAGGATTTCACATGGATCACCCTCAACTAGGGTTTCACTTGGATACACCCTCAACTAGGGTTTACTATTCATCCTAATTACTGATTTCACATGTAGACAACCTCTTATTAGGGTTATACATGTAATCAACCTCAATTAGGGTTTTCGTCATGTATTGGATCCATGTATTTGTTAATCATTCTTAATTAGTACCATTAAGGTATCTCTCACCTAATTACATTAGGTTTCCAAAAAGGTTTGATCAATTGGACCTTCAATAACATGAGGTATCCAATTGAATTAGGGTTTCCAATGTTGATTCCTTGAATCATTGAATTCATGGAACCAATCATCAATTGGACCTATATTCATACTTCAATTGAATTTGATAAGTCAACCTTCAACTAATTTTACCCTCAATTGATCATCAATTAGGGTTTGATTCAATTTAATTAGGGTTTGGAATCAATGATTCAACAACACTAATCAATGTAAGACTAGTTGCTTTGAAACCATTGAACCATCATCCAAATTGGGTATGACCTGACCCCAAACGGTCTTGAGGTCGTTTGGATGACCTCCAAACGGTCTTGAGACCGTTTGCCCATCATATCACTCGAATCTAAGCAATCCAATTGGGGTTTGGTTCATTGGATTGATCACCAAATCAACATTGCATTGTATATCAGCTTAGTACCTTTAGACCTTCAAACACCTAACCATACTCAATCCCTAGACCTCCAAACGGTCTTGGTTGACCACCAAACGGTCTTTAGACCGTTTGGATGAGCTCCAAATGGTCTTGAGACCGTTTGGCTCATCCAACCTTTGGACTTTAGTGAAAAATCATCATGGATTGGTCTATCGAGTTGATCAACAAATCAACATTGAGTTGCAGTATGATTTGGTACCTTTGGACCTTCAATTAATCAACTATACTTGACCCCAGACTTCCAAACGGTCTTGGGGTGATCCCCAAACGGTCTTGAACCCGTTTGGCCGGTCTTGAACCCGTTTGGGCTAATCAACGCAAAATCTCAACTTAACTCATTGGAATTTCAGCACTGTTTTCAATTAGGGTTTTCCTAATTGAATATCCTTCAAATCACGATTCCTTGGGAGTTAACCCCTCAAATTTGGATAGTCATTAAAAACCATAATTATGAACAGGAAGACCAAACGGTCAACGCTTGGTCAACTCACTCAAACGGTTTTGAACCCGTTTGCCCAAGCAGGTCAAGTTCATCAGGTTGAAAATCAGCACTTAATCCAATTAGGTTTTCCTAATTGATTAGCCTTCAACCTATTATTCCTTTGGAGTCAACCAATAAAATTTGGAGGGTCATTAACCAACATCATTATGAACAGGAATCCCAAACGGTCAATGCTTGGTAAACCATCTCAAACGGTCTTGAACCCGTTTTCCCAAGCAGGTCAAGTTATTCAGATTGAAAATCAGCACTTAATTCAATTCGATTTGTCTAATTGATTGGCCTTCAACCTATGATTCCTTTGGAGTTAACCCCTAAAATTTGGAGGGTCATTAGCGTACATAATTAGGAACGATATTCCCAAACGGTCAATGCTTGGTCAACTCCTTCAAATGGGTTTGAACCCGTTTTCCACCAAACGGTTTGCAACCCGTTTGGTCACCAAAAGGTTTTGGTGAAACCGTTTGGTCCCAACTTTTGAGATCGTTTTCTCCCAAGATATTTGGTGAGGTGCTTGCTTATGATGATTTCATCATCATATTCCTGTGTGCACCCAAGAACAGCAACCGTTCTTTATGGAATTTGCAGGAAAGAAACAAAAGTGTATAAAATTGAAGAAATCAATCAACAAAGCATAGAAGATTGATGCAATAGCAATGTTTGAGGGTTTAAGTTATAAAACCCGCCTCCAATTGAGCTCCAAGCTCACGCCATTAATGGTGGATGAAGCTCTTGCAACTCCCCTAGGCTCGTCCTCAAGCTTTTGCTTGTAAAAGTTGGCTAGGGTTGAAGAGGAGATCGAAATAAGAAGGAATCCATAATTTATTTTCGATTTCCACCATGAAATCATGAAGAACGAAGGTCAAGGGCTTACCAACAGGTTGGGGACGTGCTCCCTGCTCCTCCCTATCTCCTTGGTCGGTTTTGCAAGCAAGGGGAAGAAAGAAAGCCGAAAAGGCCTTGGTTTGGGCTTGGAAATGACACTTTTATAAGGAAATTGATGAGAGTGAAAATGCCTTATAAAAATCCAATTAATCCCAATAAAGTGGCCGCCTCTTCCCCCTCAACTACCTTGGGTACGAGGCACATTCCTTGCCTTTAATTCTCCTTCATTATCCTCCATTTAAAGAAAAGCAAATTAAGCACCTTAATGCTTATAATATAATATCCCACATGTGAGTGGATATTACTTTTCTTTATAAAAAGGTGAGTGGAATTTCACCTACTTAAGATATTTTCGTTCCTTATCTTATTAAAGGAACGTCCATCATTATTCAAAATCAACCCAAAACATTTTGGCTGAAAGCCCTTCAATTATTTTTATTCATTTTTGCCCTAAATCGAATTAGGGTTTCAATTAGGCATTATTCTTGATTATTTTAATGTCAAGATTCTCTCTCCTACAACTTAATTCAAATGAGGAGTCCCTCTCATTTTCTTTGCTCTAACGGATGCTAAGAAACATTAGGGACCTTGTTGAAGTGATAATTTGCATATTGAACCCTATATTTTGGGTAAATTGCACTTTACTCCAAAACTAGGTTTTAATGCACAACATTGTCCAACAAGCTCTATCTTGGTGTCCAGGATTGGGAAAACCATACCACTCCATTATATTCATTCTTATGATGTAAAAACATCAGAGGAACATCTTATCATGTGCAATTTGCAAGTTAACCCCTCAACTTGGGTAATTTGCACTTTAGTCCAAAATAAGAAATCATTGCTTCAACATTGTTCAAACAGGACCAAAATTGAAACATAAGTTCCTCATGAGCCCTAATTACTTTTCACAAGATGAGATTAAACATATAATCATCTTTCTTAATCAAAACACCTAGGGTTAAAGCATAACCCAGGTCAGGGGTGTTACAAATTATAAACCCCTAACAAGGATTTCGTCCCCGAAATCCCAGATAAAGGGATCATATATTATTCATTCATCATATCATCATGTCTCTACATAACACCTCATTGTTATGGAGACATCATAGAGCTTTGATCAACACAAAGTTCCTTCTCACAATATTCTCATAGAGTCAATTGAGATCTTATCTTAAAGACATATTTAGTTGTTATGTTTATGCAAAGCATAAACCCCTAACATATGATGTTCATATCATTTTATATGATCAGACTGATTTCATAGTTGAGAACTCCAGGTAGCCAATCTAAACCATCTGATAATTCTCAGATACCAGAATCCATTACCCTGGTATCAGTCACATGTGTTGAAAACACATCATATTCTCATCTTTCTTTTATCATATTTACAGCTTTATTGAACAAGGATCACCTCCCTTGATCTCTTTCTCATCATATGAGGGTCATACTTATACTTCCTCATATACACATACTGATCTGAATTCCTATCAGATCCTTCTTTCTTGTACTTAAGGTATGATACATTTATCCATACCATATTTCTTATTTCATGATACTCATTAGATTGTATCAGAATGATTGCTTGATCAGGGCAATCAAAAAGATATCAATCTAAGAGTTTCCATACTCACTTTATCATCAATAGTTGTAAACCTGATCAGGGTTTACAGGTACTGAGATCAAGTAGTATGCACTTACATGATATCATATTTCTTGTTTTTCATATTATCATAACATAAGATTTAACATCCCTGGATTTTATCCATGCATCTCTTCTATACCTCTTCCTCTTTCATAGAGGTAAGATCAATATAGAAAATTTAAAATAATACTTGAACATAATTCAAATTCTAATTCTCATCATTTCTTCCCTATATGACAACTAATAGGGAAAACCAAATCAGAAGTCCTCCTTTTTATAACAAAAGGGGTTTAGTGTACTCAACATGTACACATTTATAACATACATTGTCCTCACATCATGGTCTTATTAGTCTTATTAATGATGCAAAAACTAAGTCATGGAATTTTACAGGTGAAAGGTTAAGACCTTTACACTTACTTAGGGGCTGCTGCCCTGGTACACTAGGCATTTATTGCACTATTTGTACCAAAAACCTTGGTAGAACCATTAGGCAAATGTCTCTAAAATTATAGAGATCATCACCTACTTCTCAGCTTATTGCCCCTTCTTGGGCACTGCCATCACATATTTATTATCTGTCTAAGCTCATGGCAGAGTCTACTTTCTTGCCATAAGTTAATCTTTTCCATATTTTCCCTTGTTCCAACATGACTAAGTCATTTAGGAACTCATTTTAAGATCAAGCTCTCTGTATTAAGGACTGATTACCTAGGTTATAAGCCTAGCATCCAGTTCACTCTTATGCATTACTGTTGCCCTAATCTACCCAACAAGAGCATGATCATAGGATTCTCTATCCTTATGAGGTCTTAATGGGGATTCTCAGGCACTCATTCTATTCTTGCATGATCCCTTGCACCTCTTCTTGGTGCAACAACATTGCCCTTAGCAATGTGTTCGTTGTGCTCTCCAGTCATTTTAAACTTTACCCTTTCTCCACACAAGCAGAAATCATTATAGGGTATACTGGAGGACACTAACACAGACTCAAGACCTTAGCCCTATGTCTCTGTAGACTCAGCGAACCTAGAGCTCTGATACCACTAATTGAAATGACCGTCTCATGAAAACATGATTAACTAATGCGGAAGTGAATTATTTGCAGCGGATTACTGAAAATCACTAAAAATTTAAAACTTTTTGCAAAGAGATCCATTCACAGGAAAACTCTTTAACCATGAACCAAAGTATTCCAAATTCATCCTGGTTCACAAGTACACAACCTGTACCATTCCTTTTCAAGGATTACAACATTGACTGCCCTGTTAACAAATATACACAGGCAGTATAAAAACTCCAGATTGATACATTTAAAACTCCGAGGACCTGAGAGTATAGAGACGACACATAAGACTACTATCTATATGACTAGACAGACAATATTTCCACCTGAGATTTTATTGCTGTCCCTGCTATTGCTGCTGCTCTTTCCCTGTTCTAGGGTTTCTGCTCTGCCTTCCATGCATACCTAAAAATGTTTCCCACGGGGGTGAGACAATTGAAAATGTCCCCAGCGAGAGATATAACTCTCCGCCAAAAACATTGTTATTGCAGTTTATCAAATTAAAACTGAGTAGGGGTTACTTTTACATTATCAAGCAGAATTATTCATCATAGAACAGAATAAGATAATCTCCATTCTCAAGGAGGTCATTGCATCTACCCATGGTAGATAAGTAATTCATCTGTCTACTTTGCAGAGAATATAAAGAAACATAATTAACATTTATCTACTAAGGAATGCACAAAGAAATGCAACATCAACCAATGAATCTCTGTATTCAATCCTTAAGAAAACATGATATACGGCTGATTACATTTTACAATCACACTTATTCACATGGCTCAGAAGCCATTCACATCTTGTCACCTCTCACTAGGCACCAACTTTAATCACATAGCTCACAAGGCCATTCACATCTTGTCACCTCTCACTAGGAAACAACTTTATTCACATGGCTCATAAGGCCATTCACATCTTGTCACCTCTCACTAGGCAACAACTTTATTCACATGGCTCATAAGGCCATTCACATCTTGTCACCTCTTACTAGGCAACAACTTTATAACAAGGCTTACAAGCCCATACTAATCTTGTTACTTCTTTTCTAAGTAACAAGAACATAATTTCACATATGGCCAATGAACTCTTATCAAATAAACATCATAGCTCATACCTGGGTATGATCATCACCTCATGAGACCTTCATGATTGTCACTCATGATAATAGATTTATCAAGTTCACAACACATCATGCAATACAGGGTAACACCACTATTCCCTTACCAAGGTTAGGGTTTACCATCAATTAGGGCTTTTCATCCTTTTACCCAAAGCTAGGGTTAGGATTTTCCTTTCTTATCAATTAGGGTTTCATATTTGTATTATCACTCCAACCCTAATTTATTGCTACACTCCTATGGGAGCATTCATTTATATCTTAAGTATTCATTCATACTTATTACATTCATCATGTATCATTAAATGATTATCATCACAAGGTATGAGCTTCTCTCTCATCCTTAGGTTGGAAATTAACAAAACGACCATGTTAGGTCACTTTCAATTCAGCTCTAAGTCAAGCATAGAGCACCACGACCGTGTAACCAAGAACGGCCGTGCAAAGGGAAGCCACCACGGTCGTGCTACCGTACACGGTCGTGCACAATGAAGCTACCACGGCCGTGCTACCTTGCACAGTCGTGCAAAGTGAATCCACCAAGGCCGTGCTACCTTGCACGGTCATGCCACAGGGGTTCACTTCATAAATCATATTCAAGTATGAATTCTATTCTTTCATTAGGGATTAGGGTTTCACATACCATCTCCTTTCTTTAGAATAGAGATTGTATATAGCATCACCCTTCATTAGAGATTTCATATCACATTGCCCATAATTAGGGTTTACTAATCATTCCCAATTAGGGTTTCTCATGAAATCACCCTAAATTAGGATTTCACATGGATACACCCTCAACTAGGGTTTCACTTGGATACACCCTCAACTGGGGTTTACTATTCATCCTAATTAGTGATTTCACATGTAGACAACCTCTTATTAGGGTTATACATGGAATCAACCTCAATTAGAGTTTTCATCATGTATTGGATCCATGCATTTGTTAAGCATTCTTAATTAATACCATTAAGGTATCTCTCACCTAATTACATTAGGTTTCCAAAAAGGTTTGTTCAATTGGACCTTCAATAACATGAGGTATCTAATTGAATTAGGTTTTCCAATGTTGATTCCTTCAATCATTGAATTCATGGAACCAATCATCAATTGGACCTATATTCATACTTAAATTGAGTTTGATAAGTCAACCTTCAACTAATTTGACCCTCAATTGATCATCAATTAGGGTTTGATTCAATTGAATTAGGGTTTGGAATCGATGATTCAACAACACTAATCAATGTAAGACTAGTTGCTTTGAAACCATTGAACCATCATCCAACTTGGGTATGACCTGACCCCAAACGGTCTTGAGGTCGTTTGCATGACCTCCAAACGGTCGTGAGACCGTTTTCCCATTATATCACTCAAATCTAAGCAATCCAATTGGGGTTTGGTTCATTTGATTGATCACCAAATCAACATCGCATTGTATATCAGCTTAGTACCTTTAGACCTTCAAACACCTAACCATACTCAATCCCTAGACCTCCAAACGGTCTTGGGTGACCACCAAACGGTCTTGAGACCGTTTGGATGAGCTCCAAACGGTCTTGAGACCGTTTGGCTCATCCAACCTTTGGACTTTAGTGAAAAATCATCATGGATTGGTCTATCGAGTTGATCAACAAATCAGCATTGAGTTGCAGTATGATTTGGTACCTTTGGACCTTCAATTGATCAACTATACTTGACCCCAGACCTCCAAACGGTCTTGGGGTGATCCCCAAACGGTCTTGAACCCGTTTGGTCGGTCTTGAACCCGTTTGGGCTAATGAACCCAAAATCTCAACTTAACTCATTGGAATTTCAGCACTGTTTACAATTAGGGTTTTCCTAATGGAATAGCCTTCAACTAACGATTCCTTGGGTTTTAACCCCTCAAATTTGGAGAGTCATTAGAAAACATAATTATGAACAGGAATCCCAAACGGTCAATGCTTGGTCAACTCACTCAAACGGTCTTGAACCCGTTTACCCAAGCAGGTCAAGTTAATCAGGTTGAAAATCAGTACTTAATCCAATTAGGTTTTCCTAATTGATTAGCCTTCAACCTCTGATTCCTTTGGAGTTAACCCCTCAAATTTGGAGGGTCATTAACCAACATCATGATGAACAGGAATCCCATACGGTCAACGCTTGGTCAACCATCTCAAACGGACTTGAACCCGTTTTCCCAAGCAGGTCAAGTTATTCAGGTTGAAAATCAGCACTTAATTCAATTCGATTTGTCTAATTGATTGGCCTTCAACCTATGATTCCTTTGGAGTTAACCCCTCAAATTTGGAGGGTCATTATCCTACATAATTAGAAACGAGATTCCCAAACGGTCAATGCTTGGTCAACTCCTTCAAATGGGTTTGAACCCGTTTTCCACCAAACGGTTTGCAACCCGTTTGGTCACCAAACGGTTTTGGTGAAACCGTTTGGTCCCAACTTTTGAGATCGTTTGCTCCCAAGATATTTGGTGAGGTGCTTTCTTATGATGATGGAATCATCATCTTCCTTCGTGCACCCAAGAACAGCAACCGTTCTTGATGGAATTTGCAGAAAAGAAACAAAAGTGTATAAAATTCAAGAAATCAATCAACAAAGCATAGAAGATTGATGCAATAGCAATGTTTGAGGGTTTAAGTTATAAAACCCACCTCCAATTGAGCTCCAAAGCTCCGAGATCACACCATTAATGGTGGATGAAGCTCTTGCAACTCCCCCTAGGCTCGTCCTCAAGCTTTTGATTGTAAAAGTTGGCTAGGGTTGAAGACGAGATTGAAATAAGAAGGAATCCATAATTTATTTTCGATTTCCACCATGAAATCATGAAGAACGAAGGTCAAGTGCTTACCAACAGGTTGGGGACGTGCTCCCTGATCCTCCCTAGCTCCTTGGTCGGTTTTGCAAGCAAGGGGAAGAAAGAAATCCGAAAAGGCCTTGGTTTGGGCTTGGAAATGACACTTTTATAAGGAAATTGATGAGAGAGAAAATGCCTTATAAAAATCCAATTAATCCCAATAAAGTGGCCGCCTCCTACCCCTCAACTACCTGGGGTACGAGGCACCTTCCTTGCCTTTAATTCTCCTTCATTATCATCCATTTAAAGAAAAGCAAATTAAGAACCTTAATGCTTATAATATAATATCCCACATGTGAGTGGATATTACTTTTCTTTATAAAAAGGTGAGTGGAATTTCACCTACTTAAGATATTTTCGTTCCTTATCTTGTTAAAGGAACATCCATCCTTATTCAAAATCAATCCAAAACATTTTGGATGAAAGCCCTTCAATTATTTTTATTCATTTTTGCCCTAAATCGAATTAGGGTTTCAATTAGGCATTATTCTTGATTATTTTAATGTCAAGATTCTCTCTCCTACAACTTAATTCAAATGAGGAGTCGCTCTCATTTTCTTTTCTATAACGGATGATAAGAAACATTAGGGACCTTGTTGAAGTGGTAATTTGCATATTGAACCCTATATTTTGGGTAAATTGCACTTTACTCCAAAACTAGGTTTTAATGCACAACATTGTCCAACAAGCTCTATCTTGGTGTCCAGGCTTGGGAAAACCATACCACTCCATTATATTCATTCTTATGATGTCACAACATCAGAGGAACATCTTATCATGTGCAATTTGCAAGTTAACCCCTCAACTTGGGTAATTTGCACTTTAGTCCAAAATAAGAAATCATTGCTTCAACATTGTTCAAACAGGACCAAAATTGAAACATAAGTTCCACATGAGCCCTAATTACTTTTTACAAGATGAGACTAAACATATAATCATCTTTCTTAATCAAAACACCTAGGGTTAAAGCATAACCCAAGTCAGGGGTGTTACACTTAAGACAATGCTAGCCATGTGTTAAGGACTTATATCATTTTGCAGACAGAAAAGTGATTGCCTTTTTCTCTTGCCCCAACGAAGCAAAGGAAAATGTGGCAAAAGGGGTACCTACCTTTAGAGGGTCTAGGATTGACACAAGGCACATGATTGGAGGGGAGCGACATTGCTACAAAGAAGTCTTCTGGTTTTGGGTGGAAGACCTTCCCATGGTGTGCCGGGATGATGAATCCGTTACTGCCATTGTCAAATCGTTTGGTAAACTAATACATATATCAGACGGGTAGAAGGGAGAAGATGATCTATCAGGTATACTCATGCTTGTGGAGGCCTTTAGTGAAGATGTACCGCAATTCGTATCCCTTACATACAGATCGAGGAGGACCTCAGTTCATCTTATCATGGTAGCTAGAGGAAAAATGGGTGCAGAAGACTCTATCCGTACTGAAGCTGGCGGTGAATATGGAATACCAAGAGAAGCTCTCGTTGTGAAAAAGAATAAGGAAGGACCTATTTCAGAGGCTACAGTGATTACTAGACCGCCGTCTCTAGTGGAGAGACCTAGATCACGGGGACCATCTCTGGACAGACAACATCAAAGAGAGGATAGATCTCCGAGAAGAGGTATAGTTGATCGAGAAGGCAACAGACAATTCCTTTCGAATAGAAGGTTGGAGGACTTTATACACTTTGAGGATGCCCGTGATAGAGAACATAGAAGAACAGATAGAAGAAGATACATATCTAGCTCGAGGAGAGTTGAGTTTACTGATCGGGGATGCAACACTATCCAAGAACGTGCTTATACCAGGTGTGATAGCTCTAGGATGAGACACTCGGAGGACGAGAGACATGCTGCCTACGTTGATTATAGCGATGAGGATGAGTGGAGGTTTAGTCACTGACTTGACAGTGACTGAGATGAGAAGAGTAGTTTTCTTTTCATATGGACAGTAAGTCAATTATCTGGAATATTAGAGGGGCTGCAAACAACCCAACAAGAAGGGTGCTGAGGAGACTTTGTAGCATATTCAAACCGGGCATTGTTTGCTTCTTTGAACCTTTCTTACATGCTGAACAGGCTACTGAGCTGTTATATGTGGTACGCCTAGATTGGGTGGCTGAAAACCATATAGAGGAAGGTAAGATATGGGTATATGTGGACCGAAATCTAAAGCCAGTGATTTTTAGAAGACATAGACAACACATTACTGTTAAATGTGAGGCCTCAGATGGTTCATTCTTCTTTGTATCGGCAGTGTATGCAAGTTGTGATTGTGCCCACAGGAGAGATCTCTGGGAAGAGAATATCATCATGTCTGCTGAAATAGGTGATATGAAATGGATCATAGAAGGGCATTTTAATGTTGTGCGAGAGGCCCAAGAGAAACGTGGGGGAAATGCTGCAACTTATCAGGAAATGTTTGAATTCAATGCTATTATTGTTGATGCTCTCTTGAAGGAGGTGCCTTTTGAAGGAAGCTGGTTTACTTGGGTTAACAAATAGATACTCACGCCTACTGTTTGGGAGATGTTAGATAGGGTTCTTATGAATGGAGCATGGTTTGCGGAGAAACCCACGACTCGTTCTATACACCTTACTAGATCTCGGGTGTCGGATCACTGCCCTATTATAACTATACCGGGTGCACATGCTTCTACTGATAGGAAAGCTCACTTCTCATTCATGTCGACATGGATAAGGGAGGTTGAATGTTTGAAGATTGTTGAGCAGATCTGGGAAGACAGAGTTGTGGGAAATTCATCATTCGTTTTCTATCATAAATTGAAGAAAGTAAGAGGTGCTTTCAGGGCCTGGAGTAAGATAAAGTTTGGAGACAATAATCAATGTATCAAAGATTTAGAGGACGTGGTGTTCACTACACAAGCTGCATTTAATGAAAATCCCACTCCACTCAATGAGTCAAACTTAAAGACTGTAGAGAATGAGCTTGAGCAGTTGCTAGATGTGGAAGAGGCTATTTGGAGAGAGAAGGCCAGAATTAGTTGGCTAAAAGATGGTGATAACCACCAATTTTGGATGATTTTCTTAGTCTTTTCTTTAGTTTTCCACACTCTTTCTAAACTAAAATTATACATAATCCCCAAATATTCCCTCTTATTGTAAATATACTATTAGACTAACTTTTCCGTTTCATATTTGCAGAAAAAGACACAAAAAAATCATAAAAGACTCAACCAGCCTCAAGACCGCATGGGCTCACACGGTCCCAAGACCGCATGGAGTCACACGGTCCCAAGACCGCATGAAGCCAATCAGTCCCAAGACCGCATGGAGTCAAACGGTCCCAAAACCACATGAAGCCAACCGGTCCTGAGACGGCATGGAGTCTCATGGTCCCGAGACCGCATGAAGCCAACCGGTCCCGAGACCGCATGGAGTCACACGGTCCCAAGACCGCATGAAGCCAACCGGTCCCAAGACCGCATGGAGTCACACGGTCCCAAGACCGCATGAAGCCAACCTATCTCGAGACCGCATGAAGCCAACCAGTCCCGAGACCGCATGGAGTCACACGGTCCCACGACCGCATGAAGCCAACCGGTCTCTAGACCGCATGGAGTCACACGGTCCCAAGACCGCATGAAGCCAACCGGTCCTGAGACCGCATGGAGTCACACGGTCCCGAGACCGCATGAAGCCAAATGGTCTTGAGGCCCAAACGGTCTTGAGGCCCAAACGGTCTTAAGACCCAAATGGTCTTAAGGTCCAAACGGTCTTAAGGCCCAAATGGTCTTAAGGTCCAAACGGTCTTGAGGTCCAAACGGTCTCCAAACCGTTTGGAGTTCACTTAAAGCCTATAAATAAGACCCCAAGGGTCCTTCAAAAGACATCAAATTTCAGAAGTCCAGAGGCTGCCTCAATCACTCCAGAGAAAATCCAACATCCATACTCTGCCCAGGGGCTGCAGGTCTAAGACCCACACTCCATCTTGAAGTTGCTGTCTCTCTCTCCGCCAAAGAAGGTGGG
Source organism: Alisma plantago-aquatica (assembly GCA_963693085.1). Lineage (NCBI taxonomy): Eukaryota > Viridiplantae > Streptophyta > Magnoliopsida > Alismatales > Alismataceae > Alisma > Alisma plantago-aquatica. The sequence goes on along the minus strand of OY856411.1, from coordinate 1,477,356,584 downwards.
AAGAGGGGACCTCGTCATCAAGAAACCTGTGAAGCTGGTGGATCATCTCTCTCTCTCTCTCCAAGGGGTTGACTTTCCTCTCTCCTTTGTGGGGATGACTCTCTCTCTCTCTTCTTGCCTCCTTCTTTGTTCTAGTTATGAGCGAGTAGTCTTTCTCACTAGGGTGCGGGGAGTAACCCCGCTACCCATGTTTTCATATCATGTAAATGTAACCCATAGTTCGTAATATAGAGTTTATATCTTTTTAGTTCAACATCAAATGTTTAATGAATGCTTGTTGCTTGATCACCAACTTGTGTTATCTTTTATCTTTTAGTATGAATTATCTACGTTTGTACTATTAGATTTGAAACTCATTTGTATGTTGGTTCTTGGTGCATGTATCCACCATGTGCTTGGTTCGGTATCTAGGAGTGCTTTTTAGAAGTGGAGTAAACTCACTTCCAAATGTTGTACTTTCATACTATGAAATGGAATCAGTTTACGTATAAAAGTACAACCTTGGTAAGTCGAGGAACACACTTTGAGAAGGGAATGATGCAAAGCAGTTGACCATTCGTTCGGGGATGGCTGGCGTTGCATCATTCCCAAACTTCTTGTAGTTAGTTCTCTGAAAGGAAACTAAGTCTACAAAGATAATAACTGACTAAACTCTTGTTGCAGGTTATGTTTTATTTTGCATGTCTTGATCCATGTATAGTGGCGGTGAAAAACCGATCACACCCTAGTGAGTTCTTATCATTGTTTAACTTCCTTAAATTTACTTTCTTACTTTACTTTTCTTAGTTTAAAACAATCAAATCAACCTTTCGATTTAAGTGCCCACTATTAAGAGACTAAGTGAAGTTCTAGCGTTTTCCATCTTGTTGCTTGCAACAAGACCGTTGTCCTATGGATTCGACCCTTAACTATACTACGATAAGACTTCCACGTATCTTAGCATACGTGGGTGGAGTTATCTATCTAGTATAAGCAAGGCTAAACCTAAAGACTTACTATCTTTAGGATTTTTAGTTGGTGCACGCAATTCCACCTAAGTGGAAGCTCCATCGAAAATTGGTGTCGTTGCTGGGGACAATAGAACGTTTTAATCTCATTTAGTACCTTGCTTGTTGGTTAGGGTTTTACACTTTCTTTTAATCATTAATCCATATCTTCTTGAATTCACTATATCTTTGGCAGCATCTAAAAGGTGTTTTCTTTTCTCTACTCAGGTAGAAAACGTGTATGCGATCATCGCAAAACCTCGGATTCTCCCCTGATCCAGACTACGACTCTGAGGTAGAGAGAAGTTTCCACCACCGCATCAGACTCAGTCGCCAAAGAGCCAGGAAAATGGCTGAAGATCAACGCCAGGCTGCATTGGTGATGAGAGGGTCAACGCCGCCATCGCCGCTCAAAGAGCACAACTCATCGCTGATACTCGTGCTCAGATTCAAGCGGAGATTCGTGCGGAAGAGCATGCCCGCATCATAGCTGAAAATGAGGCAGCAAACCAAGCTGCTCAGTTGGAACTAAGGCACAAGAAGTTGAGGGATTATGTTGTCCCTAAGAACTACGAAGACAACCATCCAGTACGACCTCCGATCATCAACATTCCCAACTTTGAGATCCGGACCCAATGGATCCAGATCATGCAGGGCATCTCATTCTCTGGAGGTTCTGGAGATGACTGCATGGATCATCTGAAGAGGTTTAAGGCACTGTGCCGACTGGTCCCGCAAGCCGGAGTTGCCTTTGATGCAATAATGCTCCATCTGTTTCACTTCACTCTATCTAGAAGATCTGAGCTGGTGTAACTCACTTGACAGGGAGCCAATAATCACCACATGGGCTCCCCTGGAAGAAAAGTTCTTGGAGAAGTTCTTTCCCCCTTCACTGACTTACAAGATCAAGGGGTAGATTAATCATTTCTCTCAACTTCCCGGAGAATTTCTTGCTGAAGCATGGGAAAGGTTCAAAGAGCTTCTGTGAAAGTGCCCTCATCACGACATCTCCTAAAACCAATTGATAGAAACCTTCTATAGGGGAGTGAGTGATGACATAAAGCAATTTCTGGATTCCTCGTCTGGAGGAAACTTTATGAGAAAGAATTATGAGGATGCCTGGAAAATAGTCACACTCAGAGCTGAGAATCAGTCCAACTGGGGACGATCAGTTGGCAAAGGAGTCCTCAAGGTCTATAAAGCCGAAGAATAAATAGAGATGAAGGTATTGCTGAAGCCTAGAAAACCATAGCTCATAAGCAACAAGCTCTCAAAACTTCTCTTGGAGAGTTTGACAAGAAGAAAAATCCTTTGGTTCAACAAGTCAAGGCTACCACAGGAACCTGTGAAGCCAGTCATGCATCTGATCATCCAACCCTTTCATGTGGTATGCTTTATAATGTGATGATGGATCTGCATCCACCACCACAATAGTATGAACCAATCACTGACCAGTATGAAGAGCAATTGCCAGAACAAGTCAATTCGATTCATTCCATTCCTGGACAAGTTTATTATAATCCTAATCAGCTAAGGAACCATATAGGATTCCAATATGGGAACCCTGCTGGGACTGCAAATCCGCAACACCAGACGCAGGGAGGATCCTCCAGTAGGTTACCACCTGGATTCCCAAGCAACTTCAATCAAAACCAAGGGAATCCCAGGAATAACTTCCCAAGAGCTAACTACCCCAGGAACCAATCTGCCTACTATCAGTATACTCATCCTCCTCTACAACCACAGCTGCACCCTCAGTTGCAGCAACCTCAGCTAGCGCTGCCTCCGCAACAACCTCAACAAGGACAACAAAAAATTCCTCAGAAAAATACTCCTTCTCAGCCGAAAGATGAAATGACTTTGATAAGGAAGATGCTGCAATCCCAACAGACTATGCTCGCTAATCAACAAGCGCAAAAAAAGGTAGTAGAAGCTCAACTTGCCCAGATAGCTGCACAACTGAAGCCTCCAGCAGGAACATTTGCAGGGCAACCTGAATCGAACCCTAGACATGGACAAAATAGACCTGAACAGTTGAATGATGTTACTACGAGATCTGGACGCACGCTTCATGAAACTACAAGGATCACTCTTGATAATGATGATACACCTGCCTTTATGACGAATAAGAGCCCACAACAAGGAACGGAGAAGCCCATAGAGAATGCAAAGGACAAAGGAGAAGAACAAGTGCCCACAGAGCTGGAAATCTTGCATTATAAACCAAGGATCTCATATCCGGGAAGACTGCGAGAAACAAAAATGGATACCAGGTTCCAAAAATTCAAGGAGGCGATGAAGAAACTTTACATCGATATCCCGCTCCTTGATGCTCTCTCTGAGGTACCGGCTTGGGAAAAATACCTCAAAACTCTATTATCAAGGAAGTACATCACCGAGGAATAGGAAACTGTCAAACTTGCACAAACCACCTATGATATCATCCTCAATAAAATGCCAAAAAAGAAGAAGGACCCAGGTTCCTTCGGCATTCAATGCTGCATTGGAAATGCATCTACCAAAAAGGGACTAGCTGACCTAGGGGCCAGCATATCCATTATGCCCTATTCTATGTGCAAACGATTAGGTTTCACCGAATTGCTGCCTATTCAATGACGATTCAGTTAACCGAATCCACCATCACCGCACCCCTGGGGATCATTGAATATATTCCAGTAAGAATAGGCAAGGATGCCTATGTCCCATGCGACTTCGTCATCATGGATATCAAAGAAGATCTGAGATACCTGATAATTTTTGGCAGACCTTTCCTTGCTATTGCCAGGGCACTTATCGATGTTGAAGCTGGTACCATCATTCTAAGACTCGGAAAAGAAGCAATTCGATTCCGAGTTCTTAACAACATGAAAGGCCCTAGCATTCAAGAGGAGGTCTTTCTTCTTTACGCAATATAACAAATGTCTCAATTAGAAATATCTCAGCCAGCGGACAAGTTAGAGAATGTCTTAACCAACCCAGAAGTCGAATTCTCTATGAATGAGTTGGTTCAACAATGTCTGCAACACTTAGAGAAGGCCAAAGACGCACCGATGGCCACCTTTGAAGAACTCAAAGATGTCACAATTATAGAAGCAACTGAGCCACCTAAGGCTCCTGAGATGAAGACTCTGCCCATGGGACTAAAACATGCCTTCTTGGATGAGGAAAAATTATGCTCGGTTATCATCAGTTCCACCCTAAGAGAAAATCAGGAAGAAAGACTCCTGGAGGAGCTGAAGAAACACAAAAAGGCCATTGGGTATAAGATAACTGACCTGACAGGTATAAACCCGGCTTTATGCATGCACAGACTACCCATGGTTGAAGAATTTAAGCCATCACGCGAACATCAGAGGAAGTCGGACCCTAATCTCAAAGAGGTGGTTCGCCTGGAGGTCCTCAAATTACTTGAAGCTGGCATAATCTACCCTATCTCTGACTCCCAATGGGTCAGCCCCATCCAAGTAGTCCTAAAAAGGGAGGCACTACTGTCGTGCTTAACAACAAAAATGAGTTAGTACCCACTAGGATGGTGACAGGGTGGAGGATGTGTATCGATTATAGGAAATTGAACAAAGCCACACAGAAAGATCACTTCCCCCTGCCCTTTCTCGATGAAGTCCTAGAGCGTTTAGCTCATTAGAAATACTTCTGCTATCTCTATGGTTATTTCGGGTTCTACCAAATACCCATACACCCAGAAGACCAGGAGAAAACTACTTTCACCTGCCCTTTTGGAACATATGCTTTTAGAAGAATGATGTTTGGGTTGTGTAACACACCCGCTACTTACCTAAGGTGTATGTCTGCCATTTTTGCAGAATTAATATTATCCATAAAGGAAGTTTTCATGGATGATTTCTCAGTTTATAGAGATTCTTTCGATAACTGTCTAATCAACCTTGGACAAGTTTTACAACGATGCGAGGAAACAAACCTCATTTTAAATTGGGAAAAATGCCATTTCATGGTAATAGAAGGTGTCGTCCTCGGGCACAGAGTGAGTGATAGAGGAATCGAGGTCGATAAGGAAAAAATCGATGTTATCTCGAAGCTGTCGCCACCAAAAGATATAAAAGGAGTAAGAGCTTTATTGGGTCATGCAGGGTTCTACAGAAGATTTATTAAAGACTTCTCAAAAATAGCAAAACCCATGACCCAACTCCTAACCAAAGATACTGAGTTCATCTTTAACCAAGAATGCATGCAAAGTTTCTCAACTCTCAAAAATGCTTTAATTGTTACACCTATTCTGAGAGCCCCAGATTGGTCGCTACCATTTGAAATCATGTGTGACACTAGTGATTACGCCATAGGGGTTGTGTTAGGACAGTGGATCGACAAGAAACCCTACGTAATTTACTACACATCTAAAACGCTAGATGAAGCACAAAAGAACTACACTACCACAGAGAAGGAGTTCCTGGTTGTCATCTACGTGTTTGAGAAATTCCGCTCCTATTTGATTGGATCCAAGGTCATCGTCTACACCGACCACTCCACCATTCGATACCTGATTCAGAAGCAAGATGCCAAACCCAGACTTATCCGCTGGGTGTTGATGCTTCAGGAATTTGATTTAGAAATTAAAGATAAGAGCGGGGTGGAAAACATTGTAGCCGACCTTCTCAGTCATTTTGAAGTGGAAGACGAAGATAAAATCCCTATCTGAGACTCTCTTCCAGACGACCAACTAATGAAGGCCACCCATGGATTCCCTTGGTATGCGGATATTGTCAATTATCTTTCTACAAGGATCATTCACCCCTCCACTTCCTACAACGACAAAAGGAAGTTCCTCCATGATATAAAGCAATATTATTGGGACGAACCTTACCTGTTTCACCTATGTGCTGACGGACTTTTCCGTCGCTGCTTACCAGAAGAAGAGATTACCCCCATCCTAGAGCATTGCCATTCAGGACCCACGGGGGGGCACATGAGCGCAAAGAAAACCTCTATAAAAGTTTTACAATCAGGCTTCTTCTGGCCAACCATAGCAAAGGACTCCTATGATTTTTTGAAATCTTGCAACAAATGTCAATTTTCTGGCAACATATCCAAAAAGGATGAAATGCCCCTCACAATGTGGCAAGAAATTGAACTTTTCGACGTGTGGGGGGTAGACTATATGGGCCCCTTCCCTTCTTCCTATGGTTTCTCTTACATCCTAGTTGCGGTGGACTATGTCTGAAAATGGGTTGAAGCTATACCCACTGTGTCTAGCGATTCCAAACCAGTTATTAAATTGTTCAAAGATATCATTTTCCCCAGATTTGGAGTCCCCAGAACTGACATATTAGATGGCGGGACCCATTTCCTGGAACGAAGTTTTGAAGCCCTATTGAAAAAGTACGGAGTCAACCACAAAGTAGCAACGCCTTACCATCGACAGACCAGTGGTCAGGTTGAGGTATCAAATAGACAACTAAAGGCGATTCTAGAAAAAACAGTCAACAAAAATCGCACTGATTGGTCCACCAAGCTTCCCGATGCCCTTTGGGCATACCAAACTTCTTATAAAACACCAATCGGGACAACCCCGTTCCGTTTGGTATACGGGAAGTCTTGTCATCTTCCAGTGGAGCTGGAACACAAAGCTTGGTGGGCCATCAAACAGCTAAATTTCGATCTTAAAAGTGTAAGAGAAAATAGACAACTCCAGTTGTAGGAGCTAGAGGAGCTCTGAATGACCGTCTATCAGAGTGCCAGGATTTATAAGGAGCAAACCAAAATGTGGCACGACGGTCATCTTAAGAGGAAAGACATCACCGTCGGCGACAAAGTACTCCTTTTCAACTCCAAGCTCAAGTTGTTCCCTGGAAAACTTCGAAAAAAATGGTCCGGGCCCTTCACCATAAAGCATATATACCCAACTGGAGTTGTCATAATTGTCGACAACAATGGAGGCAAAAGGACGGTCAACAGTCATCGTTTAAAGAAATACTACACTCCAGCAGATAAAATGCCAAGACAGACCATTGAAATTAAAGACGCCACACCATCAGAATAACAACATCAAAGCTTCATCAGGCCAGCAACGTAAAACCCAGGCGCTACTTGGGAGGCAACCCAAGATTTCAGCTTTTTCCTTTATTTTCCGTTCTTTTAATTACCTTAGGTTTATGTTATGAAAATATAAAAAAAAAATTCACATAACCAAAACAAACATAAAAATATAAAAATCCTTTTGACCTTTACCCTTCCAAATGGTCCTGAAACCGTTTGGAACCAAACGGCCTCGAAACCATTTGGAGCCAAATGGTCTTCAAACCGTTTGGAGCCAAACGGTCCTCAAACCGTTTGGAGCCAAACGGTCCTCAAACCGTTTGGAGCCAAACGGTCCTGAAACCGTTTGGAGCCAAACGGTCCTCAAACCGTTTGGAGCCAAACGGTCCAAAAACCAGTTGACCTAGGGTCGACCCCCATTTCCTATAAATATAAACCCTACCCCCTCGTTCTTTTCTCTTCGAATCTCGAGCTTCCTCATATTGTTGCACAAGTGTTGTTCCATTACTTCTGTCTCCTGCCTCCGTCGACCTGGTTTCCATGCTTCTTCACGGAAACCTCACCTCAATGCCACCTCTCTCCGCTTCTCTGCCGTCATCTCCACCAACAGCCACAAGGTAGTCCCGCTACCATCACCAACGCCTGCATGTGCCACCGCGGCAACTTGTTTGACCTTTCCGCTTCCGCAACATTCTTTACCTCCGTCAACATCTTCGGCGCCGCCTTCGTCTTTATTACCACCGGCTCCGCCGCGATCATCTTTACCATCACCTTTATCGCCATCAGCTCCACCTTTTCCATCGTCGGCTCCGCCTCTATCGTCGTCGGCTCCGCCTTCTCCGTCACCGTCGGCTCCGCCTTCTCCGTCACCGTCGGCTCCGCCGTGATTCGTCTTTATCGCCGCCGGCTCCGCCGTGATCCTCTTTTCGCCGACCGCTTCACCCGACATTTTACCTTCCAAAAGGGTCTTGAAACCGTTTGGGACCAAACGGTCCTGAAACCGTTTGGAACCAAACGGCCTCGAAACCGTTTGGAACCAAACGATCTTCAAACCATTTGGGACCAAATGGTCTTCAAACCATTTGGGACAAAACAGTCTTCAAACCGTTTGGAACCAAACGGTTTCACGATCCTGAAACCGTTTGGGACCAAACGGTCCTGAAACCGTTTGGAACCAAACGGTTGGGACCAAACGATCTTGAAACCGTTTGGGACCAAACTGTCCTGAAACCGTTTGGGACCAAACGGTCCTGCAACCGTTTGGAACCAAACGGTCTTGAAACCGTTTGGAACCAAATGGCCCTGAAACCGTTTGGTCTTTTCAAAATCACTTGTTTTTAATAAAAACACATAAACACATCTTTTATATTAAATTAACTTCTCCTTCTAACACATGACTGTCTTACTTTCAGTAATGGCATCACCAGCAAAACAACCCACCGGATGTGAGGATGTACCCTTCTGGACACCAGAGGAACTCATAGCAGACCGAGCCAACCTTTAAAAGATCATAGAGAATTACAACGCGACTGGAAAGGCCCCTCCAAATGTCAAAATCATGGCGGTTCTGTGCAAAATAGACCGCATCAACAAATGCCTAGCCGAGGCACCTGAAGAACAAGTGGAAGTAATTTCTTCCGATGATGATGAAGGCTCAGAATATGAGCTGACTCCTGAGGCGGAATCTCCCACCACAAAGACCAAGGAGAAGCGGAAGGCCCAAGAAGCCGCTACAACTCAACAATAAAAGAAATGAGCAAGGAAGCAAGTTCATCCTACCACTGCAAGGGAACAAACCCTAGTTGGGTATGTCCCACCAACCACTACCACCACCATTACCCCTCCCCCTCCTACCACCACCATCACTACCCCCGTCTTCTCAATTATCACCACCACCACACCACCACCAGAAAACCATTTCATCCACACCATCCAGTCCACTGACAAAATCCTCAAACCCACAAAGTATGTCTGCTCCAGCGTACTCCTTAAGATGGGGATCCATGACCGAATTTTAAACATGCTAGACAAAGCCAACCTTGCAAGGCTGTGTTTGGTACCTGAGATCTCATATTCTGAACCCACAACTGAATTCTTCACCTTTCTTAACAAAGAGCCCGTTGACATCATGGATAGATCACGGGATGGAGGTGACCGTAGGCTAGTCACCAAACTTTTCGGCAGCAAGGTTGTCATAACAAAAAACATGTCGAATGAAATTTTTATTGACAACGAGGAGCAACTAAAGAAAGCCAAGGATGTGGGAACTGAGAATCCTAATTTCAACAGCCACAACTTTTAGAAATCTCTGACTGGGCTCCCCACCTATGATGTGAAGACATGCAAAGCATCGAATATACATTCTGGACTAGTGCTCACCTTACACAAAATCCTCGCAGGCGCACTCTTCCCCAGGACAGAAGGAGGAAATGTTATAATCTCAGATCTCTTTGTTCTCTGGTCCATTCTAAATGGAATGCCAGTCAACATTAGACGACATATGATCCAGAAATTATCTGCTTACGCCCTGGGGAAGGAAATTTGTATGGGAGGTCATATCACATCCATCATCAAATATCTCAAGATGGACATACCTCTACCCAGATGCAAACAAATAAAGGGAGACTTCCTCACCAACGAACAAACCTTGAATAACTCCTTCATTATCAAGGAGAAGGATGTGAAACTACATTATGTTTTCTTCCCTATAGTCAAATCATCTAGAACCCTGCTTCCGCTGCCGGAGCTCGCAGACTATGATAAGGAAAAGCTCCTCTTCACTGACGAGGAGCTTACCAAACTCTTAGCTACGGTAAAAACACCAGCAAAGAAAATAAAGGCAGGGCAGACTGAACTCAGCATCAACGCCCCAACAACTAGAATATCAAAAATTCCTGTGAAACGACCATCCACAAGACATTCACAGAATCAACAGTTGTCGGGGACACCAACTTCAAAACCACATCCAGAAGACAACCCACTTCCCGATGATCACATCACCTCCTCATCTTTAGACTCGTTCATTATGAGTCTAAATGCTGAGCTAACTACCACCACCTCACCACCCTCCACCTATCCAACATCCACCACTCTTCCTTTTTTCACCACATTTAAACAACCACCTGCATCCTCCTCCTCACCCCTTTTCCCTTCGAGCTCTCCCTTCTCCACTCCTACGCCCGACTTCACCACCTTCCCCTCCACCTCCACATTCTCTACCCCATCACTATCACTTCCACCACTTTCACCAGAGATACCACCACCTTTCTCATCCACCACCACCCCGACACTGCTGGTGACCCCATCCACATTCACCACACAGTTCGCGACACCTTCAGTGTCTCTTCCGCAAGGCACTACCAGCCTCCCACACAGACCCCAGCCAACCCACCCTTACGCCTCTGGGGTCCCCTTTTCCAATATCGGTGAGGAATTCAGACGTCAATTAGACGTCATCCGAAACCTCCTCACTGATCCTTATAACATTTTACATTCTATTTTTTCTTGTGTGCAGGGATTATCCAAACACGTGGCCACAATCGACGAACAGAACTGTGCCTTGCCCAACATCCTCCAAGGTTTTTAGCAAAGACAAGATGAGGTGGCTAAGCAAGTTGATCACATCAACAACCACTACAACAACTTGCCCGAACTGGTCCTTGGAGCGAAGCGCTAGCAAGAAGAGATGGCTAAGCAAGTCGATGAGATCTCTACACAGACTCAACCTCTGCCCGAGACTCTCCGCGAGCTCAAGAAGCAACAAGCAGCTCTTAGCACGCGCTTGGATACCATCAGTAGCACCCTCACACACCTAAACAATCGCCAAGAGGAGTCATCAAATAATGAAATCTAGCAACTACGTAGGAAGAAATAGGGGAGAAGATGGGGTATGTAGGAGGTGGGCGGCAGGCCTGATACAAAATCAAAATGCGGATATATGCATGGTGTTCCATGACTGGCTCAAGGCACCAGACTTTGTCCTGGCATATGTACAGGCAGGCATTGTTGGACTGAAACTGGCAGATGATCATATGCTTCGAGTTTCATCTATTGAGATTGATGACTAGGAAGTCTACGATATTCTGTGGAAGGATGATATAGAACCATGGAGGACCAAGCCGTTTGTTAGAGAGCTGAGGTCCGAGTTGGTTAGATCTAGTATTACTAGTTCAATGGTTCACAAATTTCCTAACTCCATACCCAGAGAGATTGGGAGATGGGGGAAAAGATTTTCAGAGATGACAGTTATTACAGATAGAATTATGATACCGAATAGAATTCGAGGCATGGCATCTTTGGAGAAAAGGTGCATTCCCTATGTGCACCTACAGAGGATCGACGCTTGATGAATCATGGATGTTTTTTTTAGCTATTTCTTTGTCTTAGCTGTGAGGTTTTTTTATCTGGTCTTCTGGGGGGAACAAACTTGCAAACACATAAGTAGGAGGTGTATTTTTTTGATGGTTTCTCCCATAAGAGAGGGGTGGGATGAATAGAGAACCCTCTGGATTAATTAAAAAAATTGGTAAAATTGAATGATATGTATATAAAGCATGTTCTGATAAATAATTTTCCTGAATAGTATTATTTGTGGAATAATATTATCCTTGTGACAAGTTAAAGAATGAAAAGGATTTTTTTTTGCAATTATCCATTAAAATGTTGAACTAGAGAAAGAATGGAAAATTCTAGAAAAAGGATATATCATGGGATAATGGTATTAATGTCCAAAAGGAACAAGCTTTGTATGGGAAATGTATCACATTAGATCCCAAATAATAAATATAATTTGGAAAGGAAATTAATAAGTTCTTATAATTGATGCAAGGATATATCAAGGAGAGAAATAGATGAATCCATTCTTTCCTTTATGGGTTTTTGGTGTAAGAGTTATGGACATTGGTGTCTATATATTGGGAATCTCTTAATTACGTTGCTTTTGACAAATATAAATACTTCACAAAAGATTACCATAATAGTGAGAGGAAGAAAGACTTTTGTAAAGGAGGTAATGGTAAACAAAGGGAACCATCATAGTAATCCTTGCCACGTTTGGATTACTTGAACCCCAAGGAGAAAAGGGAGAAAGGGAAACGAGAAAAGAAACTCAAATTCACATCGGGACCATTGGGTCTCTCTCTTTATCTCTTGATTTCCTTTAATAGTCATGTAACCCTCCTTCCCCTCATTGTTCTTTAGGTTTGGTGTATATATATAGCATGGGACACCGCTTGACGGTAGGGGAAATAGGCTACAAAGCCTCAAGTTCCATCATCTTTTACCCTTGTGTTCTTCTCCTTCTATGCACAAAGAGAGATGCAATGTCTGACCTAGAACCAGGATGAGGAAAAGCAAGGGAGGTGTGACCTAAACTGTAATTGGTCATGGAACCTAGATGGATAGAAGGAGGTGTCCTTCTGACTACCTATACATAGGGAGGGAGCTCCCTGACATGCTTGGACTCGAGTAGCTAGGTGGCTTCAGGAGGGTGGTCCATACACCCTGGTGGTGTTGCAGTAGTGAGACGGTCAGAGTTGGGGCAGCAATGATGAGGGAGGAGTCTAGAAGCACCGAAGTTGACTCTCCCCATAGCATTGGAGGCAACGCTGCCCGCAACTCCATAACACTTGATCGCGGTCGCATGGTAGTAAGACGTTCTTGTGCAAGGACAAGAACATAGGCGGACCAGGGAGTCTGGCCACCAGTGGCTTGGGATGGAGACTCAATGGCAGGTAGTGTAAGGAGGAAGGAGAGCGATGCACCGATGAAGGAAGATGCAGGTGTGCGTTGACTCCCTGACGGCCTATTCAGGACCGCCAAGCTAGAAGGACGGAGGATGGAGGTGCATGGAGGTTGTAAGTGAGATGGTAGGGCCGATGCAGAGGAGACGCAACACTACATTGCAGCAGGATGGATTAGCAAGGAGGAAGAATAGGAAAGGGGCAAATGACACACATGTCCCCACGTGCTTCTTCAAGACCCAAGGGCCGCGTGGTCTTTTCCCCGATTTCTGAACCAATTTTCTGGTGAGTTAACAAATTAGTATTATTGCCAACGTGGCAATGTTCTATTGATTAGAAATATGATAACTTGAAATAATTCTAGAAATAAATTGGTAACATAGATTGTAACATATAATATATGAAAATTTCTCATAAAAACGAGAGGAATCTAAAGAAAATTTAATTAGAGGCTAATTATGATTCATGTTCCAAAAATATATAAAATACATGTGTAACGACCCTGCCTCCCAGTAACCCCCAATTAAGGGAGACCAAGAGGTCAGAGCCATTATCCCAATTTCTGGATCAAAGGTTCTACAATTAATCAATAATAATTATCAAATTCTACCAAACTAAACTAAAAGGTTGTAATAAAATTTAACTTTTCATACCTTTTTCAAAAACTTGGATATATACTTCTATCCACATGGAGTCTATTCTTACTAATCCTCCTTTGAACTTTAATTCATATTTAATTATGCATATGCCACTTTACTATTTGTTCTTTTCACTTGTACCTAAAACGCCGACAAACAAAACGTCGGTCAACATAAAGATGGTATGTGGGGGAAACAATAATCGTGCAATTAACTGTAACAACATATTGCAGTCAAGTATGATTTAATAAACAACTTTATGTTTTCAACATAACTGCTCAATCCTTACATACCCAAACCTCTGCGATGTCCCTGCAGTGAACCTGGATGCTACCTTCCTTATTGTAGATCCCCATTTAACCCTGCATGACCCTACCTAATAGGTAGATCAATATCTACGATTGATTCACATGGCACTACCCATAGGTACCCCACTCCTTAACTCATGGTGTGCCAAGAGTCTCATGGAACTACACATGGGTAGCCCAATTTCTAACTCATGATAGCCTAGACCTTGCTCTAGGATACCCTTCTTAGCCTTTGGAAAACCACAGAGGTGGACCAGGATCTGAGCCAGTCATGTATGCACATTTATGGTGATAATCATAGTCACATTATTGTTGCATGAATTAAAAGTCATCCAATCAGTTATTTTCAAGCAATTGATAAAAATGTTCAGAAATCGTCGTGAAACTAAAGCAATTATTCATAAGCGTAACCAGATACCTGTCAGGCTGAATCGGGATACAAATATTCCATTCAAGTAATAAATCCAAGCAAGCAAGCACATGCAACAAGATCCTGAAATAATCATGCAATTCCCTATTATTACTCATGTCATCAAGATCCGTTAAACCTAGCTCGCTTCTTAGTGTTTCTAGTCCACTTTTTGGGTTTCCTTTGCAATTAGGGTTCCACTTCCCTTTTACTATTTTAAACCCCAATTGTATACAATTTCTTACAAACCCTATTTATCTCATCTATTCTTCACGAAAGATATTAAGGTAATCTTTTAACAACATATAACCCTAATTTGGATTTAAGGCACAATTAAACATCAATTAAGTCCCTTATGCCTCTTTTACATTAAAGCTACTATTTTTATCCTTTTAATCCATGACAATATCATTATGCTCATTAATCATCAATTCATTATTCATTATGGTCTAAGTCACATATGAACTCTATTTTTCATTAATTCTACCTTTTATTCATTAGAAAACCCTAATTACTACATTAAGGGTATTTATCCTCAATTAGGAATTTTTATACTCATAATATCTTAGAATCCTCATATCTTATCATTATTCATGATTTTGAATAATTAAAGCCATTAAGAGTCACAAAACCTAATATTAGGGTTTCAAGGCCCATTAAAGCTTATTTATGCACATGGAACTCTAAATTAAACCAATTACGCACAAAGTTCATCCTTTTTGTTCTTAATGTACCTTTTTACAATTAATAGGTTAATATCAACTTTAATCATCCATTAAACGCTACTAAACACAATAATCATCTCGAAATAGGGTTTCTTAATCATTAAATCATTAAAGTTGATAACTTCCATCACTTTTTAACTTGTAATTAGAAAAAGGCTTGAATTATATTTTTATTGAATTTCTCGTGTTCTTATGATCAAAATTCATATATTATGTGTATCCATCTGAGATATCGTTAATGAGATATGAATTTTGCAATTTAAACTTACTTTGGGCCAATAGGTGGCTGCCACATCGGCCTCTTCCATGCAACATGCTCTTTTGGAAACATAACTAAATGTTAGTTTTGCCCCTGCCTAAGTAGTCGGTTCTTTAACCCGCAGAGGGGTAAAACCGTCCAACCATCATTGATTGTCTTCTTCCTCCTAGAGCATGACCTGGCCACTGTTGGCTTCCCTTCTGTGGCCCGCCCTTCCTTCCTGGGGGCTCAAGGACCGCCGCCGATTGCTCCCCTAGCTCCTCCATGCCCCGACGCACCTGTGGCTCCTCCAAGTTTCTTCCAAGGTGGCCATTCCCAAGCGGGAGAAGCATGTGACCGCTGCCGCAATTGCAGCAGGTCGGCTGACCTTCCTGTAGTTGTTGTGTGAAGTCCTGAGTGTTTAGATGGTAGTCGATCGGTCCAGGGTTGATGTAGAAGCTTCCCGCCTCCATCAAGATAGTTCCACAGCTCTTCGTTGATCCATAGATACAACTACCCCCAAGGTTAGGGTTTTGAACAAAAAGAAGCAAGAAGAAGAGAGAGGGAGATGTGGGGTTTCTCTTAGATTCAGCTAAGGGTGCTACCCCTTATATAGGGAAGGACATCCACACCCTAACGTGCTTGCCCATGAAGAAAATAAGGTTTCTTCTCATTAGGAAACCTTCTATCCATAATTGAGAATAAATCCTCTCTTTAAATTAATTCCTTGTTTCCTCTTGATCCTTGGTCATTAAGGAATTCAAAATTCTCTCTTTTTATCTTCCATGTGCTTTGCTTTAACTCTATTGGCCACGAAAATCTATTTTCTTAATGCAATTAACATCTCCTTTTGATATTATCAAAAAGTCACTAATGATGCATCACATTATCCTCTTTCTTTTTCTTCATTGGGACTCCTTGGATCCCAAGAAACTTTAATATTTCGAAATTCCTTTTTATTGGATACTCAATATCCTTCTAGATGCATCTTTATCCACTATTTCACATTATCTTGTTTATTTCTTATTAAAATATCTCTTTTTGAGGATTTCTCTTTATCTTTCTTTTTATTTTCCTCATTGGAATACCTTTTAACATTAGGAATCCTTTGGATACAAAAATCCACCAAGGATAACTCAATTATAACTCTTTTTACTTATTTCCCACATTTTATCATTGTTTTCAATTTCTTTCTTAATAAAGAAATACTTATTTGATATTTTTTTTTCTTGTTGCATTATCCTTGCAACTTTGGTCTCCTTGGCACCCAAGGAACCCAAGAGGCACAAAATCCATCTATGGATTATATTCCTTTGCCTTCTTGAGGTTGAAAAACCACTACAGGGGGGTGAATAGGGTTTTATAAAAGTTTTAACTATAATTCAACTCAAGCAACCACAATTGAGATAATAAGAAGGAGGCAAGGTGTTTAGAGTGGTTCCACCTTTAGCAAAAACTAAAGGAGTCAGTCCACTTCGCAATTGTTTTCAATTGGGATTTTGAAAGTATTTAATTTTATTACCTCGCAAGGATGTTACATAAAATTACAACACTTTCATCACCCTTTGGACAACCTTCACCTTGAAGTAGTCTCACCAACCTCGAAGTAGCCTTCCTTGAAGTAACTTCAAGCTCCCCCTTGAAGTAGCCTTCCTCTTGAAGTAGCTTCCTGATAACCTCCTATTTTGGACAATTATCTTAGTCCTTTTTCTTAGTTTTTCATACTCTTTCGAAGTTTAAACTATACATAATCCTAATTTTACCCCTTTTTGTAAATATACCATCAGACTAACTTTTCCTTTCTATACATGCAGAAAAAGCAGAAAAAAATCATAAAAGAATAACTCGGTCTCAAGACCGCATGGAGTCACACGGTCTCAAGACCGCATGAAGCCAACCGGTCCCAAGACCGCATGAAGCCAACTGGTCCTGAGACCGCATGAAGCCAACCGGTCTCGAGACCGCATGGAGTCACACGGTCTCGAGACCGCATGAAGCCAACCAGTCTCAAGACTGCATGGAGTTCAAACAGTCTCAAGACTGCATGAAGCCAACCGGTCCCGAGACCGCATGGAGTCACACGGTCTCAAGACCACATGAAGCCAACCGGTCTCAAGACCACATGAAGCCAACCAGTCTCAAGACCGCATGGAGTTCAAACGGTCTCAAGACCGCATGAAGCCAACCGGTCCCGAGACCGCATGGAGTCACACGGTCTCAAGACCGCATGAAGCCAACCGGTCCCGAGACCGCATGGAGTTCAAACAGTCTCAAGACCGCATGAAGCCAACCGGTCTCAAGACCGCATGGAGTTCAAACGGTCTCAAGACCGCATGAAGCCAACCGGTCTTGAGACCACATGGAGTCACACGGTCTCAAGACCGCATGAAGCCAACCGGTCCTGAGACCGCATGGAGTTCAAACGGTCTCAAGACCGCATGAAGCCAAACGGTCTTGAGGTCCAAACGGTCTTGAGGTCCAAACGGTCTCCAAACAGTTTGGACTTCACTTAAGGCCTATAAATAAGACCCCAAGGGTCCATCACGAGATATCAAGTTTCAGACGCCCAAAGGCTGCCTCAATCGTTCCAGAGCTCTTAATACTTCCATCCTCCGCCCAGGGGCTGCCTGTCTGAGACCCATACTCCATCTCGAAGCTGCTTTCTCTCTCTCTGCCAAAGAAGGTGGGAAGAGGGAGATCTCATCATCGAGCAACCCGTGAAGCTGGTGGATCGTTTCTCTCTCTCCAAGGGGTTGACTTTCCTCTCTCCTTTGTGGGGATGATGCTCTCTCTCTTCTTGCCTCCTTCTTTGTCCTAGTCATGAGCGAGTAGTCTTCTTCACTAGGGTGCGGGGAGTAGCCCGGCTACCCATGCTTTCATATCATGTAAATGTAATCCTTAGGTTGTAATATAGAGTTCTTATCTTTGTCAGTTCGACATCAAATGATTAATGAATGCATGTTGCTTGATCTCCAACTTGTGTTATCTTTTATCTTTTAGTATGAATTGTCTACGTTTGTACTATTGGATTCGAAACTCATTTGTATGATTGGTTCTTGGTGCATGTATCCACCATGTATCTGTTTTGGTATCTAGAAGTGTATCTCAAGAAGTGGAGTAAACTCACTATCATCCGTTGCACTTTCATGCTATGAAATGGAATCAATTGACGTATGGAAGTGACACCTTGATAAGTCGAGGAACACACTTTGCGAGGGGAATGATGCAAAGTAATGTGACCATTTGTTCGGGAATGGCTGGAGTTGCAACATTCCCGCACTTCTCGTAGTTAGATTCTCCGAAAGGAGGCTAAGTCTACAAGGATACTAACTGACTGGACTCTTTTTACAGGTTAAGTTTTGCTTTGCATGTGTTGATCGATGTGTAGTGGCAGTGAAAAACCGATCACACCCTAGTGACTTTTATCATAGTATAACTCCTTAAATTTACTTGCTTCCTTTACTTTACTTGCACTTAGCTTAAAAACAACCAAATCAACCTTTTGATCTAAATACCAACTATTGAGTGATTAAGTGAAATTCTAGCATTTTCTATCTTGTTGCTTACAACAAGACCGTTGTCCTGTGGATTCGACCCTTAACTATACTACGATAAGACTTCCACGTATCTTAGCATACGTGGGTGGAGTTTTCTATCTAGTATAAGCAAGGCTAAACTTAAAGACTTACTATCTTTAGGATTTTTAGTGGTGCGCACAATTCCACATAAGTGGAAGCTCCATCAAAAATTGGCGTCTTTGCTGGGGACAACGGAATGTTTTAATTTCATTTAGTACCTTGATAGTTGGTTAGGATTTTACATTTTTCTTTAATCATTAATCCATATTTTCTTGAATTCATTATATCTTTATCATCATCTAAAAGGTGTTTTCTTTTCTCTACTCAGGTAGAAAACGTGTATGCAACCTGCGCATAACCTCGGATTCTCCCCTGATCTAGAGTTTGACTCTGAGGTAGAGAGAAGCTTTCACCGTCGCATTCGACTCAATCGCCAAAGGGCCAGGCAAATGACTGAAGATCAACGCCAGGCTGCTTTGGTGATGGAGAGGGTCAACGCCGCCATCGTCACTCAAAGGGCACAACTCATCGCTGAAACTCGTGCTCAAATCCAAGCGGAGATTCGTGCGGAAGAACAAGCTCGCATCAGAGTTGAAACGGAGGCAGCAACCCAAGTTGCTAAGTTGGAGTTAAGGAACAAACAACTGAGGGACTATGCGGTCCCGAAGAACTATGAGGATAACCACCCAGTCCGACTTCCGATTATCAATATCCCCAACTTCGAGTTTCGCACCCAGTGGATTCAGATCATGCAAGGCATCTCTTTATCCGGAGGTTCTGGAGATGATTGCATGGATCATCTGAAAAGGTTTAAGGCACTGTGCCGCCTGGTTCCACAAGCCGGAGTGGCTTTTGACGCTATAATGCTTCACTTGTTTCATTTCACTCTATCTGGGAGAGCCCTGAGTTGGTATAATTCTCTTAACCGAGAACCTATAATAACTACCTGGGCTCCCCTTGAGGAAAAATTCTTAGAGAAGTTCTTTCCCCCCTCACTGACTTATGAGATCAGAGGGCAGATCAATCATTTCTATCAGTTACCTGGTGAATCCCTAGTTGAAGCATGGGAAAGGTTTAAGGAACTTTTACGGAAATGCCCCAATCATGGAATCTCCCATAATCAATTAATAGAAACCTTCTATCGAGGAGTAAGCGATGATATCAAGCAATTTTTAGATTCCTCATCTGGAGGAACTTCATGAGAAAGAATTATGAGGACGCTTGGAAAATTGTTACACTAGGAGCTGAAAATCAGTCCAACTGGGGACGGTCAGCTGGTAAAGGTGTTCTCAAGGTTTACAAAGCTGAAGAATCTATAGAGATGATGGCAATAGCTGAAGCCTTGAAAACTATAGCTCACAAACAACAAGCTCTCGAGACTTCTCTCGGAGAGATTGATAAGAAGAAAACTCCTCTAGTTCAACAAGTCAAAGTCGTCTCAGGATCTTGTGAGGCCTGTCATGCTTCTAATCATTCGACTCTTTCCTGCGGTATGCTATATAATGTGATGATGGATCTGCATCCACCACCACAACCATATGAACCCATCATTGATCAATCGGAAGAACAACTACCAGAACAAGTTAACTCTATCCACTCTATCCCTGGGCAAGTATACTACAACCCTAATCAGCCAAGGAATCATCCATGGTTTCAATATGGAAACCCTACTGGGACTGCCAATCCTCAGCATCAAACACAGGGGGGATCTGCTAGTAGGCTACCACCTGGATTCCCAAACAATTTCAACCAAAATCAAGGGAATTCCAGGAGCAACTTCCCTAGGGATAACTACCCTAGGAACCAATCAACCTACTACCAGTACACTCATCCTCTGCTCCATCTGCAGCTGCATACTCAGCAACCTCAGCTGGCGTTACCACCCCAACAATATCAACAAACCCAGCAACCAATCCCTCTGAAAAATGCTCCTGCCCAACTGAAAAATGAAATATCCTTGATCAGGCAGATGTTACAATCGCAGCAAACTATGCTTGCTAACCAGCAGGCTCAGCAGAAAGCAGTTCAAGCTCAGCTTGCTCAGATCGCTGCACAATTAAAGCCCCCAGCAGGTACATTTGTTGGGCAGCCTGAATCAAATCCTAAGCACGGACATAACAGACATGAGCAGTTGAATGCCGTCACCACCAAATCTGGATGCATTTTTCATGAGACTACCAAGATCAATCTTGATAATAATGACACACCGGTTCTCATGACGAGTGAAAGTCCGCAACAAGGAATGGAGAAGCCCTCAGAGGGCACAAAAGGCAAATATAAAGTGTCCACATAACCTGAAGTTTTGCAATATAAACCAAGAATCCCGTACCCAGGAAGACTACGAGAAACAAAGATGGACACCAAGAATCAAAAGTTCAAAGAGGCAATGAAGAAACTATACATTGATATCCCACTTCTTGATGCTCTTTCTGAGGTGCCAGCCTGGGCGAAATACCTCAAGACGTTATTATCAAAAAAGTACATCACTGAGGAGAAAGAAACTGTTAAGCTTGCTCAGACCACCTCTGACATCATCTTAAACAAAAAGCTAAAAAAGAAGAAGGACCCAGGTTCCTTCAGAATCCAATGTTGCATTGGCAACACATCTTCTAAAAAAGGATTAGCTGACCTTGGGGCCATCATATCTATTATGCCTTACTCAATGTGCAAATGTCAGGGTTTCACTGAATTGCTGCCTACAGCAATGACTATCCAATTAGCTGATTCCACTATAACCACACCTTTGGGGATCATTGAAGATATCCCGGTAAGGATAGGCAAGGATGCTTACATACCATGCGTCTTTGTTGTCATGGATATTAAAGAAGACTTGAGGTATCCAATCATTTTTGGTAGACCATTCCTCGCTTCCGCCAGAGCGCTAATTGACGTTGAAGCTGGTACCATCATTATTAGGCTCGGAAAAGAAGCAATTCAATTCTAAGTCCTTAATATTATGAAAGGCCCCAACATCCAAGAGGAGGTTTTCCTCCTTGATGCTATTCAACAAATGTCACAGTTGGAAATATCCAAGCTAGTTGACAAACTTGAAAATGTTCTAATCAATCCGGAGGTTGAATTCTCCGCGAATGAATTAGTTCAACAGTGCCTCCAACATCTTGAAAAGGCCGAAGAAGCGCCAAAGGCCACTTTTGAAGAACTTAAAGCCGTTACTATTATATAAGCAGCTGAGCCACTAAAAGCCCCTGAATTAAAGACTTTACCTACAGGGCTCAAACATGTTTTCTTAGATGAAGAAAAGCTATGCCCAGTCATCATCACCTCCACACTTACAAGAGATCAAGAAGAAAATCTTCTGAACGAGCTGAGGAAGCATAAAAAGGTCATAGGATATAAGATAACTGAGGGCATAAATCCAGCCCTGTGTATGCATAGACTTCCTATGGTTGACAAATTCACGCCCTCTCGAGAACATCAAAGAAAACTGAATCCTAATCTAAAGGAAGTAGTTCGTCTGGAAGTCCTTAAACTACTCAAAGCTGGTATGATCTATCATATTTCTGACTCCCAGTGGGTCAGCCCCATTCAGGTTGTTCCAAAAAAGGGGGCACTATTGTAGTGCTCAATGACAAAAATGAGCTAGTGCCTACCAGGACTGTAACTGGATGGCGAATGTGTATTGATTATAGAAAGTTAAACACAGCCACAAGGAAAGACCACTACCCTCTACCTTTCCTTGATGAAGTCCTGGAACGCCTAGCTCACCAAAAATATTTTTGTTACCTCGACGGTTACTCCAGGTTTTACCAAATACCCATACACCCAGAGGACCAGGAAAAAACCACCTTCACATGTCCTTTTGGGACATATGCTTTTAGAAGAATGTCGTTCGGGTTATGTAACGCACCCGCCACTTTCCAATGATGTATGTCTGCTATCTTTGACAATTTAACAGAATCCGTCATGGAAGTGTTTATGGACGATTTCTCTGTGTACGGAGATTCTTTCGACAACTGTTTAATAAATCTTAGACAAGTTCTGCAACGCTGTGAGGAAACAAACCTTATCTTGAATTGGGAGAAATGCCATTTCATGGTAACAGAAGGTGTTGTCCTCGGACACATGGTAAGTGATAGGGGAATAGAGGTTGATAAAGAAAAGATCGATGTTATCTCAATGTTGTCACCTCCAAAGGATATAAGAGGAGTTCGAGCTTTCCTGGGTCATGTGGGATTCTATAGGAGATTCATCAAAGATTTCTCAAAGATTGCCAAACCCATGACCCAACTCCTGACCAGAGATGCTGAGTTCATATTCAATTAGGAGTGTATGAAACGTTTCTCTACCCTTAAGGATGCGTTAATCTCCGCACCTATTCTAAGAGCTCTAGATTGGTCGCAACCCTTCAAAATCATGTGCGACGCAAGTGATTATGCCATAGGGGTTGTTCTAGGACAGCGGATTGATACGAAACCCTATGTTATCTACTATGCATCTAAAACGCTAGATGAAGCGCAGAAAAACTACACCACCACGGAGAAAGAGTTTCTGGCTATCATCTACGCGTTAGAAAAATTCCACTCTTATCTGATTGGTTCTAAAGTCATCGTTTATACCGACCATTCCGCCATTCGATACCTGATTTAGAAATAGGATGCCAAACCCAGGCTTATCCACTGGGTGCTAATGCTTCTGGAATTTGACTTGGAGATCAAAGATAAAAGTGGCGTGGAGAATGTTGTAGCTGATCACCTCAGCCGGATCGAGGTTGAAGAGAAAGATAAAATCCCTATCCGGGATTCTCTTCCTGATGATCAGCTTATGAAAGCCACTCATGGTTTCCCTTGGTATGCTGATATCGTTAATTATCTAGCCACATGAATTATCCACCCATCTGCTTCCCACCAGGACAAAAGGAAGTTCCTTCATGACATAAAACATTATTATTGGGTTGAACCCTACCTTTTTCACCTTTGTGCTGACGGACTTTTCCGTCGTTACTTGTCGGAAGAAGAAATAACCCCGGTCCTAGAGCATTACCATTCAGGACCCACGGGAGGACACATGAGTGCTAAGAAAACAGCTATAAAAGTTTTACAATCTGGTTTCTTCTGGCCCACCATATCAAAGGATTCTTATGATTTTGTGAAAGCTTATAAGAAATGCCAATTTTCTGGCAACATATCAAAAAGAGATGAAATGCCCCTCACTATGTGGCAGGAAATTGAGCTTTTCGATGTGTGGGGGGTAGACTACATGGGCCCTTTCCATTCCTCTTATGGCTTCTCATACATCTTGGTCGCAGTGGACTACATCTCAAAATGGGTCGAAGCTGTACCCACTGTGTCGAGCGACTCCAAGCCTGTTATTAAATTGTTCAAAGATATTATTTTCCCAAGATTTGGAGTTCCAAGAACTGTCATATCAGATGGAGGGACCCATTTCTTGGAACAAAGTTTTGAAGCCTTACTGAAAAGATATGGAGTCAATCACAAATTCGCCACACCCTACCACCCACAGACTAGTGGTCAGGTGGAGATATCAAATAGAAAATTAAAGGCGATTCTTGAAAAAACACTAAACAGAAACCGCATGGATTGGTCCGCCAAACTTCCCGATGCCCTTTGGGCTTACCGAACTGCATATAAAACACCAATCGGGACAACCCCATTCCGTTTGGTGTACGGGAAGTCTTGTCATCTTCTAGTAGAGCTGGAACACAAAGCCTGGTGGGCCATCAAACAACTAAACTTTGATCTTAAAAGTGTGGGAGAAAATAGATAACTTCAACTACAGGAGCTAGAAGAGCTCCGTATGACCTCCTATCAGAGTGCCCGAATTTATAAAGAGCAGACAAAAATGTGGCATGATGGTCATCACAAGAGAAAAGATATCGCCGTTGGCGACAAAGTACTCCTTTTCAACTCCAAGCTCAAGTTGTTTCCCGGAAAACTTAGGACAAAATGGTCTGTGCCTTTCACTATAAAGCATATCTACCCAACTGGAGCAGCCATTATTATCGACAACAACGGAGGAGAAAGAACGGTCAACGATCACCGCCTAAAAAGATATTACACTCTGGAAGACAAAACGCCATGACAAACTATCAAAATCAAAGATGCTATGCCAGCAGCATAACATCATTACAGCTTCGTCAAGCCAGCGATGTTAAACCAAGGCGCTACTTGGGAGGCAACCCAAGATTTCAACCTTTCTCTTTATTTTCCATTCTTTTATTTTCCTAGTTTTATCTTATGAAAATACATAAAAAAATCACATAACCAAAACCAACAAAAAAAAAATAAACAAAAACAAACAACATAAAAATATATAAATAAAAAGCAAACATAAAAATATAATATCTTTTCTACCTTTGCCCTTCCAAACGGTTTTCAAACCATTTGGAGCCAAGCGGTCTTGATACAGTTTGGACTCCAAACGGTCCTGAAACCGTTTGGAGCCAAACGGTCTCGAAACCGTTTGGAGCCAAACGGTCTCGAAACCGTTTGGACTCCAAACGGTCTTGAAACCGTTTAGAGACAAACGGTCTCGAAACCGTTTGAAGTCCAAACGGTTGCTAAACCGTTTGACTTAGGGTTTTTGTCCAGTCAACCCTCTGTTTCCTATAAATATAAACCCTACCCCCTCTTCTTTCTTTCCTTCGACTCCCAAGCCCTCTGAAATTCTTGCACATTGTTGTTCCATTGCTTTCGCCTCCCAGTTCCCGCGCGACTCGCCGACGAACTTTGCGTCCTCTGTTCCGCGCGACCTCCGTCTCCAACGCTCTCTTCACCGTCGACGCTACCAGCTGCTGCAAGGTAGTCCAACAATGCTACCATCCTTCGCTTCCGCAGCCCTCTGCACTGCCATTTTTGTTCTCAATGCCACCACGGCGTTCCCTCTTCTCCATCTCCGACACCACCATCGTCTTCACCATTTTCACTAACGGCCCTATCCACCGTCACCGTCTTCCCCACCACCTCCATCACTAGAGCCACCGCCATTTTCATCGATGTCTTCATCGCCATTTTCACCACCGGATTCACCGTCATTTTTATCGTTTTCACCATCGCCCTTATCGCTGATGATCACCGCCGCTTTTGCCGTCGTCGCCAACGCATCCACCATCGCTACGCCGTTTTACCTTCATCTTCGCCTTCGTCGATGGCCACGCGACGCTTCGTTGACAAAACGGTCTTGAAACCGTTTGGGCTTGCACATTCATCTAATTTCCATAAAAATACAAAAAATACATAAATATTAATAAAATCCAATCTTTCTAAACAGATTATTCTAACTCTTGATTTCTCATTCTCCAGCTATGGCATCACCAACAAAGAACGTCATCGGGTTCAAAGACCCTGAAATCTGGGAAAGAAAGGATCTGCTGGAAAAACAAGCTCGGCTCCAGAAGATAAGAGTTGGCTTCAACAGGACCGGGAAGGCACCTCCAAATATCAAAATAATGGGCGTCCTGTGCGAGCTTGATCGCCTCGAGAAGTGCCTAGCTGAGGCACCTGAAGAAGAAGTTGAGATATCTTCTTCTGAAGATGAAGGCTCAGAGTACAATCCTAACTCTGAGGAGGAATCCCCTGCTAAAGAACAACTAGGGAAACGTAAGGTCCTGGAGACTGCATCTGGGCAACCCTCCAAGAAACGTGCAAGGAAACAAGTTCGACCTGCCTCGGCCATGGATCAACCCTTTGCAAAACCTACCACCACCACCCCTGCTACTACCACCACCATCCCTGCTACTACCACCACCATCCCTGTTACCACCCCCACTTTCATTCCCATCACCACCACAACACCACCACTAGAAAACCTCTTCATCCAAATCAACCTCCCCGCTGACAAACCCCTAAAACCCACCAAGTATGTGTGCTCCAGCATACTGCGTAGGATGGGGATATATGACCGCACCTTCGACGTGCTAGACAAAGCCAACCTCGCCAGGTTGTGTCTAGTACCTGAAGTATCCTACTCCTAACCCACTACAGAATTCTTCACTTTTCTGACCAAAGAGCCCGTCGACATCATGGATAGGTCACGGGACGGGGGTGACAGAAGGCTCGTCACCCAAATCTTCGGCAGCAAGGTTGTCATAACGGAAAATATGTTGAACACAATCTTCATTGACAACCAGGACCAACTGCGGAAAGCCATGGAGGTGGGGAACGAACATTCAGAGTTCAACAAACACAAATTCTGGAAATCTCTAACTGGGATCCCCACCTATGACGCGAAGACGTGCAAAGTGTCAAATATACACTCTGGCTTTGTGCGCACCCTGCACAAAATTCTCGCTGGCGCACTCTTCCCCAGGACAGAGGGGGGAAACGTTATAATTTCTGATCTTTTCGTTCTCTGGTCGATTCTTAACGAAAGGCCGGTCAATATCGGACGACAACTGATCCAAAAACTATCAACCTCCAGCCTGGGGAAAGAAATCTGCATGGGGGGGCATGTCACATCTATTATCAAATACCTCAAGATGGACATACCCCTACCCCGCTGCACGCAACTAAAGGGCGACATCCTTACCAATGAACAAACTCTGAAGAACTCCTTCATCATCAAAAGGATGGGAAACTACACTATGTCTTCTACCCTATGGTTAAATCATCCAGAACACTCATCCCGCTTCCGGAGCTAGCAACGTATGACCCCAAACAACTCCTCTTCTCTGATGAGGAGCTTTCACAACTACTAGCTTCGGTTAAAACAATCGAAAAGAAAGCTACAGCGGGACAAACTAGTTGAGCATCACGGCCCTGGCAGCTCGACCAACAAAAATACCCATCAAACGACCTTCTAGAAGGCATTCGCAGGCCCAACAGCTGTCGGGGACACCAACATCTAAGCCAAATCCTGAGGTCGAGAAGCTCCATGAAGAAATCTAAACCTCCTCCTCAATCAACTCTTTCATTCAGAGTCTACACGAGCAGCTAACCGCTGCCACCGCTCCACCTTCCACCATTCCAACATCTACCACTCCTTTCTTCCCCATCACATCCACGCAACCATTCACATCCTCTTCATCACCCCTTTTCCCTTCGGGCTTTCCCTTCTCCATCCCTATGCCCGACTTCACCAGTTTCCCTCTCACCTCCATAGTTTCCACCCCATCACTATCGCTACCACTGCTTTCACCACTTTTCACATCTGCCACCACCCCGACACCGCTGGTGACTACATCCACAGTCACTACGCAACTCGGGGCATCATCAGTGTCTCTTCCGCAAGACACTAACACCATCCCACGCAGACCCCAGCCATCCCACCCTTCTACTCCTGGGGTCCCTTTAGCCAATATCGATGCGGAATTCGGCCGTCAATTCGACGTTGTCCGAAACCTCCTCACCGATCCTTCTAATATATTAAATTCTATTTTTTCTTGTGTGCAGGATTTATCACGACAGGTGGCCACGATCGACGAACACCACCGCGCCTTGCCTACTATCCTCCAAGGCTTCCAGCAACGACAAGATGAGGTGGCTAAGCAAGTTGAACACATCAACAGTCACTACAACACCTTGCCGTACCTGGTCCTTGGAGTGAGGCGACAGCAAGAAGCAACGGCAAAGCAAGTCGATGAGATCTCCACGCAGACTCAGACTCTGCCAGAGACTCTCTGTGTGCTCCAACAACAACAAGCAGATCTGAGCACGGGCTTGGACACCATCAACAACATACTCACACAGCTACAACATCGCCAAGAGGAGTCCAATAAGGATGAAATCCAGCAGCTACGTGCTCAAGTTACAAATCTTACAGCACGTCTCCTCTCCGCCGAAGGTAGATATACCGACCTCCAAGAATCCCATGATGCACTTCTCGAAACACACGAGCATCTGTAAGTGGCTTTCGATGAGTTACAAGCTAACCATCGGCGGTGCAAAACGTCCGCAAGTAAAAAATAAGCAGACAAGGTAGCGGACGACACAGATGGTGATGTTGACAAAGAAGATGACTCCAACTCATCTGCTGATTCAAACAAAGATAACATCTCTTCTGGTAATAAACGTGATGACGGAGAGGACCCTGGAAATGCAGCAGAACCTTCCCACAGAGGTTCCGACAAAGGTCACAACAACAGTGACAATCACCCCAAGTCCCCACACAATGATAATGTCCACATGTCATACGGGGACCAATTCTTTGATTATTCCACGCTGGGGTCCATCGGGGAAGCTGCTAAAGACGCGACTTACGCTGAGTTCCACCAGTGTATACTAGAAACCAGCGCCAGCCCACCAAAAACAACTGCCCCACCTCTCTCCACACCTTCTCCCTATGACGAGGGCGAGGCAGAACGAGTAAGTTTAGACACTGATGAAGACCTCGATTCTGCCTCCGACTCAGACGATGATCTACCAGGACATGAACAGGCCTTACAACAACCTGCTTCTCCCCCTCCACAAGAACTTCCCCCGCCACCACCTCTGCCGCACAAAATGCATGACCTAGATATGGCGGCCATCTCCACTTTAGATGCTCAGGACATTTTTATACTGAACACTATAGTGGATGATGCAAAGGTGGGGGAAGACATAATTTATCATAATACAAAAACTAGGCGTAAGTTGACACGTGAAGACTTCCGCAGCATCCTCCGACCTCGGTCCAAGATGCCTATGGCAATCTTCTGTGTCCTCCTCTCCAATAGTATAGAAATGTACAGAAGTTCTAAGTGGCTACAGCCGGTATTTAATGCCTCGCCCGCTCTGTCTATTGGCCTTTTATACAAAGACATAAGAGCAAAGTCAATCGAGCGGCTGCGTGCTGGTTTAGCACGTCGGGCACGTTATCTGACCGTGCCTTTCCAAGTCTCAGACCACTGGCTTTTTATGATCATGGATATCGAGGCTCGGGATGCCAAGGTGTATAATTTATGTGGCGCCCAGCTACCAGCCGGCACAATAAACTTCGTCGGTGAAGCAGAAGGAGAAGTAAGGTGTATACCCTTCCGGTTGCTTAAATTAATTTGGGCTTCCCGCCCATCTCTTTGCCAAGATTGGAGCCAACCTTGGTTCAATATCATAAACCCTCAAGTTCAAGCCACCGAGGAATCTGGGGATTGCTCTTTCTGCACCATACGTCACATCCAAGTGTTGAACCAGGAAATCCCATTTCACGATCTGGTTGCTGAAGATTTTCATTCCTTACACGGACGTTATGCCATGGAACTCATCTGTGATAGGCGGTTCTTCAAGGACCCAACTATGGCACCAGATGACATTCCTCGCTACTTCTTCTCAGCTATCTAGCGACTGCAGCGACGACCCTTCCGACAAACTCTGAAGGAGTCCGAAAAGACCAATATGACAGTCATCGATACAGAGCAAGCTACAAGCACTATCGATCCTCTGTCTGCCATCGAACCAACCTTTCCTGATTTTGATCACGATGCTTGCAAAGGTCTCTCCGACCTCGAGTTGCGTCTCATTATGGCGCGGCTCTCAGCCGACAAAGATGGGCTCGTATTCATGTCTCGAGACATTCTTGTAATGACAGATACACTGTGAGAGACTATACAAATCAAATGATCGCTCTCTGTAAGTTTAATGGCCGCCTATCAGTTTCTACTTGGCCAAAACAACCCAACAACATACATGGCGTCCCCATATATGAAAGATGATCTTCTAAAGCTCAAGAACTTCGGCACAACTGACGCGCTGATATCCTATCTACAGCACACAATGCCGACGTTCATCATGTTACCTTTCCTCTATCATGAGCTCTGGATGCTCCTGGCAACAAATCTCCCAGAAGGAACAACCACAATATATAACAGTTCTAATAGCCAGTACAACGCACGACAAAGAAACTACATCATGACACTGAAGATGCCAACAGAAGTAGTGGCAAAGGAGTGCGCCGACAAGTTAATAGATTTTCTGAGTCAGCATACAAGGGCGTACGACAAAGAGCATTTCCACCGCCCCTCCTTCTGCCACAAATGCCCCCAGCAAATCCGACAATCAAACGACTACGGCTTCCACGTCCTCTACTGGATGTACACCATCATCATTCTCCAAAGACCAGTAGAGGAGATGACTGACGTGGACTACCACGCCCTACGAGGACAGTTCGCATCCAACCAACTCCATTCCCAGGGGGCAAATGCAGATTTACCTTAGCCTGCGGCCCTTGTCCTAATTACTCCTCAACCCATCACTTTGACACTCTGAGGATAGAGTGAGTGATAAGTTAGGGGGGGTACATTAGACAAAGGCGAGGTATCATTTTTACATCCCTCTTCATTCTTTTCCTTTCTCTGTTTATACATTTTCCCTTTTTAACTACCCTTTTTCGAGTAGAATCACCCTCATTTAACTCTAGAATCATGTTAGTCCCCAAAAAGTAAATAGCACTTAGACATTTAATGGCGATTTAATAAATATCACTCCACTATTGATTTTCATGCTTTTACTTCAATTCTTTATCTGACTCCCCGCAGGTCAAAATCATGGCAGAAATAAGCCAAGCTCTCAAGGATGAGAGGGGAATCAGGCAACTTCCAAATCAAGAAGTTATGCATGTGGACCACAAACCAAATAAGTGCATGTTGAAAAACTCTAAGAACAACTTTCCTCTCTTCAAAATAAAAGAGTCTTGGCCGCCCAAAATAAATTCCCAAACAAAACCCCAAAACCAAAGCCTGTGAGTTATCGAATAAAAGCCAGAGAGACAAATAAAATTATGAGAATTGTGCCATGAATAAGGATCCATATAAAGAACTGATGAAGGTTTCACCCGGCCGACACATTCCGCTACCCTCACAAAGGCAGATGTGTCGTGCCCAGTAGTGAAACCCTAAGGTATCTAAATATATGAAAGGCTCATAAAGGACTCACCCGGCCGGTACATTCAGCTGCCCTCACAAAGGCAGATGTGTCGTGTCGGGTAATGAGATCCTAAAAGCATAGACAACCCCTCCCCCACTTGAAGGGGGAGCTACACCTCAAAGCCTTTATCCAACCATCATACCCTCTCTAGCCTCCAGTAGGTCTTTCAGAGAGGTATAAAGCTGATTAGAGTCAACAACATGCACAAAATAAAGGTGGTCCCAAAGCGAACTACGAGATACAGAAAGAACCTGAGACCCAAGCAACTCTCAAAATCTGAAAGAGTCAAGGCAAGCAATAAGACTTGATATGACCTTAGGGGAACTCAGGTTAAGAATTGAAGCAAGAGTATAGAAATCCTAATGAAATAAGTTCGCCTCGCCATTGCATTTCTCAGCTATATCTAACTTGAGGACAAGCTAGACTCTAAGTTAGGGGGGTGATAACCTCCTATTTTGGACGATTATCTTAGTCCTTTTTCTTAGTTTTTCATACTCTTTCTAAGTTTAAACTATACATAATCCTAATTTTTACCCCTTTTTGTAAATATACCATCAGACTAACTTTTCCTTTCTATACATGCAGAAAAAGCACAAAAAAAATCATAAAAGAATAACTCGGTCTCAAGACCGCATGGAGTCACACGGTCTCAAGACCGCATGAAGCCAACCGGTCCCAAGACTGCATGAATCCAACTGGTCCCGAGACCGCATGAAGCCAACCGGTCTTGAGACCGCATGGAGTCACACGGTCCTGAGACCGCATGAAGCCAACCGATCTCAAGACCGCATGGAGTTCAAACGGTCTCAAGACTGCATGAAGCCAACCGGTCCCGAGACCGCATGGAGTCACACAGTCTCAAGACCGCATGAAGCCAACCGGTCTCAAGACCGCATGAAACCAACTGGTCTCAAGACCGCATGGAGTTCAAATGGTCTCAAGACCGCATGAAGCCAACCGGTCCCGAGACCGCCTGGAGTCACACGGTCTCAAGACCGCATGAAGCCAACCGGTCCCGAGACCGCATGGAGTTCAAACGGTCTCAAGACCGCATGAAGCCAACCGGTCTCAAGACCGCATGGAGTTCAAACGGTCTCAAGACCGCATGAAGCCAACCGGTCCCGAGACTGCATGGAGTCACACGGTCTCAAGACTGCATGAAGCCAACCGGTCCCGATACCGCATGGAGTTCAAACGGTCTCAAGACCGCATGAAGCCAAACGATCTTGAGGTCCAAACGGGCTTGAGGTCCAAACGGTCTCCAAACCGTTTGGACTTCACTTAAGGCCTATAAATTAGACCCCAAGGGTCCATCATGAGATATCAAGTTTCAGACGCCCAAAGGCTGCCTCAATCGTTCCAGAGCTCTTGCTACTTCCATCCTCTGCCCAGGGGCTGCCGGTCTGAGACCCATACTCCATCTCAAAGCTGCTTTCTCTCTCTCTACCAAAGAAGGTGGGAAGAGGGAGATCTCGTCATCGAGCAACCCGTGAAGCTGGTGGATCATTTATCTCTCTCCAAGGGGTTGACTTTCCTCTCTCCTTTGTGGGGACGATGCCCTCTCTCTTCTTGCCTCCTTCTTTGTCCTAGTCATGAGCGAGTAGTCTTCTTCACTAGGGTGCGGGGAGTAGCCCCTCTACCCATGCTTTCATATCATGTAAATGTAATCCTTAGGTTGTAATATAGAGTTCTTATCTTTGTCAGTTCGACATCAAACGATTAATGAATGCATGTTGCTTGATCTCCAACTTGTGTTATCTTTTATCTTTTAGTATGAATTGTCTACGTTTGTACTATTGGATTCGAAACTCGTTTGTATGATTGGTTCTTGGTGCATGTATCCACCATGTATCTATTTCGGTATCTAGAAGTGTATCTCAAGAAGTGGAGTAAACTCACTATCATCCGTTGCACTTTCATACTATGAAATGGAATCAGTTGACGTATGGAAGTGCAACCTTTATAAGTCAAGGAACACACTTTGTGAGGGGAATGATGCAAAGTAATGTGATCATTTGTTCGGTAATGGCTGGCGTTGCAACATTCCCGCACTTCTCATAGTTAGATTCTCCGAAAGGAGGCTAAGTCTACAAGGATACTAACTGAGTGGACTCTTTTTACAGGTTAAGTTTTGCTTTGCATGTGTTGATCGATGTGTAGTGGCAGTGAAAAACCGATCACACCCTAGTGACTTTTATCATAGTATAACTCCTTAAATTTATTTGCTTCCTTTACTTTACTTGCACTTAGCTTAAAAACAACCAAATCAACCTTTTGATCTAAATACCAACTATTGAGTGATTAAGTGAAATTCTAGCATTTTCTATCTTGTTGCTTACAACAAGACTGTTGTCCCATGGATTCGACCCTTAACAATACTGCGATAAGACTTCCACGTATCTTAGCATACGTGGGTGGAGTTTTCTATCTAGTATAAGAAATGCTAAACTTAAAGACTTACCATCTTTAGGATTTTTAGTGGTGCGCGCAATTCCACGTAAGTGGAAGCTCCATCACTTCCCATTGAGACAGCCTTCTTGAAGTAGTCCAAAGTCCTCCTTCTTTATCGAGAAGACCCTTCTCCACCTGAGAAGATAAACCCTCTCCAATCCATAGCCTCCAACCCTAGGAGTAGCAAGGAGAGTACAAGCAATAAGAAAGTAAAAGAAAGAAAATGGAAATTACAATTACCATTGCAGCACAAGGCTTTATTTCCTATATCAAGCGTTTTGATCTCCTAACCAATGTATATGAAAGTGTAAGTGTTGTGGATAGGAGATGCTAGCCTATAGGACACGAAATTGGAGCAATGAAAATGAGTAGCAAATGTTGGAGTAGCTCAATTGCTCACAAGAAAGATTGCCAATTGCAAGTAATATGCTCAAGTGTAGCACAAGTGTGTTTTGGGTGTCCTAAGGCATGTCCTATTTATAGGAATGGCCTATGAGTGCTTAAGCATGTTCTAGAAACTTTCTAGGGGGTTCTTAGTGCTTAACTATCCATTAGGTATCCATGAATTGCTTTAGCAACAACTAGTTAATTAATTCTAAAAAATGCAGACAAAGCTCTTCTCGGTCGAGAAATTGTCGACCGAGAATCCTGTCGGTCGAAGTGTTTGTCGACCGAGGGATAGTCTGGGGCAAGTGGGTATAATGTTCGATTCCAACTCCCAACTACCTTGTCTGCTGTGTCTAACGACTACTTGGGTCATTCTCGGTCGTGGAGATTGTCAACCGAGAGTGTCTCGGTCGAGAAGTTTGTCGACCGAGAATGACTCTATTTCAATGTTTTAAACTATGTACTAAGTGCGTGTACCAGTGTGCAGTTGTAACACTATTGTAGGGGATGACCTATCTAAGTGTTGTGATTGGATAGGGAAGATATAAACTCTTGATTTACATGATATCTAAGTACTTGTTCATTATATACTTGTACAAGTTTTTACATTTGATTACAATCATGAAATTACGACATTTTGAGCATATAGATCTTCCAAGGGTTTGTCATCCACCTAGTTCCTACAACACTCAAGTAGCACATTAGATCCATAAGAATGAAATGTTTGTCATCATCAAAACAAAGAGATTATAATAATGTCCAATTTAGACAACAATCTCCCCCTTTTTGAAGACGACAAACATTTCCAAAAAAAAAAATAAAGAAATGTAAAGCATATGAGTTTCATACCTAAAGTTTACCTTTTATAGCCATTCTCTTGTTTGCAAGTTTGTGCTGGCCGAAAGATTATGAAAACTCATTTTATTTTATATTTTATATTATTTCTCCCCCTTTGTCATTTCAAAAATATAACCAAGATAATCATTTAGTATGACTTTTATCACTCCCCCTTAATTTGATAATTAGATGCCCCCCCTTAATAAGATATTTAGTTTTAAAAGCAAGGGATGCAAACCACTGATTATCAAATTTAGCCATAATTTATTTCTCAATCATTTGAAAAAGGATGTTAATCCTTGAAATGATATGTGATCCTTTTAGATTCATGGCATATGTGTTTTGATTTCTCATCCATTTTACAAGGGATGTTAAGCCCTAAATATGACATGAGAATCCTTTAAGATTATAGTAGAGTACTTGAATATATCTCCAACCAAATACACAGGATGTTAAGCCCTGATTTGTTTAGAGAATTCCATTATAAAATTACTTTAAAGATACTGAGGTCATAACTAGCCTCAAATTTTCTTCATGATGTTTACAAAATTTTGTAAGCTCCTTTTTAATCTTATAGTCAAGATAGTTTTTGTGAGCTCCCCCTTAATCTTATAATCAAGATAATTTAAGGATTCTAAGGTCACTATAAGTATTAGATCATAATAAGTTAACCTTTTATGAGAGCTATGCACTAAAATCTTGTTTTCAATATACTAAGATTAAGTGCAAGAAAATATTTTTCAAATAAGCATTTGGTCAAGCTTATTTTAGGTTGACCTTGACTTCGACCTGGGCGCCCCTTGGTCAAATTTGATTTCAACCAAGAGGCAATTTCTATAGATTTCAAATTTAAGCAATTTCAATGATCTACTTAATTGAGCATAGCTTACATAGTATTAATCATGTACAACAAGAATATCATTTTCCATAAGCTAAGCACAAGATAATCATTTACTAATATGCATTTGTGCCATAGAGATTTATCTTAATACGAAAATTTCATTTTCAATGATAATATCATCTTTATGTGTGATGAATTGAATCACTATGATCGTTTTGAAAAACAATATCCATTCATGGTTTATATATAGATCAAAGATCATTCAGGAAAACAACAAAAAAATGCAACACAATGATCATGATAAAATAGTAAAGGCATATCCATTATTATAACAAATTTCAAGACACATGGTTTTTATATGGATAGACCAAGGAATACTTAGGACAAACCATATGGATTACTATAAAACAATAATTAGATCAACATGGTTCATAATTTTCAGTTTTAAGACAAACCCTGTAGGAGATAATAGCAATTAAAAATGAGCTTGCAAAGAATTTTCTCCAAGATTCATTCTTGATTTGCATATTAAATCAATCATTAATAAAAAGTTGATAGAAAATTAGATCAATTTAAATAGGTTCAACAAAACTTCATTCGTTCGAACTTTTCTTCGACCGAATTTATCTCGGTCTAAGATTTTCTCGATCGAGTATTCTGCTGTTTGTATAGGTTTTATCAGATTTTTGCAAGCTTTAAAAATTGTAACCTACTCAGTTGACTACTTCTCGACCGACAGTGTTCTCATTCAACCATTTCCTCGACCAAGAATGTTTCTGTATTGTTTTTTAGTAATTATTTCCAAATAAGGTACAAGAATATGAATGTTAAATCTTAATTTTTTTGAGAAATGACATTTATATATCAATGTAACATTTTAGGTCAAATATCAACTAGTCAAATTCAAACCTCTAAGTTTTAGGAACCCAAACTAGATCATCATTCCTTTTCTTGTATGGGCATGAAAAAGAGTAGTGTCCAAGACGCAAGCAATAATGACAACTAATAGAGTTAATCTCATTTCTCTTTCTAGGGATTGAGTTGTTCTTGTGTACATACATAATCTTGGCCTTGGGTTCTTGTGTTCTTCTAGGTTTAGGTTGATAGTATTTCCCTTTTAAAACATATCCTAAACCTCTCCTTCCATTAGAACTAGAAAAATTATTTAGAATTTTATCAAGAACATCATTATTTCTCAAGCTATTTATCTCTCTTTGTAACTT
Source organism: Alisma plantago-aquatica (assembly GCA_963693085.1). Classification (NCBI taxonomy): domain Eukaryota; kingdom Viridiplantae; phylum Streptophyta; class Magnoliopsida; order Alismatales; family Alismataceae; genus Alisma; species Alisma plantago-aquatica. The sequence continues at coordinate 1,477,319,401 of OY856411.1, read as the reverse complement.
GGTAATCTCATCCATTTTGTTTTTGATATCTAGCTTTTGTTGATCTAGATTAGATGATAAAGCATCTTTTTCTTTAACAATATCATCATAATCTAGATGATTACATAGGATAGGTTGAGTCTGAAAATTATGCAGTTTTGCAAGCAAATCAACCTTTTCTTGAGAAAGAAGATCATGATTTGTTTCTAAAGTAAGAAACTTCATATTGAAATCATTTAAAGATGATTTCAAGGTAAGATTTCCATAAGCAATACTATCCTTTTCAAAAGAAAGATTATTTAATCTAACATACAAATCTTCATTAGTTTTATTAGCTTTCTTTAGTTTCTTTTTGCAATCAATATATTTCTCATGAGTATCTTGAAGACTAGCAATTAGATCTTCTTTCGGTAGATCAAAAAGGCTTACCTCTTCTTCTTATTATTCATTGGTTGTAGCAATAAGACATTCTACTTCTTCTTTTCCATCTTCACTATCATCACTTGAATCATCACATGCAGCTTTATATTCTCTTTCTTTCTTTTTGTGAGATGATTTCTTCCCTTTCTTGAGTTTTGGACAATCACCTTTCATGTGTCCCTTTTTTCCACATTCAAAGCACTTGGAAGAAGAAACACTAGGAATTTTGTTAGTTTTAAAACTTCTGTACTGCTTACCATTTACAATGAGTGTTTCTTCTTCACTATCTTCTTCACTATCTTCTTCACTTGTGTCATGACTTTTCTTGGTTGATTCTTTGAATGCAATTCCCTTTCTTTTCTCCTTTTTGTGTTTGGCCGCCATTCTTTCTTCTTCTTCTAGGGTAGCTTCATGAGCCTCCATGTTGCCAATGAGTTGTTCCATCCTTAGCCGGGTGAGGTCGTTTGCTTCTTCAATTGTCGTCACCTTTGGTTTGTACTTTGGATGCAAGAACCTAAGAATATTTGATACTTGATCCTCTTCACTAATGGATTTACCTAATGTATTCAACCCATTAACAATAGAAGAAAATTTTGCATACGTTTCACTAATACACTCATTTTGATCCATACGTAACTGTTCAAATTTTTGTTTAAGCATTCCGATTTTAGAATTATTAACTTGAACAGTTCCTTCATAGGTTATAGATAGTCTATGCCATATCTCATATGTTGTTTCACAATTTGATATTCTATTGAATTCACCAACGAAAATTGAACAATAAAGTATACTTACAACTTTTGCATTCATTTGGGCTAATCTTACCGTATTAGCATCCCAAGTTGCATACTTTGTTTGAGGAAAATCATATGGATTTGACACCATACTCCATAGATCCCAGCTAATTCCATGGAAATAGAACTGCATCCTCCTCTTCCAGTAGGTGTAGTTAGTGCCATCAAAAGGTGGAGGTCTAGCCACAATTGTCCCTTCCAAGTTGAGGTTGGTGAGTACCCCATCACCCATTCTTCAAGACTTTGTTAGAGTTCCTTGAAGCCTTGCTCTGATACCAAATGAAAAACCACTAGAGGGGGTGAATAGGGTTTTATAAAAGTTTTAACAATAATTCAACTCAAGCAACCACAATTGAGATAATAAAAAGGAGGCAAGGTGTTTAGAGTGGTTCCACCTTTAGCAAAAACTAAAGGAATCGGTCCACTACCCAATTGTTTCCAATTGGGATTTTGAAAGTATTTAATTTTATTACCTCACAAGGATGTTACATAAAATTACAAAACTTTCATCACCCTTTGGACAACTTTCACCTTGAAGTAGTCTCACCAACCTCAAAGCAGCCTTCCTTCAAGTAACTTCAAGCTCCCCCTTGAAGTAGCCTTCCTCTTGAATTAGCTTCCCATTGAGACAACCTTCTTGAAGTAGTCCAATGTCCTCCTTCTCTCCCGAGAAGACCCTTCTCCACCTGAGAAGATAAACCATCTTCAATCCGCAACCTCCAACCCTAGGAGTAGCACGGAGAGTACGAGCAATAAGAAAGAACAAGAAAGAAAATGGAAATTACAATTACCATTGTAGTACAAGGCTTGATTTCCTATATCAGGCGTTTTGATCTCCTAACCAATGTATATGAAAGTGTAAGTGTCGTGGATAGGAGATACTAGCCTATCGGACATGAAATTGGAGCAATGGAAATGAGTAGCAAATGTTGGAGTAGCTCAATTGCTCACAAAAAAGATTGCCAATTGCAAGTAATATGCTCAAGTGTTGCACAAGTGTGTTTTGGGTGTCCTAAGGCATGTCCTATTTATAGGAATGGCCTATGAGTGCTTACGGATGTTCTAGACACTTTCTAGGGGGTTCTTAGTGCTTAACTAGTCGTTAGGTATCCACTAATTGCTTTAGCAACGACTAGTTAATTAATTCTGAAAAATGCAGACAGAGCTCTTCTCGGTTGAGGAATTGTCGACCGAGAATCCTGTCGGTTGAAGTTTTGTCGAACGAGGGACAGTCTGGAGCAAGTGTGTATAACGTTTGATTCCAACTCCCAACTACCTTGTCGGCTGTATCTAATGGCTACTTGGGTCATTCTCGGTCCAGGAGATTGTCGACCGAGAGTGTCTCGGTCGAGAAATTTGTCGACCGAGAATGACTTTGTTTCAATGTTTTAAACTATGTACTAAGTGTGTGTACTAGTGTGTAGTTGTGACACTGTTGTAAGGGATCACCTATCTAAGTGTTGTGGTTGGCTAGGGAAGATCTAAATGCTTGATTTACATGATATCTAAGTACTTGTACATTATATACTTGTACAAGTTTTTATATTTGATTACAATCATGAAATAAAGACATTTTGAGCATATAGATCTTCCAAGGGTTTGTCATCCACCTAGTTCCTGCAACACTCAAGTAGCACGTTAGATCCCCAAGAATGAAATGTTTGTCATCATCAAAACAAAGAGATTATAATAATGTCCAATTTAGCCAATAGAGGTTTCTACATTTTTCTTTTCTCCATTTTCTTATTTACTCATTTAATAATGGAATTTCTTTTGTCTTTTCCTTTATTGGGCCCAGTAGCCAATAAAGCCCACAAAAAAACCATCAAGGCTATTGTAAATGAAATCCATTTATTCAAAACAAATTGTATCATTATTTGTCCAAATATCTTTAATATGAGAAATTACATTTCTCACCAAAAGAGCCCAAAAATTGGGGTTGTAACATCCTTGCCCACTTATAAGAATGTTGTCGTCAAAATTCCATCAAGCAAACAAATAATTCATGATAAGACTTTTCCATGTCCATCATTGGCCCCTATGTGGCTTTACCGTATCCATGGCGCTTCCAAAGAACCTTTATCATCACATATTCTTTCCTCTGAGTTCTTTCACCTTGGCATCTATAAACCTCACAGGGGATTCATGTCATTTCAGCCTCCCTTGGGGCTCACTAGGTTCATTGCTCAGCACATGGCCAGGGTACCTCACATAGTGCTCTAAATTGGACACCTAGAACTCAACACCCGTTACCTTATCCTAAGGGGTAAGTTCAACCATAACCTTCTCCACCAATCCATCTCAAATGGTCCCATGTATCGGGGACTCTGCTTTCTTAGCTATACTCAGAGGGGTCAGATTTTTATGTCACATATCCTCCCACAGTGAACTGCATGTCAGTCTACATTACATCTGCTCACAACTCATGTTGTAACAACCCCGCCTCCCGGTAACCCCCATTTAAGGGAGACTGAAAGGTCAGAGCCATTATCTAATAACCCGGATCCAAGTTTCAACAAATAATCAATAATAATTATCAAAATTCTACTAACTAAACTGGAATTTGGTATGAAATTAAAACATTACTTACCTTTCAAAACTTTGGAAATTTGTCTATGCAGAGCTTGAATTATTGTATCTAATCCTTCTTGCACTTTATTTCTTATTTCACAATGTGTCACTTTACTGTTTGTTCATTCCAGGGTTGTACCTAAAACACCGACAAATAAAACGTCGGTCAGCATACAGAGTTATGATGGTATGTGGGGACAACTAAAATTTCACAGATATGTCTAACAATATAATAATCACAATAAAATTATTTAACAAGCCAATTCACATTTTCCATGTGACATTCTCCACCACTTTTACCCTAACCCTGGCATAACCTTCTAGGGTTTCTCTTTTGCCATCGACTTAAGGCGACCTTCTCAATCCCGAGCTTGGTGCCTGGGAGTCACCTCTCATGGTGCTCCATAGTCATGCATCATAGACCACCTTCTCATTCCCAAGCTTGGTGTCTGGGGTCACCTCTCATGGTGCCCATGGGTCTACCCTCTTGGGCCTGACCTTTATGGCATCTTCCATCAGGGTGGCATGTAGGTGCGAGAATTCACATGTATATATAACTATGATAGCCATAGTGACTTTATAATTGCAGTATGAACATCCAAACTGTTTAGATTGCATTCAATGCGAGGAAACATTCGGAAAACCCTCAGGAAACTAATGCGATTAATCATAATTGACCACATACATGTTAGGCTGATCTGAGATAGAATAGTCCAATCAATCCAATCAATCAAGTCATCCAATCAAGCAAGTGCAAGAATCTTGAAATTACATTCAATTCCTTTTTATAAAAATCTATCCAAATCAACTTGATACTTATGGTTCTATTCCTTTTTAGGATTTCTTCCTCTTTTTAGGGTTTACTTTGCAATTAAGGTTTTACTTCCCTTTACTCTTTTTAAACACTAATTTTCTCATTTATCCTTCACGAAAGTTATTAAGGTTACCTTTTACAAACACATAACCTTAATTCCCGATTAAAGCACAATTAACCAACAATTAAGTCCATTAAGCCACATTTTCATTAAAGCTACCATTTTTATCCTTTTTAATCTATGACAAATTTATTATGGGCATTTATCATCAATTTGTAGTTCATTATGCTCTAATATTCATATGAATGTTATTTATCATTAAATCTACCTTTTATCCACTCGAACACCCTAATTTCTACATTAAGGGTATTCATCCACAACTAGGGGCTATTATACTTGAAATAGCTTATAATTATCATAACTTCACTTTATTCACAATTTTGAATAAATAAAGCCATTAAGGGTTGCATTTACCAATATTACGGTTTCAAGGCCCATTAAAGTATATTCATGCACATGAAACTCTAAATCAACTAATTATATGAAAAGTTCATCCTTTTTGTTCCTGATGTCCCTTTTTATCATTAACAGGCTAATATCAACTTTAATCATCCATTAAACCCTATTAAATATATTAATCTACTCAAAATAGGGTTCTTTAAACATTAATACATTAAAGTTGATATCTTCCATTACTTTTCGAATTACAAGAGGAATCAGGCTTCAACAACATTTCTAATGGATTCCCCTCATTTTTTTGAGCAACTTTCATATTTTATGTGTGCTAATCCGAGCTACGAATGATTAACTATGAAATTTACAAAAATGACTTACTTTAGGCCAATTGGGGACTGCCACGTAGGCGTCTTCCATGCAACGTTGTAGCCGCTTTGGGAAACATAACCAATTTACCATTGTACCCCCACATCAGCTGTTGTTTTCTTCACTCCCCAGAGGGCAGAACCATCCAAAGCCCATGTCTTCTTCTTCCTTGTGCGATCCAGCGCTGCGGGCAACTATGGCGGATCGTGGAGGTGCCTCCTCTTATCCCCAAGGCCCGAGGCCCACTAGCGAATTGCGCCCTGCCTCCGTCGCCCTCAGCCATGGCCGTGGAGGTCCTAAGGTGCGACCATGGCGGTGGGGATTAGGCTGGTCAGGTCTGCCACCTACAGCCATGGTGCAGCCCTCCAGCCAACATAGCTGCTTAAGCGAGAGTCCAGGGAGGACGTTCGATCAACCTCGGATGTGGTGGGATCGTCAGGCCACCCTCCAGACCTCTCATGGCCCTCCGTTCACTCCATGCTTACTCTACCCTCATGATTAGGGTTTGGGGAAAGAAGAAGAAGAAGGAGGAGGGAGAAAGAAGAGAAGGTTATGTGGTATCCTCATGAATTTGACCCTGGGCTCTACCCCTTTATATAGGGGTGGAAAACAAAGACCTAGGTCAGCTACCCATGAGTTCTAAGTCTCTCTACTACTAGGAAAGTATATTCCTTCATGAACAAGGAATCTTCTCTCTCTTTCTTATCTCCTTAACATTGCTTTGATATTCTTTATCCTTGAGATATTAGAATTTCGAAAATCTCTTCTTTTATCTTCTTAGTACTTGCCTTTTATTCTATTGGCACAAAATTCTATTTTCATTTAATAGAAAATACTTCTTTTTTTAGCAATACCACATAATTCATTAATAATGCATCACATTATCCTCTTATTTTGCAATTTTGGTATTTTCTCTTTCTTATTTTATCATTGGGGCTCCTTGGACCCCAAGAAACTCTAATATTTCGAAATTCCTTTATAAGGATACTTATTATTCGTCTAGATGCATCTATATGCATTATTTCTCATTATCATGTTTATTTTTATTAAAATATCTCTTTTTCAGGATTTCTCTTTATTTCCCTTTTATTTTCCTCATTGGTATTCCTTTTATCATTAGGAATCCTTGGGATACGAAAATCCACAATGGATCACTCAATTATACCTCTTTTCACTTGTTTTCCACATTTTACTATTATTTTCAATTTCTTTCTTAATAAAGAAATACTTAATTGATCTTTTTTTTATTGCATTATCTTTGCAACTTTAGACTCCTTGGGACCCAAGGAACCTATGTGGCATGAAATCCACCTTTGGATTCAGTTCTTTTGCCTTCTAAAGGTTTCCACACCTTTCTTTTCTCAATATCTCAATTATTCATTTACTAATTGGAGTTTCCTTGTTATTGGGCCCAATAGCCAATAAAGCCCACAACACAATCATTAAGGATATTGTAAACGAAATCCATGCATTAAATCAAAAGACATCATTATTTGTTCATTTATCTTTAATATGAGAAATTACATATCTCAGCAAATGAACCCAAAATTGGGGTTGTAATATCCTTCCCCTCTTATAAGAATTTTGTCCTCAAAATTCCATCAAGCAAACAAACAATTCAGGATAAGACTTTCCCATGACCATCATGGCTCCCATGTGGCTTCACCCTTTCCATGGTGCTTCCCAAGAATCGTCATCATCTCATATTCTTCCATCTGAGCTCTTTCTTACCTTGGTATATCGTACCCTCATAGGTGACTCAGGACATTTCAGCCTCTCAAAAGCTGAATAGGTTCAAGGCTCAACACAGCTTGGGTACCTCACATAGTGCTCTAGATCGGACTCATGGAACACATTATTCATCATGTTATCCTGAGGGGCACGACTAAACTCAACCATCTCCACCAATCCATCTCAAATGGACCCATATATCGGGGACTCAGTTTTCTCAGTTGTAGCTTAGAGGGGTCGGATTTTCACATTACATATTCTCCCACTGTGAACTGCATGTCAGTCTGCTTTGCATCAGCTTGTGACTCATGTCACCACTGGGCTCTCTCTTAGCCATTTGCACGATCGAAGTGACTTCATCTACACACAATGTGGTTTTTTTTTCTTCTGACCTTCATGAGGCCTCCTTCACCATCATCATCTTAATGAAGTGGTGACCAACACAAACTCCCTATAGAACTTCTTGCATCCCGATAAAGGCTATGTTGGTTAACATCACATCATATGAATTGTCTCTAGGTATCACCCTGAACAAGCACACTTGCTCTCATCAGACCCTCTAGTCTGGATCATACTAACCATTAGTTAGGGGTGATAAGTGGTACTAACATCGAGTCCTTCATGTACCTACATCCACCTTATGGAAGTGAACCTTTAGGTCATACTCAAGAACTTTTGAACTCACATCATGGTGTAGTTGAACCATCTCTCTCTTATGTAGTTCAACAGAACCTATCTCTTGACAGTACTCTTTTCTTTCTCATGACATCTAGGTAAGGCGATCTTCCATAACCCATATTGCATATTGACCTTCTTGGTCAAGGGGAGACTTACCACAACATCCATAGTGGATGAACTCCCATTCCCTCTCGGGGATTCTTTAACCTCTAAGTCAAAGCACTAGGTTAGTGGTGTTCGTCCTTCACCCTTGGCTTGCATGGCCACATGCTACATGCAATCTTCACATCAAACAACCAAGGTGCTACTATCACTTACCATCTTTGTAGTATCACAGTGCTTGGTGATCTTAAAACCATGATCTCTTGCATGTCATGATTCCTCAAGATTGATACCTCTGAAACCCTAAACCACTCTCATCAAGGTTTCATCACTTTCCTTTCCAAAGAAGTACATCTGAGGTTCTAGAACCATCCCTTCATTATATCACGGACTAGGCTAGCTAACTAAATAATCATTTACTTGATTAACCGCTATTGATACATCTGGGTGTTAGCCCAACTTATCTCTTTTTCCTCAACTTAAGGTTAGCCTAGCAACCACAACTTCTTCTAGCTAAGCAGTTATATCTCAACCAGAGCATTCATTACCACTTCTTATTCTTAGGTGTTAGGTAATGTTGAAGACATACACCTCCATGTATTCTACTTATCACGTCATCTCTAAGTTTGTCTTCATCAAGAAACTCTGAGATCCTCTTCATGGTGATCAAACTCAACCTCGCATAACCTACAAATTCCAGATAGCTCATGGTATCACATCCTCACAAGATGATCTCCTTAATACTCTTAGTGTTTGTAAACCATCCATATATCATTTGCTCCATAAGGGTATGTTATCATCTCTATCCTCATACCTTGTAGCAACATTCCAACTCCCATCATCTTTATCATTGGTGTATGGCATGCGTATTGTCCTATCTCTCACTCCCATAACAAGAGGAAATAAGTATTTGGCTGCAGTCCAAATACAAAGTTCTTCCTGTTCCAAGAATAGAGATGGTACATCCCACCTTGCTAGTACACCTTTACATCTAAGTTGAAACGTGTCACATATGTCTCTACAAACATCACGATATCAAAAACTACTACCATGGAAAACTGGTCTCGAACCTATTGCGGTTTACACACATTCCTTGGTCATCTCCTCTAGGTCTATAGGGTGTCGGCACTTTTGGGGTCATCCCTCTTCCCTTATGCATCCAGAGAGTGCCCTACTCATCTGCCCTTTGGGTCCCATGAGTTTATGAAGGTGATCAATTTCCTAACCCATGGCCCTTAGACAACGATAGATGTTACCTCCCGACCCTATGATCATGTGCAACTAGGAAATTAGGCAACTCCTACTTTCATAAGTCCTAACCCCATCTGACCCTAGAATAGACATAGGATTCCACTATAGTACATGCTCGACTTAGAACCTTACCCAAGACTTCATCATCTCTCTCTACATTCAAGGGTTGTCTTTCATCCTTTCATAGGGTTCATGGCGACTTGTCTACCTCGGTCAGGCCCCATACCAATTACCTTCATGGCATCACATTCACATGCACATAGAGATGGTTAACTATGGGTCTACATGTTCATTCTCATACCATGTACTCTTCACTTATCTTCTCAAGATCATATGAAACCTCTTCTGGTTACCTCAAAACCAAGAAAACTAGTATACACCCTACCAAAGGGTCCCTCTCCTAGGATGGGAGGAAACTACAACTCTTGAAAACCAGGTCACAACCGTCCTTAGGGTTTACATTCACATGAGCATGTTAACCCAACAACTACTAAGGCAGAAGCGTACCTACCAAACTATGGTAGGTCACACTTGTTCTCATCCTCAACATTAGACCAACTAAGTTGTGAGGGGTTCATCAAGCATACCCTTAACTTAAGGGGTTTCCTTTACCTCTACACATGAGGAGTACCATGCTCAAAACTTGAATCTCATCATGAGCATCGAATACACTGCTTCCCCTCTTAGTCCTAGGAAACTTGGGTTCTCCTTCGGGTATTCAACTGCATGCTCAATCTATTGACCATGAATCAAGCATGTCCAAGGTATGTCATGTACTCCCATGACCCCTTTTATATGAGCAACACCTCAAAGTTGAGTCCTCCTCAAGGACAACCAACTAGGTATAAGGCCTCACAACTAGTTACTTAAACCTCCTCAGGGTCTAAGGCACTCTTTATCTCATCCAGTAGGTAATCACTTATACCATTGGTGCCATCATCATCATCCTCTCTCTAGGGTTTGGTTTCTCTAAAGATAACCAAGATATGATTAGCCTCCAGGGGTCAAGCATAGGGCAACAACTATCATCCACTTAGGTCACATCATCCTCGACTCCCTACTTTTCCTCATATCTCAGAGTCTAGGCTTCTAACGTACTCGGGGTCCTGCTCTCTCTCTCTCTAGAGATAACCTTACAACCATCCTCACTATGAGAGGTCCTCCCTCCATGAAGGATCGAGCTCCCAAGCATACCTCTACGTGGGCGAAGCCTATGCTCAACCTTATGTTTGCTCATGATTATCCATAGCCCCTTTTGCTTATCCCATAATCCATCCATCCTGTCCTTTTGTCCTCAATTTTAACTTACTACTCATACTACTGATGTACTCTGGGTGCAGGCTATAACCCACTCGCAACATCCCATACAATTTCTATAGGTTCTTCTCTAACGTCATCCATGAAGGAGCTATCCTTTTCTCAAACATGCACGACCCTTCCTACGGTTGATTTTTCAAAGGTACGGGTCATCAACTTCTCATGGCTCGTATGGCATCCAAGGCATGTCTATCCAAACACCTAGTCAACCATGTCATCTAAATCATCATGCCATCTCTCTCTCTAACCTCCACTTAGGGTTAGGATTAGCATCATCCCTAGAGGATGTGCTAGGTCTCTACTTTAATGCAGATCTCTACCTCCAAGACCAACTTTCTCTACTCATCCTCCTGACAAGAAGGTCTAGCCTCAGGTCTCTCCTGAGGGCAATGACAACTTATGTCATACGACCTAAGCATGTATCTATTCTTTTACGCTTACTCTATTAAGCTTATGTCCATGACATATTATTTACATGCTTTTTATTAATTTGGTGGAGGATTCCTTAATCCTTATCAACCCTACCCATACCTTAAGAGGGTGAGGAATAGAGAGAAAACCCTAATCCTTAAGGTCCCTAACATAATTTGAGTTGAGAAGGGATGAAGAAGATGAGAGAGTCCTAAAGGTATCTTATTTCGATTCATACCATAAGACTTTGTCCAGGAAGTCACACGGATCCAGGAGTCCTCGTATTCTGACTAGTGGTGCGGAGGAAAATATTGCCAGCCCCCAATCATGATCCTTTTCTAGACACCTATGTCTTTCAGATATTCCTCTAATAACTCCCTGGGGTTCTATAGAATTTGTAAAATTTAATAATTATTAAAGATTAAGTGAGGAACCTTCGCTCTGATACCAAATGTCACGACCCTGCCTCCCGATAACCCCCATTTAAGGGAGACTGAAAGGTCAGAGCCATTATCTAATAACACAGATCCATGGTTCAACAAATAATCAATAATAATTATGAAATTCTACTAACTAAACTGGAATTTGGTATAAAATTAAAACTTTACTTACCTTTGAAAACATTGGAAATCTATCTATCCAGAGCTTGAATTATTCTATCTAATCATCCTTGCACTTTATTTCTTATTTCACAATGTGTCACTTTACTGTTTGTTCATTCCAGGGTTGTACCTAAAACACTGACAAACAAAACGTCGGTCAGCATACGGAGATATGCTGGTATGTGGGGACAACCAAAATTTCACAGATATGGTTAACAATTTAATAATCACAATCAAATTATTTAACAAGCCAGTTTACATTTTCCATGTGTCATTCCCCACTGCTTTTGCCCTAACCCTGGCATACCCCTCTAGGGTTTCTCTTTTGCCATCGACTTAAGGCCACCTTCTCAATCTCGGGCTTGGTGCCTGGGAGTCACCCCTCATGGTGCTCCATAGTCATGCATCATAGACCACCTTCTCATTCCTGAGCTTGGTGTCTGGGGTCACCTCTCATGGTGCCCATGGGTCTACCCTCTTGGGCCTGACCTTTATGGCATCTTCCATCAGGGTGGCATGTAGGTGCGAGAATTCACATGTATATATAACTGTGATAGCCATAGTGACTTTATAATTGCAGTATGAACATCCAAACTGTTTAGATTGCATTCAATGCGAGGAAACATTTTGAAAACCCTCAAGAAACAAATGTGATTAATCATAATTAACCACATACATGTTAGGCTGATCTGAGATAGAATAGTCCAATCAATCCAACCAATCAAGTCATCCAATCAAGCAAGTGCAAGAATCCTGAAATTACATTCAATTGCTTTTTATCAAAATCTATCCAAATCATCTTGCTACTTATGGTTCTATTCCTTTTTAGGGTTTACTTTGCAATTAAGGTTTTACTTCCCTATACTCTTTTTAAACCCTAATTTTCTCATTTATCCTTCACGAAAGTTATTAAGGTCACCTTTTACAAATGCATAACCTTAACTCCCGATTAAAGCACAATTAACCAACAATTAAGTCCATTAAGCCTATTTTTCATTAAATCTACCATTTTTATCCTTTTTAATCTATGAAAAATTTATTATGTTCATTTATCATCAATTCGTAGTTCATTATGCTCTAATACTCATATGAATGTTATTTATCTTTAACTCTACCTTTTATCCACTCGAAAACCCTAATTTCTACATTAAGGGTATTCATCCAAAATTAGGGGCTATTATAATTGAAATAGCTTAGAATTATCATAACTTCACTTTATTCATGATTTTGAATAATTAAATCCATTAAGGGTTGCATTTACCAATATTAGGGTTTCAAGGCCCATTAAAGTATATTCATGCACATGAAACTCTAAATTAACTAATTATATGCAAAGTTCATCCTTTTTGTTCGTAAAGTCCCTTTTTATCATTAACATGCTAATATCAACTTTAATCATCCATTAAACCCTATTAAATATATTAATCAACTCAAAATAGGGTTCTTTAAACATTGATACATTATAGTTGATATCTTTCATTTCTTTTCGAATTACAAGAGGAATCAGGCTTCAATTATATTTTTATTGGATTCCCCTCATTTTTCTGAGAAACTTTCATATTTTATGCATGCTAATCCGAGCTACAAATAATTAACTATGAATTTTACAAAAGTGACTTACTTTAGGCCAATGGGGGACTACCACGTAGGCATCTTCCATGCAACATTGTAGCCGCTTTGGGAAACGTAACCGATTTACCATTGTACCCCCACGTCAACTGTTGTTTTCATCACAATCTGGAGGGTAGAACCGTCCAAAGCCCACACCTTCTTCTTCCTTGCGCGACCCAGCGCTGCGGCCAACTGTGGTGGCTCGTGGAGATGCCTCCTCCTATCCCCAAGGCCCGAGACCCACTAGCGACTTGCGCCCTACCTCCGTCACCCTCAGTCATGGTCGTGGAGGTCCCAAGGAGGGACCATGGTGGTGGGGATTGGGCTGGTCAGGTCTGCCACCTGCAGCCATGGTGCAGACCTCCAGCCAACGTAGTTGCTTAAGAGAGAGTCCAGGGAGGACGTTCAATCAACCTCGGATGTGGTGGGATCGTCAGGCCACCCTCCAGACCTCTCATGGCCCTCCGTTCACTCTAGGGTTACTCTACCCTCACGATTAGGGTTTGGAGAAAGAAGAAGAAGAAGGAGGAGGGAGAAAGAAGAGAAGGTTATGTGGGATCCTCATGAACTCAACCCTGGGCTCTACCCCTTTATATAGGGTGGAAAATGAAGCCTAGGTCAGCTACCCACGAGTTCTAAGTCTCTCTCCTACTAGGAAAGTATATTCCTTCATGAATAAGCAATCTTCTCTCTCTTTCTTATCTCCTTAATATTCCTTTGATATTCTTTATCCTTGAGATATTAGAATTTCAAATACTCTTCTTTTATCTTCTTAGTACTTGCTTTTTATTCTAATGGCACGAAATTCTATTTTCATTTAACAGAAAATACTTCTTTTTTTAGCAATACCACATAATTCATTCATAATGCAACACATTATCCTCTTATTTTGCAATTTTGTTATTTTCTCTTTCTTACTTCATCATTGGGGCTCCTTGGACCCCAAGAAACTCTAATATTTCGAAATTCCATTATAAGGATACTTATTATCCGTCTAAATGCATCTATATGCATTATTTCTCATTATCATGTTTATTTCTTATTAAAATATCTCTTTTTCAGGATTTCTCTTTATTTCCCTTTTATTTTCCTCATTGGTATTCCTTTTATCATTAGGAATCCTTGGGATACGAAAATCCACAAAGGATCACTCAATTATACCTCTTTTCACTTGTTTTCCACATTTTACCATTATTTTCAATTTCTTTCTTAGTAAATAAATACTTAATTGATCTTTTCTTTTCTTATTGCATTATTTTTGCAAGTTTGGACTCCTTGGGACCCAAGGAACCCATGTGGAATGAAATACACCTTTGGATTAAGTTCTTTTTCCTTCTAGAGGTTTCCACACCTTTGTTTTCTCAAAAACTCAATTATTCATTTACTAGTTGGATTTTCCTTGTTATTCGGCCCAATAGCCAATAAAGCCCACAACACAATCATCAAGGCTATTGTAAAAAAAATCCATGGACATCATTATTTGTTCATTTATCTTTAATATGAGAAATTACATTTCTCAGCAAATGAACCCAAAATTGGGGTTGTAACACATGTCGTCTCTAGGCTCCTTTCAGCCATTGCACGATGAAAGTGACTTCATCTACATACACTATGGTCCTTTTCTGACCTTCACCAACATCATCTTAATGAAGTGGTGACCGACACAACCTCCCTTGTTGAGTTTCTTTACATCCCGATACTGGCTATGGTGGTTATCATCCTATCTTACATAGGACAAGAACTGTCTCCATGTATCACCGTGAACATGCACACATTCTCTTATCAGACCCTCTAGAATGGATCATATTATCCATTAGTTAGGGGTGATAAATTGTACTAACATCAAGTTCTTCATGTATCTACTTCCACCTTATGAAAGTGTATCTTTAGGTTATACTCAAGAACTCTTTGAACTCGCATCCTGGTGTAGTTGAACAATCTCTCTCATATGTAGTTCAACCGAACTTGTCCCTTGACAGTACTCTTTCTTTCTCATGTCATCTAGGTAAGGCAACCCATCATAACCCATATTGCATCTCGACCTTCCTTGGTCTAGGGGAGACTTACAACATCCATAGTGATGAACTCCCATTCCCTCTCGGAAACTCTTTATACTTTATATCAATGCACTGGGTTACTGATGTTCGTCCTTCACCTCCTGGCTTGCACGGCCACATGCCACATGCAACTTCATCTTAAGCATCCAAAGTACTACTGTCACTTACCATCTTTGTAGTACCACGGTGTATGGTGATCCTAAAATTATGGTCTCCTGTATTGACATGATTCCTCAAGATCGATTCCTCAGAAACCCTAAACCACTCTAGTCAAGGTTTCATCTCCTTTTTCTCCAGAGAAGAGCATCCAAGGTTCTATAACCATCCTTTTATCAGGATCAGCCCTAGGATGGCTAACTAAACAACCATTAACTTGATCAACCAATATTGTTACATCTGAGTGTTAGTCAAACTTATCTCTTTTCCAACTGAGGGTTAACCTAACAACCGTTTCTAGCCTCCATCTAAACTAGGAAGTTGTATCTCATCTATAACATCCATTACCACTTCACATCCTTATGTGTTAGGTAAAGTTGAAGACATACACCTCCATGTATTCCACTTATTATCTCATCTCAGCTCTAAGTCTATCTTCATCAAGAAAACTTTGAGCTTATTCTCTTGGTTTTTCGAACTCATAGCTCATGATAACAACATCCTCACAAGATGACTACATTATTACTCTTAGTGTTTGTAAACCATCCATGTATCATTCACTCCACAAGGGCATGTTATCATCTCTGTCATCATACCTCATAGCAACATATCAACTCACACCATCTTTTATCCTTGGTGTATGGCATGCATATTGTCCTATCTCTCACTCCCATAACAAGAGGAAATAAGCATTTGGCTACAGTCCAAATATAGAGTTCTTTCTATTCCAAGAGTAGAGATGGTACATCCCACCTTGCTAGTACACCTTTAAATCTAAGTTGAAACGTGCCACATATGTCTCCACAAACATCTCGATATCAATGTTACTTCCATGGAAAACTAGTTTCGAACCTACTTGGCTCCACACACATTCCTTAGTCATCTCCTCTAGGTCTTTAGAGTGCCGACATTTTTGGGGTCATCCCTATTCCCTTATACATCTAGAGAGTGCCCTACTCATCTGCCCTTTGGGTCGCATGAGTTCATGATGGTGATCAATCTCCTAACCCGTGGCCCTCAGACAATGATAGATGTTACCTCCCGACCCTATGGTCATGTGCAACTAGGGAATTAGGCAACTCCTACTTCCATCGGTCTTATCCCTACCTGACCCTAGGATAGACTTAGGATTCTAACATAGTACATGTTCAACATAGAACCTTACCCAAGCCTTCATCATCTCTCTCTACATTCATGGGCTGACTTTCATCATTTCATAGGGGTCATGGCAACCTGTCTACCTTGGTCAGGCTCCATACATGTTACCTCCATGTTAACACATCCATATGAACTTTAGAGATGGTTGTCTATGGGTCTACATCTTCATTCTTATACCATGTACTTTTCACTTAGCTTCTCACGATCCTATGAGACCTCTTTAGGTTTCCACAAAACCCAAAAAATTGGTATACACCCTACCAAAGGGTCCCTCTCCCAAGATGGGAGGAAACTAAAACTCTTGACAAAAAGGTCATAAACATCCTTAGGGTTTATATTCACATGGGCATGCTTATCCCAACAGCCACTAAGGCATAAGAAGACCACCTACTAAACCATTCTAGGTCATACTTGTTCTCATCCTCAACATTCGATCAAGATCATACCTTCCCATGTCATCACTTAGCTATGGGGGTTCATCAAACATACCTTAAACTCAAGGGTTTTCCCTTTTCTCTAACCATGAGAAGTACCATGCTCACATCCATAGAAACTCAAATCTCATGATGAGCATTAGGTACATAACTTCCCCTCTTAGGCCTAGGTTCACTTTCTGGGTGCCCAACTGCATGCTCAACCTCTTAACTACATATCAAGCATGTATAAGGCATGACATGCACTTCCTGTCATCCTTCTATTCGAGCAACACTTCAGAGTTGAGTCCTCCTCAAGGACAATCAACAAGGTACAAGGCCTCACAACATGTTACTAAACTCTCCAGGTTTAAGGAACTCTTCTTCTCATCTATACCATAGGTACAGAGGTACCAGCAGACTCATCCTCTCTCTAGGGTTTGGTTCCTCTCATGGTAACCAAGACATCATCAGCCTCCACGGATCATGCATGAGGCAACCACTATCATCCACTTAAGTCACATCGTCCGCAACTCCCCACTTTTCCTCATATCTCGGAGTCTAGGCTTCCAACCTTCTTGCTTGGGTCCTACTCTCTCTCTCTAGAGCTAACTCCACAACCAACCTTATACTAATGGTCCTCTCTCAATGAAGATGGATCAAGCTCACAAGCATACCCTTACATGGTGAAGCCTATGCTCCAACTTATGTTTTCTCAAGGTTATCCCTAGCCCATTATGCTTATCTTATCAGCTATCCAACCTACTCCCTTGGCCAGGGTTTCAACCTACTACTCACACTACTGATATATTCTGGGTTCCTACTATGCCATACTCATGTAAGCTCATGAGGTTTCCATAGGTTCTTCTCTAACCTCAACAATGAAGGTGCTATCCTTCACTCTAACATGCACGACCCTTCCCAGGGTTGGGTTGCCAAAGGTACTTGGTCATCCAACCTCTCATGGCTCATATGCCATCCAAGGCATGTCCATCCAAACACCTGGTCTACCATGACATCTACCTCATCATGCCATATCTCTCTCTAACCTTCACTTAGGGTTGGGGTTAGCATCATCCTCAAAGGATGTGCTAGGTTTCTACTTCCAAGACTAACTCTCTTTACTTAGGCTCCCGACAAGAAGGTCCAGCCTTAGGTCTCTCCTGAGGGCATGGCAACTTATGTCATATGACCTAAGCATGTATTAATTCCTTTACACTTAATATATTAAGATTATGTCCATGACATCTTATTTACATGCATTTTATTAATTTGGTGGAGAATTCCTTAAACCTTATCAACCTTACCCATACCTCAAGAGGTTGAGGGAAAAGAGAGAAAACTCTAATCCTTATTAACCTTAAAAACATTTGAGTTGAGAAGGGATGAACAAGATGAGGGAGTCCTATAGGTATATTATTTTGAGTCAAATCCTAAGACATTGGCCAAACAGTCACACTAATCTGGGAGTCCTCATATTTCGAATAGCGGTGCAGAGGAAAATATTGCCAGCCCCCGGACGTGATCCTTTTCTAGACAACTCTATCTTTTGAAAATTCCTCTAATAACTCCCTTGGGTTCTACAAAGTTTGAAAAATTTAATAATTATTAAAGATTAAATGAGGAACCTATGCTCTGATACCAAATTTAATGACCCCGCCTCCCAGTAACCCCCAATTAAGGGAGACCACGAGGTCAGATCCGTTATCCCAATTTCCAATCAAAGGTTCTACAATTAATCAATAATAATTATCAAATTCTACCAAACTAAACTAAAAGGTTGTAATAAAATTTAACTTTTCATACCTTTTTCAAAAACTTGGATATCTACTTCTATCCACATGGAGTCTATTATAACTAATCCTCCTTTGAACTTTAATTCATATTTAATTCCATATATGCCACTTATTGTTTTTTCTTTTCACTTGTACCTAAAACACCGACAAACAAAATGTCAGTCAGCATAAAGCTGGTATGTGGGGGAAACAATAATCGTGCAATTAATTGTAACAACATATTGCAATCAAGTATGATTTAACAAACAACTTTACATTTTCAATATAACTACTCAATCCTTATATACCCTAACCTCTGTGTTGTCCCTACAGTGGACCTAGATTCTACCTTCCTTTTGGTAGATCCTTATTTAACCCCGTATGACCCTACCTAACAGGTAGATCAATATCTAGGGTTGAGTCACATGGCACTACCCGTAGGTAGCCCACTCCTTAACTCATGATGTGCTAAGAGTCTCATAGCACTACACATGGGTAGCCTAATTTCTAACTCAAGATAGCCTAAACCTTGCTCTAGGTTACCCATCTTAGACTTTGCAAAGACACGGAGGTGGACCAGGATCTGAGCCAGTCGTGTATGCACATTTATGGTGATAATCATAGTCACATTATAGTTGCATGAAATAAAAGTCATCCAATCAGTTATTTTCAAGCAACCGATAAAAACGTTCAAAAATCATCGTGAAACTAAAGCAGTTATTCATAAGCGTAACCACGTACCTGTCAAGTTGATTCGAGATAGAAATATTCTATGCAAGTAAGAAATCTAAGGAAGCAATCACATACAACAAGATCCCAAAATAATCATGCGATTTCCAATTATTACTCATGTCATCAAGATATGTTAAACCTAGATCGCTTCCTAGGGTTTCTAGTCCAGTTTTAGGGTTTCCTTTGCAATTAGGGTTCCACTTCACTTTTACTATTTTAAACCCCAATTTTATATGATTGCTTACAAACCATATTTATCTCATCTATTCTTCACGAAAGATATTAAAGTTATCTTTTAATAAGATATAACCCTAATTTCAATTTAAGGTACAATTAAACATCAATTAAGACCCTTATGCCTCTTTTACATTAAAGCAACTATTTTTATCCTTTTAATCCATGACAAGATCATTATGCTCATTAATCATCAATTCATAGTTCATTATGGTCTAAGTCACATATGAACTCTATTTGTCATTAATTCTACCTTTTATTCATTAGAAAACCCTATCTACGACATTAAGGGTATTTATCCTCAATTAGGAATCTTTATGCTCAAAATAGCTTAGAATCCTCATATCTTAGCTTTATTAACAATTTTGAATAATTAAAGCCATTAATAGTCACAAAAACTAATATCAGGGTTTCAAGGCCCATTAAAACTTATTTATGTACATGAAACTCTAAATTAAACCAATTACGTGCAAAATTCATCCTTTTTGTTCTTACTATACCTTTTTACAATTAACAGGTTAATATCAACTTTAATCATCTATTAAACCCTACTATACACATTAATCATCTCGATATATGGTTTCTTAATCATTAAAACATTAAAGTTGATAACTTCCATCACTTTTCGAATTGCAATTATAAAAATGCTTCAATTATATTTTTATTGCATTCCTCGTGTTCTTTTGATCAAAATTCATGTATTATGTGTATCCATCTGAGCTACCGTTAATGAGATATGAATTTTGTAATTTAAACTTACTTTGGGCCAATAGGCGGCTGCCACGTCGGCCTCTTCCATGCAACGTGCTCCTTTGGATACATAACTGAATGTCGGTTTTGCCCCTGCCTAAGTGGCCGACTCTTTAACCTGCAAAGGGGTAAAACCATCCAACCATCATTGATCATCTTCTTCCTCATAGCACACGACCTGGCCGTCGTTGGCTTCCATTCCGCGGCACGCCCTTCCTTCCTGGGGGCTCAAGGACCGCCGTGGATTGCTCCCCTGGCTCCGCCATGCCCCGACGCACCTGGGACTCCTCCAAGTTGCTTCCAAGTTGGCCGTTCCCAAGTAGGAGAAGCATGTGACCGCTGCCACAATTGTAGTAGGTCGACAGACCTTCCGGTGGGTGTTGTGCGAAGTCTTGGGCATTTAGACGGTAGTCGATCGGTCCAGGGTTGATGTAGAAGCTTCCCGCCTCCATAGTTCCACAACTCTTCGTTGATCCAGAGATATAACTACCCCCAAGGTTAGGGTTTCAAATGGAAAGAAGAAAGAAGAAGATGAGGAAGAGAGAGGGAGACGTGGGATTTCTCTTAGATTTGGCCAAGGGTGCTACCCCTTATATAGGGGAGGACATCCACACCCTAATGTGCTTGCCCCATGAAGAAAACAAGGCTTCTCCTCATTAGGAAACCTTCTTTCTATAATTGAGAATAAATCCTGTCTTTAAATTAATTCCTTGTTTCCTCTTGATCCTTGGTCATTAAGGAATTTGAAATCCTCTCTTTTTATCTTCCTTGTGCTTGGCTTTAACTCTATTGGCCACACAAATCTATTTTCTTAAAGCAATTAAAATCTCCTTTTGATATTATCAAAAAGTCACTAATGATGCATCAAATTATCCTCTTGTTTTGTTTTTTTTTCCTTTCCTCTTTCTTTTTCTTAATTGGGACTCCATGTATCCTAAGAAACTTTAATATTTCGAAATTCTGATGAATGTATTTTCATCTGAGTCTAATCGCCTCATTTGGCCCAGTTTTGCCCTAATTATTCGCCTTTACTAGCTCTATCTTCCTAAATGCGAGATGACTTGGTTTAATTGCTTTAATGAGCCTTTTTTTGGCCTTATCTTTTCATATGCAACTTATATTGGCTTAATTCATTTTACTTCTATTTTTATTGAATTTTTGCACCTCTGTGCAGGTCACTTTGAGCATTTGGGCCTTGTCTTCTCGGTACAATACTATATTTTGGGCCTTCGTCTGTTCGAGCACGCATGGTAGCAACAACAGTCAGTGGGTCCCCTTCTTCTCCCAGCATGACCTAATCGCGATCGCAATTCAGAGCCTGGTCGCGATCTTTTGCTAAGCCACATGTCTGCGATTCCATGATCATGCCAGCGGTTCTACCCTTCCAAAATCGCGACTCCGCTCGAGATCTTCCCCGCGGTCCATAGCTATCCAACCACATCCAAGATTAGCCGTGACTAAGGGAGCTCTGCTACATCGTGACCAGGTCATTTGCCCATGGCCATGACCTGCTGTTGATCCCGACCGTGGCAATCTGCCTTTGCAACCGTGACCGCCCTCATGCACAAACTGCAATTGCAGTTGCTTTCCTTCTGCCCGCGACCTTGAACCGCGACCCGCAGAGATAGCCTCCATGACTGCGACTAGCTCAAGCTACCCTCGCCTCAACCTGGACTACAAGGCATAGTAGCCGATCTCTCTCCAGGATCCGCTGCAGTCTCTCCCCTCCAAAGGAACCGCGTGCCCTCTATACTCTAACCACGGGCAACTTCCCTGAATCGCGACCTACAAAAAGCTGTGACCACGACAAAAGCCGCGACCTCGGCAAATGCCACGACCATGACAAAAGCCGTGACCACGACAAATGCCGCGACCACGACAAAATCCGCGACAACAACAAAAGCCGCGACCACGACAAAAGCCGCGACCATGACAAAAGCCGCGACCACGGCAAAAGCTGCAACCATGACAAATGTCGCGACCACAGCAAATGTCGCGACCACGAAAAAAGCCGCGACCACGACAAATGTCGCGACCGCGACAAAAGCCGCAACCACAACAAAAGCCGCGACCACAACAAATGATGTGACCACGAAAAAAGCCGTGACCCGCTGCAGAAATGACAAGGTCACGATTATAAGTCGGTGCCCAGCCTGCCTATATCTAGGACACGACTCGAGTCACTCAAATAATTATCTCCAGACGCCGTTAGGCTACAGGACTGTCCTGGGCCTAAGGAGACGATCTCCATAGCCAAGAACCTGCCCTCGTGGTGGTTTTGCGGCCTGTTCACCCAGATCTGGAGTGAAGACTCAGATCTGCAAGCCACCTCGTTCAGATCCAGATCTAGATCTAGATCTGGGTCTAGATCTTCTGTGTCTACGCCACTTCCACGCCACCATCTCATCCACGAGTTGCTCCTTCTACTGTGAGTGAGGAATACGAGAAGAAGAAGAAGGTGGAGAGAGAAGATCTGCCCCGTCTGCCGTGGTGTTCTTCCCTCCTCTTCCAGATCTGCCCCGACATCATGTAGAAGACCATTTCTCCATCGAGATGCGATCATCTTCTTCACCATGCTCATGGTGGAATCTTCTCTTTCTCTTGTTTTTCTTGTTCCTCTCACCATGAGCGAGTAGTTTACTTTCGCTGGGGTGCGGGGACTAGCCCCACTGCCCATGCTTTCATATCTTTTTGTTAAACATTCCATGGCATGTATATAATCTTTTATTTTGTTGTTAATCGTCGATGTGTGCTTGTGGATTGATCACCTACTTGCATTTATCTTGTTCATTTCCTATGTTGCGAGAACTTCAATGCGTAGGTTTTGAATGTCGATTAATGTGGTTGACTCTCAAACTAGAAATAGAGTGGGATTCCTTGAGGTCGTAAGTGTATGATCCGTGTGGTGACGAGCCATCTAGCCCACAATGACGCTTCTGTGTGCCTAACGCCTGTATAGGGGGCCCACAACTTCATTTGGATTTATGTATCTTTGGAGTCGTAAGTATGTGATCTGGATGATGACGAGACATCTGATACCTAATGTGATGCTTACAGGGACCTGACGCTTGTATGGGGGGTTCTGCAGCAGCTCTATTTGAATGGTTATATCTTGCTTGGATGTTTGATGTTCAGATGTGATTGCATGTGTAGTGGTGGTGAAACCCGGGACCATCCCAATGATTTCCATCATTAATCTTTAATCAACCTTTAATCCTACACTTTTACTTTCCTTGCATTTAGCTTAATTAAACTCATTTCAACCAACCTTGTTCTAAATATTAGTCTTGATTCAACTAGATTCGACTAGAGAAAGATTCTTAAAAACATTATCCCCTGGGATTCGATCCTCAACTATACTGCGATAAGACCCGTCCTCTTGCGGGTGGTATTATTGCACGTTGTTTTGGTTAAAAACTTAGGGATTTCAACCCTAAGTGAGTTTGTTAGTGCGATAATATAAGCCACGTCAAATTCTGGCGCCGTTGTCGGGGACAACGGAATCATCTAGTTGAATCTAGTTCTTTTGAGGCTAATTTAGGTTTTTATTTTACTTTTGATACTATCGATCATATATACTTGAATTCGGTTCTACTCTGTCCATCTTACCAGCAAAAGATCTTTTTATCCTAGGTACACACAAAGTCTAGTGTATGCGCTGCTCAGATAGTCCCGGACTCACTGCTCGCTTTGACCCTGAGATAGACAAAACCTTTCGCCGTCAGTACAGAGAGAACCAGGAAAGAATGGCTCAAGAGGAGGAAATTGCTCTAAGGGTAGCTCAAGCCCTTAATGCACAAAGAGATAGACTTATGCAAGAAGCCCGAGCTGCAGTTCAAGAAGAAATCCATGCAGCTCAAGCAGCAACTCAACAAGCCGAGCTACATAAAGACCTTAGAGAATTCTCGATCCCTAAAGTTGCGGACGTTCGTCACCCAGTGCAACCTCCTCCCATCAACGCTCTGAATTTTGAGATAAGAGCACATTGGGTTACTTTGCTTCAAAACAGTCCTTTCTATGGTAAGCAAGGAGAAGATAGTCAAGAACATCTTCTGAGATTCATAGACTTATGCTCCATGACAAAGCAAAATGGAGTCACAGATGATGCCATCAAACTCTGCCTCTTCAAGTACTCTCTTACTGATAGAACTATGAGTTGGTATAACTCTTTGCAATGCGAACCCATCACCACTTGGGAACAACTTCAAAATGTTTTTATAGAAAAGTTTTATCCACCTTCTCTCACCTATGAAATTAGGAGCCGAATAACGCAATTCACCCAGGCCCCTGGAGAATCCCTAGCTGAAGCATGGGAAAGATACAAAGAGCTTCTACGCAAGTGCCCACATCATGGCATTCCAAAGAATCAACTCATTGAAATCTTTTATAGAGGTGTGGATGATGATATCAAGAGGTTTTTGGATTCCTCGTCTGGAGGAAACTTCATGCATCAGAGTTATGATAGCGCATGGAAGGTTGTCACCCTTGGAGCTAAAAACCAAACCAACTGGGGTAGACCTGTTGGAAAAGGAGTGATGAAGGTAGCTATGGCTGAAGCAACACCCGAGTACAAGTCTATCGCTGAATCTCTCAAACTCCTAGTTGCAAAGCAAGACCATCTAGAATCGTCTCTCGCAGCTTATGAAAGAAGATGTTTGCCCCCTCGACAACAAGAGCAATTAAGTCAGCCTCACTCTTCTGCGAAGCATGCAAAGGAACTGACCATTCTACTCTAGCCTGTAATATTCTCTATCATGTTGTTTTGAGCAATACATGTGCCCAAGGATATAATTGTCAAATGAAAAATCTGAATGCTGTCAACACTATCCCTGGTCAAGGGTACTGTAATCCGAATCAGAATAGGAACCATCCAAGTTTTCAATATGGAAATCCTTCTGGAGCGGAGAACTCACGACAACTTGGTTCAAATACTCAACAACGAGGCCCGCCAGGATTCCAGTATAACCAACAACAAAATTTTGGGAATCAAGGGAACTTCAGAGGAAACTACCAGAATAGGAACTACAACAATTATCAGAACAATTCTTAGTTTCAGAACCCCAACCAATCCCCTTATCAACAACAACAACAAGGGAAACAAGCCGGTCCCATCCATCCTGATGACAAATTGTCAGCTATTGAGAAGATGTTGCAGTCACAGCAGACTATGATAGCTAACCAGCAAGCCCATCAGAAGACTATTGAATCTCAACTAGCTCAACTTGCGGCTAGCATGAATCCACCTGCTGGAACCTTTGTTGGACAACCCGAAAACAATCCTAAACATCCGGAGCAACTAAAGGCTGTCACCACCAGATCCGGGAAAAACTATTCTGACTACCCTGCTAAGATACCAATAGCAGAAACAAACAATGATAACTTTGCAAATGACCAAGACTCTGCAACACCTGAGTCCCAACCAAAGGAACAACCAACCACTGATAAGATAGATAAAGAAAGAGTGGAGGAACCGTTGGCTACAGAGGCAGAAGACACACCTGAGCCAGATGTGCCAGTATACAAGCCCCATCCTCCCTTCACAGTTCATTTGAAGCAGACAAAGCTCGATACTCGATTCAACAAGTTTAAAGAAGCTATGAAGAAGCTTCATGTAGATATACCCTTTCTAGATGCGCTGGCTGAGATACCAGCCTGGACTAAGTACTTAAAGTCTCTCCTCATAAGGAAGTACATAACTGAAGAATACAATATTGTTAAGCTAGCAACAACCACTTCCGATATCATCCAGAGCAAGATGCCCAAGAAGTAGAAAGACCCGGGATCCTTTGGGATTTCATGCCATATATGTGACTCTTCATGTAAGAAGGGATTAGCCGATCTCAGTGCTAGAATTTATATCATGCCAATGAGTCTTTGCAAGAGGCTAGGGTTTGCATAATTACTCCCAACTGGAATGACCATTCAACTTGCAGATAACTCTATGACTCTTCCTTTGGGAATCATCGAAGATGTCCCTGTCAAGGTTGGAAAAGACTCTTATGTCCCTTGTGACTTTTTCATCATGGACATAAAAGAAGACGCCAGATACCCTCTTATCTTTGGCCGTCCATTCCTCGCCACTGCAAGAGCTTTGATTGACATTGAAGCAGGGACCTTGTTCCTCAGACTAGGGAAAGAAACCCTTGAGTTCAAAGTTTTTGAAAGCATGCGAAGACCGAGCATGCAGGAAGAAGTCTATTTGATTGATTGCATTGAGCAAATGTCTCTCCTCACACAAGAGGAATATGAATAAGACGATCCTATAGAAGTGGCTCTGACAAACCCATCTGCTGAAAATTTCATCAACGAACAAGTTAAGGATTGTGTCCTTCACCTCGACTCTGTAGAGGAAGATCCTGAAGCTAGGATCGAGGAACTCAAAGCTTTGAATGTATCCGAAGAGCCATGTGAAAAGCCAGAAGCCCCTGAAATGAAGCCCCTACCTGAGGGACTTAAATATGTGTTTTTGGATGATCTCAAGGTTTGACCAGTTATTATAAATTCCGATCTAACGACCGAACAAGAAGATAAACTCCTAAAAGAATTAAAGGAAAGAAAGAAAGCTATCGGCTACAGGATGAGTGATCTCACCGGGGTCAGTCAACCGCTTTGTATGCACAAAATCCCTATGGTGGAAGACCACAGGCAAACTTTTGAGCATCAACGGAAGTTGAACCCTAATATGAAAGAAGTGGTCCGGCACGAAGTCATCAAGTTGCTCACTACTGGGATCATCTATCCAATATCTGACTCACCTTGGGTGAGTCCTGTACATGTTGTTCCAAAGAAAGGTGGCACTACTGTGATACGGAATGAAGAAAATGAACTCATCCCCACTCGAACAGTAACCGGGTGGAGGATGTCCATCGATTACAGAAAATTGAACAAAGCCACACACAAGGATCATTTTCTGATGCCTTTCCTAGATCAAGTCTTAGAGAGATTGGCTCATCAGGAATATTTTTGCTATCTTGATGGTTACTCTGGATTTTATCAAATCCCTATACATCAAGATGACCAAGAGAAAACTAGGTTTACCTGCCCCTTTGGAACATACACCTTTAGAAGGATGCCATTTGGACTCTGTAATGCGCCTGCAACCTTCCAACGCTGCATGGCAGCCATATTTGTTGGTTTAACCGAAACCATTATGGAAATTTTTATGGATAATTTTTCTGCGTATGGGGATTCATATGATTCATGCCTAAGGAACCTCTCCCTTTTCCTCAAACGATGCGAAGAAACACATCTGGTGCTTAATTGGGAGAAATGTCATTTTATGGTAAAAGAAGGTATTGTCCTTGGCCATAGAGTCAGTAATCGAGGAATTGAAGTGGACAAGGCCAAGATCGAAGTGTTCTCCAAACTATCTATCACTACCAATGTAAGAGAAGTCCGCGCATTCCTTGGTCATGCGGGTTTCTACATAAGGTTAATCAAGGATTTCTCCAAGATAACCAAGCCCATGACAAACTTGTTGTTGAAGGACGCTGATTTCCATTTTGATGAAGAGTGTATCAAGAGTTTCAACAACCTAAAGCATGCCCTTACAACAACACCCATCATTCATGCCCCGAATTGGGACAACCCATTCGAAATTATGTGTGATTCCAGTGATTACGCTGTGGGTGCCGTTCTGGGCCAATGTATAGAGAAGAAACATCATGTCATCTATTACGCATCGAAGACCCTTGACGAAGCTCATAGGAACTACACAACTACTGAGAAGGAACTCCTAGCAGTCGTTTATGCCTTTGATAAGTTTAGATCCTACCTCATTGGTTCAAAGGTGATTGTCTACATCGATCATGCTGCTATCCGTTATCTTCTAAAAAAGAAAGATGCAAAACCAAGGCTAATAAGATGGATTCTCCTATTGCAAGAATTTGATCTTGAGATTAGAGATAAGAGCGGCACAGAAAATGTTTTAGCAGACCACTTAAGTCGTATCCTCACTCTGGAAACTGAGAAGGTCCTAATCAACGACTCTCTTCCAGATGACCAGCTTATGAAAGTCTCAGAAGCTACCCCTTGGTACTCGGACTATGTGAACTACCTTGCCACCAGTATCATCCACCCTGAGTGTACTGGCAATGCTCTAAAGAAATTCATGCATGATGTGAGGCAATATCACTGGGACGAACCGTACCTCTTCAAGCTCTGTGCTAATGGTCTCTACAGATGTTGTATCGCTGAGGGAGAAGCCCAACTTATTTTAGAACAATGCCACTCAGGCCCAGTTGGAGGCCATATGAGTTCTAAGAAAACTTCTTTGAAGAATTTACAATGTGGTTTCTTTTGGCCAACCATATCCCAAAGATGCTTATAACATTGTTCTGTCATGTGACAAGTGTCAGAGAACGGGAAACATTACAAAAAGAGATGAGATGCCACTTAAGCTTTGGCAAGAAGTTGAGATTTTTGATGTTTGGGGAGTGGACTACATGGGTCCATTCCCATCCTCACATGGATTTTCCTACATCCTAGCCACGGTTGATTATGTCTCCAAATGGGTGGAGGCAATACCAACGGTTACTAGCGATTCAAAACTCGTCATTAAAATGTTCAAAGATATCATTTTTCCCCATTTTGGAGTTCCACGCACTGTGATCTCCGATGGAGGTTCTCATATTCTGGAAAGAAGATTTGAAGCGTTGTTGAGAAGATATGGTGTAACACACAAAGTAGATTCCCCCTACCACCCACAAACAAGTGGGCAGGTAGAGGTTTCAAACCATCAACTCAAAGCTATCCTAGAAAAGACAGTAGGACGCAACCAGAAGGATTGGTCAGTGAAAATCAATGACACTTTATGGGCCTACTAAACTGCGTTCAAAACTCCTCTTGGAACAACACCCTTCAAACTCATTTATGGAAAATCATATCACCTACCTGTGGAACTAGAACATAAAGCATGGTGGGCAATCAAAAAGCTGAATTTTGACATGAAGAAAGCAGGCAAAGCTAGGATTCTACAACTTCAGGAGTTGGATGAACTCTGAATGACAGCTTTTGAGAATGCACGAATCTACAAGGAACACACGAAACATTGGCATGATGGTCATCTGAAGAGAAAGGACATTCAAGTGGGAGACCAAGTTCTGCTATTCAACTCGAGACTGAGTTTATTCCCAGGGAAACTCCGCTCTCGATGGTCTGGACCATACATTGTCAAGAGCATCTACCCACATGGTGCATTTACCTTATGGAATGAGAAGTCAGGTGATTTTGTGGCAAATGGACAACGCTTGAAGAGATATTTCACCACAACCGATACCAGCACTGAGGAATTGATGAATCTGTCCAAACCAACATATCTACCCGAAAACTGAAGAAATCACGTCGAGCCATCGACGTAAAACAAAGGCGCTTGTCGGGAGGCAACCCGATCTTTAACTTAGCTTTTACTTTTAATGTTGTTTTAAAAAAAATTTGCACCTGATAGACAATGCATCGCAAGATGCAGTCTTAAGTTCTGATAGATTCCATTTTGAGATTCAGAGGATGCGTCGCCGAAAGGAATGCAACCACATCGGGTGGACCAACCGGCACGAGTTTTCCCCTCCATCTCGAATTTAGAGTTTGCTCAGGACGAGCAGATTTCTAAGTTTGGGGTGGAGGGTGGGTGGTACGTACTTTACTTTCCACCCTCTCCTATCCGTTTCTGACTTAAGATCTCATCGTTGAAATTTTGTCACAATTTGAGCAAAAATTTCAAAATTTTCAAAACTTTCAAAAGTTTTCATAGCAATTTGTATAGAAACTTGATGAAGTTGTGACACTTTTGTTTCAATCAAAGCCTTTACCTAGCCGGCTATCCCATTTTCCCATGCAGTTTTGAATCATTATACCCTCCTTATTCAAAGCGAAGCTCAAGGAGAACAATTTATGAAACTAGCCTATGATTAGAAATCACCGTGTGAAGCTTATGAATCCTAACATCATGATCAGTAGATATGGAAAGTATCTGTCAAACTGAGAGGGATCAAACACGTTGTGCTTCCTATCTGACTAGTGGAACAATAGCATGAAATCTCCACGGGATCCTCATCAAGTCATTATTTGAGCAGAGTATGATAAGGAGAACAACCCGGTGTACTGGATTGTAAATCAAGTTGCATTCTGATCTGAACTCTTTTCTACACTTCTTCTATCATCTTCTTACCCCTTCGTTCATCAAAAACAAACAAAAATAGCCAATATAGTGCCAAACCCCAAGTTCGGGGTGGCACACCCTCTCTCTCTTTCCGCTTCTTCCATACCCCTCACTATGAAATAGGGGCATATCACCAAGAAAATATGCCTAAGCGCACACAAAACGAAATGGAATCTCGAGTCGAATAGAGGAGAGATTCACACAAAAAAATGCAATCAATGAAATTGCAAATCATATATTAAAAATCTTGAGTCGAATAGAGGAGATATTTATTTCTTCCTTCCATACCACCCTTCACTCCCTTTTCTGCTTACTGGCACAATGAATGCCTACTCTCACCAACATCCTAAAAACACAAGTGTCAGATCAGGTGCACACTTGTTGTTCTGCGGGTATCTCTGGACTCTTACGAAACTCTCTGACATGCTTGATTTTGGAAAAAGTAGAGAGGAAGTGATATTGGGAAGCGAACTCAGAAATGAAGATATGGTAAAATGTGTTCTGTGATCTCAGGATGTTGAGACACTTAGTCATACCAAGAAGAAAAGAAATAATCCTGATGTGAAGATGAGGCAATCACATGAGTTGAAAGTATTCATCCGGCGAGTGTTTTAGATTTTGTGTTACTCGAGGACGAGCAACATTTAAGTTTGGGGTATTTTGATGCATGCATTTTCACCTGAGTCTAATCGCCTCGTTCGGCCCAGTTTTGCCCTGATTATTCGCCTTTACTAGCTCTATCTTCCTATATGCGAGATGACTTGGTTTAATTGCTTTAATGAGTCTTTTTTTGGCGTTATCTTTTCATATGCAACTTATATTGGCTTAATTGATTTTACTTCTATTTTTATTGAATTTTTGCACCGCTGTGCAGGTCACTTTGAGTATTTGGGCCTTGTCTTCTCAGCACAATACTCTATTTTGGGCCTTCGTCTGTTCGAGCACGCCTGGTAGCAACAACAGTCAGCGGGTTCCCTTCTTCTCCCAGCATGACCTAATCGCGATCGCAATTCAGAGCTTGGTCACGATCTTTTGCTAAGCCACCTGTCTGCTATTCCATGATCGCGCCCGCGGTTCTACCCTTCCACAATCGTGACTCCGCTCGAGATCTTCCCCGCGGTCCACATCTATCCAACCACATCAAAGATTAGCCGCAACTAACAGAGCTCTGCTACATCGCGACCAGGTCATTTGCCTGTGGCCATGACCTACTACTGATCCCGACCGCGGCAATCCGCCTTTGCACCCGCGACCACCCTCATGCACAAACCGTGATCGTGGTTGCTTTCCTTCTGCCCGCGGCCTTGAACCGCGACCCATAGAGATATCCTCCATGACTGCGGCTAGCTCAAGCTACCCTCGCCTCAACCTGGACTACACAGCATAGTAGCCGATCTCTCTCCAGGATCCGTTGTAGTCTCTCCCCTCCAAAGGAACCGTGGGCCCTCTATACTCTAACCACGAATAACTTCCCTGAATTGCGACCTGCAAAAAGCCGCGACCGCGACAAAAGCTGCGACCACGGCAAATGATGTGACCACGACAAAAGCCACGACCACGACAAAAGCCGCGACCACGACAAATGTCGTGACCACGACAAAAGCCGAGACCACAACAAAAGCCGCGACCATGGCAAAAGCCGCGACCACGGCAAATGCCGCGACCATGCCAAAAGCCGCGACCACGACAAAAGCCACGACCATGAAAAATGTCGCGACCACGACAAAAGTCACGACCACGACAAATTTCGCGACCACGATAAAAGTCGCGACCACAACAAAAGCTGCGACCACGGCAAATGCCACGACCCTCTACAGAAATGATAAGGTCGCGATTTTAAGTCGGTGCCCAGCCTTCCTATAAATAGGACATGACTCTAGTCAGTCAAATCATCATGTCCAGACGTCGTTAGGCTGTAGGACTGTCCTAGGCCTAAGGAGACGATCTCCATAGCCAAGAAGCTACCCCCGTGGTGGTTTTGTGGCATGTTCACCCAGATCTGGAGTGAAGACTCAGATCTGCAAGCCACCTCATTCAGATTCGGATCTGGATCTAGATCTGGGTCTAGATCTGTTGCGTCTACGCCACCATCTCGTCCATGAGCTGCTCCTTCTGCTATGAGCGAGGAATATGAGCAGAAGAAGAAGGTGGATAGAGAATATTCGCCCCGTCTGCTGTGGTGTTCTTCCCTCCTCATCCAGATCTACCCCGACATCGTGTAGAAGACCATTCTCCATTGAGTTGCGATCATGTTCTTCACCATGCTCATGGCAGAATCTTCTCTTTCTCTTGTTTTTCTTGTTCCTCTCACCATGAGCGAGTAGTTTACTTTCGCTGGGGTGCGGGGACTAGCCCCGCTGCCCATGCTTTCATATCTTTTTGTTAAACATTACATGGCATGTTTATAATCTTTCATTTCGTTGTTAATCGTCGATGTGTGCTTGTTGATTGATCACCTACTTGCATTTATCTTGTTCGTTTCCTATGTTGTGAGAACTTCAATGCGTAGGTTTTGAATGTCGATTAACACGCTTGACTCCCAAACTAGAAATAGAGTGGGATTCCTTGAGGTCGTAAGTGTATGATCCGTGTGGTGACGAGCCATCTAGCCAATGGTGACGCTTCTGTGTGCCTAACGCCTGTATAGGGGGCTCACAACTTCATTTGGATTTTTGTATCTTTGGAGCCGTAAGTATGTGATCTGGATGGTGACGAGACATCTGATACTTAATGTGATGCTTACACGGACCTGACGCCCGTATGGGGGGGTCTATAGCAGCTCTATATGAATGGTTATATCTTTCCTGGATGTTTGATATTCAGATGTGATTGCATGTGTAGTGGTGGTGAAACCCGGGACCATCCCAGTGATTTCCATCATTAATCTTTAATCAACCTTTAATCCTGCTCTTTTACTTTCCTTGCATTTAGCTTAATTAAACTCATTTCAACCAACCTTGTTCTAAATATTAGTCTTGATTCAACTAGATTCGACTAGAGAAAGATTCTTAAAAACATTGTCCCTTGGGATTCAATCCTCAACTATACTGCGATAAGACCCATCCGCTTGCGGGTGGTATTATTGCACATTGTTTTGGTTAAAAACTTAGGGATTTCAACCCTAAGTGAGTTTGTTAGTGTGATAATATAAGCCACGTCAAATTCATTTTTATTGTATACTCATTATCCTTCTAGATGCATCTTTATCCACTATTTCACATTATCTTGTTTATTTCTTATTAAAATATCTCTTTTTGAGGATTTCTCTTTATCTTTCTTTTTATTTTCCTCATTGGCATACCTTTTAACATTAGGAATCATTTGGATATGAAAATCCACCAAGGATAACTCAATTATACCTCTTTTTACTTATTTCCCACATTTTATCATTGTTTTCAATCTTTCTTAATAAAGAAATACTTATTTGATATTTTCTTTTCTTGTTGCATTATCCTTGCAACTTTGGTCTCCTTGACACCCAAGGAACCCAAGAGGCACGAAATCCATCTTTGGATTATATTCCTTTGCCTTCTAGAGGTTTCTACATTTTTCTTTTCTCCATTTTCTTATTTACTCATTTAATAATGGAATTTCTTTGGTCTATTCCTTTATTGGGCCCAATAGCCAATAAAGCCCACAAAACAACCATCAAGGATATTGTAAACGAAATCCATTTATTCAAAACAAATTGTATAATTATTTTTCCAAATATCATTAATATGAGAAATTACATTTCTCACCAAAAGAGCCCAAAAATTGGGGTTGTAACAACATGTCCTAATGTGTTTAATGAAAAGGAAAACCTAGTTTTGTTAATATGATTCTTAACTAAGTTTAATTTGAGATAATACCTGATCTTGTCATGTCTAATGAGGAAATCCTTAAAGATTATGAATAATTGATGTTTCTAGATTAATAATCATGCACATGTATATTTAGGGTTTTGGAAACCAATATGGACATCTTTTTATAATCTTAATGCTAGTAATATGATCTAGGTATCACAAATAATCTAATATGCTTAAGATGATGATTAGGGTTTCTCCTAATATGCATAACTAGGTTTTGTGATCTTAGAAATCATGACATGATGGAATTAGGGTTTGTAACTCTAATCCCTGGTCCAAACATGAGATAACCCTAAACCATAGTTTAGGAGTGGATTTAGATCTAATTAATGTAATGAGAATACATGATGACACATATGTAGTATGTATATTTCTGATTGAATACTTTGTTTCTTGGATGTTTGGGTGCACTCTTAAAGTATATGAGATTTATTCATGGTTTCTACAATGGCATAAGTTACGTGGTTATGCTTATGGATATATGTATTGAATTTCAAGTTTGCCAAGGTTTCTCGATGAGATTGAATGAAAGATGAACTACTTTCTTGTTTATTTACTTCTTGTAAATTATAAAGTTCCTATGAGTATCATGAAAAATTAATAACAATATATTGAACCTTGGGTTAGACTGATCTTAAGGGTAATGCACATGAGCCCCTGAGGGACAATGATTACACCTGAGGTAGTAGACCAGATATGGGTTAGAATATGAAAACAAGTTTATGTTCTTATATGAAAGATAGAGATGTTTGCTTATAAGTTTACTTGTGATTATTGTGTGAAACCACGTACCAGTATAGATTATACTGACTGTGTATGTGTTTGTCAACATTTTAGGTATCAGATATACTTGATTCATGGACATGAGGTTACATAATAAATATGTTGAAGACACTAAAGTTATTCATGATGATTTAGATATAGTGGTATATCAGCATACATGTACAAGTTAACTCTTTATAAAATTTATGTAACTACTTAGAGGTGCTTTTTATGCAAACATGTAACTATTTGTTCATTAATAGAAATTGTTTACTATTATGTATTATTTCTTGAATCTGCTCCTGGTATTTTTGAGTAATGATTAACGACTTTAAGGTCTTTTAGACACTCAAAAGTGTGGGTCATTATAGATGATGTCAGTAAGAAGATCTCATGAAGGTTAGA
Source organism: Alisma plantago-aquatica (assembly GCA_963693085.1). Lineage (NCBI taxonomy): Eukaryota > Viridiplantae > Streptophyta > Magnoliopsida > Alismatales > Alismataceae > Alisma > Alisma plantago-aquatica. Next base: position 1,477,283,851 of record OY856411.1, on the reverse strand, counting down.
GAAACCACAGTGAATGTAGATGAAGTTTCTTTGATCGAGCAATGGCTGAGAAAGCCCAGGATCGACAGGAGTCACATGTTGATGTGAAGCAGACTGACATGCAGTTCACTGTCGGTGAACATGTGTTATAAAAGTGCGACCCCTTGGAGCAATAGCTAAGAAAGTTGAGTCCCTGAGACATGGGTCCATTTGAGATAGATTGGTGGAGTTTCTTATGTTTATCCTTATCCCTCAGGATAACATGATGTATGATATGTTCCATGTGTCTGATCTAGAGTAGTATGTGATGTACCTGAGCCATGTGTTGAGCATTGAACCTAGTGAGCTACAAGGGAAGATAACATACCCTGAGTCACCTATGAGGGTACGAGATACCAAGGTGAGAGAGAGCTCAGGAGTAAATGATAGTGATGATAAAGGTTCTTTAGAAGCATCATGGAGAGGATGAAGCCACGTGGTAGCTGATGATGGACATGGAAAGGTCTTATCCTGAATTGTTTTATGTTTGGTGGAATTTTGAGGGCAAGATTCCTATAAGAGGGGAAGGATGTTACAACCCCAATTGTTGGGCTAGAATGGTATGAAATGTGATTTTTCCAATAAGTGTATGATTATGGAAATTGTATAATTTATGTGTATTTAATGGATTTCCCTTGCAATATTTTCTTTGTGTGTGTGATTTCGTGGATCATAATATGTTAATAAGTCCAATATGATTAAAATAATAAGTAGAAATCAAATAATGCATTATTAAGAACGAATTTGAGATAATGATGAAAATATAAGAAATATGTGGAAAGTTGTATGATTGATCATCATGGATTAGATTTCGAATCTACATGATTTCTAATGGTAAAAGGAATCCAAATAAATAGAATGAAATAGTAAGAGAGAGAAAATATGAATAAAATATGCCTTTTTAAGAAATAACTTTTATATGAAAAAAAAGTGTCTCATACTTTCGAATTTGATTCCCAAACATGGCACACAAGTAGTATAAGTCATTATGGACTTTTGCTTAAAATTTGGGATTAAACAGATAAGCGGTTTGGGAGATATTATTTTTGTACAAATCCCAAAAGTGATGGAATATCATTAAATGTCACATATGAATTTCATTTTCCAAATTTACATAGGATTTGGGTGTGCACTACAAGCCATTGGATCTAGCATCCCACGGTGTCCATGAATTTGTCTAGATACAGTCAGAATTAGAAAGGTAGCCAATGACTAACCTTACATCTCAGGTTGCGTGAAACCTAGTGCATGTGCAAGCGAGGAAATCAGATGGGTGAGTTCGGGAGAAGGTTCTGAGTAGAACAGACATAAGTTTTAGAAGGTTTCAAGGACACCACTGGAAACACCCAATCCAATTGGGAGTCCTATCAGCGACGAGGTTGGGGAGCCAAGATAGGACCCCCACACCTATAAATACAACCCTCCTTGGATTTGCCCAAACATCTCAGATGTTAATGACAAGGGTTGGTCCTTGTTTTCCCCCTCACTCTTCCAATTGCTCGTGCTCTGATGAGGTACTCGATGTTGCATGGCCACTGCTCGTATGCAAGGATGAAGAGGGAAAAAAAAGGAAAAGATGACGCTGCCCTTAGCTTTGAAGAAGACCCAGAAGGGTAGAAGTGATATCTCTCCCTAACCCCAGTGTGTGGCTTGTGTAGACACGCCTCACACATGGTGCAAGGGTATTCACAGAGACTTGATCCATGTGGAAAATAATAAAAGGATCAAAAGGATGACATGGCCCTCTACCATTGGTATAAAGGTATTTTATCTTGCAAAATTTGTAATTAATTATTGGTAACTTAGATGAAAACAAGTTATATTTGGTTTTTGATTAGAAACACCCATAGAATCCAATAAAAATAGAGTTGAAACCTATAACTTCTTGTAATTCAAACAATATATAAAGTTGCCACCTTTAATGCATTTATGCATGGAAACCCTAATTTTGACATTAATGATGATGAGTAAAGTTCTATGTTTGATTTTTTTTTTTGGAATATGGTAAATATATAGCCAAAAGAGGAGTATAGCTAAGCTATACAAATAGTGCAGGGCATCCTGAAAAGAGACCCCAAAACCCAAAAAAGGCAAAAACTATACAGGGGTTGTATACAAAAAGCCCCAGTATGTTCTTGTCATCGAACTCAAATTGTTTAAGAGTTCATGCCTATTCTTTACATGCCAAGTAAGGTTATTGGAGAACATTTTAGTGACCTTTAACGCCTCTAGCTCCCCCTTGTTGTGTTTCCACCTATGTCTTTCAGTCCATATCATAAACATGAGTCATGTAATGCCGAGATTAGCAAAACAACGTAAGAACCTATTATTTCTATAATTACCTTTAACCCAAGCCAAAATGTCATACAAATTAAAAGGACCATTATACTGCCAACCATTACTTCGATAAACAATACTAAAGATTTGTTTGGAGTATTTGCATTCAAAGAAGATATGATTTCTAGTTTCATCAGCCTCTTTGCACAAATAGTAGATAGGGTCAACATGAACGCCCCACTTTAGCAGTCTGTCATTGGTGGGAAGTTTGTTGAGCAGGCCATGATAGGTTAGGGTGCTCCATTTAGGGCAATGATATCTGCCCCAAATTATATCCGGAAGAACATCACCAGCGGAAATCGCTATATTAGTGTAGATTAATGGTGGTGGAACTAGGGCAGCCCACCCACCATTAGCATCCACACAATAAAGGTTGGGATTCTTAGTCACAAAATTAGTGTTGCTATGTTTGATTTAAGATGATATTAACCTATTGTTAATAAAAAGTATGTTTTAGATCTAATTAGATGATGCAAATGCTTAATAGGATAATTTAGGGTTTGACCAATATAAACTACATTAATGGGCTTAGAAACCCTAATTTAGGCATTAATGACTTTTCATGATTTACATTTCGAGATAATTTGTATGAGATGATATTAGGTTGATCCTAAGACAAATTGATAATAAGGGGGCTTTAATATGAATAATTGGATAATTAGGGTTTTGAACATAGAGTTGTTGTTTTAGGGTTTTGTTGACATAAAAAGGGAAAGTTGTGAAATAGAAAACCCTAATTTGGATTAGAAACCTTAGTAAGTATTCCCAAGTCAATAAAGTAAGTTCTTGATGACTATGTAGTAAATAGGTTGTACATGCTTTTTAGGATATTACTGTGCTTGGCTTGATCGATTGCTTAGATTTCCTAATTGGATTGGATTGTGCTTAATTCCTGTGAGATCTCCAAATCAGGTATGTGATTACTCTCATAGCTAATCGCTTTAGTTTCATAGATATTTTAGTGGTTTTATTGGTTTCTTGGAAATAACTACTTGGTTGACTTATATTTCATGCAACTGTAAAGTGACTATGACTATCATCATAAATATATGTGCATGACTAGCTCAGATTCTAGTCCTACAATGTAGAATTGATGATGATGAGGAGATGGATGACCTAGTACACGGTCTACCCATGGGGTAGAATCATCAGGTTATCATGAGTCGATGTGTTGGTCTACCCTTGGGTAGGACCATACGACTACACAACCCTAGGTCGTAGTCTACATATATGGTAGGATCATAGGGGATATTTGGGATCTACCATATAAGAGAGGTAGTATCCATGTCCACTGTTGTGACGACCGTCTCGCGAAAATAAGATTAACTAATGCAGAAGCGTTCATCAAGCAGCGGATTAGAGAAAATCACTAAAAATTAAAACTTTTTGCAAAGAAATCCACACATAGGAAAACTCTTTCATTCAGAACCAAAGTAAAACTTTACATCCTGGTTCATATATATACATCTCATGTACTTTTGCTTCTCGAGGAATACAAATATTAACTACTCTATCTTAACTGTACACAGGTAGTATAAAACCCTCGAGGCACTAATACCAAAATCTCGAAATCACTAACTACTACTACTCCGAGGACCTGAGAGTACAGAGACGACACATAGGACTTCTATATACATCAAAACATGACATGACAGTCAATGTCTCCACCTGAGACTTTATTGCTGTCCCTGCTACTGCTGCTGTTGTCCTTCACCTCCTAAAGGATTCCTGTCTCCTCGTCCACGTTCACCTAAAAAAATGTGGTTCCCACGGGGGTGAGACAATTATAAAAATTGCCCCAGCGAGAGATATAACTCTCCGCCAGAAACATTATTATTGCAACTTGAGAAGATGAATATGAACATGAGAATCATATCTATTTGACAGCAATTATTTTAATGTCTAACAGATTAGAACATTATTCTATATCAGAAGCATTATGTTATTACTTGATAGAATTAACATGTCACTTATCCTTTAATGAATAGGAAGAACATGTATAACATCTATTCAAGCAACAGAATCATTACCACTGCATTAACTTTCTTCAGGCTTAGATCATATATCTAAATCCTGGCATTATCAATGTGGAGTCATGGCCCGTAGCCATACTCTTTTCATAAGTGTTGGGATCTTAATCCCTCACTTCACCACTGGGTTTTCTCATCCTTTCACAATTTCAATACCATAACCATGAAATCATGGGTATTCAAACCCTTTGTTCATCACTTGAGTGCTGTTACCTCTTTCTCAGGTAACTAACACCTTTAGGTCATTTAACCAAGGTAAGTATGATACTTGCTACACAAGCATCCATCATGGAACTTGATGCACATCAACTCTCTTGCCACCTCTTACCAGGCACAAGGTATATTATAGCACACAAGGCCCAATAAACAAATTCAAACTAATAACACATCATAGCTCATACCTGGCTATGCTCATCATCTCATGATACCTGCATGGTTAGCACATATAATAGCAGTACATCAATTATCTATCAATACCATGCAAAAACAATGTATTAATAATTCAAGGGTATTACCCTTAATCCTTTACCAGGATTTGGATTTCCATCACACATAGCTCATCAGAACATTGTACATCTTGTCACCTTTCACTAGGCAACAACTTTATTCACATGGCTCACAAAACCATTCACATATTGTCATCTCTCACTAGGCAACAACTTTATTCCCATGGCGCACAAGGTCATTCACATCTTGTCACCTCTCACTAGGCAACAACTTTATTCACATGGCGCACAAGGCCATTCACATCTTGTCACCTCTCACTAGGCAACAACTTAAAACAAAGGCTTACAAGCCCAACTCATCTTGTTACTTCTTTCTCAATAACAAAAACATAATGGCACATATGGCCAATCAATTCTTATCAAATAAACATCATAGCTCATACCTGGCTATGATCATCAACTCATGAGACCTGCATGATTGCCACACATGATAATAGACTTATCAAGTTCACAACACATCATGCAATATAGGGTAACACCACTATTCCCTTACCAGGGTTAGGGTTTACCATCAATTAGGGCTTTCTCTCACATATCATTACCCTACATTAAGAATAGGGTTTTCCATTATTAACCATTTAGGTTTTCAAGATCATATTATCAATGATCAAACCCTAGTTCATTGCTCCCCACATCTAGGAGCCAACATTTATACCATAAGTATTTAATCATACTTATTTATTATCATCAATTATCATTAAATGATTATCATCACAAGGTATGAGTATCTCTCTCATCCTTAAGTTGAGAATTAACAAAACGACCATGTTAGGTCACTTTCAATTCAGCTCTAAGTCAAGCATAGGCCACCACGACCGTGCTACCTTGCACGGTCGTGCAAAGTGAAGCTACCACGGCCGTGCTACCCTGTACGGTCGTGCAGAGTAAAGTCGCCACGACCGTGCTACCTTGCACGGTCGTGCTAAATAGGATCATCACATGAATCATATATATATATGAATTCTATAATTTGATCCTTTCAACTTGATTAGGTCACATCAACCCTTCAATCATATGCATACAACTATGATTAACATAGGGTACCATGTCATTGGTCCTATAAGCAATTAGGGATGCATTCCCAATTAGGGTTTCTCATGAAATCACCCACAATTATGGTTCCACATGGATGCACCCTCAATTAGGGTTTCACTTGGAATCACCCTCAACTAGGGTTTCAAATGGAATCACCCTCAACTAGGGTTTCACATGGAATCACCCTCAACTAGGGTTGAATTCAATAACCATGTCAATTAGAGTTTATGTTCATGTTTAGGGTTTCATGATCTCTTTGGTTAAGGATCATAACCCTTATACACCACATGATTCATATTCATGTATGAATTCATGCTATCAGCATCTTAACTTGATTAGGTCATATCAACTCTTCAGTCGAGTACATACAACTATGATTAACATAGTGTATCAAGTCATTGATCCTATAAGCAATTAGGGATTCATCCCTTAATTGGCACTAAATCACTTAGGTACTATTATGGTTTCAACCTTTGTACCTTCATTTATGACCATTACCAATCATCATTGGATCAATAGAACATTCATCATCTTAATTCTCAAAAATTGAATTACATTGGACCTCCATTACATAAGGTATCCAAATGAATTAGGGTTTCCAATGTTGATTCCTTCAATCATTGGATTCATGGAACCAATCATCAATTGGACCTACCCTCATACTTCAATTGAGTTTAATAGGTCAACCTTCAACTGATTTGACCCTCAATTGACCCTCAATTGATCATCAATTGGGGTTGGAATCAATTGAATTAGGGTTTAGAATCAATGAACCTTCAATATTCATCAATGTGTAACTAGTTACTTCATAACTATTGAACCACCATTCAAATGGGGTATGACCTCACCCCAAACGGTCTTGAGGTCGTTTGGATGACCTCCAAATGGTCTTGAGACCGTTTGCCCATCATATCACTCAAATACAAGCAATCTAATTAGGGTTTGGTTCATTGAAGTGCTCACCAAATCAGCAATCTATTGCAGATCAACTTGATATCTTTAGACCTTCAACCACTGAACTATACTCAACCCTAGACATCCTAACGGTCTTGGGTGACCACCAAACGGTCTTGAGGTCGTTTGGATGACCTCCAAACGGTCTTGAGACCGTTTGCCCATCATATCACTCAAATCCAAGCAATCTAATTAGGGTTTGGTTCATTGAAGTGCTCACCAAATCAGCAATCTATTGCAGATCAACTTGATATCTTTAGACCTTCAACCACTGAACTATACTCAACCCTAGACCTCCAAATGGTCTTGGGTGACCACCAAACGGTCTTGAGGTCGTTTGGATGACCTCCAAACGGTCTTGAGACCATTTTCCCATCCAAACTTTGGACTCTAGTGAAAATTCATCATGGATTGGTCTATCAAGTTGATCAACAAATCAGCATTTAGTTGCAGTATGATTTGGTACCTTTGGACCTTCAATTGGTCAACTCTACTTGACCCCAGACCTCCAAACGGTCGTGGGGTGATCCCCAAACGGTCTAGAGACCGTTTGGGCTAATCAACCCAAAATCTCAACTTAACTCATTGGAATTTCAGCACTATTTTCAATTAGGGTTTGCCTAATTGATTAGCCTTCAACTCATGATCCCTTTTGAGTTAACCCCTCAAATTTGGAGGGTCATTAACCAACATCATTAGAAACAGTAATCCCAAACGGTCAACGCTTGGTCAACGCACTCAAACGGTCTTGAGACCGTTTGCCCAAAACGTTCAATTAAATCTGATTGAAACTCAGCACTTAATCCAATTAGGTTTCCCTACTTGATTAGGCTTCCACTCACGATTCCTTTGGAGTTAATCCCTCAAATTTGGAGGGTTATTAATAAAAATAATTATGAACAGGAATCCCAAACGGTAAATGCTTGGTCAACCATCTCAAACGGTCTTGAAACCGTTTTCTCAACCAGGTCAAGTTAATCAGGTTGAAAATCAGCACATAATTCAATTCGATTGCCTAATTGATTGGCCTTCAACTCTCGATGCCTTTGGAGTTAATCCATCAAATTTGGAGGGTTATCAGCCTACATAATTAGGAACAACATTCCCAAACGGTCAACGCTTGGTCAACCATCTCAAATGGTCTTGAGACCGTTTTCTCCCAAACGGTCTCAAACCGTTTGCCCTTAAACGGTTTGCTGAAACCGCATAGCCAATCAAATTAAAACAATTTGGAGTAGCTATCAAAACGGTTTTGCTTGGTAATTTTCTTTGGATAAGCATCTAGGATGATTTCATCATCCCCTTCCTTCGAACAACCAAGAACAGCAACCGTTCTTGATGGAAATTGCAGCAAAGAAACAAGAGTGTATCAAATTGAAGAAATCAATCAACAAAGCATAGAGAATTGATGCAATAGCAATGTTTAAGGGTTTGAGTTATAAAACCCGCCTCCAATTGAGCTCTAAAGCTCCAAGCTCACGCCATTAATGGTGGATGAAGCTCTAGAAACTCCCCCTAGTCTCTTTCTCAACCTTTTGATTGCAAAAGTTGGCTAGGGTTGAAGAGGAGATCGAAATAAGAAGGAATCCATAATTTATTTTTGATTTCCACCATGAAATCAAGGAAAAGGAAGGTCAAGAGCTTACCAACAGGTTGGGAGGTGTCCTCCTGCTCCTCCCTAGCTCCTTGGTCGGTTTTGCAATCAAGGGAAAGAAGAAAATCTGAAATAGCCTTTCATTTGTCTTGAAAAAGGCACTTTTATAAGGAAATTGATGAGAGAGAAAATGCATTATTAAAATGCATTAAATTCCAAAAATATGGCCGCCTCTTCCCCCTCAAATCCCTTAAGTACGTGGCACCTTCATTTGCCTTTAATTCTCCTTCATTATCCTAGATTTAAAGAAAATCAAATTAAGCACCTTAATGCTTATTATATTAGTATCCATATGTGAGTGGGTTTTCTTTTTCTTATAATAAGGTGAGTGGAATTTCACCTACTTAGGATATTTTCGTTCCTTATCTTTGCAAAGGAACGTTCATCCTTATTCAAAATCAACCCAAAACATTTTGGTTGAAAGCCCTTCAATTATTTTTATTCATTTTTGCCCTAAATCAAATTAGGGTTTCAATTAGGCATTAATCTTGATTATTTTAATATCAAGATTCTCTCTCCTCCAACTTAATTCAAATGAGGCACCCATATCATTTTATTTTCTCTACATGTTTCCAAGATACATTAGGGACCTTATTGAAGTGGTAATTTGCATATTGAACCCTAGGTCTTGGGTAAATTGCACTTTTCACCAAAACTAGGTTTTAATGCACAACACTGCTTTACAAGCTTAATCTTGGTGCCCAAGCTTGTGAAAACCATACCACTACATCATATTCATTCTTATGTTGTCTCAACATCATAGGAACATCTTATCATGCAACATTTGCAAATTAACCCCTCAACTTGGGTAATTTGCACTTTAGTCCAAAATAAGCAAACATTGCTTCAACATTGTTCAAACAGGACCAAAATTGAAACATATGTTTCTCATAAGCCCTAATTACTTTTCACAAGATAAGATTAAGAATCTATTTAACCTTATTAAGCAAAACAATCTAGGGTTAATTCATAACCCAGGTCAGGGATGTTACAATTGCAGGGACGAAACAAAGGCAAGGATATGCGGGGATTGAGTAGTTACGTTTAAGACATAAAGTTTGATTTGTTAAATCATAATTTTCATTACAATATGTTGTCACAATTAGATGCAAAGTTTTGGTTTCCACCACATACCGGTATAATTCATTATACTGACCGACGTTTTGTTTGTCGATGTTTTAGGAATACATGAAAGTAGATGAACATGTAAAGTGGCATAAGAGGAATAAGGCTAGATAAATATTGGAGGATTTAGTTAGATAGAACTCTACTTTGGGTAAACTTCCAATTCCTATACTTTGCAATGTATGTGAAAAGAAATTTTTTATCTTTCTTTAAGCTTAATATTTGGTAGAATTTATTAATTATTTTTTATTATTTGCAAAACTATTGATCAGGTTTTGGGATAACAAAACCAGCCTCTTGGTCTTCCTTAATTGGGGGTTACTGAGGGGTGGGGTTGTTACACTTGACCTCTACCTATGGGCCTAAAAGGTCCTGCATGAGAAGTATGTCAACACACACTGTATTGATGCTATTATGCTACTTCATATTCTCCTCTACAAATTGGATGTCTTCTAGTCTAAAATATTATAGTGCACCCTCATATGTCCAAGATAATGATAATAGTATCATGACTTTTGTGCCAATCCTTGGGACCACAAAAGCCCTATCTCCGATATAGACCTAGTGTTGGGTATATCCCAGATGGAACTATACCTCTCACACAGACTCTACTAGATGACCATTGTTCTTGTTGGTGATGTATTCATGGATATCATGTTATTGAACTTGACTGGGACTGCCAATATTGTGGTCTTAAAGGCCCTGAAAACCATATCTTCTTAGGACTCCCAAAAAACTATCCTAGAAACTTTTTTGTCCTCTTCTTGGCATGACTATCTCTGATATTGACTGAGGTCCTCTTTGTCCTTGTCACATACTCCACAAAGGTGTAAATCCTCTCACGAGAATCCAAAGTCAATGGTCAATGCCAAAAGAGTGATGTCACTCAAAATCCAAAAATTTGAATCAAATCAAAGCACAACACCACATGCATGAACCACATAGTAATGTCATGAGTAAATTGTTTCCAAACACCACTATCCATTTTAATTCAATGTATTGGTCTAAAAAGTGATTCATAACATGATGCATCACATTTGTAACTCACATGACTTGCACTAGCAAAAAGACAAAATGCCACAAACATGAGACTTCAACAGGCAACAACATATATAGTTTTAAAATGGTGGTGTTGTTAAAGGATGTACATGTATCATATTACAACACTCATAACTCTGACTCTAAAGACCGTACACATATAAACACGAACCAAGTAAGACACACGATACCACAAGAACACAACATGCAAGTATGGGAGAGTACATAAACAATTATGACTCTTTCCTGACACACTTTATGTCAAAACATGGTCACAAAAATGTCATCTACCTTTGATATTCCTTCACTAAAACATCACCCACCTCTATATCTTAAATCCTTCTCTCTTCTTATTGATTTTATCTATCACTATTGGGATACTTGGGTGCTCACCTTAAAAGTGTGGAAAAAACATAGGGATGAAACCCCAAGTCCTAACCAAGCCTGACAATTGGTCAGGTTTTCTGGACCTGACCCAAACAAATTTTACACAAAATGGGCTCGAACCTACAAATACCCAACCCAGAGTAGACCCTGACTAAATGGACCAGGACCTAGCAGACCTGAGCCAATACTTACCGGACCAGATTGGACCTTAAAACATAAAAATTGCTCTACTACAAATAATAGGTAAAGAAGTATTGCAAACCTAAAACACGACTCGACCAGACATGACCCAACTAGAAAAAATCAGGCCTGACCCTAAACCGAATAAAATGGAATTGACCCGACATGACTTTAAAATTGGATAGACACAAAAAACTCCAAATTTTGGGTCATGCCATGTAGGGTTGGGTATTTTTTCCACCCTTGATCCCAATGTTAAATTCTCAGAGAAAAACTAAAAGGAATGAATATAAAGTAAAATGCATAGTAATTACTAGTATACCCGAAGGTACACTCTTACGCATCCTTGGTGGTATAGTTGCTATCTACAAGTCTTTTCAGATACCAAAATGTACTATAAGTACTAATTATTAACCATCCAAGGAAAAACCAAGTTTAAAATTAAAAAAATCCTACATACTATGCTACACGAATATGGTGTTTTTTAATGCGCTAGGCTCTATGAGGAATACCACCCTAACAACTAAATAGATGATATCCAGCCATTTGGGCCATCGATATAAGATCTAAGTAAATCTATATTTTCTTGACCTCTCCCCAGAACCTCAGGTTGAAGCAAGTTATCATTAAGGTAGAAAGCATGCCAGCTAACCTATCAAGGATATATATATACATACATATATATATATATATATGTATGTATGTATGTATATATGTATATATATATATATAAGCTTGTTCAGCACCATAGACCAACCCTTGGTACACATGTCTGAACTTCACACAAGATTGAATAGCCACTCTTCACTATACATCTTATTTTTTGTATAATTCAAGAAAAATATCTTAAAGATTATAGGATGTTCTCTTCTTAATGTAACCACATATTCACTAATATATGGCTCTGAGTATCTACTCATTGTTTCAAATTGATACATAATTAATTTATTTTCCCATCCCTCCTAATGACCCAAGGGGATGTCTCTAAGTACTCATGGCTATACTTATATTTCTCAATTCAGTTGTGTTCATCCCCATACGATTACATCAACCAAATCAGAATATAGCCTATCAAAAGATCAATAAAAATAAGAATTAAATTATTTTAGATGATGTAAACATTCACCAATCATGACCTAAATTCATAATGTAACATCGGTAACAAGTTTTCAAAAATCATAGGTTGTCATACCTTTGGTACTTCTAGGCCAACCAGGCGAAGAGAAAGCACATGCCATTTTTTTTCCATAAAGGTGACACCATTTTATATGCTAAAAACATAGTATAAGAAATATGATTCCATGCATATGTAATAACCATACAATAGTTATATCCAAGCCATAAGATGATATATATTTAACATGCATGGCAAATTCCATGCTAGGGAGAAAAGCCTAGAAAAATCTTGCCTTCATAACTCATTAACTTGCTCTAAAATGGTAGATGAAATGTACCTATGTCACAAAAAGATAACATATGTATGTAACACTAACATGAAAGTATATAAACTTGTTGCTTAAGACCCAAGATACTTACAACATTAGTTTTAAGCAGATCAAAGGTATACAATGTCTAGATCCACCACATGCAAGGTAAAGGGAATTAATAAATGAAGTACATATTACATCACTCACCTAGAATAGAAGAAATGAGTCATGTACAAATAGCTATTATGAAGGCACCAACTTAATGACAAACTCCAATATTGAAGGTAACTCTTCTAAGGTTTGAGATACTCTCCTTCACCAGTGCACCAACATCACTGATGTACAGATGTAAATAACTAAATAGATAAGATAAAAGGTGGAAGCATGGTGTGAGGATATTCAGTCTATGCCCCAATCAAATACCACCTAGAAAGCATATTAGATAAACTATGATATCTGAGCATAATGGAGGGGTATCATGACTCAAGGGAAGGATGGTGACTGAGGGTGCGAAGGGGACTGAGGGTGCAACTGAGAAGGAAACTGAGAGTATAACTGGAGGGTGCCGCTGATCAGTTTCTGATGATCAACCTCAGATATGGAGGCCTAAGGGTGAGGGTATTGTAGATCTTGCTCAATAGAATGAGTGGTTTGATAGTTCTAATAAGAAAATCTATGAGTCCTCTCTATATGGGGTTGATGTCAATGTGGTGGATGACAAAATGGTTTATCCTAAGGAGGAAGGAATTGAAAATTCCCTGAGGTGGAGTTGTTGTTTGGCGGCTTACGTGATTGACTTCAGGCACCATTTGCCTACTATTGAGGGATACTTTAATTGTCTATGGAATCATGTCAGAAGTATTGAATTTTTAGGGTGTGGTGATGGCTTGTTCATTATCAGATTCTCAAATTAGATTGGTTTGGATTTCACCTTCAAGTCGGGTCCATGATTTGTAAAGAATAGACTGTTGGTATTGTTCCATTGGAAGCCTGGATATCCTCTTGAATGCTTGTTTTCGAAGAATGTACTGATTTGGGTTCACATTTACCATCTTCCATTGGATTTGTGGGACAACCACATGTTTGAGAGAATTGGTTCCTTCTTGGGTGACCCGCGGTGTGCTGAGAAACTAGGTCCTGTTTGAGGATTGAGTTTGGTTGGATTCAGTTTCTTATGTTCTCTGATTCTTCTTTTCCAGATCATATCATGATAGAAAGTGACGTTGGTGATTTGCATAGAATTGAGTTGTGCTATGAATGAATTCCTACAATTTGCTTAGTTTGCTCTTTCTTCAATCTTTATGATGATTTTTGTAAGTTTTCAGTATCTAAGAATATTGCAAAACAACTTTGGAAGGTCAAGAAACCTAAACACGCCTGTGTTTCCACTATGGGGGGTGATAATAGGGAGGATCTCCATAGTCATTTGTCAGATATACCTACATATCTTATAGAAAATGAATTTGTCTAAGGTCTTCTGTGTAGGGTTGGAGGTAGAGGTATACCCTCATCTTTGATTTTTGTCATTCATAATAGTACATTTATTTCTGGTTCAAAAGGCACTTTCCTCTATCCTACTAAATTTGCAAAGAAAGTCAATGGTGGTATTATCCATCGCTTATCTACTTTGGGTTTCTCTCCTATGTATACTAATGTTGGTGTTCTTGAAGTCATTATCAAAGAAGATTTTTTTGAGGCCGACACCTCAACAACCCCCCACCAAGATGTTTGAATATTTCCATATCTCCTTCTAGAATGTAAGAGGCATTAGAAATAAGTTGCAGGGTGTCCAATAGGAGGTTCGTAGGCTGGCGTGTGATATTGTTGTGCTCAATGAAACTAAGCTGAGAAAGAATAAGGCTGGTAAGGTCATGGGTAAGTATTTTCCCCAATACAACTGGATCTCGAATCATGACTCCCATGTGCTTGGGAGGGTTTTTTATCTATGGAATGAGGATGCCTGTATTGTTGCTAAGGTGTTTGAGAACTATCAACTAGTTCATGCTAAAGTTACTAATACTAGAAGTGGTTCTTTTTTCTATACCTCTACTGTTTATGGACATAACTTAGATCTAGATAGAGTCAAATTGTGGGATGCCCTGGAAGATATTAGTTTGTCCATTTTTTATCCCTAGATTGTTCTAGGGGATTTTAACTCTGTTAGGAAAGCTAATGAGAAGATTGATTGGAATCCCCCTTCTCCCAAGTCTATGGAGGATTTCAATAGTTGTATTATGCATTTTGGTTTGACTGAGTTGGACCTGCATAGTCCATATTTTACCTGGGATAATCATCAAGATGACACTGATATTTGTACTTCAAAGATTGATAAAATCTTATATAATTCAAGTTTCTTGAATCTCATTGTTGACTTCTTTGGCTATGTTCTTTCTAATATTGTCAGCGATCATAGGATTATTTCTATTAAGTTGGGAAAAGAGAGAAAAGTTAAATCCCCTTTTCATTTCATTAGTTCCTGGGTTTCTCACAATGGACTCATGGATATAGTTAGCAAATCCTAGAATATGGAGGTTGAGGGATGTTCTATGTTTAAAGTCTACATAAAGTTTTCTAAGCTCAGATATAATCTTTGTGAATGGAATATTTCTACTGTTGGTAATATTTATGAATATGCAAAAATGACATCTTCTAAAGCCCTTAAAGCTCAGTTTAAGGTTGAGGTTGACCCATTAAATCCTGCTCTTGTTTCCAAAGCAAAATATCTTCATGCTATTGTTAAGAGGGAGGTTGATCTTGAAGAGTTGTTGTATAAACGAAAATCCAGAGTTTAGTGGTTAAAGGAAGGGGATTCCAATTCAATTTTTTTCTATTCCTCTTTAAATATTAGAAGACAAAGACATCATGTGAGGTCCTTGGTTATCGATGGCTCTCTTAATAGTATATCAATGATATTAAAAAGTTTGTTGGTGGTTTTTACTCAGAATTGTTTAACAATGAATCTGAAGGTGTTGTTTGGCCAGGTGCTTGGTCAGGTAAATCTTTGAGTAATAACCAAGAAAATTAGAATTATTGTTGATGTTACCCAAAAAGAAATTGATGATGTTGTAAGCTGTAACATCCCTGACCTGGGTTATGAATTAACCCTAGATTTGTTTTTTGCTTAATAAGGTTGAGTAGATTCTTAATCTTATCTTGGGAAAAGTAATTAGGGCTTATGAGAAACATATGTTTCAATTTTGGTCTTGTTTGAACAATGTTGAAACAATGTTTGCTTATTTTGGACCAAAGTGCAAATTACCCAAGTTGAGGGGTTAAATTGAAATGTTGCATGGTAAGATGTTCCTCTGATATTGAGACATCATAAGAATGAATATGATGTAGTGGTATGGTTTTCACAAGCTTGGGCACCAAGATTAAGCTTGTAAAGAAGTGTTGTGCATTAAAACCTAGTTTTGGTGAAAAGTGCAATTTACCCAAAACCTAGGGTTCAATATGCAAATTACCACTTCAATAAGGTCCCTAATGTTTCTTGGAATCATGTAGAGCAAATAAAATGAGATGGGTGCCTCATTTAAATAAAGTTGGAGGAGAGAGAATCTTGATATTAAAATAATCAAGATTAATGCCTAATTGAAACCCTAATTTGATTTAGGGCAAAAATGAATAAAAATAATTGAAGGGCTTTCAACCAAAATGTTTTGGGTTGATTTTGAACTAGGATGAACGTTCCTTTTACAAGATAAGGAACGAAAATATCCTAAGTAGGTGAAATTCCACTCACCTTATTATAAGAAAAAGAAAACCCACTCACATATGGATATTAATATAATAAGCATTAAGGTGCTTAATTTGATTTTCTTTAAATCAAGGATAATGAAGGAGAATTAAAGGCAAAGTAAGGTGCCTCGTCCTTAAGGTATTTGAGGGGGAAGAGGCGGCCATATTTTTGGAATTTAATGCATTTTAATAATGTATTTTCTCTCTCATCAATTTCCTTATAAAAGTGCCTTTTTCAAGCCAAATGAAAGGCTATTTCGGATTTTTTTTCTTTCCCTTGCTTGCAAAACCGACCAAGGAGCTAAGGTGGAGCAGGAGGACGCCTCCCAACCTGTTGGTAAGCTCTTGACCTTCGTTTTCCTTGATTTCATGGTGGAAATCAAAAATAAATTATGGATTCCTTCTTATTTCGATCTCCTCTTCAACCCTAGCCAACTTTTGCAATCAAAAGCTTAAGGACGAGCCTAGGGGGAGTTGCTAGAGCTTCATCCGCCATTAATGGCGTGATCGTGGAGCTTTGGAGCTCAATTGGATGCGGGTTTTATAACTCAAACCCTTAAACATTGCTATTGCATCAATTCTCTATGCTTTGTTGATTGATTTCTTCAATTTGATACACTCTTGTTTCTTTGTTGCAATTTCCATCAAGAACGGTTGCTGTTCTTGGTTGTTCGAAGGAAGGGGATGATGACATCATCCTATATGCTTATCCAAAGAAAATTACCAAGCAAAACCGTTTCTATAGCTACTCCAAATCGTTTTAATTTGATTGGCTATGCGGTTTCAGCAAACCGTTTAAGGGCAAACGGTTTGAGACCGTTTGGGAGAAAACGGTTTCAAGACCGTTTGAGATGGTTGACCAAGCGTTGAACGTTTGGGGATTGTGTTCCTAATTATGTAGGCTGATAACCCTCCAAATTTGAGGGATTAACTCCAAAGGAATCGAGAGTTGAAGGCCAATCAATTAGGCAATCAGATTGAATTATGTGCTGATTTTCAACCTGATTAACTTGACCTGGTTGAGCAAACGGTTTCAAGACTGTTTGAGATGGTTGACCAAGCATTTACCGTTTGGCATTCCTGTTCATAATTATGTTTATTAATAACCCTCCATATTTGTGGGATTAACTCCAAAGGAATAGTGAGTTGAAGCCTAATCAATTAGGGAAACCTAATTGGATTAAGTGCTGATTTTCAATCTGATTTAATTGAACGTTTTGGGAAAACAGTCTCAAGACCATTTGAGTGCGTTGACCAAGTGTTTACCGTTGGGGATTACTGTTCCTAATGATGTTGGTTAATGACCCTCCAATTTTGAGGTGTTAACTCAAAAGGGATCATGAGGTGAAGGCTAATTAATTAGGAAAACCCTAATTGAAAATAGTGCTGAAATTCCAATGAGTTAAGTTGAGATTTTGGGTTGATTAGCCCAAACGGTCTCAAGACCGTTTGGGGATCACCCAAACGGTCTCAAGACCTTTTGGGGATAACCCCAAGACCGTTTGGAGGTCTGGGGTCAAGTATAGTTGACCAATTGAAGGTCCAAAGGTACCAAATCATACTGCAACTAAATGCTGATTTGTTGATCAACTCGATAGACAAATCCATGATTAATTTTCACTAGAGTCCAAAGGTTGGATGGGCAAATGGTCTCAAGACCATTTAGTGGTCATCCAAATGATCTCAAGACCGTTTGTTGGTCACCCAAGACCGTTTGGAGGTCTAGGGTTGAGTATAGTTCAGTGGTTGAAGGTCTAAAGATATCAAGTTGATCTGCAATAGATTGCTGATTTGCTGAGCACTTCAATGAACCAAACCCTAATTAGATTGCTTGGATTTGAGTGATATGATGGGAAAATGGTCTCAAGACCGTTTGGTGGTCATCCAAACGACCTCAAGATCGTTTGGTGGACACCCAAGACCGTTTGGAGGTCTAGGGTTGAGTATAGTTCAGTGGTTGAAGGTCTAAAGATATCAAGTTGATCTGCAATAGATTGCTGATTTGGTGAGCACTTCAATGAACCAAACCCTAATTAGATTGCTTGGATTTGAGTGATATGATGGGCAAACGGTCTCAAGACCGTTTGGAGGTTATCCAAACGACCTCAAGACCGTTTGGTGGTCACCCAAGACCGTTTGGAGGTCTAGGGTTGAGTATAATTCAGTGGTTGAAGGTCTAAAGATATCAAGTTGATCTGCAATAGATTGCTGATTTGGTGAGCACTTCAATGAACGAAAACCTAATTAGATTTCATGGATTTGAGTGATATGATGGGCAAACGGTCTCAAGACCGTTTGGAGGTCATCCAAACGACCTCAAGACCGTTTGGGGTCAGGTCATACCCCATTTGAATGGTGGTTCAATAGTTATGAAGTAACTAGTTACACATTGATGAATATTGAAGGTTCATTGATTCTAAACCCTAACTCAATTGATTCCAACCCCAATTGATGATCAATTGAGGGTCAATTGAGGGTCAAATCAGTTGAAGGTTCACCTATTAAACTCAATTGAAGTATGAGGGTAGGTCCAATTGATGATTGGATCCATGAATCCAATGATTGAAGGAATCAACATTGAAAACCCTAATTCATTTGGGTACCTTATGTAATGGAGGTCCAATGTAATTCAATCTTTGGGAAGTAAGATGATGAATGTACTATTGATCCAATGATGATTAATAATGATAATCAATGAAGGTACAAAGGTTGAAACCCTAATAGTACCTAAGTGATTAAGTGCCAATTAAGGGATGAATCCCTAATTGCTTATAGGATCAATGACTTGATACACTATGTTAATCATAGTTGTATGTACTCGACTGAAGAGTTGATATGACCTAATCAAGTTACGAAGCTGATAGCATGAATTCATACATGAATATGAATCATGTGGTGTATAAGGGTTATGATCCTTAACCAAAGAGATCATGAAACCGTAAACATGAACATAAACTCTAATTGACAGGGTTATTGAATTCAACCCTAGTTGAGGGTGATTCCATGTGAAACCCTAGTTGAGGGTGATTCCATGTGAAACCCTAGTTGAGGGTGATTCAATGTGAAACCCTAGTTGAGGGTG
Source organism: Alisma plantago-aquatica (assembly GCA_963693085.1). NCBI lineage: Eukaryota > Viridiplantae > Streptophyta > Magnoliopsida > Alismatales > Alismataceae > Alisma > Alisma plantago-aquatica. Next base: position 1,477,264,340 of record OY856411.1, on the reverse strand, counting down.
ATTCCATGTGAAACCCTAGTTGAGGGTGATCCAATGTGAAACCCTAGTTGAGGGTGATTCCATGTGAAACCCTAGTTGAGGGTGATTCCATGTGAAACCCTAATTGAGGGTGAATCCATGTGGAACCCTAATTGTGGGTGATTTCATGAGAAACCCTAATTGGGAATGCATCCCTAATTGCTTATAGGACCAATGACTTGGTACCCTATGTTAATCATAGTTGTATGCATATGATTGAAGGGTTGATGTGACCTAATCAAGTTGAAAGGATCAAATAATAGAATTCATATATATAAATATGATTCATGTGATGATCCTATGTAGCACGACCGTGCAAGGCAGCACGGCCGTGGTGACTTTACTCTGCACGACCGTACAGGGTAGCACGGCCGTGGTAGCTTCACTTTGCACGACCATGCAAGGTAGCACGGCCGTGGTGGCCTATGCTTGACTTAGAGCTGAATTGAAAGTGACCTAACATGGTCGTTTTGTTAATTCTCAACTTAAGGATGAGAGAGATACTCATACCTTGTGATGATAATCATTTAATGATAATTGATGAGAATAAATAAGTATGATTGAATACTTATGGTATAAATGTTGTCTCCTAGATGTGGGGAGCAATGAACTAGGGTTTGATCATTGATAATATGATCTTGAAAACCTAAATGGTTAATAATGGAAAACTCTATTCTTAATGAAGGGTAATGATATGTGAAAGAAAGCCTAATTGATGATAAACCCTAACCCTGGTAAGGGAATAGTGGTGTTACCCTGTATTGCATGATGTGTTGTGAACTTGATAAGTCTATTATCATGTGTGACAATCATGCAGGTCTCATGAGGTGATGATCATAGCCAGGTATGAGCTTTGATGTTTATTTGATAAGAACTGATTGGACATATGTGCCATTATGTTTTTGTTACTTGGAAAGAAGTAACAAGATGAGTTGGGCTTGTAAGCCTTTGTTTTAAGTTGTTGCCTAGTGAGAGGTGACAAGATGTGAATGGCCTTGTGCGCCATGTGAATAAAGTTTTTTCCTAGTGAGAGGTGACAAGATGTGAATGGTTTTGTGAGCCATGGGTCATGGAAACCCAAATCCTGGTAAAGGATTAAGGGTAATACCCTTAAATTATTAATACATTGTTTTTGCATGGTATTGATAGATAATTGGTGTACTGCTATTATATGTGCTAACCATGCAGGTATCATGAGATGATGAGCATAGCCAGGTATGAGCTATGATGTGTTATTAGTTTGAATTTGTTTATTGGGCCTTGTGTGCTATAATATACCTTGTGCCTGGTAAGAGGTGGCAAGAGAGTTAATGTGCATCAAGTGCCATGATGGATGCTTGTGTAGCAAGTATCATACTTACCTTGGTCAAATGACCTAAAGGTGTTAGTTACCTGAGAAAGAGGTAACAGTGCTCAAGTGATGAACAAAGGGTTTGAATACCCATGATTTCATGGTTATAGTATTGAAATTGTGAAAGGATGAGAAAAACCCAGTGGTGAAGTGAGGGATTAAGATCCCAACACTTATGAAAAGAGTATGGCTACGGGCCATGACTCCACATTGATAATGCCAGGCTTTAGATATATGATCTAAGCCTGAAGAAAGTTAATGTAGTGGTAATGATTATGTTGTTTGAATAGATGTTATACATGTTCTTCCTATTCATTAAAGGATAAGTGACATGTTAATTCTATCAAGTAATAACTACAATGCTTCTGATATAGAATAATGTTCTAATCTGTTAGACATTAAAATATTTGCTGTCAAATAGATATGATTCTCATGTTCATATTCATCTTCTCAAGTTGCAATAATAATGTTTATGGCGAAGAGTTATATCTCTCGTTGGGGCAATTTTGATAATTGTCTCACCCCCGTGGGAACCACATTTTTTTTAGGTGAACACAGACGAGGAGACAAGAATCCTTTAGGAGGTTAAGGACAACAACAGCAGTAGCAGGGACAGCAGTAAAGTCTCAGGTGGAGACATTGACTGTCATGTCATGTTCAGATGTATATAGAAGTCCTATGTGTCGTCTCTGTACTCTCAGGTCCTCGGAGTAGTAGTAGTTAGTGATTTCGAAATTTTGGTATTAGTGCCTCGAGGGTTTTATACTACCTGTGTACAGTTAAGACAGAGTAGTTAATATTTGTATTCCTCGAGAAGCAAAAGTACATGAGATGTATATATATGAACCAAGATGTAAAGTTTTACTTTGGTTCTGAATGAAAGAGTTTTCCTATGAATGGATCTCTTTGCAAAAAGCTTTAATTTTTAATGATTTTTTTGCTAATCCACTTTTAGTGATTGCTTCCTCTTAGTTAATAATGTTTGTCCGATCGACGTTGTTACAATTGTGGTATCAGAGCTCTAGGTTCGCTGAGTCTACAAAGACATAGGACTAAGGTGGTAGAGTTTGTTCTAAGTGTCTTCCAGTTTATTTGATAGTATCTTCTGCTCACATAGGAGAAGAAGAACTTGGAGATGTCTGGACCACATGAAGAACGTGCTGCTGAGGACAGCACTGCTGCACCAGGAGGAGGTGTAGGAGATCATGAAAGAAAGGAGCCTGTACTAGAACAGCCCCAGTTCAACCAAGCTGACATGGGGAACCCAGCCCTCCAAGCCATGTTTGGGCAGTTTATAGCTGCCATGACTCACATGACAGATAGGATGCAAGTACCTGCACCTAGGGTATCAGCTTACCATGAGGACTATGGAGTCGGCAAGTCTTTTGAGAGACTTCGTCGGGTTGGAGCCATAGATTATGCTGGTACATCTGATCCAACAGATGCTGATTTGTGGCTGACGGAACTGGAAAAGGCTTTCAGGATCCTTGACATTCCTGAAGCTGAGAATGTAAGACATGCTGTATACCTCCTAAAAGGAAGTGCTGGTCATTGGTGGATGATAGAAGAAGATAAAAGACCAGGTGAAGAAGTTGGATGGGAGGTTTTCCGACGAGAATTCGTCAGTAGATACTTCCCTAAAACATATCTAGATGAGAAGATTTCTCAATTTGAGAAGATCAAACAAGGATAGATGAACGTTAGCGAGTATGAAGCTAAGTTCATGGAGCTGTTGCGGTTTTGTCCGCAAATGGCAGTTAATGATGAGGAAAGAAATCGACATTTTGAGAAGGGGTTAAATGTTGAATTAACCACTCTTGTGTCTGCTTTAGAAAATAGGGAGAGGTTTTCCACCTTTGTAGAGTCAGTGAGGAGGATAGAGAGATCTAAAATCAAGAAACGATAGACTAGTGGCAATAAAGAGTACACTCAGACTCAAAAACAAAGTTCTGAAAGTTTTAAGAAATCGAGATATTCTACTCCGAAAGTATCATCAAGATTCCAAACCCAGACACAATGGATGTCAAGTAGGGATAGGGATCATAGTAATATTCCAAATAGAGCCTCCAATATAGCATCAACATCAATAACTGGACCTCACAGACCCTATGTTGCACCTAGGATCTGTTATCAATGTAGACAACCGGGACATCTAGTAAAGGATTGTCCAGGTGAGAATTTAATGATGACTCAACCTCAAGGGCAGAGTCCGCAAGGACCACAAAGGAGGCAGTACTCTAGTAACAACAGAGGATGTGGACATACGTCCCAGACAGGTCAGATGAAATAAAATTCATTTTGATATTTCATTCCATGAATTCTATGTGTTAAAGATATGAAAGTAGTTGTTTTTGAGCTTCCTTTGACTAGCCCTATACTCATGTTCCTTAAAATGCTTTATAACCTCCTTTATCTGTGTGTTGAAAGATGAGATTTAGAAGTGATGCCTGGAGAAAATCTAGGAAATGGAAATCTTGTGTGTACAATGATATGAAAAGTGAGGAATATGATAGCAAATAAAGTGCATACTACCTAATCTCAATACTTATATACCCTGGCCAGGTATATGATCATTGTAGATAAGGCAAGTATGAAACTCTTAGATTGTTATCTTTTTTATTACTCTGATCAAGTAGTCATTATGAAACAATCTAGAGAGTATAATGAGACAAAAGGAAAAGCTATGTGAACATTCCCAATTAAAAGGAAAAGCTATGTGAACATTCCCAATTAAAAGGAAAAGCTATGTGAACATTCCCAACTAAAAGGAAAAGTTATGTGAACATTCCCAACTAAAAGGAAAAGCTATGTGAACATTCCCAACAAAAAGGAAAAGCTATGTGAACATTCCCAACTAAAAGAAAAAGTTATGTGAACATTCCCAACTAAAAGGAAAAGCTATGTGAACAGTCCCAACAAAAAGGAAAAGCTATGTGAACATTCCCAATTAAAAAGGAAAAGCTATGTGAACATTCCCAATTAAAAGGAAAATCTATGTGAACATTCCCAACCAAAAGGAAAAGCTATGTGAACATTCCCGACAAAAAGGAAAAGCTATGTGAACATTCCCAATAAAAAGGAAGAGCTATGTGAACATTCCCAATTACATAGAATTTGCTAAGTGAATTATCTATGTTAGATATATATATATTTTTTTCTTTTGAGAAGTATTCTTGAGTGATTATTGAAGTATGTTCTTTTATGCTTCTTCCTTTCAATGATATGGACATCATATGTTAGGGGTTTATGCTCTGCATAAACATTGATGAGGTTGAGCTAATGAAAGGAGCTTTGTGTGGAATCACAGAGTTCATGGTATCCCCATGATATTAAGATGATATGTAGAGACTTGAGGGCATGATTAATGAACAATCTATCCCTTCTTTTCTTGGGATTTCGAGGACGAAATCCTTATTAGAGGTTTATAATTTGTAACATCCCTGACCTGGGTTATGAATTAACCCTAGATTTTTTTTTTGCTTAATAAGGTTGAGTAAATTCTTAATCTTATCTTGGAAAAAGTAATTAGGGCTTATGAGAAACATATGTTTCAATTTTGGTCTTGTTTGAACGATGTTGAAACAATGTTTGCTTATTTTGGACCAAAGTGCAAATTACCCAAGTTGAGGGGTTAAATTGCAAATGTTGCATGGTAAGATGTTCCTCTGATATTGAGACATCATAAGAATGAATATGATGTAGTGGTATGGTTTTCACAAGCTTGGGCACCAAGATTAAGCTTGTAAAGCAGTGTTGTGCATTAAAACCTAGTTTTGGTGAAAAGTACAATTTACCCAAAACCTATGGTTCAATATGCAAATTACCACTTCAATAAGGTCCCTAATTTTTCTTGGAATCCTGTAGAGCAAATAAAATGAGATGGGTGCCTCATTTGAATTAAGTTGGAGGAGAGAGAATCTTGATATTAAAATAATCAAGATTAATGCCTAATTGAAACCCTAATTTGATTTAGGGCAAAAATGAATAAAAATAATTGAAGGGCTTTCAACCAAAATGTTTTGGGTTGATTTTGAATAAGGATGAACGTTGCTTTGCCAAGATAAGGAACGAAAATATCCTAAGTAGGTGAAATTCCACTCACCTTATTATAAGAAAAAGAAAACCCACTCACATATGGATATTAATATAATAAGCATTAAGGTGCTTAATTTGATTTTCTTTAAATCAAGGATAATGAAGGAGAATTAAAGGCAAAGGAAGGTGCCTCGTCCTTAAGGGATTTGAGGGGGAAGAGGCGGCCCTATTTTTGCAATTTAATGCATTTTAATAATGCATTCTCTCTCTCATCAATTTCCTTATAAAAGTGCCATTTTCAAGCCAAATGAAAGGCTATTTCGGATTTTTTTTCTTTCCCTTGCTTGCAAAACCGACCAAGGAGCTAAGGAGGAGCAGGAGGACGCCTCCCAACCTGTTGGTAAGCTCTTGACCTTCGTTTTTCTTGATTTCATGGTGGAAATCAAAAATAAATTATGGATTCCTTCTTATTTCGATCTCGTCTTCAACCCTAGCCAACTTTTGCAATCAAAAGCTTGAGGACGAGCCTAGGGGGAGTTGCTAGAGCTTCATCCACCATTAATGGAGTGAGCTTGGAGCTTTGGAGCTCAATTGGAGGCGGGTTTTATAACTCAAACCCTTAAACATTGCTATTGCATCAATTCTCTATGCTTTGTTGATTGATTTCTTCAATTTGATACACTCTTGTTTCTTTGCTGCAATTTCCATCAAGAACGGTTTCTGTTCTTGGTTGTTCGAAGGAAGGGGATGATGACATCATCCTGGATGCTTATCCAAAGAAAATTACCAAGCAAAACCGTTTTGATAGCTACTCCAAATCGTTTTAATTTGATTGGCTATGCGGTTTCAGCAAACTGTTTAAGGGAAAACAGTTTGAGACCGTTTGGGAGCAAACGGTTTCAAGACCGTTTGAGATGGTTGACCAAGTGTTGACCGTTTGGGAATTTTGTTCCTAATTATGTAGGCTGATAACCCTCCAAATTTGAGGGATTAACTCCAAAGGAATCGAGAGTTGAAGACCGTTTGGAGGTCATCCAAACGACCTCAAGACCGTTTGGTGGTCACCCAAGACCGTTTGGAGGTCTAGGGTTGAGTATAGTTCAGTGGTTCAAGGTCTAAAGATATCAAGGTGATCTGCAATAGATTGCTGGTTTGGTGAGCACTTCAATGAACCAAACCCTAATTAGATTGCTTGGATTTGAGTGATATGATGGGCAAACGGTCTCAAGACCGTTTGGAGGTCATCCAAACAACCTCAAGACCGTTTGGTGGTCACCCAAGACCGTTTGGAGGTCTAGGGTTGAGTATAGTTCAGTGGTTGAAGGTCTAAAGATATCAAGTTGATCTGCAATAGATTGTTGATTTGGTGAGCACTTCAATGAACCAAACCCTAATTAGATTGGTTGGATTTGAGTGATATGATGGGAAAACGGTCTCAAGACCGTTTGGAGGTCATCCAAACGACCTCAAGACCGTTTGGTGGTCACCCAAGACCGTTTGGAGGTCTAGGGTTGAGTATAGTTCAGTGGTTGAAGGTCTAAAGATATCAAGTTGATCTGCAATAGATTGCTGATTTGGTGAGCACTTCAATGAACGAAACCCTAATTAGATTGCTTGGATTTGAGTGATATGATGGGCAAACGGTCTCAAGACCATTTGGAGGTCATCCAAATAACCTCAAGACCGTTTGGGGTCAGGTCATACCCCATTTGAATGGTGGTTCAATAGTTATGAAGTAACTAGTTACACATTGATGAATATTGAAGGTTCATTGATTCTAAACCCTAATTCAATTGATTCCAACCCCAATTGATGATCAATTGAGGGTCAATTGAGGGTCAAATCAGTTGAAGGTTGACCTTTTAAACTCAATTGAAGTATGAGGGTAGGTCCAATTGATGATTGGATCCATGAATCCAATGATTGAAGGAATCAACATTGAAAACCCTAATTCATTTGGATACCTTATGTAATGGAGGTCCAATGTAATTCAATCTTTGGGAAGTAAGATGATGAATGTACTATTGATCCAATGATGATTAATAATGATAATCAATAAAGGTACAAAGGTTGAAACCCTAATAGTACCTAAGTGATTAAGTGCCAATTAAGGGATGAATCCCTAATTGCTTATAGGATCAATGACTTGATACACTATGTTAATCATAGTTGTATGTACTCGACTGAAGAGTTTATATGACCTAATCAAGTTAAGAAGCTGATAGCATGAATTCATACATGAATATGAATCATGTGGTGTATAAGGGTTATGATCCTTAACCAAAGAGATCATGAAACCCTAAACATGAACATAAACTCTAATTGACAGGGTTATTGAATTCAACCCTAGTTGAGGGTGATTCCATGTGAAACCCTAGTTGATGGTGATTCCATGTGAAACCCTAGTTGAGGGTGATTCAATGTGAAACCCTAGTTGAGGGTGATTCCATGTGAAACCCTAGTTGAGGGTGATCCAATGTGAAACCCTAGTTGAGGGTGATTCCATGTAAAACCCTAGTTGAGGGTGATTCCATGTGAAACCCTATTTGAGGGTGCATCCATGTGGAACCCTAATTGTGGGTGATTTCATGAGAAACCCTAATTGGGAATGCATCCCTAATTGCTTATAGGACCAATGACTTGGTTTCCTATGTTAATCATAGTTGTATGCATATGATTGAAGGGTTGATGTGACCTAATCAAGTTGAAAGGATCAAATAATAGAATTCATATATATAAATATGATTCATGTGATGATCCTATGTAGCACGACCGTGCAAGGCAGTACGGCCGTGGCGACTTTACTCTGCACGACCGTACAGGGTAGCACGGCCGTGGTAGCTTCACTTTGTACGACCATGCAAGGTAGCACGGCCGTGGTGGCCTATGCTTGACTTAGAGCTGAATTGAAAGTGACCAAACATGGTCGTTTTGTTAATTCTCAACTTATGGATGAGAGAGATACTCATACCTTGTGATGATAAGCATTTAATGATAATTGATGAGAATAAATAAGTATGATTGAATACTTATGGTATAAATGTTGGCTCCTAGATGTGGGGAGCAATGAACTAGGGTTTGATCATTGATAATATGATCTTGAAAACCTAAATGGTTAATAATGGAAAACCCTATTCTTAATGAAGGGTAATGATATGTGAAAGAAAGCCTAATTGATGGTAAACCCTAACCCTGGTAAGGGAATAGTGGTGTTACCCTGTATTGCATGATGTGTTGTGAACTTGATAAGTCTATTATCATGTGTGACAATCATGCAGGTCTCATGAGGTGATGATCATAGCCAGGTATGAGCTATGATGTTTATTTGATAAGAACTGATTGGCCATATGTGCCATTATGTTTTTGTTACTTAGAAAGAAGTAACAAGATGAGTTGGGCTTGTAAGCCTTTGTTTTAAGTTGTTGCCTAGTGAGAGGTGACAAGATGTGAATGGCCTTGTGTGCCATGTGAATAAAGTTGTTTCCTAGTGAGAGGTGACAAGATGTGAATGGTTTTGTGAGCCATGTGTGATGGAAACCCAAATCCTGGTAACGGATTAAGGGTAATACCCTTAAATTATTAATACATTGTTTTTGCATGGTATTGATAGATAATTGGTGTACTTCTATTATATGTGCTAACCATGCAGGTATCATGAGATGATGAGCATAGCCAGGTATGAGCTATGATGTGTTATTAGTTTGAATTTGTTTATTGGGCCTTGTGTGCTATAATATACCTTGTGCCTGGTAAGAGGTGGCAAGAGAGTTAATGTGCATCAAGTGCCATGATGGATGCTTGTGTAGCAAGTATCATACTTACCTTGGTCAAATGACCTAAAGGTGTTAGTTACCTGAGAAAGAGGTAACAGTGCTCAAGTGATGAACAAAGGGTTTGAATACCCATGATTTCATGGTTATAGTATTGAAATTGTGAAAGGATGAGAAAACCCAGTGGTGAAGTGAGGGATTAAGATCCCAACACTTATGAAAAGAGTATGGCTACGGGCCATGACTCCACATTGATAATGCCAGGCTTTAGATATATGATCTAAGCCTGAAGAAAGTTAATGCAGTGATAATGATTCTGTTGTTTGAATAGATGTTATACATGTTCTTCCTATTCATTAAAGGATAAGTGACATGTTAATTCTATCAAGTAATAACTACAATGCTTCTGATATAGAATAATGTTCTAATCTGTTAGACATTAAAATATTTCCTGTCAAATAGATATGATTCTCATGTTCATATTCATCTTCTCAAGTTGCAATAATAATGTTTCAGGCGAAGAGTTATATCTCTTGCTGGGGCAATTTTTATAATTGTCTCACCCCCGTGGGAACCACATTTTTTTTAGGTGAACGCGGACGAGGAGACAGGAATCCATTAGGAGGTGAAGGACAACAGCAGTAGTAGCAGGGACAGCAGTAAAGTCTCAGGTGGAGACATTGACTGTCATGTCATGTTCAGATGTATATAGAAGTCCTATGTGTCGTCTCTGTACTCTCAGGTCCTCGGAGTAGTAGTAGTTAGTGATTTCGAGATTTTGGTATTAGTGCCTCGAGGGTTTTATACTACCTGTGTACAGTTAAGACAGAGTAGTTAATATTTGTATTCCTCGAGAAGCAAAAGTACATGAGATGTATATATATGAACCAAGATGTAAAGTTTTACTTTGGTTCTGAATGAAAGAGTTTTCCTATGAATGGATCTCTTTGCAAAAAGCTTTAATTTTTAATGATTTTTTTGCTAATCCACTTTTAGTTATTGCTTCCTCTTAGTTAATAATGTTTGTCCGATCGACGTTGTTACATAAACTCTTTGAAGGAGGACAAGGACCCCAGACCAGATGGTTTCAATAGTTTTTTCCTAAGAAAACTTGGTCTATTGTTGGTGAAGATATTAGTATAGCTATTAAAGATTTTTTTTCAAGAATGGAAAGTTGTGGAAGGAAGCTAACCATACATATATCACTATTATCCCTAAAAGTTATGATGTTTATGAAATCCAAAATTAGAGACCTATTTCTCTTTGTAATGTGGTCTACAATATCATATCAAAAATGTTGGCTAATCGTCTTCAGGTTGTCTTGCCTTTTTGTGGATGGTAACCAATGTGCCTTCATTAACGGGAGGAGCATCAAGGATTCTATCTTGTTAATTAATGATATTGTGCATGATTTTTACAAACTAAAGGACAAAATTTGTGTGCAAGTGGATATTACAAAAGGTTATGATTTGGTGTGCTCGAAATTCTTGTATTCTGTTATGTATAAAATGGGCTTTTCTACCATTTGTCTACAATGGATTAAGGAAATATTTAATTGTACATCATACAAAGTATTTGTTAATGGTGAGCCTTTGGATCAGTTTCATCCATCTAATGGTATTCGTCAAGGGGACCCCATTGCCCCCTATCTTTTTGTTCTTATTATGTAGGGATTTTTTGAGTTGATTAAGATGGCTATTCATAATAAATCTTTGTCCCCTATCAAAGATTCTATAGATTTATATGTATCTCATTTAATATTTGACACAATAGATTTGGCAAAATAGATAATCTATTTTGGAGAAATTTGGTGCTATCTCTGGTTTGAAGATCAATCAAAATAAGATTTGAGTCTTTTTTAGCAAGTATGCTAACATAATGAAAACTTTTGAGATTATGGGGATTTCTCATGGTTTCCTTCCATCAAAGAATTTGGGAGTTCCTCTTTTTATTGGGAAGTTATCAAAATATTATGACTCAGCTATTATTGATGAGATCAACGCGAGACTAGACTATTTGAAGTTGAACTTTCTATCTATGGAAGCTAGTATTGAGTTAGTTAGGTCTATTATATCAACCATGTGCCTTCATTGAGCTTTTTCCTTTCCTATCCCTTGTTCTTTGCTCAAATTCTACCTACACGAACCAATTGCCATGGTTGGGAACCTCCTAAACTGCAGCGCTGCACCCCGTGCTTCATAGATTTCAACGTCGTCGGTTGGCCTAGATCCGGTGAGGAATTGTAGCCGTTCAGATGCTCCTCGTATGCATTCCTCCCTGTTCTGCGTGAGTCCACGATGCCAGCACGGTGCTGCTGGACTGGAACGCCAGCGAGAGGTCAGTCATACCCACCGTCTGCTAGCTTCCTTGCCGGACGACGCTCATGCACATCTGATCGGGTGTTCTGGTCATGGTATGGTCAGGGCGCCGCCGCACAAGAAGGGTCTCCGGTAGGGTATCAATGGCCGATCTCTCCTTCCTCATCATTTGCACAGCCAACAGCTCTGACGATATTGGCTAGACCCTCATAGGATCTCAAGTCGCTCCCAACTGCAGCACTCACCGCCTGCTTGTGTGGGATTTCCTCCGCCCAAGCCGCCACTGCAGAGAAGATATGCAGTGAGCAATTGGCACCGTTGTCGTGAGGCAGGTCCTCCGACATCTAGGTCGCTGCTACTATGTCTCCTCCTTGTAAATTCAGTGAAGGCCACCGCTGTAATGAGTGCTGTGACCAAGGAAAAAGGGGAAAAACCCCTTGTTGCATCATGGTCGGTAGCTGAGGCTTCCATGAGGTTTGCACCTCCTACAGAAACTGGTCTGTGCACTCAATTGTAGTGAGTGATCTCTAAAACCATCCCCAAGCATAGTCTTCATCTCCATCCAACTCCTGTGACTCGCAATGGAGAAGAAAGGTTCAGGGAAAACTGGATATTGTCTCTCGGCGGGCTAAAGGTGTCGTGAGAGGGGTCTACTACTAGCTTTACTCTCCTGGAAGCAACTGACTACTTGGTTACATACACCGACCCACTACTACTTCGTGGATGATCATTACGGATGCAACTGCTATGAAGAAGACCGCTCCTCAAACCATTTGATCTAGAAGATCCAAGGGCAGAAAAAGACGCACACAACCAATCTATGGTTCACTCAAGTCTGAGTTGCATGACACTGCATATCCAGAACTGAGCTAAAAGCAAACATGTACCTTGGTCCTTTATGCTCAAAACTACACATGATTTAATTATATTCAAATCTAAATAGCTCCATCTAGAAATATCGATACGATTAATAAACTTTGACCAAGGCTTTATTATCATCCAAGCTATATCCCATAAAATCTCAATCCCAAGTTTCCACTATTTGACCAATAAACAACTTAATCTAAAAGGGAATCAACTTAGGGATCTTAATCTTGGTGTCAACACAACTAATCATCCATATTTTATCAAAGTACTTGGAGTTCTCAAGATAAGTCAACATATGAATTCCAATATATCATTGGACATTTAAGGATTCCAAAAGTCCACTCCATCACACAAACATCTATATCTTGCATATAAGAACATAAACTTGTTTTCATATTCTAACCCATATCTGGTCTACTACCTTAGGTGTAATAACTATCCTTCTGGGGCTCGTGTGCATCACCCTTAACATCAGTCTAACCCATGGTTCAAAATATTGTTATTTAATTTTCATGATACTCAAAGGAACTTTATAATTTACAAGAAGTAAGTAAACAAGAAAGAAATTTAACTTTCATTCAATCTCATCGAGAAACCTCAACAAAATCAGAATTCAATACATATATCCATAAGCATAACAATGTACCTTATGCCATTGTAGAAACCATGCAGAAATCTCATATGCATTAAGAGTGCACCCAAACATCCAAGCAACAAAGTATTCAATCTGAAATATAGATACTACATATGTGTCATCATGTATTCTCATTACATTAATCAGATCTAGATCCACTCCTAAACTAGGGTTTAGGATTATCTCATGTTTGGACCAGGGATTACGATTACAATCCCTAATTCCATCATGTCATGATTTCTAAGATTACAAAACCAAGTTATGCATATTAGGTGAAACCCTAATCATCATCTTAAGCATATTAGATTATCTGTGATGCATAGATTATATTACTAGCATGAAGATCATAACAAGATATCCATATTGGTTTCCAAAACCCTACATATACATGTGCATGATTATAAATCTAGAAACATCAATTATTCATAATCATTAAGGATTTCCTCATTAGACATGACAAGATCAGGTATTATCTCAAAATAAAATTAGTTAAGCATCATATTAACAAAACTAGGTTTTCCTTTTCATTAAAAACATTAGGACATTTATTGTTTATATTTTTGGAATAGGAATAAAAATTAGATTCTAATTATATTTTATTTGGATTCCTCTCATTTTTTTGAGATATTTTCATTTACTATATGTTGCAATCTGAGATACCAATTTATTTCTAGAATTATTTCAATTTAACATGTTTCTAATAAATAGAACATTGCCACGATGGCATTGATACTAATTTGTTAACTCATCAATTGGCTCAGAAATTGGGGAAAAGACCACGCATCCCTTGGGTCTTGAACAAGCATGTGGGGCCATGTGTGTCATTTTCCCCTTTCCTTTTGTTCCTCCTTGCTAATCTGTTTTGTTGTGACGCATTGTCGCGGATGTGTGACGCGCGACCGATATTGCAGATGACCACAGGTCCGACGTCTCTTCTGCATCGGCCCAACCATCTTGCCCACAACCTCCACACACCTCCATCCTCCCTCCTTCTTCTATCTCGACAAACCTGAATAGGTCATTAGGGAGTCAACGCACACCTGGGTCTTCCATCACCGATGCCTCTCTCTCCTTCCTCCTTACCCTGCCTACCTTCGAGTCTCCTTCCCAAGCTACTGGCGGCAAAAATCCCTGGTCTGCCAATGTTCTCGTCCTTGCGTGAGAATATCTTGCTTCCATGCAGCCACGATCAAGCATTGATGGTGTTGCGGGCAGCGTTGCCTCCGACACTATGGGGAGTGTCGTCTCCGGTGCTTCCAGACTCCTCCCTCATCAATGCTGCCCCAACTCCAACTGTCCCGCCGCCGCAACACCATCAAGGTGTACAAACCACCCTCCTAAAGACGCCTAGCTACTCGAGTCCAAGCACGTCAGGGAGCTCCCTCCCTCTGCATAGATAGTCAGAAGGACAACGCCTCCTGTGCATTTAGGTGCCATGACCGATTGTGGTTCAGGCCGCACCTCCCTTACGACTCCTCGTCGTGGTTCTAGGTCAGACATTGCATCTCTCTTCATGCATAGAAGGAGAAGAGCGTATGGGGAAAATATGATGGAACTTGAGGCTTTTCAGCTTGTTTCCCCTATCGTCAAGCGGTGTCCCATGCTATATATTTACACCACACCTAAAGAACAATGAGGTGAAGGAGGGTTACATGACTATTAAAGGAAAGCAAGAGATAAAGAGAGAGACCCAATGGTCTAGAAGAGAAATCGAGTTTCTTTTCTGGTTTCCCTTTCTCCCTTTTCTCCTTAGGGTTCAAGTAATCCAAATGTGGCAAGGATTATTATGATGGTTCCCTTTGTTTACCATTACCTCCTTTCTAAAAGTCTTTCTTCCTCTCACGATTATGGTAATCTTTTGTGAAGTATTTATATTTGTCAAAAGCAACGTAATTAAGAGATTCCCAATATATAGACACCAATGTCCATAACTCTTACACCAAAAACCCATAAATGAAAGCATGGATTCATCTATTTCTCTCCTTGATATATCCTTGCATCAATTATAAGAACTTATTAATTTCGTTTACAAATTATATTCATTCTTTGGGATCTAATGTGATACCTTTCCCATACATTGCTTGTTCCTATTGAACATTAATACCATTATCCCACGATATATCCTTTTTCTAGAATTTTCCATTCTTTCTCTAGTTCAACATTTTAATGGATTATTGCAAACAAAAATCTTTTTCATTCTTTAACTTGTCACAAGGATGATATTATTCCACAAATAATACTATTCAGGAAAATTATTTATCAGAACTTGATTTATATACATATCATTCAATTTTACCAAAATTGGGGATATAACATCATCCTAGTGAAGTGGTGACCAACATGTCCTCTCATAAAGATCTTCATACATCTTGATACTAGTCATGGTAGCTGTCATAACAAGAAAACTCACTTGGGGCAAGTATTTCTCCCATGAATCACTCCAAACGAGCACATATACTCTCGACAGACCCTCTAAAGTCTGGATCATACTCTCTTGACTGTCCATCAGTCAGGGGGTGATATGTTGTGCTAAACCTCAATCTAGTATCAAGTTCCTCATGTGCTTACTTCCACAACATAGAAGCAAAATGAAAACCATACTCAAGAATATTTTTGCTTGGATTAATATGTAGTCGAACTATCTCTCATATATATATGGTTCAACCAGATCTGTCACACTGGCAGAGGTCTCTAAGGCAAGGAAATGTGTCGACTTGGTAAGGAGATCTACCATAAACCTTATTTCTTCATGACCTCTCTCGGTCCAGGGGAGACTCACCACAATGTCCATGGTGATCTCCAATTCCCTCTCAGGGATTCCTCATTATCTGTAGCAATCTACTAGTCTACTGGTGTTTGGCCTTCACCCTCTGGCATGTATGGCAACTGGCCACATGCACCTCTATATCCTTCCTCATTCTAGGTACCGCCACAAAACTTAACTATCTTGGTAGTACCAGGGTGTGTGGTGTACTTAGAATCATGAGCTTATTGCTCCACATGATTCTTCTAGGGTGATTTCTCAGAAACCCTAAAACACTCTAGTAGTGAATTTCACCACCTACTCTTCCTGAGAGATGCATCTAAGGTTATCTATAAAACCCTTCATCTCATCAAGCTCTAGGCTAATCGGGCAACAAATAACTCCACCCCCCAATGATTGGTTGTATCTGGACGTTAGCCACATATGTCTCGTCTTCCAACAATAACAGGGTCCACCTAGGAACCACTTCCAACCTTCGTATGTACTCCTTGTATGCTAGGTAATGATGAAGACATACACCCTCATATGCTCTACTCATCATCCTTGTCTCGAGTTTAGGTCTGTCTGAGTTAGGAAAACTTCGATCTCTTACAACCATCATCTCGGTTATCAAATCCAAACTTTAACTCATAAAATGCAAAGTTCTCTTGATAAGAATGTCCACATATGATGATTACCTTAGTTCATCTATGCTTTCGTATCATCTATCCTATATATTCTCAAAAGGTGTGGTACTTACTCTATCCTCAAACATCATAGAAATGTTTCAACTCATATCATCCTTATCCTTAGTATATGGCCAACATTTTGCCCTGTCTAGCACACCCATAATGAGAGGAAATAAGCATTTGGTTGGAGTCCAAATACAAAGTTCATCCCATTCTAAGAGTAAATATGGTGCATCGCACATCGCCATTACACTTTCCAATCTAAGTTGAAACATACATCACATGTCTCTACATCATTAATATCCCCAATCTATGTTTACATCCATGGAAAGGTTGTTCCCAAACACTCCTGGGTCTTCACATCACTCTTATGTAAAATCCTTAGACATATCCTTAAGGTCTCTAAGGTGTCAGTACTTTTGGGATGATCCTACCCTTATGCATCTAGGGAGTGCCTCTCACATTTACCCCTTTGGCCCCATGAACTCATGAAGGTGGCCAACCTCCTAACCATGGGACTCGGGCATAGGTAGTTGTTACCTCCCAATCCTATGGTCTTGTGCATTCAAGGAACAAATAACTCCTACTCCCATCGACCTTATCCCTACTTCACCATAGTATTGACTTAGGATTCTAATGTAGCTCGTGGTTCCTTTGTTGATACTCAAGCACATCTCATCCTTGAATCCTCACCCAAATCTCCATCATCTCTCTGGGAACTCATGGTTAAACTTACATTCTTTCATCGGAGTCACAGTGACTTGCCTAACTCAGTCTGGTCCCATACTAATCACCTCTATGGCAACATACCCTAATGCCCCTTAGAGATGGTCACATGTGGGTCTATAGTTTCATGCTCATACTATGTGCCCTCCACTTAGCTCATCAAGCTCTTATAAGGTTTACCTCAAAACTAAATAATAGTTGGTGCTCACTCCAACACGAAGGGTCCCTTCCCAAGATAGGAGAAAACTATCACATGATAGTAGAATAGGTCACCAAACATTCTTACATTGAAGGTCTACATCATCATGTATATCCATAGATCCTATGAACGTAGCTAGCAAGAAGACATTCTACTAAACCATTCTAATTTCCTTGGTATGTCATACTTGTTCACTTTTCCTCAAAGTTTGACCAATATCATACATGCATATGCCACCAACAAACATATATCTCAGCTCAAATGGGGTTTCCTTCTAATACATGGGAAGGGGTGCCAAGATTAATTCATATGAACTGAATCGGCCTCTTGAGCATCATGTGCACCAAGTACCACTACTTCCCCTCTTTGGTCCAAGAACCCCGGGTTCACCACTTATGCATTAGTTGTCTAAATGCATGCTTACCAATTCAACCAAGAATCGAACCTATACGAGATAGGGAATATACATCATAACACTCTTCCATGTGAACAACTTTTAGAGTCCTATACTAGGAAATCCAACTGGGTGTGAGACCTCCCAACTTGTTACTATACCTCTTTAGGGTGTATGGAACTATCCTTCCTAATTCTAAAAGGTAAGCACTTATATCATTTATATGTTCGTTCACAAAGCTTATTTCTCTCTTCTAGGGTTTGGTTCCTCTAAAGTTACTTAAGGCATGACAACCTCTTTGGATCATGCATGAAGGAACCTCATACATCTATTTAGGGTCATACATTAAACCAAACCTTCTTGTCATACCTCATGCCTCAGAGTTTAGATCTCTAACTTTCTTCCTCAGAGTCTCGCACTCTCTCAAGAGCTAACCCTATAACTGGTCCTACCATTGGATGATCTCTCCAAAAAGAGGGGCAAATATCTTAAGGATACACATCCATCCCCATTTGGGTGAGATGTACTATCAAAACTTATTTACGATCAAGATCATCCAAAGCTCTACATACCTATCTCATAAACTATCAGGCATAACCTTTCTGGATTAAGTCTAAAACCTATTTCCAACCTTGTTGCCACTCACTTTTATGTAGGTGCATGTTTCTTTTCTGCTCATATATGTCCATTATGGTCCCTATATGGTCTCCTCTAACCTTCTCAATAATAGAGAGATCCCTCACCCTCAACAAACATGACCACCCAAGGTTGGGCCACCACAAGGCACCAGGGGTCAAAGAACCACACATAGTCTACGTTTCTCATGCATACTCAAAGCCTATATGTAAATCATGCATGTCAAAACTACGTAGTACATACATTCATGGTCAACTACGATATCCAACTCATTGTGTCTTATATTTCTCTATCAACCGCTTAAGGTCATCCTCAGAGGATGTGTTACGTCTCTTACTCTTACATGAGGCTTCTTCCTCCAAGGCTAACTCTCTCCTAATCTTCCTACAAGATGGTCTAACCTCAACATTCTATTGAGAGGTCACCAAGGGCACAACAACACATGCCATGCAACCTAAGCATGTAACTAAACCCAATTTGAGTTTCTAATTATCAAAACTTATGTCCATGACATCTTTCTTACATGATTTTTTATTATTTGGTGGAGGATTCCTTAATCCTTATCATTCTTAACCCCAAAACTCAGGAGGGGGTGGGGAGGGAAAAAACCCTAATTGGTAGAGAAGGGATGAAGATAGATGAGAGAAGACGTAGAGGTATCTTGTTTCAATTCAAATCCTCTGATTTTGGCCAGGCAGTCACACATAATTTGGGAGCCCTCACAAACTGACTAGTGGGGTGGAGGAAAATCTTGCCAGCCCCCAGATCATGATCATTTTCTAGACACCTCCATCATTGAAAAATCCTCTAATAAATCCCTTGGGTTCTAAAGAGTTTGTAAATTTTTATTAATTATTATAGATTAAATGGAAAACTAGGCTCTGATACTAAATGTAATGACCCCACCCCTCGATAACCTCCAATTAAGGAAGACCAAGAGGCTGATGCCATTATCCCAAAACAAGATCAATAGTTCTGAAATAATTAAAAATAATTAATAAATTATACCAAAGACTAAGCTTAAAGCAGGATAAAAAATTTCTTTTCACATACCTTACAAAATATATGATTTGGAACTTTACACAAAGTTGAGTTCTATCTAAATAAATACTCCAATCTGTATCTAGCTTTATTCCTCATATGCCACTTTAAATGTTCATCCACTATCACGCATTCATGAAACACTGACAAACAAAACGTCAGTCAGTATAATGAATTATATTGGTATATGGTGGCAACTAAAACTTTGCATCTAATTGTGACAACATATTGCCACAAAAATTATGGTTTAACAAATCAAACTTTACGTCTTAAACATAATTACTCAATCCCCACATATCCTTGCCTCTGTGTTGTTCCTGCAGTGGACATGGATACTACCTCTCTTATATGGTAGATCCCAAATAGCCCTTATGATCCTACCTTACTTGTAGACCACGACCTAGGGCTTTCTAGTCATATGGTCCTACCAAAGGGTAAACCAACACATCGAATCATGATAACTTGATGATCATACCCTAAGGGTAGACCATGTACTAGGTCATCCATCTCATCATCATCAAAGATACAAAGGGGGACTAGGATCTGGGATAGTCATGGACATACATTAATGGTGATAGTCATAGTCACTTTACAATTGCAAGAAATAATAGTCAACCAAGCAGTTATTTCCAAGCAATCGATAAAACCACAGAAATCACTGTGAAACTAAAGCCATTATCGATAAGCGTAACCACTTACCTAATTTGGATATCTCACATGAACTAAGCACAATCCAATCCAATTAGGAAATCGAAGCAATCAATCAAGCTAAGAACAATAGTATCCTGAAAAGCATGTTCAACCTATTTACCACATACTCATCTAGAACATACTTTATTGACTTGGGAATACTTCCTAGGGTTTCTAATCCAAATTAGGGTTTTATATTTCACAACTTTCCCTTTTTATGTCAACAAAACCCTAAAACAACAACTCTATGTTCAAAACCAGAGTTATACAATTATTCATATTAAAGTCTCTTTATTATCAATTTGGCTTAGGATCAACCTAATATAATCTCATAAAAAGGATCTCAAAATATAACTCATGAAAAGTCATTAACACCTAAATTAGGGTTTCTAAGCCCATTAATGCACTTTATACAGGTGAACGCCTAAATTAGCCTATTGCGCATATGTATCATCTATTTTGATCTAAAACATCCATTTTATTAACAACATGTTAATATCATCTTAAATCATCCATAGCACTTTACTGATCATCATTAATATCAAAAATAGGGTTTTCCATGCATAAATGCATTAAAGATGGCAAATTTTTATACTTTTCAAATTACAAGTAGATCAAGGTATGAATTCCAATTTATTGGATTATATGGGTTTTCTTATCAAAAACCATATATAACTTGTTCCATCCGAGTTATCAATAATTAATTACAAATTTTGCAAGATAAAATACCTTTAGACCAATGGCAGAGAACCATGTCATCCTTTTATTCTTCTCCATGCTAATCAGGTCTATATGAATATCCTTACACCACGTGCTAGGCACATCTACGCAAGTCGCGCACTGGGGTCAGCGTGAGATGTCGCTTCTACCCTTTTGGGTCTTCTTCGAAGAAAAGGGCAACGTCGTCTTTTCCTTGTTTTTTTCTCTCTTCGTCCTCGTGTGTGAGCAACAACCGTGTCGTGGCTGGAACCTCACCAGAGAATGAGAAATTAGGACAGTGAGGGGAAAACAAGGACCACCCCTTGTCGTTTACATCCGAGATGCTTAAGCGAAGCCAAGTGAGTACTATTTATAGGTGTGGGGGTCTGATCATCGCTCTCCAACCTCACCACAGATAGGATTCCCTATTGGATTGGGTGTTTCCACTGTGTCCTCGAAACCTTCTACAACTTAGGTTTGGTCTTCTTGGAACCTTCTCCTAAACTCACCTGTACAATTTTTGCACTTGCACATGCACTAGGTTTCACACAACCTGAGATCCAAGGATAGTCTTCGACTACATTTCTGCTTTTGACTGGATCTAGATGAATCCATGGGCACCGCTGGATGCTAGATCCAACGCCTTGCAACACGTGCCCAAATCCTATGTAAATTCATAAAATGAAATTCATATGTGACATTTAATGATATTCCATCACTTTAGGGATTTCTACATAAACTGTATCTCCCAAATCGCTTGTCCGTTTGATCCCAAGTTTTAAGAGAAAGTCCATAATGACTTAAAATACTTGTGTGGCAAGTTTGAGACTCAAATTAGAAAGTATGAGAGACTTTTTTTCATGTACAATTTATCTCTTAAAAAGGCATATTTTATTCAAAATTTCTCTCTCTTACTCTTTTATTATCTTTATTTAGATTCCTTTTACCATTTGAAATCATGTGGATTTGAAATCTAATCCATGATGATCAATCATACAAATTTCTACATATTTCTTATATTTTCATACTGAGATACCATCATGGGCACTCTTATTAGGATGTTGATTGTACTAACTCCTTTGTAAGTACTACCAAGTTTTCTCTCCAATCAACCTATTCCTATTCCTTATATGTCTGTACCATCAGAAGTCAAGTCAGTAATATTGAGTTGTGTCATTTCTTGTAAAAACACCTAAAACATTAACAAAATGAGCATATACTCTAAACTAATGATAAATCATTTGGAATAGTCAAAAGAATAATTACTTGATGCAATTAAGTGTCACAAGATAATAATTATAAATAATGCAAAAATGATTTCAAACCAAACAATAACTGCACAAAAATCCATAATATACAACATGTGAGAACAATAATTATTTATTGCATCATCCTCCAGGTGTAGTACTAAGGATGGGGGTTGACAATGTCCTCCTAGTGTGGTGGCAACCGCTTCCATGCCTTTATGTATTCTACGTGGCCCATCCAAAACTACTGTCATTCTTTTCCAATTAATAGGAATGAGTTGTCCCTTTGATGTCAATGCACTAGCATTGACTTCTCTCCCTTATTGTCTCTCCTTATCTATGTCTCCCTTTTATGGGTAAGACTTACTTAGGCATTCACTTACCATAACTGTGAAAGGATAACAATTTACAGAGCGTATTATTATGTCTCATGTAAATCTTGACAGCCCCTCTATTTATAGAAGGTCTAGGATCAAGGTTTCCGAATCAACTATGAGTCAAAGAGACTGAATTTAATGAATATTCTTGAAGCTATGAACCAAAACCGGTTGATTCATATGTCAAATAGTGGATTCAACACTTGAATTAGTCAATTCACATTGTTTCCTATTTGAAAACATATTAGGTTTAATATGCAATTAATGCACGACATGATGTCAACATCAATCATTGATACTATCTTATTGATCATTGAACCAGACAATTTGGAATCTGAACTAGTCGGTTCATATTTTGAATCGGTCGATTCATTCTCCAATTCAACTAATTTTCAACAAATCTTGTTTAAATTGAATAACTAAACACTTTAGTAATCAAGTTAAACCTTATTCATGAATAAATTCCTATTCCATGTGTATCCTATGTGTGTGACCCTATAGGTCCCAAATTACTTTGGTAGTGAGAGTCCATAACTAATTTATGACATCACAAGTAATGAGAGGTATCTAGAAACACATCATTTCTTCCAAAATAATTGGCAAGTTGGAGAACAACATCAACCTACAATCTGTGATTAGTGTTATAGTGATCATATAGTTCCTTTGACTCTAATATCCATATTGAACTTGCGACATAGAATTGCTGACAAGCCTTAAACGTGGGTCCAAAAATGGAGTAATGTTGTTATGACCCACATTGAGGTTAACCAATAAATATCTCAATTAATCAGTAAGTACCTTGATTAGTGCTGAGTATCCTATTAAACATCATGGTTAATCAAGATAAGCTAATATGCAAATCAATGGTTGAGATTGAATCATTTGAGGTAGATGATGATAATGGCAATGATGATCGTTAGGTTAATTGTTGAGTTAAGTTAAATGCAAAGATGCAATTGGTGCTTTGATCAGTTGTGGCAAGATAATAATTGTGATTTCTTGCTTCAAGGTTGTAGAGAATCTCGTGCTTGAAAAGTTGCAAGAAGAATCACTTCAAATGGACCTTCGAGGCAATAGTTATGCTATTTTTATTTTTCTAGGGACCCAATCTGTAATTTTACCTATTTAATTGGCTAATAATTATGCTTTTCCCTTATTTCCCTTTTACCATTTCTCGTTTATCCTTTCTTCCTCTTCACGCGATTAATAGAACAGGAGCACCGCTTGAGAAGCGGCGCCCAACTGTTTGATCGGGACCAGCAGGAGTAGCGAGGGGGGAAGATTTTGGGGTGATTTGGGCACCCCCAGCTCTGATCCAACTAGTCGAGCCCTAGGCGACCTCCGTCCTCCCTTCCCCTTCTTCACCCTTCTCCTCCCACACCCTAACACAGCCACCCAACTAGGGCGCCGGCCCACAGCTGCAGCAGCAGCTTCACCAGCCAAGAAGAAGAAGAAGAACAACTGATTGATGGCTGGTTTGCTTCGGTTCAGCAGCGTCACCTTCTTCTCTTCTCCTTCCCTTTCCCTTCTCTACCTTCTTACTTCGCCCTAGCAGCGCCCTAATAGCATCCGACCCAGCTGCAGCACCGACGGCTAGCAGCAACACCTACAGCTACAACGGCGCCCGACCAGGAGCCCTATGGGCGCGGCCAGCACCAAGGAACGATGCCTTGAGTTCGGCTTGAGGTTTAGGCAAGAAAATCACAGCATTTCCACCTCCTTGCGTCACCTGTACCTTGGTTTAGCAGGGGCGGCGCCCCATCTGGATCGAGCAGCAGCTACTGCTCACGGCCAGGGGCCACCTTGGGCCGCCCAGCAGTAGGGGAAGTAGCCTTGAGCTCCGAATTTAAGGTTCCAAGTAAGATTCATATACTTCCTCCATGATTCAGCCGTCAATCGGGCTTCTTCCGGCAACCTGTGCTTGAACTCAAGGTTACGATGGGTTTCTATTTGCAACAGGTTGAAAATAGAAGACAACCAAAATTTCGCCCGGAAACAGACCCTGAACGCATCTCTGGACGAATCCGGATAGACCAAATCAATGTGAGTAGGATTTCATTCATTTATCATTAAATAACTCAGGCGTTTGAATATTTTCTGTTTGGTGCGCAAATTATGCTGATAACAGGCGTTATCAGGCGTAGGGCGGCGTTTGGCGTCGCCCGACTTTTTATTTCATAAATTGCTTCTAGACGCTGTTATATGATTAAATTTAGCAATTGATCAGTGTTGATTGAATCGGTAGATTTATATGGTTCATTGGAACCTAAATTGCTTATTTGAATGTTGAAATTAGAAATTCATGTCTAAAAATGGTATGGATTGGATATGAACCCAGACAATAAGGATTTCTGATAAATTATCAGATTTACGATTTCAAAGTTGATATGAATAAATAAAAATATGCAATAAAACCCTAATTGCATATATCTTTTGACGTTAATATGTGTAAATTGATATTTACATGAAATGGCACATTTCTCTGAAATATTACCAGAAATTCTCAAGTATTGTTATTAAATTGTATTGTGATTTGTAATTAACTCTTAATTGAGTTAAGTGATGCACAAACCAAGATTAGGGTTAATGTGCACATTTTTCGAGAATTTTAGAGAATTGACAAATGTTGAGAATGATTCTCATATGTGAAGTAAATTTCTTTAATTTGTGCAATAAGATATTCAATTGCTTAAATTCGCTATGTATGTGCCAGATTGAAATAAGTTGGGTTATTTATGCATTTCTAATTTGTTTGAATGCATGGTATGAGAATTTCTCAGAAATTACAATGATTTGAAATATATTGCTCTGACAGTTTTAGAATGACAGTGTATTGTGATTTGATCTGAAATCAGTAAATGTGATATTCCTATTTAAGTGTTTATATGTTAATCAGTTAATAGACTTAGGTGCCCCAACACCGTAGAACCCCATTGCGCGGTCTGTACCTTTGGGGGGAAACGATCGATCTAGCCTTGTGCCTAGATGATCGGTGGCTCGTGTTCAACAATAATCCGTGCGTGTGTCACGGTGGCACGAGGGCAGAGAGACAGTGTTCAATAATAATCCGTGCGTGTGTCACGGTGGCACTGGAGTAAATAGGGGTTATTCAACAATAATCCATGCGTGTGTCACGGTGGTAACCCATACCCTCCGACTGTGCACTACAGGTTGCGGGAGGAGTCCAGAGCACTCAGAGTTAGTGCAGACAGGCCCTTGTGTGCCTGAGAGTCCTGTGCAGACCAGGACGAGAAGTCAGACTTAGCATTTCCCGGGTGTGTCGCTAAGTCTTGTACGGTGAGATCGTAGTTCGCTACAGATCTTCATATGCAGAGTGCGCTGCATATGTTTGGGGCATAACTAAAATGTAATCATATAGGATCACAGTAAATTTATTATGTTAAGAGTTTAGAACTTCTGTGCTAGTTCTCATTAATTGCTTTATTATTCAAGATATGCAGTTTCTGATGTTTTATGCTTTACAGTTATGCGATATTTGTTGTTGTATAGAAATGTGATTATCATCTGTAAAATCTGCTATGTCATTAGAACTGCTCTGTATAATATTGTTCTTATGCTTAATTTCAATTTAATAAACTTGACGAGTTGTTTAGTGATAGTTAAATGAAATGCTATTCACTGAGCGAGTAGGCTCACCCCTCTACTCAAACATTTTTAGGTCAGCGACATTTCCAGGAATCGGAAGGATCTTTTCATCCCAACGTTTAATCAGCAGAAGGTTTGTAGCTAGTCTAGTTAGAGGTCTCTTAGTCCTTTCCCCTCGGTCCTTGGGACATGGCGTGGGTGAGAGAGAGTACGTATGGCAAATGTGTATAAAGATGTAAATTAACTGCTATGTTTACTTTCTGTTAAACAATATTACATGTTGTAAACTCTGTTTATGTTCTCTAGCCAGTTTAATTGAAATGCTTCCGCAATAGTTATTTATGTTTTAATTTACAACAATAATCCGGATATCATTACGAGATTTAAAAAAAAAAAGTTTTCAGTGATTTGTTTATGTGATAATCCCTCCGTCGCGCCCTAATCTCGTGATTAGTGGTTAGTGTGAGATCGGGGTTTGACATTTTGGTATCAGAGCATAGGTTGAGTATGCAATTACTCTAAGTCAAGGTCAGGGGACGACAAGAGACCAATAGGATTAGGACTTAGGTGTCTTCCTTCTAACTGCACTTTTATGACAGGAAGTGTTCTGTTATACTATTGCAGATAGCAGGAAGAGGATGTGGTCATGAGAATCAAGTAATGAGCTTAAGTTGAATTGATAAGAATCATTAAGGTCAAAAGACAAAGTTATAAGTAAGGCGAATAATGAATGATGTGTTTTAGCTCTGGAAGGTCTGAGTGTTTAGATACCCTGGCCAGGTGTCTGAATACTTAGATTGACCAGTATCAAGCTACTCTGTCTGTTCTTCTTTGGATGCCCTGGCCAGGTATGCAGAGGAAGGATAGGCTAGAGAGAAACCCTAGAAATCATAGGGTTAAGATATCGGAAATTTATGTAAGAGTAAGAGATTAAATATAAGATGTGATACACGTCTTGCTTTATATTACTTATTTGACTAAAAATCACTAGCAATGCTCTTATATGCATGAATTTAGATTTTCAGTGTGTAAAGTAAATGTGATTCTTTTATATTGTTGTGCGTCATAAATTGGTTTAATTATTGTTTATATTCCTTGTATTAAGTAGACCAGAAGTTATGTTTAAATCAGTTTGCCCTGAGTGGATATTCTTTCCACATGTTTGCGATTAATAGGAGTTGGTTAATCCTAAGTAACTCTTGGCTTCAGGACTACAGGTTCGGCATGGTCCGGCTGGCAGGATGCGTTACTGGGATCTAATGACTCCTATTAATAATATAATAAAAGTAGATTCTAGATAATTTAGACT
The DNA here is from genome assembly GCA_963693085.1 of Alisma plantago-aquatica. NCBI lineage: Eukaryota > Viridiplantae > Streptophyta > Magnoliopsida > Alismatales > Alismataceae > Alisma > Alisma plantago-aquatica. The sequence goes on along the minus strand of OY856411.1, from coordinate 1,477,236,991 downwards.
CACATCATAGTTAGAATGTACATACACTAAGACGTTGAGATGTAAAAGAAAGATTAGAACAGCTGAGAATTTGCTGGAAATGATATCAGAGGCCCAATGTTGGAACCTCATATGAGCAATCCTTAATTAGAAATAAAGGAACACAATAAGGGTCAGATTAAATTTAATGATTAGGTGAGAAATACCCTTAATGGTACTAATCAATAATGCATAACCAATGCATGGATCCAATACATGATTAGTAAACCCTAGTGGAGGGTGTATCATTGTGAAACCCTAGTTGAGGGTGTATCATTGCGATTGTTTATAGGCAACTTTATAAATTATGCCTTAAACCAAGATAAGTCAATATCATGTGAGATAGTTGGACAATTCTAATGTGTGGCCTATGCATTATATGCTAAGGGTGAGTATTCTGTGATAGAATGCATTAAGAGGGGAGATACCTTAATACAAGATAAAGTTGGTTAACTCAAGAGGGTCTGAATTAATGAAAAATGGGGAACCCTAACCCTAATTTGGGGAAAAAGGGAATGATAAGCCCTGTTTGATAGTGAACCCTAATTCTTGGTCAAGGAATGATGGTATTACTATTGTATCACATGATGTGATGAATATCTTGTATGACTGTTATCATGCCTAATAACCATGCAGGTATGATGAGATGATGAATATAGCCAAGTTTGGGCTGTGACATTTATATAATAAATGTTGATTGGCTTTTTGTATGTTGATGTTGTTGTTGCTTAATAAAAGTAATAATGTGTACGGATTTTATGAGCCATGTGAATAAGTTGTTGCCTAGTGAGAGGTGACAAGATATGAATGGCCCTGTGAGCCATGTGTGATGCTTGGGTAACAAGCATCATGTTTATTTGTAGCATTTGTGTTAATAAGTTATGCTAGAGAACTTGGCTGATGTTACATTTCTGTTATATATCTATAGTTCATTGATGATTATTCATATCTGTTGTATTCATTACAAGTAGATGGATGAACTTATGAGATCTAAAGTTTGATTTCAAACTAAGGAAGCAAAGTCACACCACAATAATGCTATGTTACTGATAAGGACCAAACCCTAGAATGTTTAGAGTTGAAGTAGTTCAAGGGATGTCGCTAGTGATTTGACCTTGAGTACTAGCATCCCTATAAAATAAGATCATGAGATTTGTTCTATGAAAGGTAAGCTAAAATTAATAAAATCTAGAGTTTAAAGGTTGATAAACAATGTGAAAATGGCTCGGAAAGAGTGAAATATAAATTTGGAATGTAACAAGTATGTTTTGAATAAAAGGAGAAATATAATATAAGTGAAGTGTGTTATGAAATAAATTTTTACAAGTAATAGCAAGAAGTAAGTACCATAGAATGAGGAATATTACCCGATATATGATCTAAAGTTAACTGCTGTAGTTCATGCTTATAAGACATGGCGTCACTATCCTTATGATGTGACGATAGATTTTCACCCTGGGAAGGTGAATGTGGTAGTTGATGCCCTAAGTAGGAAGTCTAGTTCAACAGTGGATGTATTTTCCATGGCATGTTTCAAAAGAGACATGCTAGTGGAAATGTGAAAGTTGAACTTAGACTTAGGGGTGACATAGCTAAATGGTTTGATTGCACAGATGAAAGTCAAACCTAATTTTAATGGACAGATCAAAGAACTACAGTAGGGTGACAGTGAGTTACAGCGGATCATGCATGACATGACAAGGGAAAAAGACCAGAGTTTAGGTTTTCAGACGATGGTTTGTTGTATCCACATGATAGGTTGTGTACCTCGAGATAATGATTTGAAATAAAAGATTCTTGAGGAAGCACATGCATCAATGTACGCTATGCAACCTTGTAACACTAAGATGTACAGGAATCTCAAAGAGATGTACTGGTGGTCTGGCATGAAGAGAGATGTGGCTGAGTACGTGGCTAGATGTAGTGTGTGCCAGTAGGTTAAGACTGAACATTAGAAACCTATAGGTACCTTACAATCTCTTCCTATACCAGAATGGAAATGGGAACATATCACAATGGATTTTGTGATAGGGTTGCCCGGGGCACCTAGAGGTTATGACTCGATATGAATGATTGTGGATAGACTAATTTAATCTGCTCATTTTCTTCATATTAAGTCAACCTTTGATGTCCTAAAGTTGGCTAAGATATATATGGATGAGATACTCAGGTTGCATGGTATCCCAGTTTCAAATATATCAGATAGAGATCCTAGGTTCACATCCAGGTTTTGGAATAAGTTGCATCGTGCTTTGGGCACAAAGTTGAGATTCAGTACAACTTTTCACCCACAGATAGATGGCCAGTCAGAATGGACCATCCAGACTCTTGAGGACATCCTGAGAGCATGTGTTTTGCATTTCAATGGAAGTTGGGAAGAACACTTAAGCCTTATAGAGTTTGCATACAACAATAGTCACCATTCCAGTCTTGGTATGGCCTCGTATGAAGCTCTGTATGGTAGAAAGTGTAGATCACCCATATGTTGGTATGAGGTTGGTGAAAAGCAGATTCTTGGACCCGAGATAGTGGATTTGACCACTGAAAAGATTACTATGATCAAAGAATAGTTGAAAGTTGCACAGGACAGATAGAAGAGTTATGCTGAGAAGAGACGTAGACCTCTTGAGTTTGAGGTTGGTGATGAAGTATATCTGAAAGTTTCGCTAAGAAGTGAGTGTTGAGGTTTGGCAAGAGAGACAAACTGACTCCTAAGTTTATGGGCCCGTATCCTATCATTGAGAGGATTGGACTTATAACCTATAAGTTGGATTTGCCATCCGAATTGGCTAATTTACATGACGTGTTTCATGTATCGATGTTGAAAAAGTGTTACCCTGGTCCAGAGGAGATAGTGGACCCAGAGTCTGCACAATCAGAATAGATGTGTCCTATGTTGAAGGGTCAGTGCAAATAATTGATCGGATGATCAAGAAGCTCAAGAATCGTGAGATACCTTTAGTGAAAGTTTTGTGGAGGAATCATAACCTAGAAGAAACCACGTGGGAGTTTGAGTCAGAGATGCGTAACCAATTTCCTTTTCTCTTTTAGGAATTTCGGGACGAAATTCTTATAAGGGAGGGAGATTGTTATGACCCACATTGAGGTTAACCAATAAATATCTCAATTAATCAGTAAGTACCTTGATTAGTGCTGAGTATCCTATTAAACATCATGGTTAATCAAGATAAGCTAATATGCAAATCAATGGTTGAGATTGAATCATTTGAGGTAGATGATGATAATGGCAATGATGATCGTTAGGTTAATTGTTGAGTTAAGTTAAATGCAAAGATGCAATTGGTGCTTTGATCAGTTGTGGCAAGATAATAATTGTGATTTCTTGCTTCAAGGTTGTAGAGAACCTCGTGCTTGAAAAGTTGCAAGAAGAATCACTTCAAATGGACCTTCGAGGCAATAGTTATGCTATTTTTATTTTTCTAGGGACCCAATCTGTAATTTTACCTATTTAATTGGCTAATAATTATGCTTTTCCCTTATTTCCCTTTTACCATTTCTCGTTTATCCTTTCTTCCTCTTCACGCGATTAATAGAACAGGAGCACCGCTTGAGAAGCGGCGCCCAACTGTTTGATCGGGACCAACAGGAGTAGCGAGGGGGGAAGATTTTGGGGTGATTTGGGCACCCCCAGCTCTGATCCAACTAGTCGAGCCCTAGGCGACCTCCATCCTCCCTTCCCCTTCTTCACCCTTCTCCTCCCACACCCTAACACAGCCACCCAACTAGGGCGCCGGCCCACAGCTGCAGCAGCAGCTTCACCAGCCAAGAAGAAGAAGAAGAACAACTGATTGATGGCTGGTTTGCTTCGGTTCAGCAGTGTCACCTTCTTCTCTTCTCCTTCCCTTTCCCTTCTCTACCTTCTTACTTCGCCCTAGCGGCGCCCTAATAGCATCCAACCCAGCTGCAGCACCGACGGCTAGCAGCAACACCTACAGCTACAACGGTGCCCGACCAGGAGCCCTATGGATGCGGCCAGCACCAAGGAACGATGCCTTGAGTTCGGCTTGAGGTTTAGGCAAGAAAATCACAGCATTTCCACCTCCTTGCGTCACCTGTACCTTGGTTTAGCAGGGGCGGCGCCCCATCTGGATCGAGCAGCAGCTACTGCTCACGGCCAGGGGCCACCTTGGGCCGCCCAGCAGTAGGGGAAGTAGCCTTGAGCTCCGAATTTAAGGTTCCAAGTAAGATTCATATACTTCCTCCATGATTCAGCCGTCAATCGGGCTTCTTCCGGCAACCTGTGCTTGAACTCAAGGTTACGATGGGTTTCTATTTGCAACAGGTTGAAAATAGAAGACAACCAAAATTTTGCCCGGAAACAGACCCTGAACGCATCTCTGGACGAATCCGGATAGACCAAATCAATGTGAGTAGGATTTCATTCATTTATCATTAAATAACTCAGGCGTTTGAATATTTTCTGTTTGGTGCGCAAATTATGCTGATAACAGGCGTTATCAGGCGTAGGGCGGCGTTTGGCGTCGCCCGACTTTTTATTTCATAAATTGCTTCTAGACGCTGTTATATGATTAAATTTAGCAATTGATCAGTGTTGATTGAATCGGTAGATTTATATGGTTCATTGGAACCTAAATTGCTTATTTGAATGTTGAAATTAGAAATTCATGTCTAAAAATGGTATGGATTGGATATGAACCCAGACAATAAGGATTTCTGATAAATTATCAGATTTACGATTTCAAAGTTGATATGAATAAATAAAAATATGCAATAAAACCCTAATTGCATATATCTTTTGACGTTAATATGTGTAAATTGATATTTACATGAAATGGCACATTTCTCTGAAATATTACCAGAAATTCTCAAGTATTGTTATTAAATTGTATTGTGATATGTAATTAACTCTTAATTGAGTTAAGTGATGCACAAACCAAGATTAGGGTTAATGTGCACATTTTTTGAGAATTTTAGAGAATTGACAAATGTTGAGAATGATTCTCATATGTGAAGTAAATTTCTTTAATTTGTGCAATAAGATATTCAATTGCTTAAATTCGCTATGTATGTGCCAGATTGAAATAAGTTGGGTTATTTATGCATTTCTAATTTGTTTGAATGCATGGTATGAGAATTTCTCAGAAATTACAATGATTTGAAATATATTGCTCTGACAGTTTTAGAATGACAGTGTATTGTGATTTGATCTGAAATCAGTAAATGTGATATTCCTGTTTAAGTGTTTATATGTTAATCAGTTAATAGACTTAGGTGCCCCAACATCGTAGAACCCCATTGCGCGGTCTGTACCTTTGGGGGGAAACGATCGATCTAGCCTTGTGCCTATATGATCGGTGGCTCGTGTTCAACAATAATCCGTGCGTGTGTCACGGTGGCACAAGGGCAGAGAGACAGTGTTCAACAATAATCTGTGCGTGTGTCACGGTGGCACTGGAGTAAATAGGGGTTATTCAACAATAATCCGTGCGTGTGTCACGGTGGTAACCCAGACCCTCCGACTGTGCACTACAGGTTGCGGGAGGAGTCCAGAGCACTCAGAGTTAGTGCAGACAGGCCCTTGTGCACCTGAGAGTCCTGTGCAGACCAGGACGAGAAGTCAGACTTAGCATTTCCCGGGTGTGTCGCTAAGTCTTGTACGGTGAGATCGTAGTTCGCTACAGATCTTCATATGCAGAGTGCGCTGCATATGTTTGGGGCATAACTAAAATGTAATCATATAGGATCACAGTAAATTTATTATGTTAAGAGTTTAGAACTTCTGTGCTAGTTCTCATTAATTGCTTTATTATTCAAGATATGCAGTTTCTGATGTTTTATGCTTTACAGTTATGCGATATTTGTTGTTGTATAGAAATGTGATTATCATCTGTAAAATCTGCTATGTCATTAGAACTGCTCTGTATAATATTGTTCTTATGCTTAATTTCAATTTAATAAACTTGACGAGTTGTTTAGTGATAGTTAAATGAAATGCTATTCACTGAGCGAGTAGGCTCACCCCTCTACTCAAACATTTTTAGGTCAGCGACATTTCCAGGAATCGGAAGGATCTTTTCATCCCAACGTTTAATCAGCAGAAGGTTTGTAGCTAGTCTAGTTAGAGGTCTCTTAGTCCTTTCCCCTCGGTCCTTGGGACATGGCGTGGGTGAGAGAGAGTATGTATGGCAAATGTGTATAAAGATGTAAATTAACTGCTATGTTTACTTTCTGTTAAACAATATTACATGTTGTAAACTCTGTTTATGTTCTCTAGCCAGTTTAATTGAAATGCTTCCGCAATAGTTATTTATGTTTTAATTTACAACAATAATCCGGATATCATTACGAGATTTAAAAAAAAAAAGTTTTCAGTGATTTGTTTATGTGATAATCCCTCCGTCGCGCCCTAATCTCGTGATTAGTGGTTAGTGTGAGATCGGGGTTTGACAAATGTCTAGGTTATCAGACTTTAGAAATTTATAATACCCGATTGTTTATGATTCCTGCAACTAGCACAAGGTCAAAGTAGTTTAGGGTCGAACACAGGGATAGGCAGAATGGAGCTTCAGAACTTAAGTTTTACTTGTCTAAGCATGCCGAAAATTAGAAGGATAAGGTTTTGATGCAACGAGCAAGAATCATAAAGATTTAAACCAAAAGCCTATCTCCAAGTGGAGTTACCAGAAGAATTAAGATTTTAGGGGTTTAGCAGTTTTTATGGAGGTTTTTAGAAAAAGGAAAAGCGAGGAGATAAAACTGTTCTCGGCATACAACACCTAGGAGGAAAACTTAAACATAACAAGTGGTAGAGGAATACATCCTTCACCCTCTTCTCTCAAATAGGGTGCCTCTAATCAATCACTAAATTCCCTCTCTTAAGGGTATTGGGCATAGACTAGAGCAGAAAGATATGCTAGGGCAACCCTGATCCTGGGTACTCTTGTACACCCGAATCAGACCAAACTCTTGAGTTTATGACATCTCTTTCTCAAAGGAGTCAAAACGAGAAACACGATTCGATAGCTAGTCAAAAGTGTGATCCAAACAAAAGTGACTAGAGCTCAGATTCTATAAAGAAATCATCCAACAAAAAGGAACCATACACAGAACAACACGAGATAAACTCCATAGATTCCAATAAGCATAAAGAGGTAAAAAGGTTTAGTTACAATGTAGTAGTAAATAAAAGTAAACTTCTGAAAGAAGGGAAGATAGGTATCAGCCTCCTTGATGTAGGAAATCGATATACATAAGCAAACCCCTCAGACAATGCTAACTCAGTACCGAGTAGGAGCCCTATCAGGATATGACTATGTCAGATTCTTGACCGTGTTGGCACTAGTACATAACTGACCTTTAGTTTTAGTTATTTAAGGCCTTTATTGTCTGTTTCTAAGCGAAACCTATGTGGGCGACGCTAAAATCCCAACTGTTATGCGTCGGTTCAAAAACCGACGCCAAAACCCTTCACGCGCCACCAAAAATGCGCCAGCAGGGGACTATAGGTGTCGGTTATTAGATAAGAAACCAACGCCATATACCTTCACGCCAGAGAAAGGGTGCCATCTGGGGCACTATCAGCGTCGATTATTAGATAAGAAACTGACGCCATATACCTTCGCACCACAGAAAGGGCACCATCTGGGGCACTATCAGTGTTTGTTTATTAGTAATAACCGACGCCAAAATCATATAGGCGTCGGTTATTAGCTAAGAAACCGACGCCATATACCCCAGTACGGCCGTGGTGTTAAGGAAATAGACGTCGGTTACGAGTAGGGAAACCGACACTGTAACTATGTGGCGTCGGTTTTATACAAATAACTGACACCTATTGTTTTTTTTTTCTATCAGTCTATAGACCTGCTATGGCTGGTCACAGGATGAGAAACCTGCGATATCGATTGATATCAGCCAACAACAGGCCACAAACCTGCAAAATTAACAACAAAAATATTCACACATTTAGCAACCTGCAGTTTTATTTGATTTTCACACATTTAGAAACATTCATGTAGCTAGCAATCTGTAGTTCCATTCATTTTCACATTCACACATGTAGAAACATTCATATAGAAACCAACAGTTTCATTCATTTTCACTCAGACACATGTAGAAACATCAAGACATGTAGAAACATTCACACATATTATAATTCAGAAATTCATTTACAAAATATCATTCTTTAGTCATTATTCGCTATCAACATCCCAATTATATGTTAAAACCCCCACTACTTGTATGGTTGTTGCCCATTCTTCTCTTACTTCATTTAGTTCTCCTGTCGTATAGGGAGCATGTACATCTGGTAAGGCTATTCCTATAGTGTGTTCAGTTTTAAACACCTGTAAAGAGAATGATGCATATATATAATTAATGAGCTATAAATAAGATTGATATATTTCATATTATCTAATGAGACTATGTAATACCTCCGGAATAGTATTGATGTCCACTGCGGCATATTTGATAATCATGTACATAAATCGCATCACATAGTATGCACATGCACATCCGTTGTCTTGTGTAGCACACTATAAATTCAAACATACAAAATATTAAAAAATACAACTAATTAAGCATTGTTCACATAAATAATATATACATTGCAGTCGGGAACTGACTTCCACGTTCTTCTAAGTTATTTGCTGGTTCTTTTTCTTGGAGACCTTTCCTCCCGCCTTTTTGAACTCATCTAAACCCCTACATGTTAATGTAACACAGTACATTGCATAATTAAATAGTAATGTAATAACATATGTTAACGGATATGAAAATGAAATATTTCTCACCGCAATAATGCCATTTTCATTTTGTGTCCATATTTTGAATTCAATTTACTCCCCTTAGGATCTAGATAATAGACAGTGAATATCTCAGGGACAATAACTAGTAACTCCCAATGCATACCACTAGAGGTAAAAAAGTTAAAAATTAATAACTCAAAATCCACAATAAAAATGTAATTTTCTTAAGTCCAAATTATAATAAGCAAAGTAAACTTACTCTACATTGAATGGAGCTATTACCATCGTCTTCTTATTTTGAGAAAAATTTGTAAAAGTCTCACATCAGTATTGTTGAATTGACGGAGGGTCTTTAGCTACTAGACTAATCAAAGATGGAATCAAAAATCCTACATGATCGAATGCAAAATATGCACATATCTTGTCTAAGTAGCTGCAAAATATGTATTAATTACACATGCATTAATAAATAAGAAACCAGATCATCAGATCCTACACAAGGTATATGGATGTATGAAGAAGATCTCACCATATCCATAGCTCTATCACAGATGTATTTAGCCAATCATATCGAAACAACTCCAAAATATCTTTTATAAATAGGTTGCTTTCATATGATTGACCTGTAGCATCTGAATCTATAGAAACAGTTATAGGGACATTTATATCATGTTCGCCTAACCATATTGCCATACCCCTACAGTTAGGACCTAACGGGACAGGTAGGTCCTGTGGAACCCAACTGGGTAATGTAGGAGGTGGAGGTGGAGGCCTAGATGTTGTAAGTGTCTTCTTTTTAACCTGTATATATATATATATATATATATATATATATATATATATATATATATATATATATATGTATATATATATATAATTTCAGATCAACTGACACCATATACACACACTAACAATTTAACGTAATGTAATTTTACCATACAGTTTCAGTAAAGAGGGCATCCACTTTTAGCCAGAATATCACTCCGCCTTCTGCCTCACCAAGCATTTCACAATCTGGGTGGGCATATGGTAATGGAAGATCCATCCACTTGGAGAATATATGTACCGAGCTCACACGAATCCAACCAGCTGGTAATGGAGACCCGTGAAACATTTCCCCTGGTAGGGATGGGTAAGCCGACGCCTCTGCAACGACATATTCTTTACTTTTTAGACTGCATTGCTTCATCCCCTACAAATTTTTGTGTAAAGAATGTTATATACATATATACATATCATCTTTTTTTGAAATGGCTACAATTTCATATATACATATCATCTTGTAAACATATCATCTTAAATTAAAAAACTAGTTACTATGTCATAAAAATACTTACAGCGGATGTGCTAGGTGGTTGGTCTACATGATTACTCCCAACCTATGCAGTAGGAGTAGAGCGAGATGCCATAGGTACTGTCTGGTAAGTGGCAGTCTAAGATGCCTACCACTTTTTCTGTGCTTCTTCGAGTTTCCTATCAACTAGCTTATCTACCTATACATGGATAAAAGAAACATTAGCTTCTAATTATTGAATTATATTTTACAGTAACATTATAAAGAAAGAATATGTTACCTCTTCTTGTGAAAGTCCCATTTTGGGACATGTTTGCGTTGGGATGGCCCAAAAAAAGCTTTAATGCCCACACCAGCGCCTGCAGCCCTAACACGTCCAGGATGCTCTGGGTTACCCAGAGCAACTGTCAATTCATCCCTTGTTCCCTCAGGGATGAACTTTCCTTGTTTCCTCAGCTCGTGTAGCTCCCACTAACCACCAAAACAAAAATTTGTAATTAAGTAAACACCACAAATAATCAATATTTGAACGATTGTTGTAAGAGTTGTATTTTACCATTTTTGCAACCGCCTCAGCAGTTGCGGGCTTCCTTATTTCTCCCTTCTTATTTTGCCTCCCAGCTATCTAGACATCATGGTGAGGTAGAGGTGTGCTACCTATAGTAGAGGACTCCTGAGTAGCAGCAGACTGAGCAGTAGCCTAAGACTGTAGTCTTTGGCGAATGCCTGCATACCCCTTTGGACCCATTGTGTGGTCATGCACATTTAGTGCACGCCTTGATTTTTGTGCCTCATTGAGGGCCTAGTTAGTTTGCACATTAATGATTTGGTTAGTAACACTAAATGTTAATCTTGAATCGATGAATACAACATATATTAATGAGATTGGGACTGACGCCTAATACCTTGAATTCATCAGTTTGTCATAAAGCAACAAACGCGTCCCATTCTTCTTGGTCTAGGAAGTTCCAATGTTCAGTGGTTGTCTTCTTCCTCTTGTAACCGTCTTTTATGTATTCTCAGGTGAGATTTGTCCTATAGTTCCTTAGGACTCTCCCACAGTGTTGCATCACACATTTACGATGCAGCTTTTCATCCAATTCAAATATACTCTGCAAAATAGAATTGATATTAACTAGTATCCAAAAAAATAGTAATCTACAAAATAGAATTGCAAATTAATAATAACTCACACATAAATCCTTCCATATTACGTATTTCTTCTCCTTAGGAACTTTATGCCAAGAATCTATCTTACAACCGCAATGGCTATGAGTAACATACCTAAGATATGAAACAAACGAATTGCGATTCACACTAGATGCATTTCCTGCATTATCAAAATCCACAACAAGTTTGGGTCCATTTCCCTTTTGTGCTATTAACTTCTTCATCATAGTGATGCCCCTTCTCTTGTCAACTTTTTGGTGCTACTGATCAAGTGCCTCAAGTGCTTCAGATGGTACATGTGCATCATCAACCTAAAATTTGACAAAATAAGCACATTTACAATATATAACTATAAATGGACATATAGATATAAATATATGATATATTTTTAAAACTTACATTGTGAGGTGGTGCATTGATGTACTTACCCTCATAGTAATCATCAGCATGGTCATCAGGAGAATGCTCATCCATCTGAAAATTCACATTCACATTGTAAAGTAATTCAAATTGTAAAGCTCACATTGTAAAGTTCACATTCACATTGTAAAGTTCACATTGTAAAGTAATTCACATTGTAAAATTCACATTGTAAAGTTCACATTCACATTTTAAAGTAATTCACATTGTAAAGTTCACATTCATAAAAATAAAACATATAAAAAATATAAGCATGCCTCTAATATTGCAATTTTTTATCAATTAACAATCCTTCATTGTGATCTCCGCACACATACAAGTCATCATTAGCTTCAATATTTGCTGGTGTTGGCAACCCAACTGAGAATGGACTGGAGTCATCATACTTATCATAGTATTCTTCTTCATCTATAGGATCTTCAATGAACTGTCTTTTACAATGAAGAACAACCGACCATTTATCATTTGCAGGATCATCGATATAAAATACTTGTTTCGCCTGTGATGCCAATATGAATGGTTCACCCTTCTCGCCAATCTTTTCAAATTTCACTAAAGTGAAACCCAATTCATCCACTATAACTCCTTTGGTGTTATCAACCCAATTACATTTGAAGAGAGGAATTCTGAAATCTATGTAGTCAAACTCCCATATGTCTTCAATGACACCGTAATATGACATTTTAGCTTCACGTGGAATCTTATCCTTTGCACTTGCAAAAAACATAGTCGATGCTTGAAGGGTGACCCCACTGTTTTGTACGACACTCTTATCATCTTGGCGCTTTGTGTAATATGTGAATCCATTAATGTCATACTCTTCATTAGACATACAATCAATTTTGGATTAAAGGTGAGGCATTTGATAGTTTCAGTAATATCATCTGGTGTTTGAGATAGTTGATGTAAGACTTTATCTTCAAACCACTTAATAAATGTCTTGTTATGCTCTCTAGCAAGCCACATTGTATTGGCCCGAGGATATTGTCTCTTGATGAAATTGGTATATTCCACGATATAAACGTTCACTTCGTCCATGTTGTGTAAAATATACAAGTGACCTTGTTCCAACTGCTCACGGTTGATTACTTTCACACGTGATCCCAAAATTCCTTTGCCAAATTGCTCATCAATATTCTTATCATTATCAGGAGTGTCATTACCACTAAGAAAGTCATTGCAAAAATCCATAACCTCCTTCGCCACATAACCCTCAATAATACTCCCTTCAGGCCGATAACGGTTTCAAACATCACTTTTAAGAATGCTCATGTATCGTTCAAAGGGATATATCCAATGTAAGAAAACTGGTCCCAACATTTTCACTTCCATAGTCAAGTGGACAACAAGATGTACCATGATATCAAAGAACGACAGAGGAAAATACATCTCAAGCTGACATAGGGTAACAACCACTTCTCTTTGCAATTTATCGAGTGTATCAGGGTCAATAACTTTGTTGCACAAACTGTTGAAAAAGAAACAAAGTCTGGTGATTGCAAACATTACATGCTTTGGCAATATAGATCTAATTACCATAGGAAATATTTGTTGCATTAGAGTGTGACAATCATGAGATTTAAGACCTATCAACTTCAGATCTTTCATTGATACCAATTTATGAATGTTGGATGAGTAACCCTGCGGCATATCAACATTTACCAAACATTCACAAAAAGCTTTCTTCTCCTTTCTAGACAATGTGTGACAAGCGGGAGGTAAGTATGTTCTCTGATTTTCCATTTCACGAAATTCTATTAATTCTGACCTTATTCCCATTTCATGTAGGTCCAGTCTAGATTTTATCCCATCTTTAGTCTTACCTGGTATATTCAACAAAGTACCAATGACACTATCACACACATTTTTCTCAACGTGCATGACATCGATACAATGCCTGACTGTCAAAGAACTCCAATAAGGAAGATCCCAAAATATTGACTTCTTCTTGAATAAAGATTTGTCACTCCATGTGGCCATAGTACATTGTGATCTCTTACCAAATTCATTGACAAAGTCTTTTACTCTTTCATAAACAACTTCCCCTGGTATAGGTTTAGGTGCACTCCGTTCCTCATTCAATCCATTGAATGCTTTGTGCTTCCTACGATACAGATGGAATTTTGTAAGAAACCTTCGATGACCGAGATATACAGTCTTACCGCCATGTTTTAGTCTTGTTGAATCAGTGTTCTCTTCACATATAGGACACACTTTAACTTCTTTGACACTATATCTAGACAAATTCCCATATGCTGGAAAGTCATTAATAGTGCAAAATAACATAGCATGCAAACAAAATGTCTCTATTCGTGAAACATCATAGGTCATCACACCTTCACCCCAGAGTTTCTTTAAGTCATCAATCAGAGGTTCAAGATAAACATCGATGTCATTTCCAGGTTGTTTAGGGCCCGATATCAACAACGACATCATTACATACTTATTTTTCATACACAGCCAGGGAGGAAGATTGTATATAACAAGCATGACTGGCCAAGTGCTATGTTGGCTACTCAATGTCCCGTATGGATTCATCCCATCTGTACAAAGCCCAAGTCTTAGATTCCTGGCTTCTTCACCAAATTCAGTGTACAATAGATCAATCTTCTTCACCAAATTCAGTGTGGGGAATCAGACGCATGTCGTAGGATCCCATCATTATTTTTCTTAACATATGCATGCCACCTCAAATTCGTCGCATCTATCGGATTGGCAAACAAGCGTTGAAATCATGATATTATAGGTAGATACCACATCACCTTGGCAGGAGAACCAGTTTTGGACTCCCCCGAAGTCGTCAATTTATATCATGACGCACCACATTTTGGACAATCTTTCAAATCCACATAGTCTTTTTGAAATAATACACAATCATTCGGGCATGCATGTATCTTCTTGGCATCCATTCCCATTGGGCACAACAATTTCTTTACCTGGTATGTTGAGATTGGTAGCTCATTTCCTTCAGGAAGCATTTCTTTCAACAAAGACAACAATGACGTGAAGCTTTTGTCTCTCCATCTATTGTTATCTTTCAGCTTATACAATCTCAACACAGCGCTAAGCTTCTTAAACTTAGTACAACCTGTGTATAACGATATCTCAACATCATGCACAATGTTTCTAAAAAGGGGAGGTGGATCAGTGTGCTCTACCCCAAAACTATCCAACATCACATCAACGATGTCTACTGGAATTGGTTCATTCACATCTACGTCATCGTAGGAAATTTCTTCTTCCACACAAGCACTGCTATCGACATCCACTGGTTTCGGTTTTGAAATCACTCCATGCCAGTGCCATTCTATATAGCCTTGTATAATCTCATTGCACATGACAAGACTTTTGATTTTGTCACCAGTGCTGACTTTCAAGTTATTACCGCAATGCCTACATGGACAGTAGAACCTATCTCCAGGTTGTTTCCTATGTTCCTCGGCAAATATAATAAACTGGTCAAGACAGAAATAAACTTTGGGGTGCAGCGATTGTGAATGGACATCCATGATCTATCCATTCTATGATCAAAGAGAAAACAAGTATATATTAAAACAAGATTAGGGTCTAGGGTTAACATATTAGAGTTTTTGTATGGTTAAAACTTTAGGCCAACAAAAACATGTGTTGTCATTCTTATATATAATAAATTTGTACCACCTATCCCATTCTTGAACACCTAATCTCACTAGTAAGTGTAGAAAGTGTATTGGGTTTTTGAGAAAATTTTGGCAGCATTTCCCTACTGTTCTCTAAGTACATATGTTCTTAGAGAACAAATGGGTAAATGCTACCAAAATTTTCTCGAAAACCCAATACATATTATACACTTACATCCTCAGTGAGATTAGGTGTTCAAGAACAGTCCCAAACCAAGGACTATCCAAGATTTACTCCTAATGAGTAAATCTTGGACAGGTTTCTAGGCCAACAAATACATGTGTTGTCATTCTTATACCTACAATCCTAGTTTCATCATTCATATCCTAGTTCTTCAAGTTAGGTGATTAACATTGTCAATATACTCAAAAAGGAAACAAGTTACCAATTTCATAGTTAGGACGGTAGAGATACCCTAAGATCTAGATCTAATGGTTCATAATGAGCCTGTGATAAAGTTACATCACTAGATGATTATATAATTTCAAAAGTAGTACACAAATAAATTCAAATGAGTAGATAACTAAATAAAAAATAGTAGACAAAAAATACAAATAAGTAGATGAAAAATACAAATAAGTAGATGAATAAATCATAAAAAAATTAGTAGATAAATAAACACAATCAACAAATAACTTAAAAAATTTCTACTAGCTTGGTGAAATCAGTACATAAATAAACACAATCAGAATATTTTTCAATGGCTTTTAGGGTGACTTGGTGAAATCAAAATGGAGGAGGATGTCGACAATCCTTAGAGAAGATAGGGGAGTAGTTATTTGATAGAGAGAAGAACAAGAATGGTGCTTGTAATCTTAATGTGGGAAAATGATAGTGCATGTTTTGGGCATCCTTTGTATAGGTTGATCTAGGGTTCAATCCAGGGATCAAAAGGTTCATGATCATCTCTTGAATCCAAACCCCAGCAGCAGCCTAGGTGTGCCCTGGTGCCACCCAAGCATTTGCCCAGAGGCCTAACTAGGCAGGGCACCTGGGCTTGGGACCCTAGGTGAACGCCTGGGTTTCTTAGGCGCCGCCTGGGTGTGGTCCAGGTCGGCGGCGGTAGAGGAGGAAAGCCAACGGCAGAGGAGAAAAGGAGGACGAAGGGTATACCTTACTTTAGGTGTTCAGTGGCGGCAGAGCAAAGAACAGCAGCCGACGGTGGAGCAACAGCGGCGGCGGAGCAGCAACAGCGCCGGAGGAGCGGCAAACCAACGGCAGAACAGTAGCAGTGGCAGAGAAACGACGGAGGAGCAGAGGAGCAGCAGCAGCGGAGTAGCGGAATCGCTAGAGCGCGAGACTGAAAAATCGGGAATGAAACAAAGAGAAAGTGGAACAGTCAGGCTCGCGGGGGTTAAGTTATCAATAAGTGTCGGTTATACAAAAAAACTGACGCTGTTTACTAATCGTGTCAGTTCACATGTAAAATCGACAACTACGTTCAATAATAGTCGTCAGTTTCCACAATAAAAACTGATGCCTATAAACATAAGCCGATAAAAAAATGTTCTCAAACTCAGCCAATAGTCGTCTGTGACCTTATAAAAACTGACGCTACAGGTGGTCGATATTTTCACGGGGACAACGTGTGTAAACTCATCCACATGGTTACTTGTGCAAAATCGATGATTAAATTGGGCCAAATTTCTGTCTCACGAAAATACTTTAGTTGTCAGTTTTTAAGTTAAAAATCGACGCCATATGTTAAATTTTGGAGGTAAATTTTTCCCCATGAAAAATTTAGTTTTGGTGGTCGATCTTAGGCGTCAGTTTTTTATATAGAACCAACACTAAATAAAAAGTTATACCCGTGTCTGTCCACTCTTCACAGATAGATGTCAGTTTTATGAATTAACCGACGTTGTATGTTTAAGGCGTTGGTTATTTGTATACAACTGACGACAATGAATGTGACGTTATAAGCCATTTCTATAGCAGTGTGGGTCATGATCTGTGACGTGTAAGGGGCGTATCGAGAAGGACTCCCTACCCAATATGGTCGTGTCAGGCTACAACTGTGATGGGTAGGCCATATCGGGTTGAGTATCATGTCGTGTTAGGACATGTGTCTGGTTAGCGTTATCTTAGGTTTTTGATTCCTCATGTCAGGTATAGATGGGCGAGCTATCTCGGGTTGAAGCCCAGCTAGAGACCTGACATGTTGAAAGTACCCTTGAAGGTCTTGTCACACTACTTGTTGCTACCGGGATAGGTTCTAAGTGAACTCCTCCCATCCCTATTGGATTGGGGGTGTGGTCAACTAGTATCGTCCGATAGGCTCTGGAACTCGACGCACTATCTCCTTTGCTCTAAGAGTTAGCTCTCGTAGGGTTCTGACCCATCCCATCGTAGGCATGTAGCTTCTATATATAGGCAGTGGGCTAGTAGGAGATGCAGCTCTCATTGGGCCACATGTCCTCTGTCTGCTCCATTCGCGTGGCTTCGTAAAAGGGGACGACACATCTGTCGCCCGACACGGCTAGTGGGCCGTCGCACTTTGGATTGCGAGTAAATTGCATTGTCGTGTCAGATTAAGAATCTGGCAGGCTGCTGCACCGAGGGGTAGTTGTTTCGCATAATTGACTTCGTCGGTTGACGGACTGTCGCGGGCAAGGCACCCTATCGGGTAATAGCTTGCAGTCTGTCAAAGCTCTCGTGTGATACACCTGTGTCAAGTTGTTGCCATATCAGGAAACAACTGTGATGGGTAAAAAGGGCATGTTGCTTCGCTGTTAGATGGGTCGGGATGGGTAACTCGTTGTGGATGGGTCAGGACGGGCCCATTAGCATTCTTTTGGTGAAAAAATAAGAGAAACTCAGCAAAAGATAGGAAATGTTTTTAGGAGCATAGTAGGCATTATTTCTATTCAACAAGTAAGATAAAACAGAGAGGAAGTCAGGTTTGGAGGCAATTTTGATAGTAAAATATAAGCTCTAGCAGCCATAAAATGGGTGTTATCAACTCCCCCAAACTTAGCTTTTTGATTGTCCTCAATCAATCAATACATATTTTAAAACTTTGTTTGCAGTACTTTTCATAACCAAACATAGTCTTCGGACAAGGGGTTAAGTGAATTTTTGAGATGTCCTAAGGAAAATTATGTCTGACTACGAACAATGGACTTTATTTTTCCTTCCTTATTTAAGCAAAAAATTTCTCTTCGGCTTTTGTGACACTTTGGTGCATGATTTTGAAGTTAGCTTTCACACCAAACTGCTTGGCGATAGATGATGGGGTTTTCAGGAAGGCTTAGTGCTTTTTTGGTTTTTCTTGCTCCCCATTGGTCCATCTAGGTACGGGTCCGTTAACGGGCAAGTGGGTCCTTACAGTCCAAGCCAATTGACTTTAGAGCAGTGATTTCACATCCTACGTACCACTGCCCCAGATCAACCATTCCTAAAGATGGGTACTTTTGGGACGACAAGTGTGTGTGTTTTTTTCTTCCAGGAACAACACTAATGCTTTTATTCTCTCTCATAAGGCTTTCCTCTATTTTTGAGATTTTGATGGGTAGGGAAAAGGGAGTTTGTTGTTTCGGTAGCTTTTTCCTTCACATGCACGTCTCTTAGCTATTGTGAGATTATTTTTCAAACATGGTGTAGAAAAGTTATAGCCTTTGTTGTTTGTGACTGCATTTTGAAGAGAGCATAATAGAAATGTGCACCGTCTTAGATACAAAGAGAACAAATTGGAAGAAGTTGTACCAAATATTTACTATAAAGTGATTTGTATAGTTTGCGATAAACAAGTAGTTGTGTATGTATTACTTTCTATAAATCATTTATATACATGTATATACATAGTATAGTGGGAAAAGGAAAGGGCAAAAAGGGAAACATTTTTAGAGTACCTCCCACACTGATGCTATGGAGTACCCCCCCACCCAAACTTACCCCACACTCTATCCCAGAGTTATCAGATAAATATTCTTTGAGGGTTCAGCGAATGCGCTCGCCCTCAGCAGATAAGAGCTCCATCACATATTCTCCGCGTTGGCTGTGGTAGCCAAGGTTGTGGAGGTTATCTAGCATCTTTTTTAGAGCTACCACACTATAAATCTAGTGCAGCATGTAGACACCACTATCATTTGATAAGGGAACTTGTTGTGGACTGCAGTGGAAGTATTAGAGTTCGTGCCACTTGGACGCCAGGTCATCAAGATAGGTATGGATCAAAGACACCACCTCGGCATAATATTTTTTTACTAGCCGCTTGAGGTATTTTGTTGGCGTAGATGCACACTCCATCGGGTAGTCATTGTTGGCATCGGAGTTGTTGTAGAAGAAACTGGTGTGTGGACCTGTGTATATCATCAGGAGCATTCAGTGATTGTCGTACAACATAGGTAGAAATATTATGCACGGTAGACACTTATTTACTTCAAGTTGGAAAAGTTGGTGTGCTCCTCTCTCATCAGCAAGGCATAAGTCATTGAGTAGTATCAGATGGGCGATGTAGGGTTGTCCAATCTTCTTCTATAGGATGGGGATGTAAGCAGATGCCATCATTATTGCTAGACACCCTCCTACCTTGACTAAGTCATGTAGATCATTGAGGGGGACCGCTACATTATCATTTTCATATATGACATCTACAGTGTTAGAATCAGCAAGTCGAAGAAGAATTTCATTGACCTGTTCCTAAGATAGAGAATTGCACACGGAATGGTCGAAGTTGTTGATTAGAGATTCAATGACAATAGGCGAAGTAGAATTTCCTTGAGTGGTGAGTACGGTTTGCATACTTTCTATGTACTTGCCTATTCTAAAAACATCAGAAGCGCCCTTGACTTCATTCCTTGGAGGACTGCTGGGTTGAGAAGAATAGGAGTCAACATAAGAACCAGTGTATGTCTCCAGCAGGTCCTTTGGAACTTATGCATCTAAAAAATAGTGCTTGTCATTGATCAGAAACATCATGTATATGCTCCTCAGTTGGTAGAAGTCTTGGTCCTGGAGCTGCCTTATTTATCTGAAGATGTTTAGCAGCTGCATGGCATGTAGGACGATGAAGGTGCTATTTACATTCCCTGGGTCTTCTTAAACTAGGAAGTCTCTAATGGCGTAGAAGTTCTAGATGCCGATGTGGCATTGGACTCCTTGTTTGATGACATGGTGAAGGCACAACAGAAGAAACCTGAGGTGCTTATCTTCGGGGCGCACAAAGATGTGCCCCCTGTTGGGGACCTCCACAGTGCAGTAGCTAAGTAGAGTTATGTCATGGGAGTGGAGGTCGGTCGTGCAAATGAACCAGTGCTTTCTAAGCTTGTAGGGGGCTAGTAATAGGCTGGGGTTGTGTTCTTCAATGTGCTTCAGCATATCAACCACCGGGCTTTTTTCATATGCCCCTGCCAGTAGTCATCTTGCCAAGGCCAGGGTGGCATTGTAGATTGGCTTCTGGCCTATCCTGATGGTGATATTCTCAAGTATCATGCATTCTAGGACCCTAAACAAGATCTTCCCTACAATGGCTTCTGAGCAAAACATGACTTGGAGTGCCCTCCATTGTACAGAGAAGTACTCGTCACTCTAGATGATGGCTTCTTCTTCTGCCTGTGGCCTCATGACCATGTTCAATAGTTTTTGGTCCTAGATCGTCAGATAGTCGATGGCGCACCTATCAAAGTCGGCCATCTCAAAGGCAGGGATCTCCGATAGCACAAAACATGCGTCAGCTGCCGAAATCCTCACTCTAGGGGGTTGCTCAGCAATCGAGCTACACAAATCGCCCCCTTCTCCCTCAGATGTTTCAAATGAATCCTCTGCTAGGCCTTCAGATATCTCTTCTTCATTGTAAGTTGGCTTGATTAGCTGAGGGGTTGCAGATACATCGATGTCGTGAGTGCTCCCCTATCATGTGGGAAACCCATCAGAAATTTTGTTCATAGTCTCTTCCTCGGGCATTGTGGAGGGCTCACTGGAGGTGTATGAGAATGACAAACTGGAGGAAGAGGATGATGATGATGGCAGATAGGGGGAAGTCGGCAGTGATGATGATCTCCTGGGTAGCCTCAAGCGGTGGTGGTTGTCCCTCTCATCAAGCCTCTGCTCGATTGTGTCGACGTGTTGGAGCACCGCCTACATCGTGTTGTTCAATGCCTCTAGTTGGTCGTGGAGATCAACTACAGTTAGCAGCTGACGCTCCTGCTCACTTAGCCTCCGTTGGAAGACCTGAAACTTATGGGTCAGGGAAGTAAAAGTAGAGTTGTGATTGCTCGTTACCTCCCACAGGTTGTTGAATTCAAAGTCGAAGGACTACCCCTACAAAGAGGGGACTTCTACTGAGTGACTTCGACTTTAGGTGGTGCTCCTTGCATTGGTGGCACGGCCCGATAAATACACATCGTCTATCGGGGCCCAATCCACCTGGAAAGTACGCAAGGGCGTGGCCTCCGGACGAGGCGTCATGACCTTTGCAGCCACCTCCGTCTCCTCAGCTTGGGGTCGTGGAGAAGGTTGCAGAGTAGGCAGATGTTGATCGACCATCTAGCTCTCGACTTCCTCCTCCATAGAGATTTCTAACATAGAATTTTGGCAGTGTCAGCGTCGGCTATACAGACCTGAGCTCTGCCTCCCAGAGCTCAGTGAATACCTCTTTGCTATTGCGAGAGGTGTCTGGATGCACCGAGGGTGGCATTGTTGCTTCTTCCATTGCTAAAAGAGTTGAAGCTTGGGGCATTGTGCCTACTATTTCTATGGAAATGCCTTTTGAGGCAACGACCATTGTAGTGGCCTCGGTGGTGTCGACGACCTTCCCAGTGGTCGGTACTTCTTCTATAGATGCGACAGGCATTTTTAATGTTGTCACGGCTGGTTCAGTGGCGATGGTGGTCGGCTTGGTGGTGGTGGCGATAGGCGAGTCTTCGATGACGACTGCCGATGATTTGTCTCACCGAGCGTCGAGGGGTACCAACCTCCCTACAGCGGCCATCCTTTTTTGGATGGTCGTGGTGGTGGTGTAGGTGGCTTCGACAGTCACAAAATTGATCTCTGTTGTTGTGAAGACTAGCTTCTCCACGTCATAATTGACACAAAGTAGGAGGGGTAGGAGGATATTTGTCCTCGTGAACTTATGGAAGAGGTGGTGGCTGTCCTTCTTGATTATGTTCACCTTGGTGAGGAACTGAATGTCGATCTTTTCATCACCTCAGGTGTCCGAAAAGCTCAGCGGATCCTTTGGTTATCCTAGCCCTACCACTATCAGGTTGACGGCCCTCCCATGTTGTACTTCTTTGTGGCGCCATTTATAGGATAGAGGCAGTTTAGCAAAAACCAACCTAGGTTGATCGGCTTGCCTTCCATCATGTACAAGATCAAATGCATCTCTTTCGTGTACAAATTTCTCATCTCATACTTACTAAAGAAAAGGATTGCCAAAATTTTGTGCACGATCCTCCAGAAGCATGAGTGGACCGCCGCCACTTTACTTCCCGGCTTGAAGGAGGATTCACCTGTCAGCTTCCTCCTTAGCGCGACTGGGTCAAAGCCATCACCTTCAGTGATCTGGGCACTATTGTTAAGCAGCTCTCTCTCAGCCTCACTGGAGGAGAATATCTCATTGAGCACCCTCTCTGAGATTTCATGCTCGGTGTTGTATAGGTGCCCTTGGAGTCTGTCTGCTCTGCTGAATCTTTTACTCTCCTCTGGTGTATTTCAAACTCGACGGAGGGAGGAGATGAACTCCTTTGTGAGCTTGGTGTAGGAGGTGGAGTAGTTGAAGCATGTCTTCAGTACTCTAGTTGCTTCTAAGATGTTCTCTAGTCTGTCGAAGATGCCAATATGGTGGAAAAATGTTTGATGGCAGAACCGGGTTGGTTGGTAGACTTTTTCCACCAACTCGGTGTGACACCATCGGTGCTCCTCGTCTCTGGGCACAAAACGACCTAGTGAGTGGGTCAGGATCTTTCATTCTGCCATCCTGGTTGGGGGTGGGGTTGCTTCTACCCTGGAATGCTTCTCGGCATCTGAGGGCCCAACCATCTCAGGATTTTGGCATTTCGTCCCAGTGGTGGCTTCATTTGTGGCCTCAGGATTGATCATCCGACCTTGTTTGTCAACTTGGACAATGGTCTGCTTGGTTTGTTCCATTGTCTGCAATGATTTGGATAAAGAAATTAAGTTAGAAAAAGTTGTTCCATCAAAACTTTATTATCCCAATAACAGGTAGAAGGTAAAAGTAAAAGCACCACCCAATATGGGTTGGGTGATATGCGCAGAACAGATAGAGGGTCGGGCTCTTATGAAAATATGGCACCCAATATGTAAGTGCTCAATATCGGAAATTCGATGTGTTTTTCAAACGGTACTCAACACAAATCAATATCGGTCAGATGGTGAAAACAACTCACATGTGAGGTCAGCATCGAGGAACGATAAGGTCTGAGCAATATGATTCAAGAGACAAACCAATATCGGGTGACTCCTCATAACTGAGTCTGCACGGGATGATCGGTAGAGGTGTCATGTGATATGGGTGTCGCGTAGCTAGGGTGAAAACATGATAACATCCTTATGCGATAAAATAAAGGATGCACGATGCACCATGTCAAGAGATAGTCATGTCGTGCACACAGATGAGAGTGCGACGTAGTAATCTAGACGATAAGGTCGCCATCGTGAGCTTGAAGTCTTTACCTGATATATATGTGTTGGTCATTCTGTCGCGCGATATGGGCCACACGCGGCACATGCATAAGGAGAGTGCGACGTAGTAATCTAGACGATAAGGTTGCACGTGTTGGTCATTCTGTTGTTTCACCTGATATGCATTACTTGACGCACTCCTTACGTGACATGGGTCTGCGTGACACATGTGTCGCATGGCGCGAGATGCGTTGGGCGATACACCTGCTCGATATGTTTCTAGGAAACTAGTTAATCTTCAAAGATGTGGAAGGGCATGATACGTCTGGTTGACACATCCAGGGTGACACAGAAATCTGGCACATCAAAGGAGATATGGCTGGGCGTGTTTCTTTCCCGCCACGCCTTTGCAAAACTGTGTAAAATTTGGAACAAAAACTCACCTGATACCCATCAATATGGGTTGGGCGACACATTTATCACATAAAAGAGGTATCATGCATGCCTGATATGCCATCAAAGAGCTTAAAGGGAATGCAAAAAAAAGGATGGAAAAACTAAAAATCAGAATGCACTTGATGGGTAAAACATCAATGGCCTAAGAGTAAACTTTGGCCTCAGATAGTATTACTCACCAAGGCGATAAATCTAAGTCGGTGGCCCAGAAAATAGAGTCTGCACATGTGGCGTGGGCACAGACTCATGCCTTATTACAATGAGATTGTTCATAATGTTCTTTGTAGGAAAAAGAAATAACGTCCTATTCTAGGAAAGTAAAACTCGGGCTGCCTCCCGAGGAGTGTTGTGGTTTCTATCGTTAGCTCTACATCTTCGAATCCTGCTATGTTTCTTTGATTGGTGCAACTTTGGCATCGTCCAGGGGCATTTTAGATCTCCTCACAAAGGCTTCGTCTTCGTAGAACCTCTTTAATCGGTGTTCGTTGACTAGGAAAACCTTCATTGGATCATCTTTGTCATATAATGCCATCATTCCTGACGGATATATCTTCGCTACAACGAACGGTCTAGACCACCTAGTCTGCGGTTTTCCTAGAAAAAGTTGAATAGAAGATTTGAACAACAGAACTTTCTCACCTTCCTTGACATCTTTCTTCCACAGGTAAGAATCGTGCTTGACTTTTGTCCTCATCTTGTAGATTATTGCA
The DNA here is from genome assembly GCA_963693085.1 of Alisma plantago-aquatica. Classification (NCBI taxonomy): domain Eukaryota; kingdom Viridiplantae; phylum Streptophyta; class Magnoliopsida; order Alismatales; family Alismataceae; genus Alisma; species Alisma plantago-aquatica. The sequence goes on along the minus strand of OY856411.1, from coordinate 1,477,211,951 downwards.
TTCTCATAGGAGTGACGCCTACGTTCTTCAAGTTCTTGGAGCTGGAGGAACCTCTTCTTTCCGACTAGTGACAGATCCATGTTAAGACGTTTGATTTTCCAGAAATCCTTATGCTCCAACTCAAAAGGTAGATGACATTCTTTCCCATATATCAGATGATAAGGTGTGGTACCGAGCAGTGTCTTGTACGTTGTTCTGTACGCCCAGAGAGCATCATCTAGCTTGGCTGATCAGTCTTTGTGAGACTTTCCAATTGTTTTCTCCATAATCTGTTTAATCTACCAGTTCAAAACTTTAGCTTGACTAGATGTTTGTGGATGGTAGGGTGTGGCGACTTTGTGTTGAATGCCATACTTGCGCAAAAATGATTCAAATTGCCTCTTGACAAAGTGAGATCCACCATCACAGATGACGGTTCTTGGAACTCCAAACCTTAGAAAGATGATCTTCATAAAAATATTTATAACTGCCTTGGCATCACATGTGGTGGTGGGTATGGCTTCTACCCATTTGGCGACATAGTCTACTACAACTAGGATGTACTTGAAACCGTAGGAGGAGGGGAAGGGTCCCATATAGTCAATCCCCCATATGTTGAAGATTTCTACTTCAATCCATTATGACATTGGCATCTCATTTCAATGGAAAATATTCCTGGTTCTTTAACATTGATTGCAAGCCTTGACATAGGCATGAGCATCTTTGAAGAGAGTGGGCCAATAAAAGTCGGACTCAAGTACCTTGGTTGTGGTCCTTTCACATCACAGGTGCCATCCATAGGGGGAGGAGTGATACTTGAACAAGATCTTTGGGGATTCGTCCTCAGGTATACACCTCCTATATAAGCCATTGGCGCAATGCCTAAACAACAGAGGGTCATCCCAATAATAGTTATTCAAATCAGAGAAGAATTTATTCTTTTGATTGTAGGACATTTTCGAGGATAGTTGTTTACAGGCCAGGTAATTGCAGAAATCAACATACCATGGCCCTTCAGGGTTGGCCAAATGGGTAACATAAATCGCCTCATCAATATATCTTTTGTTGATTGGCAGCGGGTGGTCATCCTCCACCCGAATCCTTGAAAGGTGGTCTGAGACCACGTTCTCAGAACCTTTCTTGTCTATTATTTACTAATCAAACTCCTGTAACAACAATGCCCAACGCCACAGCCTAGGCTTCAATCCTTTCTTTTGCATTAAATATTTGATAGCCCCGTGGTCGGTGTAAACAATCACCTTAGAGCCTAGAAGGTAGGATCAAAACTTATCGAATGCATAGACAATCACCAACATCTCTTTCTTAGTGGTAGTATAATTCAACTGTGCTTCGTCTAGCATTTTACCGGCGTAAAAGATCACATGGTGCTTTTTATCTTTCTTCTGGCCAAGGACCACGCCTATGACAAAATTGATGGCATCACACAGGAGCTCAAAGGGGAGACCCCAATCGGGGGACTGGAGAATGGGTGCAGAGACTAAAGCGTCCTTCAGAGTGGAGAATGATTTTAGGCACTCATCCATGAAATCAAATTTCACATCTTTCATCAACAAATTTGACAGGGGCTTCACGATCTTCGAGAAGTCCTCAATGAACCTTCGATTCTATCCAGCATGGCCTAAGAAACTTCAGACTCTGGTTACATATGTGGGTGGAGGAAGCTTGGCTATTTCTTCCACCTTAGATCGGTCAACCTCAATGCCTTGACTAGACACCTTGTGTCCCAGAACTATCCCTTCCAGTCCCATAAAATGTCACTTCTCCCAATTAAGGGTATGGCTCTGTTCCTCACATCTCCTCATCACCAGAGATAGGTTATTCATGCAATCATTGAAGCAGCTGTCATAAACACTAAAGTCATCCATAAAGACTTCCATTTTATCTTCCAGAAGATCTGCAAAAATGGCATTCATGTACTTCTGAAAGGTTGCAGGTGCTTTGTAAAGCCCAAATGGCATTCTTCTGAAAGCAAAAGTCCCATAGACACATGTGAAGGTAGTCTTCTCATGGTCGTCTGGGTGAATGAGGATCTGATAGAACCCCGAATACCCATCCAACCAACAAAAGTAAGAGTGATGGGTCAGGCTCTCAAGAATCTAGTCGATAAATGGGAGAGGGAAAAGGTCCTTGCAAGTGGCGGTGTTGAGCTTTCAGTAATCTATGCACATCCGCTAGCCGGTGACGGTCTTAGTGGCAACCTCGACTCCATTATCTCCAACGTTATGCCTCCCTTCTTTGGAACCACTTGAATGGGACTCACCCATGTGCTGTTGTTGTTGGCACATATTATTCCTACGTCTCAGAGTTTTAGAAAACCTCTTTACTGACCACTTCTCTCAGCTTCTCATTTAACTTCCGTTGCGGTTGGGCGTAAGGCTTGGAATTTTCTTCCAAGTGGATCATGTGCATACACACAGAAGGGTTGATCCCCCTTAGGTCTCTAATACAGTACCGTATGGCCTTCTTTATAGCCTCATCTCCTCAAGCAATTGTTCCTTTTGGCTGCCAGTCAATTCTGAGTTCATGATGATGGGGTTCATTCCTTCGTCATCCTAAAAATGATATTCCAAACCTTTCAGCAAGACTTTAAACTTGGGCAGGGTCTCCTTATCTTGTTATTCGGTGGGATCATTATAGAGGGCAGTGTACATCACTATCTCCACTAGGTATTCTTCTTTGGATAGATCTTCGGCTTCCAGAAACACTACTAGTTACTCGACTTCTGGGTCCTCGACCTCCCATGCCTCGCCAGATAAGATGCGCATTAGTGGGTGTACCATAACCTTTTCCTCCCTTACCTCATTACAGAGTTGCTGATAGCTTTCAACAAAATAAGAGGATTCAAAGAACGAAGGGTATTTCATACAATCACAGATGTTGAAGTCAATGTGGTCTCCTCCAACTCTGATTGTTATCATACCCACCTCTATGTAAATGAGTGATCCTCCAGTTGCAAGGAAGGGTCGCCCGATGATAATGGGGCAGCTAGGATCTTCCACGGTGTCAATCAAAATGATATCACATGGTATAAAGAACCGCCAAACTCTAATGGGCACGTCCTCAACTACTCCAACTGGCCTGGTGAAGGTGTGATCCGCAAGCTGAATTCTCATATTTGTGCTCACCATATCGATAAGTCCAATCCTCTTTGCAAGGGACAAGGGCATCAGGCTGATGTTTGCCCCCAAGTTTGCCAGACCTTTATAGGTTATGTTATCCCCAACCTGGAAGGGGATGAAAAAGCCCCATGATCTTTCTTCTTAGACGACATACTTGCCTTGACAAAAGAATTGGACATCTATGCTAGCTTCATAGTTTCAACATCTTCGCCTTCTTTCTCGAAATTAGATCTTTTAGGAACTTTATGTAGGTGGGCATCTCCTTGATGGCATCCAGTAATGGGATGTCAAGGGGCAACTTCTTTACTACAGCCATGAACTTCTAGTACCTCTTCTTCAACTGGGCTTTTACCAGCTTATGTGGGAAAGGTATGCGAGGTGCATATTTGTCTGGAAACTCCTCAGAAGGAATGTCTTAGACTTTTTCTTTCGTCACTTTCTTAGACTTTATGGGTAGTTCTTCTGCTTCCTCGGGGTTACCACCCTTAGCTAGTGTTGTCTCCATTGTTGCTCTCTTCTCAACAACTGGTTGTACCACTATTCCTGACTATAAGATGACCATCTTTGCGGTTTCATTCCCACACGGATTTGCTTCAATACTGGAGGGGAAACACCTTACTTGGTGATGGATACTCTAGGCTAGGTTGTCCAGCTACTGGTTAATCTGCTTTTTGTGTTGTTGGAGCTCTCCTATCTAAGTAGAAAAACATACCATCTATTGTTGCATCAACTTGAGCAAGGTCGTGTTGTCCACAAATCTTTTATGTAGCTTTTTATTAAGATCATTTTGCTTCTGAGCAAAAGACATCAACTTTGTCATCATTGATGGTCGTTGTGGCTGGTTCTACTAGAAAGTTCTCTACTACTAGAACCTTGTTTGGCATTACTAATTCGGCAGTCCTCCCGAAGAAGTTCCGCCCACCAGTTGATGAGAATTCTCAACTGCGATGGTGTTCCCATAAAAAAAACAGGGTGATCAGGGCACCGATACTAGACGTAGCTTACATTCTCTATGCTATCTTCATCCTATTCACCTTGAGAAGTTGTGTGTGGGCAGAAGTCAGATAGGTGGTCAGGCTCCCCACAGGTGACACAGCTTCTCACCACCTCTTGCCATACTTTTCCTTTATATCCCTACTCCTTTAGGGGTTAGGATGTCAGTTACTATCTTGTCTGACTTAACCACTAGGGCTTCCATCACCTTTGATTCTCTAGAGTTGTGTGGCTCATTGACTCTCTGTCATAGTCACTATCTTTCTAGTTTGTGGCCATATTGTCTATAATCTATATGGCCCTTTGAGCATTGAGTCCAAAGAAATCGCTGCCAGCTACAGTGCTCAGGGATTTCCTTTTTGCAGAACACAACCCATTATAGAATGTAGTGATCATCTTAGGTTGAGAAAAACCATGGTCTGGACACCCCCTCTGATAGTTTTGAAGCCTCTCCCAAGTCTCATGCAAGTTCTCTGAGTGTTTCTACAATTACCTTGTTATCTTGTTTTGGCATTTGATAGTCCTTTCTATGAGGAAGAACTTGATGATAAATGCATTGGCTAGATGTTCCCAATTGGAAAAGCTTCCATCCTGCTGACTTGTATACCACTCAAAGGCTTTATCTCTTAGAGAGAAAGGGAAGCATTGTATGTAGATGTGGGATATCAAAACTCTATTGATCTTAAAAGTATTGCAATGATGCCAAAAAGTTGACAAGCCTTAAACATGGGTCCAAAATGGAGACATGTCTAGGTTATCAGACTTTCACAGTTTATAATACATGAATGTTTAAGACTCCTGCAACTAGCACATGGTCAAAGTAGTTCAGGGTCAAATACAGGGATAGGCAGAATGGTGCTTCAGAACTCAAGTTTTACTTGTCTAAGCATGTCAAAAAGTCAAAGGATAAGGTTTTGATGCAACGAGCAAGAATCATAAAGAATCAAACCAACAACCTATCTCCAAGTGGAGTTACTAGAAGAATTAAGATTTTAGGGGTTTAGCAGTTTTATGGAGTTTTTAGATAAAGGGAAAGCAAGGAGATAAAATTGTTCTAGGTGTACATAACGTAGGAGGAAAACTTCAACATAACGAGAGGCAGAATAATACATCATGCACCCTTTTCTCTCAAAGAGGGTACCTCTAACCATGTACTAAATTTCCTCTCTGAAGGGTACTGGGCATAGACTAGAGTGGAAAGATATGTTAGGGCAACCCTGATCCAAGGTAGTTGATAACCTCCTATTTTAGTCGTTTATCTTAGTCTTTTTCCTTAGTTTTCCATACTCTTTTTAAGTTTAAACTATACATAATACTAATTTTACCCCTTTTTGTAAATACACCATAAGACTAACTTTTTCCTTTTATATATGCAGAAAAAGCACAAAAAAATCATAAAAGAATAACCCAGCCTCAAGACCGCATGGAGCCAAACGGTCTCAAGACTGCATGGAGTCAAACGGTCTCAAGACCGCATGAAGCATCCGGTCCCAAGACCAAATGGAGTCAAACGGTCTCAAGACCGCATGAAGCCAACCGGTCCTGAGACCGCATGGAGTCAAACGGTCTCAAGACCGCATGAAGCCAACCGGTCCCGAGACCGCATGGAGTCAAACGGTCTCAAGACCGCATGAAGCCAACCGATCCCGAGACCGCATGGAGTCAAACGGTCTCAAGACCGCATGAAGCCAACCGGTCCCGAGACCGCATGGAGTTCAAACGGTCTCAAGACCGCATGAAGCCAACCGGTCCCGAGACCGCATGGAGTTCAAACGGTCTCAAGACCGCATGAAGCCAACCGGTCTCGGGACCGCTTGGCTTCATGCGGTCATGGAGTCCATACGGTCTCAAGACTGTTCGAAGCCAAACGGTCTCACAGTCCAAACGGTCTTGAGGCCCCAAACGGTCTTGAGGTCCAAATGGTCTCCAAACCGTTTGGACTTCACTCAAAGCCTATAAACAAGACCCCAAGGGTCCTCCAAGAGGGGGATCTCAGACGCCCAAAGGTTGCCCCTCCAGTTCCAGAGCAATTCCATCCTTCATCCATCGCCCTAAGGCTTCCGGTTTGAGGTCCACATCTCATCATCAAGCTACCTTCTCTCTCATCATCAAAGAAGGTGGGAGGAGAAGATCCATCATCTAGAAACCACGAAGTGTGAAGATCGTTGCTCTCTCCACCAAGGGTTCAACCTTCCCTCCTCCGTGGAGATGCCGTTCTTTCTCTCTCTTCTCACCCCCTCCTTTGCTCTTGAGATGAGCGAGTAGTCCTTTTCACTAGGGTGCGGGGAGTAGCCCCGCTACCCATGTTTTCATTTCATGCAATGTAATTCAATCGTTTGCAATAGAGATACTCTCCTTTTTGGCTCAACATCAATCGTTTAATGAATGCTTGTTGCTTGATCCCCAACTTGTGTTACTTATTGTCTCTTGGTATGAATTGTCTATGTTTATACCCTTAGATCTGAATATCGATTGAATGTTCGTTCTAGATATATGTAGTCACCATATGTCTGTTTCAGTATCTAGGAGTGCTTTCACGAGTGGAGTAAACTCACTCCCATCGTTGCACTTTCATACTATGAAATGGAATCAGTTGACGTATGGAAGTGCAACCTTGGTAAGGTCGAGGAACACACTTCATGAAGGAGTAATGCAAAGTAAGTGACCATTCGTTAGGGGATGGCTGGCATTGCAATACTCCACACTCCTCGTAGTTGGTTATCTGAAAGGAAGCTAAGTCTACAAAGATACTAGATGATTAGTTTCTCTTTGCAAGTCTTTTTATTATGTTGCATGTTTATGATCCATGTGTAGTGGTGTGAAACCCGACAACATCCTAGTGGTTTTTAATCATTGTTTACAACCTAAATTTCTACTCTCTTGCTTTACTTTCCTCGCACTTAGCTTAAAACCAAATCAAACTTTCGATCTAAATATCAACTGTTAAGTAGTTAAGTACGACTAAAACATTTTCCATCTTGATTACATCAAGACCATTGTCCCGAGGATTCGACCCTTAACTATACTACGATAAGACTTCCGCGTGTCTTAGCATACGTGTGTGGAGATCTTACCATAGTACTAGCAAGGCTAAACTTAGGGATTCATCATCATCTCTAGGATTTTTAATGGCGTTGCAAAACTCCATCAAAAAATTGGCGCCGTTGCCGGGGACAATGGAACGTTTTAGTTTTCACTTAACAACTTCTTGGTTGGTTAGGATTTTACACTTTTCTTTGATAACTACTCCAAATCTTCTGTACTTCTTGTTTCCGTTCATTACCTTAACATGTGATTTTCTTTCTACTCAGGTAGAAAACGTGTATGCAATTCCCGCATAGCATCGGATTCTCCACTGAACCAGAGTACGACTCTGATGTAGAAAGAAGTTTCCACCAAAGGATTAGACTTAACCGCCAAAGAGCCAGACAGATGGCTGAAGAGCAACGCCTTGTTGCAGAAAGAGTTAACACCGCTATAGCAGCACAACGAGCACAACTTATTGCAGACACTCGTGCTCAAGTGCAAGCTAAGATTTGAGCTGAGGAACAAGCCCGCATCCAAGTAGAGAATGTTTCTGCTCAACTTGCGCTAAGAAACAAGCAACTTCGGGACTACGCAGTCCCGAAGAATTATGAAGATGATCACCCAGTCCGACCACCGATTATTAACATACCAAACTTTGAAATCCGGACGCAATGGATCCAGATCATGCAAGGCATCTCTTTCTCTGGAGCACCCGGAGATGATTGCATGGATCACCTTAAGAGATTCAAGTCACTCTGCCGACTTGTACCTCAAGCAGGAATCGCCCTGGAAGCAATAATGTTACACCTTTTCCACTTCACCTTATCTGGAAGAGCGCTAAGCTGGTACAATGCTTTAGATAGACACCCCATCATCACTACTTGGACTCCTTTAGAAGAAAAGTTTCTTGAGAAATTCTTTCCACCTTCACTAACCTATGAGATTAGGGGACAGATTAATCACTTCGCCCAACTACCTGGAGAAACACTTGCGGAAGCTTGGGAAAGATTCAAGGAACTCCTGAGAAAGTGTCCTCACCATGGCATATCTCAAAATCAACTAATAGAAACATTCTACAGAGGAGTAAGTGATGATATCAAGCAATTTCTAGATTCCTCATCTGGAGGAAATTTTATGAGAAAGAACTATGAAGATGCTTGGAATATAGTTACGCTAGGGGCCGAGAACCAATCCAATTGGGGAAGGTCATCTAACCAACCCAAGGGAGTTCTTAAAGTCTACAAAGCTGAAGAATCTATGGAACTCAAGGCCATTGCAGAGGCCCTGAAGACTATTGCTAGCAAGCAACAAGCCCTCGAAACTTCTTTCGGGGAATATGACAAGAAGAAAAGCTCTCAAGTTCAACAAGTAAAAGCAACTACTGGAACTTGTGAAGCATGTCATGCATCTGATCATCCCACATTATCGTGTGGTTTGTTGTACAATGTCATGATGGATTTACAACCACACGTGCCGCAATATGAGCCCATTATTGAGCATCCCGAGGACCAAATGCCAGAGCAAGTCAACTCCATCCATTCAATACCTGGCCAGGTGTATTACAATCCAGATATACCAAGAAATCACCCGGGTTTCCAATATGGAAATCCTGCAGGAACTGCCAATCCTCAACAACAGATACAAGGTGGATCTTTCAGCAAACAACCACTAGGATTTCAGAATAACTTCGCCCAAAATAAAGGGAATTATAGAAATGGGTTCCAACGATCCAATTATCCTAGGAATCCCTCCTATCAATACCCAGGACTGCACCCATAGCTGCAACAACCTCAGTTGCAGTAGCCACAACAACCGCAGTTGACAGCACCTCCACAGCAACCCCAGGGGCAACAAGTCACTCAATATCAACAGAGGAGTGCTCCTTCCCAACCATCTGATGAAATATCTTTGATTAGGCAAATGCTGCAATCTTAGCAGACCATGCTTGCGAATCAACAAGCTCAACAAAAGGTGGTGGAGGCCCAATTAGCACAGATTACTGCTCAGTTGAAACCACCAGTAGGTACCTTCGCTGGGCAACCAGAGGCAAACCCAAGGCATGACCAAAATAGACCTGAGCAACTGAATGCTGTCACCACGAGGTCTGGTCGTGTCCATCCTGATACCATCAGAATCATCCATGATGATGATGATGTAGCTATTCTCTCACCACCAGAAATCTCAACTCATGAAAAGGAAAAGTCCACTAAAACTACTGAAAGGGAAAATGAAAAGGGACCTACGCCAGAAGCGCTGCTCAGAATTCCTTACCCGGACAGGCTGAAAGGAACCAAAATGGATACTAGGTTCCAGAAATTCAAAGAAGCTATGAAGAAACTGTATATCGATATCCCATTTCTAGATGCCCTTTCTGAAGTACCCGCTTGGGCCTGATACCTGAAAACCCTGTTGTCAAGAAAATATATGACAGAAAAGCATGAAACAGTGAAACTAGCTCAGACCACTTTAGATATTCTGCTTAATAAAATGCCAAAAAAAAGAAGGACCCAGGTTCCTTCGGTATTCAGTGTTCGATTGGAAATGGCTCTAGCAAAAAGGGATTAGCAGATCTAGGAGCAAGTATATCCATTATGCCCTATTCTATGTGTAAAAGATTAGGCTTCACTGATTTGTTACCTACGTCAATGACAATTCAGTTAGCCGACTCTACCATAACTGCACCCCTTGGAGTTATTGAAGATATACCCGTCAGAATAGGAACAAATTCTTATGTCCCGTGCGACTTCGTTATTATGGACATACAAGAAGATCTAAGATACCCGATAATCTTCAGAAGACCTTTCCTAGCTACCGCCCGAGCACTCATTGATGTAGAAGCGGGAACGATTATACTAAGACTTGGGAAGGAAGCCTTCCAATTTAGAGTCCTAAACAGCATGAAAGGACCAAGCATTCAAGAGGAAGTTTTTCTCCTAGATGCTATATATCAAATGTCCCAGTTAGAAATGTCCGAACCCTCCGATGAGTTGGAAAGTGCCTTGACAAACCCGGAAGTAGAATTTTCGGCAAATGAACTAGTGCAACAATGCCTTCAATATTTAGAAAAAGCTGAAGAAGCCCCAACAGCCACCTTTGAAGAACTCAAGGTTGTCACCGTTATAGAAGCAACCGAGCCACCTAAGGCCCCTGAATTGAAGGCCTTACCCGAAGGACTCAAACATGTCTTCCTTGACAGCGAGAAACTTTGTCCAGTTATTATCAGCTCTACTCTGGAAGAAGACCAAGAAAACAGACTTCTTGATGAGCTAAAGAGACACAAGAAAGCTATCGGATATAAAATGACTGACTTAACTGGTATAAATACAGCTTGATGCATGCACATATTGCCTATGGTGGAAGAATTCAAACCATCGAGGGAACATCAAAGAAAGTTGAACCCTAATCTCAAGGAGGTAGTTCGCATCGAGGTTCTCAAACTTCTGAAGGCAGGTATCATCTACCCAATCTCAGATTCCCAATGGGTAAGCCCCGTACAGGTGGTCCCTAAAAAAGGGGGGACCACTATTGTTCTTAATGATAAGAATGAATTGGTACCTACTAGAACAGTAACTGGGTGGAGAATGTGCATAGATTACAGAAAACTTATTAAAGCAACAAGGAAAGATCATTTCCCCTTGCCCTTCTTGGATGAAGTTCTCGAACGTCTCGCCCACCAAAAATTATTCTGTTACCTAGATGGTTATTCCGGGTTTTACCAAATCCCTATACACCCAGAAGATCAAGAGAAAACTACTTTTACCTGTCCTTTTGGGACATATGCTTTCAAAAGAATGCCATTCGGGCTTTGTAACGCACCAGCCACTTTCCAAAGATGCATGTCTGCTATCTTTGCAGGGTTAACAAAATCTATAATGGAGGTATTCATGAACGATTTCTCAGTTTATGGAGACTCTTTCGACAACTATCTGCTCAACCTGGTTCAAGTTTTACAAAGATGCGAGGAAACAAACCTCATCTTAAATTGGGGAAAATGCCATTCTATGGAAACTGAAGGTATCGTTCTTGGACACAGAGTGAGCGACAGAGGGATCGAGGTGGATCAAGCAAAAGTTGACGTTATCTCAAAATTGTTGCCACCAAAAGACATAAAAGGGGTACGTGCTTTCTTAGGTCATGCTGGGTTTTACAGAAGATTTATTAAAGACTTCTCTAAAATAGCAAAACCCATGACACAACTACTGACCAAGGGCACGGAGTTTAACTTTAACCAAGAATGTTTGCAAAGTTTCACAACTCTGAAAAATGCCCTGATTTCCGCACCCATACTAAGAGCTCCAGATTGGTCACAACCTTTTGAAATCATGTGTGACGCAAGCGATTATGCCATAGGGGCCGTATTAGGGCAAAGAATCGACAAGAAACCCTATGTTATATACTACGCATCCAAAACGCTTGATGAAGCACAAAAAAATTACACCACTACAGAAAAGGAATTCTTAGCTGTCATCTACGCGTTTGAGAAATTCCGCTCATACCTGATTGGAGCTAAGGTCATTGTCTACACTGACCACTCCGCTATACGGTATCTAATTCAGAAACAAGATGCAAAACCTAGACTTATCCGCTGGGTATTGATGCTTCAAGAATTCGATTTGGAAATCAAAGACAAAAGCGGAGTGGAAAACGTCGTCACTGATCATCTCAGCCGTATTGAAGTCGAGGATGAAGACAAGTACCTATCCGAGACTCCCTCCCAGACGACCAACTAATGAAAGTAGCTAATGGATTCCCTTGGTATGCCGACATTGTTAATTATTTGGCAACATGAATCATTCATCCGTCTGCATCCTATCATGCCAAAAAGAAGTTCATTCATGACGCTAAGTAGTATTTTTGGGACGAGCCCTATCTACTCCGCTTATGCGCAGATGGACTTTTTCGTCGATGCATTCCAGAGACGGAAATCACTTCGGTTCTAGAGAACTGTCACTCAGGCCCCATTGGGGGCCACATGAGTTCTAAAAAGACAGCCCTCAAAGTCCTGCAATCTGATTTTTACTGGCCAACCATCGCAAAAGATGCACATGAATACGTGTGATCATGCGACAAGTGCCAACTATCCGGTGGAATAACCAAAAGAAATGAAATGCCATTGAATATATGGCAAGAAATCAAACTCTCCGATGTATGGGGAATAGATTACATGGGTCCTTTCCCCCCATCTTACGGATTCATGTACATCTTGGTTGTTGTGGATTACGTTTCTAAATGGGTAGAAGCTCTACCAACCATTTCTTGTGATTCAAAACCGGTAATCAAGATGTTTAAAGAGATAATATTCCCCAGATTCGGCGTTCTAAGAACAATAATATCTGACGGTGGATCACATTTCTTGGAACAAAGCTTTGAAGCCTTATTAAGAAAATATGGAGTCAACCATAAGGTTTCTACACGGTATCATCCACAGACATGTGGACAGGTTGAAGTCTCCAATAGACAAATTAAAGCTATCCTGGAAAAAACTGTCAATCGACACCGCACTGATTGGTCCACCAAACTTTCTGACGCTCTATGGGCCTACCGCACAGCTTTCAAAACACCAATCGGAACAACACCGTTTCGATTAGTGTACGGGAAGTCTTGCCATTTGCCAGTTGAATTAGAGCATAAGGCCTGGTGGGCCATTAAGCAACTAAACTTCGATCTCAAAGGCGCTTGTGAATTCAGACAACTTCAACTCCAAGAACTAGAAGAATTATGAATGACAGCCTACCACAATGCAAGAATCTACAAAGAACAAACCAAGATGTGGCACGATGGCCACATAAAAAGAAAGGATATAATCGTCGGAGATAAAGTCCTCCTATTCAATTCCAGACTAAAAATGTTTCCAGGAAAATTGCGTACTAAATGGTCGGGGCCTTTCACAATCAAACATATATACCCGACAGGAGCTGTCATTATTCTTGATGATAATGGAGGAGAAAGGACTGTTAATGGTCACCGATTAAAGAAATACCACACTCCGGCAGACAAATTATCACGACAAACTATAGGGATCCATGATCCTATAACAACAGCATAGCTGGAGCAAAATTTTGTCGAGCCAGCGACGTTAAACCAAGGCGCTACTTGGGAGGCAACCCAAGATTTCTACTTTTTCCTTTATGTTCTATTCTTTTATTTTCGTCAGTTTTATCTTATGAAAATACAAAAAAAATCTACATAACTAATACTACAAAAAAAAAATCAAAAACAAACAACATAAAAATGCATAAATAAAAAACAAACACAAAAATATAAAAACCTTTATGCCTTTGCCCTCCCAAGCGGACTTGAAACCGTTTGGACTAAAAACGGTCTCCAAACCGTTTGGAGCCAAACGGTCCTCAAACCGTTTGGGACCAAACGGTCCTCAAACCGTTTGGAGCCAAACGGTCCTCAAACTGTTTGGGACCAAACAGTCCTCAAACCGTTTGGGACCAAACGGTCCTCAAACCATTTGGAGCCAAACGGTCCTCAAACCGTTTGGGACCAAACGGTCTTGAGACCGTTTAGAGCCAGGCGGCTTCGAAACCGCTTGGAATACAAAGGGTCACCAACCGTTCCCTATAAATATAAACCCTACCCCTTCGTCTTTCTCTCTTCGAACTTCCGAACTCTCTGGAGCGTTTGTGCGAAGAACTATTCTTTTGCTTCTGCTTCCTTTGTTCCCGCGCGATCACACTTCCGTTCACCAACCACCTGCAAGGTAGTCCGGCGACCACAACGCACACCGCCCTTCCTCCCTACCACCTTTGTCGCCGTTCCTGAACTTTCACCATCTGTTCCATCATCGCTGCCTTCTCCGCCAATGGTTTTAACGACCATCCGCACGTCACCATCATTCTCACGACGCCATCATTCTATCTTCCACCATCTTCACCACAGTCATCACCTTTGTTTCAGACCACTATCGTCTTCGACGATTTCTTCACCATCATCTGCATCACCGTCATCATCGCCGTCTTCACCGTTGTTGTTTTCATCACATCATTGGTTTCACCGTTGTTTTTTTCGCCGGCGCACCCTCCGCCTCCGTGATTGGTTCACCTTCATCTTCACCTGCACCGGAAACCCAACGGCTTTTCATTTTCCGAACGGTCCTCAAACCGTTTGGAACCAAACGGTCGTGAAACCGTTTGGAACCAAACGTCTTGAAACCGTTTGGAACCAAACGGTCCTCAAACTGTTTGGAACCAAATGATCTTGAAACCGTTTGGAACCAAACGGTCCTCAAACCGTTTGGAACCAAACGGTCTTGAAATTGTTTGGAACCAAATGGTCCTCAAACCGTTTGGAACCAAACGGTCCTCAAACCGTTTGGAACCAAACTGTCTTGAAACCGTTTAGTCTTGAAACCGTTTGGTCTCCCACACCCATTAACCTTTCACAAAAATACAAAAAGACATAAACTAAAAATAAAATCTAATTTGTTTCTAAAAACTTTTCGCTCTAACTCATAAATTTCTATTTTTCAGATATGGCATCACCACCAAGCAAAGACATCACATTCGAAGGTCCTGAAATCTAGACAAAAGAGGAAATGCTGGAAAGACAAGCCAGGCTTCAAAAGATAAGAACAGACTTCAACAGGACTGGGAAGGCACCCCCAAACGTCAAGATGATGGATGTCCTGTGCGAACTTGATCGCCTAGAGTGGATCTTCTCTGAGCCCCCTGAGGAGAAGACTGTCATCTCCTCTTTTGATGAAGATTCGGAGTACAACCCTAACTCTGAAGAGGAGTCACCTGCCAAAGAGAAAAAAGGAAAACGTAAAGTCTTGGAGACTGCATCTGGGCAGCCCTCCAAGAAGCGGGCAAGAAAACAAGTTCGACCCGTTTCCGCCATGGACCCACCCCTCGCCAAACCTTCCATCCTTGTAGCTACCATCGCTGCTACTACCACTATCACCACCATTCCCATCACCACCATTCCTACCACCACTATCCCCATCACTACCACCACTTTCATTCCCATCACCACCACGATACCACCACCAGAGAACCTCTTCATCCAAACTACCATCTCCACCGATAAAACCCTAAAACCTACCAAGTATGTCTGCTCCAGCATACTAATCAAGATGGGGATATATGATCGTATCTTCAACGTGCTAGACAAAGTCAACCTCACCAGGTTGTGTCTAGTACCTGAAGTATCCTACTATGAACCCACCGCAGAATTTTTCTCCTTCCTGGCCAAGGAGCCCATCGACACCATGGATAAATCTCGAGACGGGGTGACAGAAGGCTTGTCACCCAAAATTTTGGCAGCAAGGTCGTCATAACAGAGAATATGCTGAACACCATCTTTATCGACGACCAGGAACAGCTGTGAAAGGATAAAACAGTGGGAACCGATCATCTAGAATTCAACAGACATACATTCTGGAAATCCTTAACTGGGATCCCCACTTATGATGCAAAGACGTGCAAGGCATCAAACATACACTCTGGTTTTGTGTGCACTGTACACAAAATCATCGCTGGCACACTCTTCCCCAGGACAGAAGGGGGAAACGTTATAACATCTGATCTTTTTCTTCTCTGGTCTATTCTTAACGAATGGCCAGTCAATATCGGCCGTCATCTGATCCAGAAATTCTCAATCTCCATCCTGGGGAAAGAGATTTTCATGGGGGGTCATGTCACATCTATCATCAAATATCTTAAGATGGACAAACCTTTACCCCGCTGCACGCAACTAAAGGGCAACATCCTCACCAACGAGCAAACTCTGAAGAACTCGTTCATAATCAAGGAAAAGGATGGAAAACTACACTATGTATTCTGCCCTATGGTCAAGTCATCAAGGACTCTCCTCCCGCTCCCGGAGTTAGCACACTATGATATGACACAGTTCCTCTTCTCTGACGAGGAGCTTACTCATTTGCTAGCTTCGGTTAAAAAACTTGAAAAGAAAGCAACAGCGGGTCAAACAGAGATGAGTATCACAGCCCCAACAGCTCGACCTACAAAAATGCCTGTCAAACGGCCTTCTAGAAGGCAGTTGCAGGCCCAACAGCTATCAGAGACACCAACATCTCAGCCAAATCCGGAGGCCGAGCAGTTCCACGAAGAAGTCTTAACAACATCCTCCATCGACTCTTTTATCCAGAGTCTCCACGAGCAGCTAACCACTGCCACCACCACTCCGCCTTCCACCATTCCAACATCTACCGCTCCCTTCCTCCCCACATCCACGCAAGCATTCACATCCACTTCTTCACCCATTTTTACGTCGGACTTCCCTTTCTCCATCCCTATGCCCGACTTCACCACCCTTCCATTTACTCCCGCAGTTTCCACCCCATCATTGTCGCTACCACCACTTTCGCCTCAAATACCACCACTTTTCACATCCGCCACCACCCCGACACCGCTGGTGACTACATCCACAGTCACTACGCAGCTCGGGGCATCATCAGTGTCTCTTCCGCAAGACACTAACACCGTCCCACACAGACCCCAGTCATCTCACCCTTCCGCTCCTGGGGTCCCTTTTACTAACATCGGAGAGGAATTCGGCCGTCAATTTGACGTTGTCTGAAACCTCCTCACCGATCCTTCTAACATATTAAATTCTATTTTTTCTTGTGTACAGGATTTATCACGACAGGTAACCAAGATCGACGAACAACACCGAGCCTTGCCTACCTTCCTCCAAGGCATCCAACAACGACAGGACGAAGTGGCTAAGCAAGTTGAGCACATCAACAACCACACCAACAACGTGCCGGACCTGGTCCTTAGAGCAACGCATCAGCAAGAAGCTACAACACAAAAAGTTGATGAGATCTCCAAACAGACTCAACCTCTGCCAGAGAATCTCCGCAAGCTTGAGCAACATCAAGAGGCCCTGAGCACGCGTTTGGCTACCATTGATGGAACACTTACGCAGCTACATCATCACCAAGAGGCAAATAACAATGAAACCCAACAGCTACGTGCCCAAGTCACAGAACTGACAGCACGTCTCCTCTCCACCGAGGGCAGATTCACAGACCTCAAAGAAGCCCACGATGCACTGCTCGAAAAACACGAGCATCTGCAAGTGGCTTTCCAAGAGCTACAAGCCACTCATCGGCGGTGTAAAAATTCTGCCAACAAAAAGCAAACAGACGAAGCTGTGGATGATAAAGATGACGATGATGAAGAAGACGACGACTCCGACTCATCTGCTGACTCCAACAAAGATACATCTTTGGACTACAAGCATGATGATAGAGAAGACCCCGGGCATGCAGCAGGACCCTCCCAAAAAGGGTCCGACAAAGGTCACCAGGACAGTGACCATCACCCCAAGTCCCCACACAACGACAATGTCAACATGTCATATGGGGATCAATTCTTTGACTATTCAACTATGGGGTCCATCGGGGAAGCCGCCAAGGACGCGGCCTACGCTGAGTTACAACAATGCATATTAGGAACCAGCGCCAGCCCGCCAAAAACCTCTGCTCTCTTCTCTGCACCTTCTCCCCCTTACCAAGACAAGGCAGACCGAGTAAGTCTAGACACAGACGGGGATCTTGACTCGGCCTCTGACTTGGACGATAATCTAGAGGGCCATGTAGAGGCCTTCGAACAACCTGCTTCTCCTCCACCACAAGAGCTTCCCCCGCCACCTCCTCTGCCGCACAAAATGCATGACCTAGATATGGCAGCCATCTCTACTTTAGATGCTCAGGACATTTTTATACTGAACACTATAGTGGACGATGCAAAAGCAGGAGAAGACATAATCTATCATAACACCAAAACCAGGCGTAAGTTGACACGCGAAGATTTCCGTTGCATCCTACGACCTCGGTCCATGGTGCCAATGGCGATCTTCTGTGTCCTCCTCGCCAATTGTATAGAAACATATAGAAGTCACAAGCGGCAAAAACCGGTTTTTAATGCTTCGCCCGCTTTGTCTTTCGGCCTTTTATACAAAGACATATGCAAAAAATCGGTTGAGCGGCTGCATGTTAGTTTGGCAAGAAGGGCACGTTATCTTACACTGCCCTTCCAAGTCTCGGACCACTGGCTTTTTATGATCGTGGATACCGAGGCTCGGGATGCCAAAGTATACAACTTCTGTAGCACCGAGCTACCAGCCGGCACAATAAATTTCGTAGGAGAAGCAATAGGAGAAGCCAGGTGTATACCCTTCCGGCTGCTTAAATTAATCTGGGCTGCACGCCCATCTCTTCGCCAAGACTGGAGCCAACCATGGTTCAAAATCATAAACCCTCCAGTCCAAGCCACCGAGGGATCTGGGGACAGCGCTTTCTGCACCATCCGACACATCCAAGTGCTAAACCAGGAAATCCCATTCAACGACTTGGTAGCTGAAGATTTTCATTCCCTACGAGGACGCTATGCCATGGAACTCAACTGTGATAGACGATTCTTCAACGACCCAACAATGTCACCAGATGATGTTCCTCGGTACCTTTTCTCAGCTGTCCAGCGACGACAACGGCGACCTTTTCGACAAGTTTTGAAAGAGTCAGAGTAGACCAAGTCGCCAAAGCAAGATAAAAGCAAGAGAGATCCTGCTTACACCATCAACCCAACATTTCCTGATTTTGATCGCGATGCTTGCAAGGGTCTTAACGATCTTGAATTGCGTATCATTATGGCGTGACTCTCCGCAGACAAAGATGACCTGGTATTCATGTCTCGAGACATACTTGTGATGGCAGATTCACTACGAGAGACTCTACAGGATAAGGGATCCCTTTCTGTCAGCCTCATGGCCGCCTACCAGTTTCTACTTGGCCAAACCAACCCAAACACATACATGGCGTCTCCATATATGAAAGATGATCTCCTAAAGCTTAAGAACTTCGGCACAACCAATGCACTGATCTCATATCTCCAACACACAACGTCGAAGTTCATCATGTTACCCATCCTGTATCATGAGCATTCGATTCTCCTGGCAACAAACCTCCCAGACGGAACAACCACAATATACAACAGTTCCGATAGCCAGTTCAACGCTCGACAGCGACACTACGTCGTGACGCCAAAGACGCCAATAGAAGTAGTGGCAAAGGAGTGCTCCAAGAAATTAATCGATCTTCTGAGTCAGCATACAAAGGCGTACGACAAAGAACATTTCCATCGCCTCGCCTTCTGCCACAAATGCCCCCAGCAAATACGACAATCGAACGATTGCGGCTTCCACGTCCTCTACTGGATGTACACCATCATTGTTCTTCAAAGACCAGTAGAGGAAATGACTGACGTGGACTACCACGCTTTACGAGGACAGTCCGCATCCAATCTACTTCGTTCTCTGGGGGCAAATGAAGATTTACCTTAACCCACAGCCCTTGTCCTAATGACTTCTCAACCTATCACTTTGCAACTCTGGGTACAGAGTGCATGATAATTTAGGGGGGGGGTACATTAGACAAGGGTGAGGTATCAATTTCTACACTCCTCTTTCTATCTAACACTTGCCATACAATTCTTTATTCTCAAATTTTCTTTTTACAATTCTTTTTACTTAATTTCTTTTTCAAAAATAGTCACCTCAACTAACTCTAGAATCATGTTAGTCCCTATAAGTAAATAGCACTTAGACATCGAATGGCGATTTATCAATTTCCACCCACTAGTGATTTCATATTTTTTCTTCAATTCTTCATCTGACTCTCCACAGGTCAAAATCAAGGCAGAAATAAGCCAAGATCTCGAGGATGAGAGGGAAATCGGGCAACTTCCAAATAAAAAAAAAGTTCTGCAAGTGGACCACAAACCAAATAAGTGCATGTTGAAAAACTTTAAGAACAACTTTCCTCTCTTCAAAATAAAAGAGGCTTGGCCGCCCAAAATAAATTCCCAAAAATCCCAAAACCCAAGCCTGTGAGTTATTGAATAAAAGCCAGAGAGACGAATAAAATTATGAGAGTTGTGCCACGCATAAGGATCTATACAAAGAACTGACGAAGGTCTCACCCGGCCGGCACATTCCGCTGCCCTCACAAAGGCAGATGTGTCGTGCCCGGTAGTGAAACCCTAAAGTTTCCAAGTATATGAAAGGCTCATAAAGGACTCGCCCGACCGGTACATTCAGCTGCCCTCATAAAGGCAGATGTGTCATTCCCGGTAGTGAGATTCTAAAAAGCATAGACATCCCCTCCCCCACTTGAAGGGGGAGCTACACTTCAAAGCCTTTAGCCAACCCTCATACCCTTTCTAGCTTCCAGTAGGTTTTTCAGAGAGGTATAAAGTTGATTAGAGTCAACAACATGCACAAAATAAGGTGGTCCCAATGCAAACTTTGAGATACAGAAAGAACCTGAGATCCAAGCAACTCTCGAAATCTGAAAGAATCGAGGCATGCAATAAGACTTGATATGACCCCAGGGGAACTCAGGTCAAGAATTGAAGCAAGAGTATGGAAATCCTAAATAAAATCGCCTCGCCATTACATGTCTCATCTCTATCTAATTTGAGGACAAGCTAGACTCTAAGTTAGGGGGGGTGATAACCTCCTATTTTAGTCATTTATCTTAGTCTTTTTCCTTAGTTTTCCATACTCTTTTTAAGTTTAAACTATACATAATCCTAATTTTACCCCTTTTTGTAAATACACCATAAGACTAACTTTTTCCTTTTATATATGCAGAAAAAGCACAAAAAAATCATAAAATAATAACCCAGCCTCAAGACCGCATGGAGCCAAACGGTCTCAAGACCGCATGGAGTCAAACGGTCTCAAGACCGCATGAAGCCAACCAGTGCCGAGACCGCATGGAGTCAAACGGTCTCAAGACTGCATGAAGCCAACCGGTCCCGAGACCGCATGGAGTCAAACGGTCTCAAGACCACATGAAGCCAACCGGACCCGACACCGCATGGAGTCAAACGGTCTCAAGACCGCATGAAGCCAACCGGTCCCGAGACCGCATGGAGTTCAAACGGTCTCAAGACCGCATGAAGCCAACCGGTCCCGAGACTGCATGGAGTTCAAACGATCTCAAGACCACATGAAGCCAACCGGTCCCGAGACCACATGGAGTTCAAGCGGTCCCAAGACCGCATGAAGCCAAACGGTCCCGAGACCGCATGGAGTTCATACGGTCTCAAGACCGTTTGAAGCCAAACGGTCTCACAGTCCAAACTGTCTTGAGGCCCCAAACGGTCTTGAGGTCCAAACGGTCTCCAAACCATTTGGACTTCACTCAAAGCCTATAAATAAGACCCCAAGGGTCCTCCAAGAGGGGGATCTCAGACGCCCAAAGGTTGCCCCTCCAGTTCCAGAGCAATTCCATCCTTCATCCATCTCCCTAAGGCTGCCGGTTTGAGGTCCACATCTCATCATCAAGCTACCTTCTCTCTCATCAACAAAGAAGGTGGGAGGAGAAGATCCATCATCTAGCAACCACGAAGTGTGAAGATCGTTGCTCTCTCCACCAAGGGTTCAACCTTCCCTCCTCCGTGGATATGCCGTTCTTTCTCTCTCTTCTCACCCCCTCCTTTGCTCTTGAGATGAGCGAGTAGTCCTTTTCACTAGGGTGTGGGGAGTAGCCCCACTACCCATGTTTTCATTTCATGCAATGTAATTCAATCGTTTGCAATAGAGATACTCTCCTTTTTGGCTCAGCATCAATCGTTTAATGAATGCTTGTTGCTTGATCACCAACTTGTGTTACTTATTGTTTCTTGGTATGAATTGTCTACGTTTATACCCTTAGATCTGAATATCGATTGAATGTTGGTTCTAGATATATGTAGTCACCATATGTCTGTTTCGGTATCTAGGAGTGCTTTCACGAGTGGAGTAAACTCACTCCCATCGTTGCACTTTCATACTATGAAATGGAATCAGTTGACGTATGGAAGTGCAACCTTGGTAAGGTCGAGGAACACACTTCATGAAGGAGTAATGCAAAGTAAGTGACCATTCGTTAGGGGATGGCTGGCATTGCAATACTCCACACTCCTCATAGTTGGTTATCTGAAAGGAAGCTAAGTCTACAAAGATACTAGCTGATTAGTTTCTCTTTGCAAGTATTTTTATTATGTTGCATGTTTATGATCCATGTGTAGTGGTGTGAAACCCGGCAACATCCTAGTGGTTTTTAATCATTGTTTACAACCTTAATTTCTACTCTCTTGCTTTGCTTTCCTCGCACTTAGCTTAAAACCAAATCAAACTTTCGATCTAAATATCAACTGGTAAGTAGTTAAGTACGACTAAAACATTTTCCATCTTGATTACATCAAGACCGTTGTCCCGAGGATTCGACCCTTAACTATACTACGATAAGACTTCCGCGTGTCTTAGCATACATGGGTGGAGATCTTACCATAGTACTAGAAAGGCTAAACTTAGGGATTCATCATCATCTCTAGGATTTTTAGTGGTGTTGCAAAACTCCATCAGTACTCTCGTACACCCAAATCAGACCAAACTCTAGATTTTACGACATCCCTCTCTCAAAGGAGTCAAAATGAGAAACACGATTCGATAGCTTGTCAAAAGCGTGATCCAAACAGAAGCGACTAGAGCTCAGATGCTATAAAGAAATCATCCAACAAAAGGAAACCACACCCAGAACAACATGAGATAAACTCCATAGATTCTAATAAGCATAAAGAAATAAAAAGGTTTAGTTACAATGCAATAGTAAATAAAAGTAAAGTGCTAAAAGAAGGGAAGATAGGTATTAGCCTCCTTGATGTAGGAGATCGATATACATAGAAGCAGACCCCTAAGACAATGCTAACCCAGTATCGGGTAGGAGCCCTATCAGGATACGACCATATTGGGTTCTTGACCATGTTGAGTCGTGAACTGTGACAGGTAAGGGGCGTATCAGGAAAGGACTCCCTACCCAATATGGCCATGTCGGGTTGCAGCTGTGACAGGTAGGCCATATCAGGTTGGGTATCATGTCATGTTAGGACATGTGTCAGGTTAGCTTTATCTTAGGTTCTCAGTTCCTCGTGTCGGTTATATATGGGTGAGCTATCTCGGGTTAAAGTCCAGCTAGAGACCCAGCATGTTTGAAGTAGCCTTGAAGGTTGTGTCGCTGCTTGTTGCTACCGGGTCGGGTTCTAAGTCAACTCCTCCCAATCTTCTCAGGTTGGGGGTGTGCTCACCTAGTATCGCCCGACAGACTATGAACTTCGACGTACTAGCTCGTTTGCTCTAGGATTTAGCTCTTGTAGGGTTCTGACCCCATCCCATCGTAGGCCTATAGCTACTATTTATAGGCAGAAGGTTGGTGGGAGATGTGGCTCTCATTGGGTTGCGAGTAAATCACGTTGTCGTATCGGGTTAAGACTTAGGAAGGCTGTTGCACCGAGGGGTTGTCGTGTCGCACAATCATCTCTGTCGACTGATCGAACCGTGGCCGGCAAGGCACCCTGTCGGGTAATAGCTTGCAGTCTATCAAAGCTCCCACGCGACACACCCGCATCAGGTTGTTGCCATATCGGGCAACGACCGTGACAGGTTAAAAGGGCATGTCGCTTCACTGTTAGATGGGTCGGGACAGTTAACTCGTTGCGGATGGTCCGGGGCAGGCCCACTAGCATTCTATTGGTTGAAAAATAAGAGAAACTCTATAAAAGATAGGAAATGTTATCAAGAGCATAGTAGGTATTATTTCTAATCAACAAATAAGATAAAATAGAGAGGAAGTCAGGTTTGGAGGCAGTTTAGATAGTAAAATATAAGCTCTAGCAGCCATAAAATGGGTGTTATCAATTGCTATCCTTTCAAGATTCAATCTATGTTCCTAGAGCTAGAGAAGGTTGCACGAGATGCATGTGAGCTCACATATGTTATATTGATTCACATGAATATGGACATACGTTTCTTAGTCTCTCTTATCAAGTTGCCAGGATATCAACTCTAGTAGGAGGGAAAACTCCCACCTGCATCACTCACAATCAATCCCCATGTATCACAATGTATCCGAACAACACATGTATGGTAACCCTTATTCAAGGTCACATTGATGTTAAAGTAAATAGAATTGCATGTGATGAGTGTAGTGATTTTAGGTTTAAGAACCACAATCACCTCTATCACTATGAGACATAATTCTCACTACCATTCAATGGTTTTCATGTATTAATCTAAAGATGGGTATGTCTGGCACATATTTCTATAATAAGTACCTATGTGTTTGGTGTGATATCACATACCATGACTAATGAGATGGTGTCATCAACCAACACACACTCTAGTCTTATGTATTATTGTTGCCTGTTAGCTTCCACAATAATATTTGACTAGAGAATAAACAAGAATGTATGTACTCTTATCATACACATGATCTCACTATTAAGGTCCTCAACCTGAAGGCATATGCCATCAAGTGAAATCATTCTTTAGACATTTGGCATGTTATACCCATATATAATAAGTGAAAACAAACATATAGACAAATATTGCCTTTATTATTAATCAAATGTTTTACATTATAGGCCACTAGAATCATCATATGATTGGCTATTTGGGCCTACATTGTTGGTATGTATGCCCTAAGAGCCAATCATATGATGATTCGATTGGCATACGTCATCATTGATTTGATAAGTATCAAAGGCAAGCTTCCAATTTATTCTAGATCAATCAATTATGAGATATATGATGAAGCAGAATGAATGTCTAGTTGATGGAAGAAGGTCCGGCAAAGATGTATCACGATAGCCGGAGCCGAGAACGAGGAAGTGGTCCGAACAACCTGTGAACTGGGTAGTTGTGGCGAATCGAACGAGTCTTCTGGATGACTTGGATGTACATTTCTTTCGCCTCGTTGTCCTTCTAGAAGTATCCAGAGACCTTCCCCCATCAGCGAGGGAGGTGAAATATAAGCAGTCGAAACTGGAGGGCTATGCGAGAAATCAAGGTTATGTCCACTTGTGCCCTCCAGTTGTGGCTCACCCTCAAAGTTCAAAGTAAAACTGCTTTCTTCAAAATCTAGGGCGACTGATTGAGGGTCGTCCACTTGAACTTCCTCCTATCCAAGATCAGGTGGTGGATCTGGTTCCAGCTTCATTTCGTCACCTATCTTTTCTTGTGTGGGACATGGTGCACAGGGTGACGTTTCTTCTTCAGGGGAGTTATTTTGAGAAGTATCATCATCTTTATCAATGTTGAATTTGGTAAGAGCGTCGTTCTTCTTTTCAAGGTTTTTCTCAAAATTTTCCTCGTAGAGCATCCTTAGTTCATCCAAGTAACTAGAAGAGGATTTGACTGGTGAAATGAAGTCTTGCTCGGGTAAGGGATTCATGGGATCTTGAGATAGAGGTTCCAATGATGTCTCTTCATGGGAGGGATTAGTCCATGACATGTCATTTTGAGGGCTAAAATCCCCTGATGAACCTATTTCTTAGATATTAGGACTGGTGTATACCATTTCTGAGTTATGTTGTTGTTCCAGTTCTTCTTCATAACACTCCTCCGATTCTATTGATTGCTTGGGAAAAGTTTCTATGGGAGGAATGAAATCTAGCTTAGGTAATGGACACATCTCAGTTTCATGAATATCAGGAAGGGCTTCTTCAGAGGGGTGTGTGACTATAGAGGGATAGGTTTGTGACTTGTTGTCTTCCCAAGGGTCATTACAAGACTTCACAGTAAAACCGTAATCCATTCCCAAGTCAAGAGATGGTTCATGTTTCTCTTCATAGTGCACTTTCAACTCATTCAAGTGACTAGAAGGAGATTCAATAGAAAAATCATGCTCTTGTTCGAGAACTAGCTCCGTCTGGACTTCTTGTAGAGGTGGTAGCTCCGGTGACATCATCTCATGGAAAGGATTGGTCATGGATTCATCATCATGAGATCCATCATCTCCCCATGATTTTTCTTCATCACTATCGGGTTCAGTTAGAGTGGTATGATCCGTCCCTGGATCAGGGTCTTGGTCAGCCCCATCCTCAAAGTTTGTTTCTAGATCAACCGAATGATCATAAATTTCTTCATAAGGACAAATCAGATCCTTCTCTAGTAATGAAGTCGTTTCAGTCTCTTGCATAAAAGACGTCTCCTCATCTGAATCAGTCTCGTATTCATCTATGTATGACTGTGAAGGAGTATAGAGTTCATGTATCGTAGAGCCTTCTTCATTGGGATTCAATGATGGAGCTAGAACTTACACCAAAAGATTACTCTTCCAATGGAAGTCCTAATATGCACCAAAAACTCTAGGGAGTTGATGTTCTCTCTAGGTTTACCTACAACTGGTGCTAGATAAATGCTCCAACCCCACAAGAGTGTGGAAGCCTTATCATAGTACAGATTTAGGATCGAACCCAAAGGACAACGTTAAGAATCTGAGTGTCTTTTTCTTGTTTCGTTTCGATCTAAGTTAATCATCTAAGACCAGAAGTTTGATTTGAGTTATTTAACCTAAAACATGAAAAAGTAAAGGCAAGAATAAAAACTAGTTTAAGGATTAAAAGCTAAGATTAGCAGATGATGATGGATCACTGGGGTGATGCGGGTATTCACCACCACTACACATGAATTGTACTTGTACCAAACGTAGCAAGACTTGTAAGCAGGACACATGGATGTTGTACAATACCGATGTCTTATAGGACAAGAGTAATGCATACATCCTTCACAGGTTGAGTAACTCTCATCCGGTACGTATCTACGTGATAATGAAGATATGTAGTCTCCGAAGAGAAAATCTTACTCAACCTCATGAAACGTGCATTGAAAAACTAACAAGCGAGCGATAATTACCAAATCGATTAGTATCCTTATAGACTATGCCTCTTTCGAGGATATAGCTACGAGAAACGTGAGAGTGTTGCAACGTCAGCCATTCCCGAACGAATGGTCAAGTACTTTGCACTACTCTCACCTCAGAGTGTGTTCCTTGACCTGTCAAGGTCGCACTTTTGTACATAAACTGATTCCATTTCATAGTATAAAAGTACAACGATGGAGGTGAGTTTACTCCACTCCTTAGAAAGCGTTCCTAGATACCGAGACTGGTGCGCGGTGGATACACGCACCAGAAACCAAAACTAAATCGGTATTCGAGCCTCAAGAGCGGTCGTAGACAAACCACAACGAAAGACAATAGATGCATACAAGAACGCGGCCAACATTCAAGCATGTATGAAATGATTTAGTATTGAAACGGAATGATAACATCTTTTTAATACAAGATACAAAATGCGAGCAGCGGGGCTAGTCCCCGCACCCCAGTGGATGGAACTACTCGCTCCTCATAGAGGGAGCAACAAAGAAAGAGAAGAGAGAGAAAGAAAGCATCGTCAGAGAAGAAGAGTAGATCTGTGACAGCCCGGTGTAGATCGTCGCAGTCTCCGGGACTGCTCCGTCGTGGTCGATGCCGTCTGTTTCTCTGCCTCGATCTTCGCGTCAACCTCCGGAATAGCAAGAGTAGGATGAGGTGGAGCTATGGTGTGAGCAATGGTGAGATGGTGATGAAACATCCTTCTAGATCTGCGCCCAGACTGGCTGTTCACCGGATCTGGACTCAAGATGGGATTCTGAGGCTGTGGGTGAAGTTTGGTCAGAAACGGTGCTCGAGCAATCTGGGGGCGTTTCGGTACTGGTCCCAGTCCGGCAACATTGGGCCGTAGTGAGATGGGATGCCTAATGGGGACCCTTGGGGTCCTATTTATAGTGTGACTCCAGACTGAAAATATCTTATCCAAACGGTCTACATTTTACTCTCTTCCCTTCGGTTTCTGTTCTCTCGGTCACACTGTGTGCATGCATGCACTCTTCGTGGTCTTGATACTTGCTTCAGCCCTCGCGGTCTTCACCTCAGCCTTCGCGGTCTCGATGCCTTCGCGGTCTTGCTACTTACTTCAGCCTCGCGGTTTCGATCACTTCAGCCTCGCGGTCTTAATCTCGCGGTCTTGCGCTGCTGCGCTCTTCACAGTCTTGGTCTTGACAAAGTGCTTCACAGTTTCGGCTGTTGCGCTCTTCACGGTCTTGAGACCGTGAGGGTTCTCGCGGTCTTTGGGATCGTGAGGCCTCTCGCGGTCTTCAGACCGTGAGGGTTCTCGCGGTCTTGAGACCGTGAGGGTTCTCGCGGTCTTTGGGATCGTGAGGCCTCTCGCGGTCTTGAGACTGTGAGGGTTCTTGCGGTCTTGAGACTGTGAGGGTTCTCGCGGTCTTTGGGATCGTGAGGCCTCTCGCGGTCTTGAGACCGTGAGGGTTCTCGCGGTCTTGAGACTGTGAGGGTTCTCGCGGTCTTTGGGATCGTGAGGCCTCTCGCGGTCTTGAGACCGTGAGGGCTCACGTGGTCTAGAGACCGTGAGAGGAGTTGTGGAAGCAAGACCGAATGGCTGGATGAAGATGGATCGTTAATTCGTGATCTGACGGTATTAGATGCTCACGGTTTCGAGACCGGGAGAGAGAACTGAATGGTGGTCAAGACCGAATGAGGTCAAGACCGAATGGATTCGGGACCGAAAGGATGAAACCGAACTTGTTGGATCTCGATCGGATGGTTGCGAGTGATCTACAGAGGGAAAGGAGAATGTGTAAGAGATAATATCATCGAATAAACTAGTAATTAGAACTATTTAGGCAATATTTGCAAGGAATTAATGAAAAACTCAAGGTGAACCAAAGAGAGGGTAAATCACTCAATATGAGGAATAAAATCCTTAGAATTGGTGACTGTGCAGATGAATCTGGAGGATTCATCACCACACCGAACTTGAGCGTTACTCGTCCCGAGGAATGGAGAAAAACTTAAGATAGTCGACAAAAAGCTCGTTCGTCTCGAAATTACCTCATCTGCATGTAAGTGTCAGAATTTTCATGAGAAAAGAGAAAAGGGAAAATGAGACAAAACAAAATTAGGGCAAAAACGTCGAAAATCCTTAGAATTGGTGACTGAAGGTGGATCTGGAGGATTCATCGCCACACCGAACTTAAGCGTTGCTCGTCCTGAGGAACGAAAAACTTAAAACAGTCGCCAATGAAATTGTTCATCTCGTGTTTGCCTCATCCTTATGTCATATGATAGATTTGTTCGTTGCTCAGATTGATACAGCATCAAGGCTTCCTTAGATCACGAAATACATCTTATGATATCCTTGTTTCTGATTTCACTTTGTTGAAGTACTTCCTTCTCATTCTCTGTTGCATCGGTCATGTTAAAGAGTTTTATGAGATTTTGGAGAGACCCACAGAATCAACAAAATGCATATGATTTGTCACTGGTGTTGAAAGAGGAGAGAATGGGGGTGTGATCAAAAGATAAAAGTCTTTCCTCTGATTGAATCAAGACTCTTAAAATTAATTGACTCATCGAGATACTTTGAATGATTTATGCACAACTCTGGTTGGCTTAGCCTTACACCCGATTTTTTTCTAAAGGTAACTCAGAAGTGTGTATAGGTTGGCTTAAGGCTTTTGGCTATTTTACCTCTTTGAGGTGAGGTAAGGGGTTATTTTTGGATCCTTAGGATCTCACTACCGATCACGACACATCTGCCTTCATGAGGGCAGCTGATGTACCGGCCGAGCAAGACCTTTATCGATTATCCTTATTCAGGGCACAACTCTCATGTTTTTATTCACACTCTGGCTTTTATTCATTCTCACCTGGCTTAGGACAAAGGGTATTTTTGGATTTTTTTTTTCAAATTTGGGCTGCCAGGCCTCTTTTTTTTTTTTGGAATCAGGGTAGATTTTTCACCGACCTCGGTATGTGCACAATCGTCATTGTATACTCTTTGAAGCGAAATGAGAAGGTGGTACGCCCCTGTTATGTATTGAGGGGTATGGAAGAAGAGGTAGTGGAAAAAGTGGTGTGGTGTACCACACAGAACTTAGAGTTTTGCAGAGGTGTGGTTTACCACACCGAACTTAAAGTTCGGCAATGTTCTAGTTTTCACTAGAAAGGAGTGTGGCGTGCCACACCGAACTTAAAACTTTGGCATGGTTAATGAACAGAGGGGTATGAAAATGAAAGAAGAAGTGTAGAAGAGAGTTTGGATCATGATGCAGTTTGCTTAGCGATTCCATGCGACGGGTCTCTATTCTCCATCACACTCTGCTCCAAAAGAGACATGATGAAACATCAAATGAGAAATCCATACAACAGATCCATTAATCAGATAAAGGCGTGATGTATTTGATCTATCTCAGCCTTATTGAAGTGTATCATCTTTTCCTGTTTGAGATATAACATTAGGATTCATAGACAAATCAAAATGAAAAACACGCATTGGCTAGTTTGAAGTATTCTTTTCCAGGAAATTTGCAACGCAAAAGAGGTGATGATCACAGATTCGCAAAACAAAAGCCGACTAGATAAAGGCTTTATTTTTAGAAAGACTACAGAAAGGCGGAAAAATTATGAGAAAGAAACTAGAATGGAAAAACAGGAAGCAGTGAAGATAAAGGGTGGAGTGAGAGTCATACCACCCACCCTCCACCTCGAACTCATAAATTCATTCATTTCTGAACAAATATTAGATTCGAGGTGGAGTAGAAGGGTTGCGCAATGTTAACCAGGCGGTCCTCTTAGTTGGAAGAAAGTCCGGCAAAGATGCTTTGCGATAGCTGGTGCCAAAAATGAGGAAGTGGCCCGAACAATCTGTTGAGTGGGTCGTTGTGGCGACTCGGACGAGTCTTCTGGAAGACTTGGATGTACATTTCTTTCACCTCATTGTCCGTCTAGAAGTATCTAGAGACCTTCCCCCATCAGCGAGGGAGGTGGAACATAAGCAGTCGAAACTAGAGGTCTATGCGAGAAATCAAGGTTATGCCCACTTGTGCCTTCCAGTTGTGGCTCACCCTCGAAGTTCAAAGTAAAACTACTTTCTTCAAAATCTAGGGTAGTTGATTGAGGGTCAGCTACTTGAACTTCCTCCTGTCTAAGATCAGGTGGTGGATTAGGTTCCGGCTTCATTTCATCACCTGGCTTTTCTTGTGTGGGATATAGTAGCCAGGATGACTTTTCTTCATCAGAGAAGTTGTTTTGAGAAGTATCGTCAGCGTCGTTCTTCTTTTCAAAGTTTTGTTCAGGATTTTCCTCGTAGAACATCCT
Organism: Alisma plantago-aquatica; assembly: GCA_963693085.1. Classification (NCBI taxonomy): domain Eukaryota; kingdom Viridiplantae; phylum Streptophyta; class Magnoliopsida; order Alismatales; family Alismataceae; genus Alisma; species Alisma plantago-aquatica. The sequence continues at coordinate 1,477,180,790 of OY856411.1, read as the reverse complement.
TAGTTCATCCAAGTAACTAGAAGAGGATTTGACTGGTAAAATGAACTCTTGCTTGAGTAAGGAAATCCTGGGGTCCTGAGATAGGGGTTCCAATGATGCATCTTCATGGGAGGGATTAGTCCATGACATATCATTTTGAGGGCTAAAATCCCCTGATGAACCCATTTCTTCGATATTGGGACAAATGTAAACCATTTCTGAGTCATGTTGTTGTTCCAGTTCTTCTTCATAACACTCCTCTGATGGACGCATCTCAGTTTCTTGAATATCAGGAGGGGCTTCTTTAGAGGTGTGTGTGACTATAGAAGGATAGGTTTGTGACTTGTTGTCTTTCCAAGGGACATTACAAGAGTTCACAGTAAAACCGTAGTTCGCTCTAATGTCAAGAGATGGCTCATGTTCCTCTTCATATTGCACTATCGTCTCATTCAAGTGACTAGAAGGAGATTCAATAGAAAGATCATGCTCTTGTTCGAGGACTGACTTCGACTGGACTTCTTGTAGTGGCGGTAACTCTGGTAACATCATCTCATGAAAAGGATTGGTCGTAGATTCATCATCTCCCCATGATTTTTCTTCATCATCATCAGGGTCAGTGAGAGTAATGTGGTCCGTCCCTAAATCAAGATCTTGATCAGTCCCATCCTCGAGGTTTGTTTCTAGATCGAGCGAATGGTCAGAGATTTCTTCATAAGGCCAAATCGGATCCTACTCCAGCAATGGAGTCATTTGAGTCTCTTGCGTAAAAGATGTCTCCCCATCTGAATCAGTCTCATATTCATCTATGTCTGACTGTGAAGGAGTATAGGGTTCTTGTAGCGTAGACCTTTCTTCATTGGAATTCAATGACAAGATGGTTGCAGTTGAGGAATATTTGTCGTATAAGGAGTCAATCATTGCTGATTGCCCTCAATCTGTATGGTTTGATCAGGGTCTATGGGAGAAGATGGGCAGACACCGAAATTTATCCCCAGTTTATCTTCCAATTGTAGAAAATCTTCAGATTGAGTGCTCATTCTTTCATCTAAGAGCATAGTGCATTTTTCATTATCCGAGTCAGACCTTGGCTCAGAAAATGATTCTTTTTCTTGCGATGTTGCGAAGGGTTCATCCTTAAATTCAGTCATTAACTCAGAGGGTGATTCCCCATTTTGCACTGATGCATGCTGATCATTGGAAGGCACCTCCCACCTGATATCATAATCATCATCGTAATCTACATGTGGATGAGGGATGAGCTTAGTTAAAATTTGTGGTTGTTCTTCATGTTGGTCAGAAGCATTGGCAAGTTGTGTAAGTTGATCGAGATTGTCTATCAACTTCTTGGTTGCGGCTATCTTATCAGCTAGTTGTTGAGCCACTGATAACTGTAAAGCTCGTAGTTCGTCCATCGATGTGTGTTGATCTTCATGAAAAGGCTCTTCACCACACCTGTTGAGTTGATCACAATAATAGCCTTCCTCATCATAGTATTGATTTGCATTGTTTTCCAGGATCCTTCCTACATTGCAGTCCACACCTTGAAATCCACCATAGTTAGGTTTTTCATAGTAGCCTCCAGGGTGATATGAACTATAACTTGCATTATATCCATAGTTGTATGAAGATGCTGCTTTGAGTTTCCCAGCTATCCGATTCATGATTACTTGACGCAAGGCCATCACGTAGAGAGGATGAACGTTGAAACAGTTGATCAATGCATGAGAATAGTCGCCACAGAATTGACAACTATTGGTTGGTGGCATTGACTGCTTCATTTTGAAGAGAATTGGTACCTGAAATCAAAGAAAGAGTTTATCAAGTTTGACCAACCACTTCAAATCCAAGATGATATGCAAGATTAAGTCCTTTACGTTTTAGGTTTTTGAAAAGAAAAAGACAACCCTAGAGAAACCTAAATCGACACGAAATTTGAAAAAGACGATTCTTATACCGTTATCCCCGGCAACGACGCCATTTTTTGATGGAGCTAGAACTTACACCAAAAGATTACTCTTCCAATGGAAGTCCTAATATGCACCAAAAACTCTAGGGAGTTGATGTTCTCTCTAGGTTTACCAACAAATGGTGCTAGATAAATGCTCCGATCCCACAAGAGTGTGGAAGCCTTATCATAGTACAGATTTAGGATCGAACCCAAAGGACAACGTTAAGAATCTGAGTGTCTTTTTCTTGATTCGTTTCGATCTAAGTTAATCATCTAAGACCAGAAGTTTGATTTGAGTTATTTAGCCTAAAACATGCAAAAGTAAAGGCAAGAATAAAAACTAGTTTAAGGATTAAAAACTAAGATTAGCAGATGATGATGGATCACTGGGGTGATGCGGGTATTCACCACCACTACACATGAATTGTACTTGTACCAAACGTAGCAAGACTTGTAAGCAGGACACATAGATGTTGTACAATACCGATGTCTTATAGGACAAGAGTAATGCATACATCCTTCACGGGTTGAGTAACTCTCATCCGGTACGTATCTACATGTCAATGAAGATATGTAGTCTCCGAAGAGAAAATCTTACTCAACCTCGTGAAACGTGCATCAGAAAACTAACAAGCGAGCGATAATTACCAAATCGATTAGTATCCTTATAGACTATCCCTCTTTCGAGGATATAGCTACGAGAAACGTGAGAGTGTTGCAACGTCATCCATTCCCGAACGAATGGTCAAGTACTTTGCACCACTCTCTCCGTAGAGTGTGTTCCTCGACCTATCAAGGTCGCACTTTTGTATGTCAACTGATTCCATTTCATAGTACAAAAGTACAACAATGGAGGTGAGTTTACTCCACTCCTTAGAAAGCGTTCCTAGATACCGAGACAGGTGCGCGGTGGATACACGTACCAGAAACCAAAAATAAATCGGTATTCGAGCCTCAAGAGTGGTCATAGACAAACCACAATGAAAGACAATAGATGCATACAAGAACGCGACCAACATTCAAGCATGTATGAAACGATTTAGTATTGAAACGGAATGATAACATCATTTTAATACAAGATACAAAACGCGGGCAGCGGGGCTAGTCCCAGCACCCCAGTGGATGGAACTACTCGCTCCTCATAGAGGGAGCAACAAAGAAATAGAAGAGAGAGAAAGAAAGCATTGTCGGAGCAGAAGAGTAGATCTGTGACAGCCCAGTGTAGATCCTCGCAGTCTCCGGGACTGCTCCGTCGTGGTCGATGTCGTCTATTTCTCCGCCTCGATCTTCGGGTCAACCTCTGGAATAGCAAGAGTAGGATGAGGTGGAGCTATGGTGTGAGCAATGGTAAGATGGTGATGAAACAACCTTCTAGATATGCGCCCAGACAGGCTGCTCACCGGATCTGGACTCAGGATGGGATTCTGAGGCTGTGGGTGAAGTTTGGTCAGAAACGGTGCTCGGGCAATCTGGGGGCGTTTCGGTACTGGTCCCAGTCCGGCAGCCTTGGGCCATAGTGAGATGGGATGCCTAATGGGGACCCTTGGGGTCCTATTTATAGTGTGACTCCAGACTGAAAATATCTTATCCAAACGGTCTACATTTTACTCTCTTCCCTTCAGTTTCTGTTCTCTCGGTCAAGCTGTGTGCATGCATGCACTCTTCGCGGTCTTGATACTTGCTTCAGCCCTCGCGGTCTTCACCTCAGCCTTCGCGGTCTCGATGCCTTCGCGGTCTTGCTACTTACTTCAGCCTCACGGTTTCGATCACTTCAGCCTCGCGGTCTTGCGCTGCTGCGCTCTTCACGGTCTTGGTCTTGACAAAGTGCTTCACGGTCTCGGCTGCTGTGCTCTTCACAGTCTTGAGACCGTGAGGGTTCTCGCAGTCTTTGGGATCGTGAGGCCTCTCGCGGTCTTGATACCATGAGGGTTCTCGCGGTCTTGAGACCGTGAGGGTTCTCGCGGTCATGAGACCGTGAGGGTTCTCGCGGTCTTTGGGATCGTGAGGCCTCTCGCGGTCTTGAGACCATGAGGGTTCTCGCGGTCTTTGGGATCGTGAGGCCTCTCGCGGTCTTGAGACCGTGAGGGCTCACGTGGTCTAGAGACCGTGAGAGGAGTTGTGGAGGCAAGACCGAATGGCTGGATGAAGATGGGTCGTTAATTCGTGATCTGACGGTATTAGATGCTCACGGTTTCGAGACCGGGAGAGAGAACCAAATGGTGGTCAAGACCGAATGAGGTCAAGACCGAATGGATTCGGGACCGAAAGGATGAAACCGAACTTGTTGGATCTCGATCGGATGGTTGCGAGTGATCTACAGAGGGAAAGGAGAATGTGTAAGAGATAATATCATCGAATAAACTAGTAATTAGAACTATTTAGGCAATATTTGCAAGGAATTAATGAAAAACTCAAGGTGAACCAAAGAGAGGGTAAATCACTCAATATGAGGAATAAAATCCTTAGAATTGGCGACTGTGCAGATGAATCTGGAGGATTCATCATTCAACGACAAGACAGTTGAAGTTGAAGAATATTTGTCGTATAAGGAGTCAATCATTGCTAACTGCCCCTCAATCTGTATGGTTGGATCTAGGTCTATGGAGTCAAAAGGTGGGTAGGTATTGAAGTTTATCCCCCATTGATCTTCTGATTGTAGACAATCCTCATATCGGTTACTCAATCTTTCACCTTACACTGATGCATGAAGATCATTGGAAGGCATATCCCACATGATTTCATAATCATCATCGTAATTGATTTCAACATGTGGACTGGGGATGTCCTTAGTTGAAATAGGTGGTTGTTCTACATGTTGCTCAGGAGTGTCGATAAGTCGATCAATATCGGCTATCAACTTCTTGATCGCGGCTGTCTGATCAGCTAGTTGTTGAGCCACCGATGTCTGTAGAGCACGTAGTTATTCCATCAATGTGTATTGATCTTCATGCACTTCATCGTCTTCCAGGTTCCCTTCTACATTGTAGTTCACGCCTTGAAATCCACCATAGTTAGGTTTTTCTTAGTAGCCTCCGGGGTGATACAAACTATAACCTGCGTTATATCCATAGCTGTATGAAGAGGCTACTTTGAGTTTCCCAGCTATCCGATTCATGATTATTTGACGCAGAGTCATCACGTAGAGAGGAGGGACATTGAAGCAGTAAATAGATGCATGAGAATAGTCACAACATAGTTGACATCTAACGGTTGGTGGTGTCGACTGCTTCATTCTGAAGAGAGTTGGTACCTGAAATCAAGGAAAGAGTGTATCAGACTTAACCAACCACATCAAAACCAAGAAGATATGCGAGATTAAGCCCTTCACTTTTTTTAGGTTTTTGAAAAGAAAATGAAAAACCCTAGAGAAACCTAATTCGAAACGAAATTCGAAAAAGACGATTCTTATACCGTTGTCCCCGGCAACGACGCCATTTTTTGATGGATCTAGAACTTACACCAAAAGATTACTCTTCCAATGGAAGTCCTAATATGCACCAAAAACCCTAGAGAGTTGATGTCCTCTCTAGGTTTACCTACAACTGGTGCTAGATAAATGCTCCTACCCCACAAGAGTGTGGAAGCCTTATCATAGTACAGATTTAGGATCAAACCCAAAGGACAACATTAAGAATCTGAGTGTCTTTTTCTTATTTCGTATCAATCCAAGTTAATCATCTAAGACCAGAAGTTTGATTTGAGTTATTTAACCTAAACATGCAAAAGTAAAGGCAAGAATAAAAACTAGTTTAATGATTAAAATCTAAGATTAGAAAATGATGATGGATCACTGGGGTGATGCGGGTATTTGCCACCGCTACACATGAATTGTACTTGTACCAAACATAGCAAGACTTGTAAGCAAGATACATGGATGTTGTATAATACCGATGTCTTATAGGACAAGAGCAATGCACACATCCTTCACAGGTTGAGTAATTCTCATCCGGTACATATCTACGTGTCAATGAAGATGTGTAGTCTCCGAAGAGAAAATCTTACTCAACCTCATGAAACGTGCATCGGAAAACTAACAAGTGAGCGATAATTACCAAATCGATTAGTATCCTTATAGACTATCCCTCTTTCGAGGATATAGCTACGAGAAATGTGAGAGTGTTGCAACGTCAGCCATTCCCGAACGAATGGTCAAGTACTTTGCACCACTCTCTCCTCAGAGTGTGTTCCTCGACCTGTCAAGGTTGCACTTTTGTACGTCAACTGATTCCATTTTATAGTACAAAAGTACAACGATGGAGGTGAGTTTACTCCGCTCCTTGGAAAGCGTTCCCAGATATTGAAACGGATGCGTGGTGGATACACACACCAGAAACCAATACTAAATCGGTATTCGAGTCCCAAGAGCGGTCGTAGACAAACCACAATGAAAGACAATAGATGCATACAAGAACGCGGCCAACATTCAAGCATGTATGAAACGATTTAGTATTGAATCAGAATGATAACATCCTTTTAGTACAAGTTACAAAACACGGGCAGTGGGGCTAGTCCCCGCACCCTAGTGAATTGAACTACTCACTCCTCATAGAGGGAGCAACAAAGAAAGAGAAGAGAGAGAAAGAAAACATCGTCGGAGCAGAAGAGTAAATCTGTGACAGCTCGGTGTAGATCGTCGCAGTCTTCGGGACTGCTCCGTTGTGTTCGATGACGTCCGTCTCTCCACCTCGATCCTCGTGTCTACCTCTGAGATTACATGAGTAGAATGAGGTGGAGCTATGATGGAACAATGGTGGAGGTGAGATGGTGATGGAATAGCCTTCTAGATCTGTCCCCAATCTGGTTGCTTTCCAGATCTGTGCTCAGACTGGGATCCTGGAGCTGTGTGTGAAGTTTGGTCAGAAACGGTGCTCGGGCAGCCTGGCGGCGTCCCGGACTGCTCCCCAAAACAGGGACCCTGCTGGTCCTATTTATAGGCCTTGGATGACTAAACGGTCTTGAGACCATTTGGTGTCAAACGGTCTTGAGACCGTTTGGTACCAAACGGTCTTGAGATCGTTTGGTATCAGACGGTCTTGAGATCGTTTGGTACCAAACGGTCCTGAGACCGTTTGCTACCAAACGGTCTTGAGACAGTTTGCTACCAAATGGTCTTGAGACCGTTTGCTACCGAACGGTCTTGTAACCATGGTGCCAAACGGTCTTCTCTGAGATCAAACGACGTCCAACGACTTCGATTATCCATTCTTGCAAACGATCTGAGATCAATAGCTCCTCCAAATGATTTAGAGCCGTAAGCACCTCCAAATCGTTTGGGACTTCAAGCTCTTCCAAGCAGTTTGGGGTTGCGAGGCGTTGCAGGTCGGCAGTGCTCTAGATGAGGAGGGTGATGGCGGTGGTCATGGAGTCTCAGAGTAGCAGGTTGAAGAAATAGCAGCGTCGGGAGGTAGGGGACGACGCACCACGACCGTGTTGAGGCACTACGGTCGTGGTGATGCTGCTATCCACGACTGTGCTTCCTTGCACGGGCGTGGTGGGCAAAAAAAATCAAATTTGTGAAGTTGGGCCACGGCCGTGGTGCCCCACCACGGTCGTGGTGAAGCTACAGCTCCACGGTCGTGGCACCTTACACGGCTGTGGTGGGTGAGGACTTGACCCTGTGAGCGATGCGCCACAGTCGTGGCGTGACCAGCACGGTCGTGGCGTGACCAGCACGGTCGTGGCCGATGAGTGCCATGGTCGTGGCGTTTCCGACACGGTCGTGGTGAAAGGAGGCTTGACCATGTTTATGGTGCGACATGGCCGTGGTGTGATAACACGGTCGTGGCCGTGGCTATGGAGCACGGGTGTGGCCATTCACCACGGCCGTGGCAAGTGCTCTGCTTCATAATTTTGACTATTTGCTGCACAAGCCTGAGGTTTTGAGGACAAAATGCATAGTTGATGTTTGATTGGATGATTGAGGGTGATCTGCAGAGGGAAAGGAGAGTGAGTAAGGGATAATAGCATCAAATGAGCTAGTATTTAAGACTATTTGAGCATTATTTATATGGGAATGAAGAAATACTCAACGTAAAGCAAAGCAAAGGTAATTTAGTCATAATAAGGTATAAAAGCCCTAAAATTGGCGACTGTTGGCGACAGTAATGATGAATCTGGAGGATTCATCAGTGGATGACACAACTTGGAAGATCTATATGCTCAAATTGCTTTAATTCATGATTGTAATCAAATGTAAAAACTTGTACAAATATATAATGTACAAGTACTTAGATATCATGTAAATCAAGCGTTTAGATCTTCCCTAGTCAATCATAACGCTTAGATAGGTCATCCCCTACAATAGTGTCACATCTGCACACTCATACACACACTTAATACTTAGTTAAAAACATTGAAACACGATTAATCTCGGTCAAAAAAATTCTCGACAGAGATACTCTCGGTGGACAAACTCTTCGAACGAGAATGACCCAAATAGCCGTTAGACACAACAGACAAAGTAGTTTTTAGTTGGATCAGAATGTTGCTACAGACAGTCCCTCGGTCGGCAAGTCCTCAATCGACTAGGACTTTTGGTCTACAAATCTTCGACCAAGAATGTCTCTGTCTGCACTTTTTAAAATTAAATAAATAGTCATTGTTAAAGCAACTAATGGTTACCTAACGGCTAATTGAGCACTAAGAACCCCCTAGAAAGTGTCTAGAACATCCTTAAGCATCCATAGGCCATTCCTATAAATAGGACAAGCCATAGGACACCCAAAAAATATACTTGTGCTACACTTGAGCAAAATACTTGCAATTGGCAATTCATTCTTGAGAGAAATAGAGCAATTCTAACATTGGCTATTCATTACCTTTGCTCCAAATTCATGTCCTATAGGCTAGAATCTCCTACCCACTGCACCTACACTTCCATATACATTGGTTAGGAGATCAAAACGCTTGATATAGGAAACCAAGCCTTGTGCTACAAGTGGTATTGTAATTTCTATTTTTCCTTCTTGTTCCTTTTTATCCTTTGTACTCTCCTTGCTACTCCTAGGGTTGGAGGCTGTGGATTGGAGAGGGTTTGACTTCTCAGGTGGAGAAGGGTATTCTCGCTGGAGAAGGTGGACTTTGGACTACTTCAAGAAGGTTGTCTCAACGGGAAGCTACTTCCAGAGGAAGGCTACTTCAAGGGGAGCTTGAGGTTACTTCAACAAAGGCTGCTTTGAGGTTGGTGAGACTACTTCTAGGTGAAGGCTGTCTGAAGGGTTTGGTGAAAGTGTTGTAATTTTATGTAACATCCTTGTGTGGTAATAAAATTAAATACTTTCAAAATCCCAGTTGGGTAAGCAACCGGGTAGTGGATTGGCTGCCTTAGTATTTGCTAAGGTTGGAACCATTATATATCCTTGTCCCCTTATCCAATATGTTTATGGTTGCTTGCTTTGGTTGAAATATTATTAAAATCTCCATAAAACCCTATTCACCCCCCTCTAGTGGTTTTTCAATTGGTATTAGAGCAAGGCTTCAAGGAACTCTAACAAAGTCTTGAAGAATGGGTGACGGGGTACTCAACAACCTCAGCTTGGAAGGAACACTCATGGAAAAACCTCCACCTTTTGATGGGACTAACTACACTTACTGGAAGAGGAGGATGCAGTTCTACTTCAAAGGAATCAGTTGGGACTTATGGAGGATGGTATCAACTCCATATGAATTTCCTCAAATGGAGTATGCAAATTGGGATGTTAATACGGTAAAATCAGCCCAAATGAATGCAAAAGCTGTAAGTATACTCTATTGTTCAATTTCCATTGGTGAGTTTAATAGAATATCAAATTGTGAAACGGCATATGAGATATGGCATAGAATTTCTATAACATACGAAGGAACTGTTCAAGTTAAGAATTCTAAAATCGGAATGCTTCAGCAAAAATTTGAACAGTTTCGTATGGATCAAAATGAATTTATTAGTGAAATGTATGCAAAATTTTCTTCTATTGTGAATGGTTTGAATGCTTTAGGCAAAGTGATCAGTGAAGAAGATCCAGTTTCAAAAATCCTTAGTTCCCTTCCTCCCAAATACAAGCCTAAGGTGACTGCTATTGAAGAAGCAAATGATCTCACCTGGCTAAGGATGGAACAACTTATTGGCAACCTAGAAGCACATGAGGCAACTTTAGAAGAAGAAGAAAAAAGAGAACGTGAACTTCAACAAGGGAGAAAGAAGGACATTGCATTCAAAGCATCAACCAAGATCAATCATGATACAAGTGAAGATGATAGTGAAGAAGAAACTCTCATTGTAAATGGTAAGTAGTATAAAAGTTTTAAAACTAACAAAACTTCTAGTATTTCTTCTTCCAGGTGCTTTGAATGTGGGAAAAAGGGACACATGAAAGGTGATTGTCCAAAATTCAAGAAAGGAAAGAAATCATCTCACAAAAAGAAAGAAAGAGCATATAAAGCTGCATGGGATGATTCAAGTGATGATAGTATTGATGGAAAATAAGAAGTAGAATGTCTTATTGCTACAACAAATGAAGAAGAAGAAGAAGAGGTAAGTCTTTTTGATCTACCAAAAGAAGATCTAATTGCTAGTCTTCAAGATAAACATGAAAAATATATTGAGTGCAAGAAGAAATTTAAGAAATCAAATAAAGAGTGACATGCTAAACTTCTTGCTCTCACATATGAAAATGAAGATCTCAAAAAGAAAATTGAAGATTATGATATTAAGCTTAAATCTGTAGAAGCAAATTGCAATCTTCTTTCCCTAGAAAAGATAAACTTGCAAACTCAAGTAAATGATCTTCAAAGGCAATCTATTTTGTGTACACATGTAGATTATGATATTATTGTGAAAGAAAGAGATTCTTTATTATCTAATCTAGATCAAGCAAAATTAGATATCAAGAAGAAAATGGATGAGATTATGAAGTTACAACAAAAAGTGAGTAGCTTGAGTAATAATAATATTCTTGATAATATCTTAAATGATTCTTATCATAAAATTGGAAGGAGAGGACTAGGTTATAAGACTAAGGGAAAATCTTATCCAAAACGTAGGACACAAGTGCTAAAGAATCAGTCCATGTGTGTACCTAAGAACAACTCAACTCCTAGAAGAGAAATGAGATTGACTCTATTAGTTGTCATTATTGTTTTCGTCTTGGACACTACTCTTTTTCATGCCCATACAAGAAAAGGAATGATGATCTAGCTTGGGTTCCTAAAACTTAGAGGTTTAAATTTGACTAGTTGAGATTTGACCTAAACTGATTCTTGATATACAAATGTCATATCTCAACACAATCAAGCTTTAACTTTCATATTTTTGTTTTACATGGAAACAAGTACTGGAAATAGTTCTAAAACAGTACAGAAACATTCTCAGTCAAGAAACTGTTTGACCAAGAACATTGTCGGTCGAGAAATAGTCAACCGAGCAGGTTACTTTTTTTAAGTTTGCAACAAATCTGATAAAACATGTACAAACAGTAGCATTCTCGGTCGAGAAAAACGTCGACCGAGATAAATTCGGTCGACAAATAGTTCGACCGAATCAAGTTCTGTTGGACCTGTTTTCAATTAATCTAGTTTGGTATCAATTTGTTATTAATGATTGATTTGATATGCAAATCAAGAATAAATCTTGATGACCATCTTTGAAACAAGACATATTGATCTTTTTGCATCATGAATTAAGGTATAACTTTATGAATATGAAATCCTTAAACATATTGCAAAAGTGTTATATGAAGACTGATTTTGAACAAACTTTATTCATTGATTCAAAAAGTTTATTAAGCATGTTCATTTACATGGTTTGTCATATAATTGAAAAATTATGAACTTGAATGAGATTATTTTGGTTTATTCTCTACATGGTTTGGCTTAAAACTGAAAAATTATGAACTATGTTGGTTTAATCAAGGAAATTACGATTTTATCATAATCCACATGGTTTTTCCTAAGTATTCCTGGTCTATCTATATAAGAACCATGTGTATTGAAATAAATGATCATTATCATCGTATGTATATGTTTCTATCTTGATCATTGTATTGTGGATATACTTCTACTGTACTATCATAATTATTGTACCATGATCATTGTGTTTCATTGGTTTGTCTAAAATAATCTTTGATCTATATATACAAACCATGAATAGATATTTTTTTATCATTGTGATTCAGCTCACATGAAGATGCCATTTTGCATGAATAGTAAAACTTCATGGCACAAATGCATTTTGAATTGAAAATCTGCAGAAATTATACTTCACATATAAGTTTTCAAATTGCAAATCTATAGAAATTGCCTCTTGGTTGAAATCAAGTTTGACCAAGGGGCGCTATGGTCGAAGTCGAGGGCGACCTAAAATAAGCTTGGCAAAAATGCTTATTTTTACATCATTTTACTGCACTTAATCTTACTATTTTGATTCAAATTGTGTTTAGCATATTGAAAACATAATTTTAGTACATAACTCTCATAAAAGGTCAACTTATTATGATCAAATATTGATTGTGACCTTAGAATCCTTAAATTATCTTGACTGTAAGATTAAGGGGGAGCTCACACAAACCATCCTGATTATAAGATTAAGAAGCTTATAAAACTTTGTAAACATCATTTAAAGCTTGTTATGACCTTAGTATCCTTAAAAGTAGTTTTGGTCATGAAAAAAAAGAAATCTACAATATTCATGAATATGACATATATCTTATTCTTAACGGAATTCTCTAAACAAATTAAGGGCTTAACATCCTGTGTATTTGATTAGAGATACATTCTATTAGAAGATTAACTGGATCTCATATCATTTTCAGGGCTTAACATCCCGTGTAAAATGGATGAGAAATCAAAATACATATGTCATAGATCTAAACAGATCTCATATCATTTCAAGGCTTAACATCCTTTGCAAATGATTAAGATACAAATTGTGGCTAAATTGGACAATAAATGGTTTACAATTACATTAATCCCTATTTTTAAAACTGAATATCTTAGTTAGGGGGCGCATAGCAAAAAAGTCATACAAAATGATTTTCTTGAATATCTTTTTGAAATGACAAAGGGGGAGAAATAATATAAAACCAAAAACATAAAGTAAAATGAGTTTCATAAAATCTCGGGCCAGCACACTTGCAAACAAGAGAATGACTACAAAAGGTAAACTTCAGGTATGAAACTCATATGATTTATGTTTCCTAATTTTATATTTAGGAAATGTTTGTCATATTCAAAAAGGGGAGATTGTTGGCTAAATTGCACATTATTATAATCCCTTTGTTTCGATGATGACAATCATTTCATTCTTGTGAATCTATTGTGCTACTTGAGTGTTGCAGGAACTAGGTGGATGACACAACTTGGAAGATCTATATGCTCAAATTGCTTTAATTCATGATTGTAATCAAATGTAAAAACTTGTACAAATATATAATGTACAAGTACTTAGATATCATGTAAATCAAGAGTTTAGATCTTCCCTAGTCAATCATAACACTTAGATAGGTCATCCCCTACAATAGTGTCACATCTGTACACTCATACACACACTTAGTACTTAGTTTAAAATATTGAAACAAGGTTAATCTCGGTCGACAAAATTCTCGACCGAGATCATCTGGGTCGACAAACTCTTCGACCAAGAATGACCCAAATAGTCGTTAGACACAACAGAAAAAGTAGTTGGGAGTTGGATCAGAATGTTGCTACAGACAGTCCTATGGTCGACAAGTCCTCGACCTACTCGGACTATCGGTCGACAAATCTTTGACCGAGAATGTCTCTGTCTGCACTTTTTAGAAATAATTAACTAGTCATTGTTAAAGAAACTAATGGTTACCTAACGTCTAGTTGAGCACTAAGAACCCCCTAGAAAGTGTCTAGAATGTCCTTAAGCATACATAGGCCATTCCTATAAATAGGACAAGCCATAGGACACCCAAAAAATATACTTGTGCTACACTTGAGCAAAATACTTGCAATTGGCTATTCATTGTTGATAGCAATAGAGCAATTCCAACATTGGCTATTCATTCCCTTTGCTCCAAATTCATGTCCCATAGGGTAGCATCTCCTACCCACTGCACCTACACTTCCATATAAATTGGTTAGGAGATCAAAATGCTTGATATAGGAAATCAAGCCTTGTGCTACAAGTGGTATTGTAATTTCTATTTTTCCTTCTTGTTCCTTTTTATCCTTTGTACTCTCCTTGCTACTCCTAGGGTTGGAGGCTGCAGATTGGAGAGGGTTTGACTTCTCAGGTAGAGAACGGTCTTCTCGGTGGAGAAGGTGGACTTCAGACTACTTCAAGAAGGCTGTCTCAACGGGAAGCTACTTTAAGAGGAAGGCTACTTCAAAGGGAGCTTGAGGTTACTTCAAGGAAGGCTACTTCAAGGTTGGTGAGACTACTTCTATGCGAAGGCTGTTTGAAGGGTTTGGTGAAAGTGTTGTAATTTTATGTAACATCCTTGGGAGGTAATAAAATTAAATACTTTCAAAATCCCAGTTGGGTAAGCAACCGGGTAGTGGATTGACTGCCTTAGTATTTGCTAAGGTTGGAACCACTCTAAATCCTTGTCCCCTAGTCCAATATTTTTATGGTTGCTTGCTTTGGTTGAAATATTATAAAAATCTCCATAAAACCCTATTCACCCCCCTCTAGTGGTTTTTCATATCGGCCATAGAACCAAGGTTTCCAAATTTTGACCTTGCCACATGCACAAAACATTCTGATAATGAACTCAGACTCATCATGTCTAGACTTTACACAGAGAAATATGAGCTTGTCTTAATGCACGAAAACATCCTAATAATGGAAGATACTCTCCGTGAAACCATACAAACCAAAGGTTCTTTATCTGTGAGCTTGATGACTGTCTACTAGTTTCTTCTAGCACGGGACCTACCTACAGTTTATATGGCGTCGACATACATGAAGGACGATTTACTTGGATCCAAGAACTTCAGAACCATGGAGGACCTTATCTCGTATCTTCAAAACATGACTCTGAAGTTCATTATGTTTCCTTTTCTTCACTCTGAGCACTGGATGCTACTGGAAACAAATTTGGATAAGGGAACTACAATCATTTACAATAGTTCCGACCACTAGTTTGATCTAAACCAATGACAATATGATGTAACAACAAAGATGTCGATGGAGGAAATGTCTAAGGATTGTGCTGAATGACTACACGATCTCATGGGAAAACACACAAAGGCGTATAACAAAGAACATTTCCATCGCCCAGGCTTCAGCCACAGATGTCCCCAGCAGATCAGAGAATCAGATGACTGTGGTTTCCACATCCTCTGCTGGATGTATACCATCACTGTTCTTGGAAAACAAGTGGAGGACATGAAGGATGTGGATTACCACGCTTTACATGGAAAATTTGTAGTTAATATCCAACAATCTCATGGAGCAAATAAGGGATTAATAGAACCCTAATACCCTTGCCCATGTACTTCCCAACATATCACTTTGACACCATGAGGACAAAGTGAGTGATAAGTTGGGGGGGGGGTACACTGGGCAAGGGCGAGGTATCATATTCAAATCCTTTTCTCTTTCCTCTTTCTTTCACCTATGTTGTTCTATACATATTTTTCCTATTCTTTGACACTTAGATTTTTTAGTAATTTCTTTGATAGAATAACTCCTGCATATAAAACAACTTTCGCTTCAAAAAAAAGTCACCCCTAGCTAAATTAGATACAAAGTAGCCCTCAAAAGAAACTACATAAGTAGAATTTAGGCATGTAATGGCGAATTAATAAATCACTTTTATACCTGATTCCTATGCTTGTGCTTCAATTCTACATCAGACTCTCCACAGGTTAACATCTTGGCCGAAACAAGCTAAACACTCTCAAGGATGGGAGGGAACCAGGCGAAATCCAAATCAAGGAACCTCGCAAGTGGACCACAAGTATGAAACCGTAATAAGTGCATGTCAGGAAACCCTAAGAAATAGTTTTCGTCTTTTCAAAAAGAGGCTTGGCAGCCCAAATAAAATCCCAAATACCCAATTCCTAAACCTGTGAGCATATGAATAAAAGCCTGAGTGTTGAATAAAAACATGAGAATTGCGCCATGCATAGGGACTTATATGAAGAACCAATAAAGGTCTTGCACGACCGGTACATTCAGCTGCCCTCACAAAGGTAGATGTGTTGCGCCCGGTAGTGAGATTCTAAGGTCTCCAAGTATATGAAAAACTAATAAAGGACTCGCCCGGCCGGTACATTTAGCTGCCCTCACAAAGGCAGATGTGTCGCGCCAGGAAGTGAGATCCCAAAAAATTAGATAAACCCTCCCCTACTAAAAAGGAGAGTTACACAACAGCCTTTAGCCAACCCTCATACCTATCTTAGCTTCTGGTAGGAATTTCAAAGAAGTATAAAATTGCTTAGAGTCAAACACATGCATAGAATACGATAAAGGAAAATGTGGTCCCAATGTGAGTTACGCGATACGGAAGAAACCTAAGATCCAAGAAACTATCGATACCTAAAAGAGTTAGTGTAAGAGGAAGCCCCAATAAAACTCTAGGAGATCTCTGGTTTAGAATTGAAGCAAGAGTATAGAAATATTCACTAAATAAAATTGCCTCGCCACTACATGCCTTAGCTCTATCCAACTTGAGGACAAGCTAGACTCTAAGTTGGGGGGGGGGGTGGTGATAACCTCCCATTTTGTGATGTTATATTACTAGTTTTTCTTAATTTTCCATACTCTTTCTTAGATAAATTAGATATAATCCTTAAATTTCTACGTTATTATGAATTCTCCATTAGACTAACATTTATCTTTTTCTTCTTACAGAAAAACCCAAAAAAAAAATTGCAAAAGCCCCAAACGGTCCCAAGACCGAATGAAATCCAAACGGTCCCAAGACCGAATGAACTCAAATGGTCCCAAGACTGAATGAAGTCCAATTGGTCCCAAGACCAAATCAACTCAAAAGATCTGACGATCGAATAAAGGCAAATGGTCCCAAGACCGAATGAAGTCCAAACAGTCCCAAGAGCGAATGAACTCAAATGGTCCCGAGATCGAATAAAGGCAAACGATCCCAAGACCGAATGAAGTCCAAATGGTCCCAAGACCGAATGAACTTAAATGGTCCCAAGACCGAATGAACTCAAACGGTTTGGAAACTGAATTAAGGCAAATGGTCCCAAGACCGTATGAACTCAAACGGTCCCAAGACCGAATAAAAGCAAACGGTATGGAGACCGCATGAAGTCAAACGGTCCCAAGACCGTATGAAGCCAAACGGTCCCAAGACCATTTGAAGCTAAACGGTCCTGAGACCGCATGATGCCAAATGGCCCCCAAACTGTTAAAGACCCAAATGGTCCCAAGACCGTTTGGGACTCCTTGGAAGCCTAGAAATAGAACCGAAGGAGTTCTCATTAGCCATTGAATTCTTGGATGCCCAAAGGCTGCCCCAACCGTTCCAGAGTTGTTCAACTTCCATCCTCTTCCCCAAGGCTGTCGGTCCAAGATCCACACTTCATCCTCAAGCTACTTTCTCTCTCATCGACATAGAAGGTGGGAAGTGAAGAAGTCTTCATCAAGTCAACCAAGTGGTGTGAAGATAGTTGCTCTCTACTCCAAGGGGTCGGCCTTCCTCCCTCCTACGTGGAGATGATGCTTTCTTTCTCTCTTCCCACGTCCTTCTTTATTCTTTCCATGAGCGAGTAGTCCCATACACAAGGGTGTGGGGAGTAGCCCCGCTACCCATGTTTTCATTTCATATATTGTAATTCATGAGTTTGAAATAGGAAAATACTATCTTTTCAGTTCAACATCAATCATTTAATGAATGCTAGTTTCTTGATCACCAACTTGTGTTGTCTATTATCTGTTAGTGAAAATTGTCTGTGTTTGTACTTCTGGGTTTGAATTTCGACTGCTTGTTGGTTCTAGATGTATGTAGTCAACATCTGTTTGGTTCGGTATCTAGGAGCATTTCTCGAGGAGTGGGGTAAACTCACCTCCATTGTTGTACTTTCATAATATGAAATGGAATCAGTTGACGTATGAAAGTACAACCTTGACAGGTTGAGGAACACACTTTGTGAGGGGAGTGATGCAAAGTAAGTGAGCATTTGTTTGGGGATGGGTGGCATTGTAACACTTCCACATTTCTCATAGTTAGTTATCCAAAAGGAAGCTAAGTCTACAAAGATACTAATTGTTTAGACCCTTTTCTTTGAAAGCCTTGTTATTATGATGTATGTTTTGATCCATGCGTAGTAGTGTTGAAACTCGATCACAGCCTAGTGGTTACTAAATATCGTTTACAACTTTAAGTTTACTTTCTTGTTGTTTATTTTCTCTGCACATTAGTTTAATCATCAAACCAACTCTTTGATATAAATATCAACTTTTAAGTAGATAAGTAGAATTATTATGTTTTCCATCTTGTTATACACTTAACAAGATTGTTGTCTCGTGGATTCGACCCTTAACTATACTACGATAAGACTTCCACGTATTTTAGCATACGTGGGTGGAGATCTTATTTTAGCATACACAAGGCTAAACTTAGAGACTTACTATCTCTAGAATTTTTAGTGGTGCACGCAACTCCACGTAAGCGGAGGCTCCATCAACTATTGATCGAACGACCCCAAAATTTTGGTAAATAGCCCTCTCCACTCGAATATTCCAGAAAAGTGCCTTTCCATGTAAAATTTGTTGAAATTACTAGGAATCTCTAATGACAAATCTTAATATATGAAAGTTGATCAGAAAAATACGAGGAACACAATAAAAATCATTTGATAACCTAGTTTCGTTTCTATTTGCAAAAGTATGCTAAGTTGATGAAAAATGTATTAAAATTTGGTTAGAAACCCTAATTGAGTTTAATGAGTGAATCTATTATGCTTAATAGGTTAATTCCAATAATATTAACCTGTTGAATGATAATGGTATATTCAACTCTATTTTAGATGATAAACTACATGTTTTAGGGTTATGAACCAAGAATATAAGATAATGAATCTAGAAACCCTAATTTACGACAAAATCAGGCTTAACTCGAAATATGGATTGATGTTAACCTGTTTAGAGTAAAAGAAAGAATAAACTCATAAAAGGATGTTAATATGATTGTTTTAGGGTTTCCTTTGTGCATATGTTATGGTTTAATGAACTAAAACCCTACTTTAAGGAAAGATGGGTTTTAATGGAGGAAATCCAAAATTATTAATTTGTCACAGAGGATTAATATCCTTAAACCTAAATGTAGGTTAAAGAACCCTTAATGATGATGATGAATGGATTAATTAGGGTTTCCAAATAAAAGAGCATGTTTTAGGGTTTTGATCTAAAAGGGGAGCATAATTAGGTAAAGTAGCCAAAGAAACCCTAATAAACCCTAGGGCAATTCTCATGCCTTTGGGAAAGAAATTTAGAATGTGAAAGGGACAATAGGAAATTTACATGTTCTAGGGTTTAGGGTTGCTTTCTTTGAGTGTTTGCTTGAAGACCTTGATTGATCTTTTGATTCTTTGCTCAAGGACATGTATGTGGTTATGCTTATGGCTAAATCACTTTAGTTTCCCAGTGATTCCCGATGTTTTATCAATTGCTTGGAATAACTGCATGACTGTGTTTTATTTCCTACAATTATAAACTAACTATGACTATCACCATAATTATGTGCCCATGACTAGCTCAGATCCTGGTCCTCCTCTAAAGATTCAATGATGATGATAAGGATGACCTAGTACATGGTCTACCTGTGAGGTAGGACCATCATGTTATCATAAGTCAGTGATTGGGCTACCTTTGGGTAGTGCCATGTAACTCTACGACCCTATGTATTGATCTACATGTTAGGTAGGATCATGGGGATTAGATGAGATCTACCATGTGAGAGGTAGTATCCATGTCCACTGTAGGGACAACACAAAGGCTAGGGTATGTATGGATTGAGTAGTCATCTTTAAAATGTAATGTTTGTTTGTTTAACCATAATTGTTTGTAATATGTTGTTACAGTTAACTGCACGATTATTGTTCCCCCCACATACCAGTATAATTCATTATATTGACCGCTGTTATGTTTGTCGGTGTTTTAGGTACAACATTGAAAATGACAAATAGTAAAGTGTCATATTGTGAATATATGAATTAAAGTACAAGGAGGATTAGTTAGAATAGACTGTTGTTGTGGATAGAAGTTTAGGAATCCAAGATTTTAAAAAGGTATGCAAAGTTTTATTTTATTCCTTCTTTTTAGTATAGTTTTGGAAGAACTTAGTAATTAATATTGATTATTGGTCGAACCATTGATCTGGAAAATTGGGATAACGACTTTGACATTTGGTATCCCTTAATTGGGGGTTACCAGGAGTCAGGGTCATTACAATTTGCTTCCCTAACCCGCAAGTTTTAGGTCTTCTAGAGGAGACTGAATGAGCAGGAGCGTCAGCTACTGACTATAGATGGTTTTCCTGGCCAACTAGAGGCATTGAATAACACGATGCAGACGACGCTCCAACGGCTCGACACCATCGAGCAGAAGCTTGACGAGAGGGATGACCACCACCAATCAAGGTGTCCTAGGAGATCACCATCACCATCAGCCTCCGGCTCTCCACCATCATCGTCATCATCCTCCTGTGGTTTGTCATCATCATCCACCTCCAATGGTCTCTCCACAATGCTAGGAAGAGATGACAAACAAAGCCGCCGACGGGACTCCCGTAGGATAAGAGAGTGCCCGTGGAGTTGACATATTAGCTCCCTCACCCCCACTAGACCCAGATGAAGATGACGAAGAAATATCTATAAGCCGAGTGGAGGGTTCATCTGAAGAATCTGAGGGAGAAGGGGGGATCTGTACATCTCAATTGCTGAGCAACCCCTAGGGCAAGGACTTCAACGACAGATGCATTTTCTACGCCCATCAGAGATCCCTATTTTTGAGGTGGATGATTTTGATAGGCATGCCATCGGCTACTTGTCGATCTCAGACCAACAACTATTGAACATGGTCCTGAGGCCGTAGGCAGAAGAAGGAGTTGTCGTCTGGAGCGACATATACTTCTCAGTACAACGCAGAGCACTTCAAGGCAGGTTCTGATCAGAAGTCATCATAGGGAAGATTCTATTCAAGGTCTTGGAGGGCGTGATGCTTAAGAATGTCGCCATCGGGATAGGCCGCCAGCCATTCTAAAATGCCACCCCAGCCTTGGTAAGAAGACTACTAGCATGGGCGTATGATTCAAAGCAGGTGGCTGACATGACGCAACATTCAAAGAGAACAAGGCATGCCTAGTTTTGACCCCAGAAAAGCTTAGAAATCATGGGTTCCTCTACGTGGCAAACCTCTACAACCATGACGTCAAACTTTTCAATTGTTGCACCACGGAGGTCCCACCCATAGGGCACATCTATGTACACCCCGAAGACAAGCACCTCAGACTTCTTCCTATGCGTCTTCACCGCATAATCAAGCAAGGAATCCAACGCCACAATGGCGTATGTAACTTCTACGCCATCTGAGACTTCCCAGTCCAAGAATAGCTAGGAAGCGGAAATAGCGCCTTCATTGTCTTGCACACCATGGAGCTTCTAAACATATTCAGATACGTAAGGCAGCTCTAGGACCAAGACTTCTATCGACTAAGAAGCATATATGCATTATTGGTGATCAAGGACATGCACTATTTCTGAGACGTAGAGCTTCCAGAGGAGCTTCCAGAGACAGATGTTGAATATGAATCTGCTCAACCCAGAAGCCCTCCAAGGGAAGAAGTTGAGAGCGTAGACGTCTACAGGATAGGAAAGTAGATAGAAAATCAGTGAACCACACTCACCATTGAAGGCAACACTATTGAAGGTGAGTCTGCTTTGCCTATCATCTCTGAATCTCTAATCAGCAATTTCAACCATTTCATGTGCACTTCTCTATCTTAGGAATAGGTCAATGCAATTCTTCTTAGACTCGTTGATTCCTATACCATAGACGCCATTTATGAAAAAGACAACACAGTAGTCCCCCTTGATGATCTGCAAGACTTAGTCAAGGCAGGAAGATGTCTAGCAATGACGGTGGCGTCAGCTTACATCCCCATCCTACAAAAGGAGATTGCCTACATCACCCATCCGATGATGTTCAACGACTTGTGCCATGCTGACAAAATAGGATCGCCAGTTGTTTCAGCTCCAAGTAAAGAAGTGTTTGTCATGCTTCATCTTCCTACCTACGCTGTATGATAACCACTAGAAGATCCTGATGATATACACCCATCCACATGCCAATTTCTTCTACAACAGCTCCAACGCCAACATCGACTATCTGACAAAGTGTACTTTTAAACCGGAAACACCCCTTCGAGTGACTAGCAAGGAAATATTATGTCGAGGTGGTGTCTCTGATCCAACCATATCTTGAAGACCCGGTGGCCAAGTGGCACGAACCTGAATGCTGCCACCGCAATCCACAACAAGCTAAGTTATCAAATGACTGTGGTATCTACGTGCTGCACTAGATCTCTGCATAGTAGCCCTCAAACAGACGTCAGATAAGCTCCACCACCTAGGCCACCACAGCCAATGCGGAGAGTATGTGATGGAGCTCTTACCTGTCAACGGCACGCATATTTATTGAACCCTCACTGATTTATGCCTATCCTTTCCTTTTTATCTCACAACTCTAGGATAGAGTGTGAGGTAAGTTTGGAGGGGTACTCCATAGTATCAGTGAGGGAGGTACTTAATTTTTTTCCCTTTTTGCCCTTTCCTTTTGTTACCATACTCTGTGTATAAATGTATATATGATCCATAGAAAGAAATACATACAGAACTGCTTGTTTATCGAAAACTATACAAATAAATTTATAGTAAATATATGGTACAACTTCTTCTAGTTTGTTCTCTCCATATCTAAGGCGGTGCACATTTCTATCATTCTCTTTTGAAAATGCAGTCTCAAACAAAAAAGGTTATAACACTTCTACGCCAGCTTTGAAAAATAAAATCTTGCAATTGCTAAGAGATGTGCATGTGAAGGAAAAAGTTGCCCCAACAGTAAACTCTTTTTCTTTTCCCGACCCACCAAAATCCCAAAAAGAGAGGAAATCCTTATGAGAGTGAATAAAAGCATGATGGTTGTACCAAAAAAAAACACACTTGTCTCCCTAAAAGTATCCATCTTTAGACATGGTAGATCCGGGGCAGTGGTATGTAGGATGTGAAATCACTACTCTAAAGCCAACTGGCTTGGACTATAGGGACCATTTTCCCGTTAACGGACCCGTACCTAGATGGACTAATGTGAAGCAAGAAAAATTTAATAAGCCTTAAGACTTCCCAAAAACCTCACCTTCTACTCCCAAGATGTTTGGTGTGAAAGCTAACTGCAAAATCATGCATCAAAAGTCTCGCCAAAGCTGAAGAGAAATTTTTTGCTTAAATAAGGAAGGAAAAATAAAGTCCATTACTCATAGTCAGACATAATTTTCCTCAGGACATCTCAAAAATTCTCTTAACCCCTTGTCTAAAGACTACACCTGGTTTTGAAAAGTACCGCAAATGAAGTTTTAAAATAAGTACAGATTGATTGAGGACAATCAAAATGCTAAGTTTGGTGGAGTTGATAACACCCATTTTATGACTACTAGAGCTTATATTTTACTATCAAAACTACCTCCAAACCTTACTTCCTCTCTATTTTATCTTACCTATTGAATAGAAATAATACCCACTATGCTCCTGACAACATTTCTTATCTTTTATATGGTTTATCTTATTTTCTCATCAAAAGAATGCTAATGGGACCGTCCCAGCCCATCCACAACAAGTTAACCACCCCGACCCATCAAGCGGAAAAGCGACACGCTCCTTACCCATCACGGTCACTGCCCGATATGGTAGCAACCCGACGCGAGTGTCACACGGGAACCCAGACAAACTGCACACTATTACCCGACAAGGAGCCTGCCCACCACAGTCTGTCGGTCGACGGAGTCATTCGCATGACATGGCCACCCTTCGGTGCAGCAACCCACCATAGTCTTTACCCGACACGATCAAGTGCGACTTACTCGCAACCCGGCACATGACGACCCCCGCCAGCCTTGTCAGGCAACTGATGTGTTGACCCTCTCCCAAAGCCATGTGAACGGAGTAGACAAAGGACACATGGCCCAATGAGGGCTGCCGCTCCCACCAGTCACTACCTATAAATAGCAGCTACAGGACTCAGATGGGATGGGTCAGAACCTTAGGAGAGCTAACTCTTAGAGAAAAAGGTGCTAGTGCATAAAGTTCCCAGGCCTGTCGGGCGATACTAGGTGATCACACCCCCAACCCAAGAGGGACAGGAGGAGTTCACTTAGAACTCAACCCGGTAGCAGCAGCATCGTGACACGAACTTCAAGGCTATTTCAAACATGTCAGGTCTCTAGTTGGGCTTCAACCCGAGACAGCTCGCCCATCCATACCTGACACAATGAACCTGAGAACCTAAGATAAGGCTAACCCAATACACATCCTAACATGATGCGATCCTTAACCGGATATGGCCTACCCATCACGGCTACAACCCAACAGGGCCTGCCACCCGACACGACCTTATCGAGTAGGGAGTCCTATCCTGATACGCCCTTTACCTATCGCGGTTCACGACCCGACACGGTTAATAACCTGACACATTTGTATCCCGATAGGGCTCCTACCCAGTACGGGGTCAGTGTTACCTTAGGGGTCCACTTATATGTATTTCGACCTCCTACATCAAGGAGGTTGATGCCTATCTTCCCTATTTTGGCAAATTACTTTCATTTACTATTTAATTTTAACTAAACCTTTTTATCTCTATATGCTTATGGAGTCGGTGGAGTTTATCTCATATTGTTCTGTGTATGGCTCCTTTTTGTTGGATGATTTATTTATAGCATCTAAACTCTAGTCTCTTCTATTTGGATCACGCTTTTGACTAGCTATCGAATCATGTTTCTTGTTATTACTCCTTTGAGAGAAGGATTTTGTAAACTCTAGAGTTTGGTCTGATTCGGTGTATGAGAGTACCCAGGATCAAGGTTGCCCCAGCATATCTTTCTGCTTTAGTCTATGTCCAATACTCTTGAGAGAGAGGATTGGTGCATAGTTAGAGGCATCCTCTTTGATAGAAGAGGGTACATGATGTATTCCGTTGCCACTTGTTATGTTTAAGTTTCCCCTCTTCGTGCTTTACTCTGATGATAGTTTTATCTCCTCGGTTTCCAATATACAAAACCTCTATAAAAATTGCCAAACCTTAAAACATTAATTCTTATGGTAACTCCCCTTGGAGATAGGCTTTTTGTTTGATTCTTTATAATTCTTTCTCATTATATCAAAACCTTATCCTTTGACCTTTTTCGACGTGCTTAGACAAGTAAAACGTGAGTTCTGAAGCGACATTCTTCCTATCCTTGTGTTCGACCCCAAACTATTTCGACCCTATACTAGTTGTAGGATGTCTTAAACATTCAGGTATTATAAATTTCTAAAGTCCGATAACCTAGACATGACTCCATTCTTGGACCCACATTTAAGTCTTGTCATTTATGCAGTACAATAGGCCCATAACTTTTCATCAATTTCATGGACTACTCTTTGCATGTCCTGCCAACAGTTTTCTCTAAAATCTCCTTAATCTACCAATCAGATACCTCAACTTAACCTAACGCATGTGGGTGGTAGGGTGTTGGAACCTTATGCTTAACTCCATATTTCTTTAATATTGCTTCAAAATGTCTTTCCCTAAAATGGGATGCTTCGTACTAATGATTGTGCGTGGGACCCCAAATCTAGGAAAAATAGTTTTCTCAAATAATTTCAAAACAACCTTGGAGTCACGAGTGGGGATCACCATAACTTTTTCCCACTTAGAGACGTAATCAACAGCCACTAGAATGTACTGGTTTCCCCTTGAGTATGGGAATGGTCCCATGTATTCTATTCCCTAGACGTAAAAAAATTTCACTTCCACCCAATCAGACATTGGTATCTCATTCCTCTTGGTAATGTTTCTGGCTAGCTATCATTCTTTATAGGATTTGACAAAATTCAAAGCATCTTTTAAGAGAGTTGGCCAATAAAATCCTGACTGTAAGTCCTTTGTTGTATTCCTTTCTCCTCCATGGTGTCCTCTATATGGCGAAGAGTGACACTCCCTCAAAATTTGAGGTACCTCCTCTTTCGACACACAAATGTGATACAGGTTGTCAGAACATCTCTTGAAAAGAAGTGGGTCTTCCCAGTAGTAGTCCTTCAAATCTAAGAATAGCTTCTTCTTTTGGTTGTAAGTCAAATTAAGGGACAGTTGTTGATAGGACAAATAGTTACAAATATCACATAACCAAGGCAGATTAGGTTCAACCGACTTAGCCATCATCAGAGCTTCATCTTCATAATTGGCATGAATTGGGATCTGCCTCTCATCTGTGGCCACTATCCATGATAAGTGGTATGCAACTACATTATCTATTCCCTTTTTATTGATGATCTCATGATCAAACTCTTGCAATAACAAAGCCCATCTCAACAACCTTGTCTTTGTATCATTTTTGTGCATTAGATATTTTATAGCTCCGTGATCAATATAAACCTTCACTTTTGATCCTATCAAGTAAGTTCTGAATTTGTCAAAAGCAAATACTATTTCCAAAATTTCTTTTTTTGTGGTGGTGTAATTGACTTGGGATTCATCAAGGGTGTGACTAGCATAATAGATTGCATGATGTTTCTTATCCTTCCTTTTTCCAAGAACAACCCCAATGTCATAATCACTGGCATCACACATGATTTCAAATGGGAGTTCCCAATTTGGGGCTTGCATGATAGGGGCAGTAGTCAAAGCATTCTTCAGGACATTAAATGCTTAAAGGAACTTATAAAAATAATTAAACTCCACATCCTCTACCAACATATTATACAATGGCTTGGCAATCTTAGAAAAGTCTTTAATAAATTTTCCATAATACCCTACATGAACAAGGAAACTTCTCACTCCCGTTATTAGTTTTGGAGGCAAGAGTTTGGATATAGACTCAATCTTGCTCAAATAAACTTCTATTACTTTCTTTGAGATTTTATGTCCCACCACGATACCATTCTGTACAATGAAATGGTATTTCTCCCAATTGAAGACTAGATGTTTTTCCTCAAAGTGTTGCAAAATTAGGGAAAGATTCTTAAGAGATCTATCGAAGTATGTTCCATATACTGAGAAGTCATCCATAAAAACATCCATTATATCTTCCAGGAAACTAGAAGACATGAAAATCATGCACCTTTGAATGGTTGAAGGTGCATTATATAATCCAACTGACATTCTTCTAAATGTATAGGTGTAATGACCCATTTTCAAATTAGACATCTGATTAGGGTTTACTTGGATAATTGTATGCTTAATTAAGTTGATCATTGTTTAAAGCTTGATTAGTGATGGTAGTTAAATTTTCATGTTTTAAATATAATGAGAATTTTTAATCATACTTTGATCCACCTAATTAGGGTTTATATTTCAGAAACCCTAATCGGCCCAAATTAGGGTTTTGATGACATGAATACATAATTTGATAAGTATAATGTCTAACTAAATTATTTTTAGTATTTTATGTGTAACACTAATTTAATTCAAATTTGGATATGATTTGTACATATAAAATGTGAACAACATTGAAAAATATCAGAATTTTTGAAGAATGTTTTGACCTATATATCGGTTTTCATATTGATATAGAAGTGTGGTAATTGAATTTTATCTTTTTATTGGTATAAAAAATTGGTCTCAAATTTTAAATTTACTTGAGAAACTAAATTATAGACACCCTGTTAAATTTTTGTAATTTTTGGATGATTTTTGTTCCCTACAGAGAGGGGTATCAGTCGAGTTATGTGAAGGACAAACTCGACCGACCATGCTGCTGACTGCAATATAGTAGTGTAGTATTTGATTTGTATTTATTTATTGATAATTCTAAATGATCTAAAAATTTTAAAATATCTTATAAACTCCATTTCAGACATCAGGTTAAAGTTTTATAATTTTTGTATGAAGTTTGAGTTCTGAAACGTGTAGTTTCGGTCGAGTTTATAACTCAGCCAACCAACCAGTCTGAGCAAAATAAAAATACACTGAGGGGCTTGTTTGCAAATGTTCTAAGCACCTCAATTCATCTATATCACTAACCTAACACACAATGAGTTCTCATAACTCATCCTTCCTGTCAAAGAAACGAAATTCTTGTGAGAGAGGAGAGCTAGGGTTTTGAATAGAGAAAGTGGAGGAGATGATGACCTAGGGTTTCTCTATCCAAGATATGATGAAATCAAGTAAGTTTAGCTTCTTTGCATAGCATTTCATGGTGAATCTTCTCTCACATGTCAAGATTTTGTCCCTCCCCTGAATTGATTTGAAATCACATCAAATCTCCCCCTTTTCTCACTCTTTCTCTTCTAATCCTCATTTCTAGGGTTTCAGAGTTGAGAGGAGAAAGAATTGGATTCTTTTGCGAGAGTTT
Source organism: Alisma plantago-aquatica (assembly GCA_963693085.1). NCBI lineage: Eukaryota > Viridiplantae > Streptophyta > Magnoliopsida > Alismatales > Alismataceae > Alisma > Alisma plantago-aquatica. The sequence continues at coordinate 1,477,152,350 of OY856411.1, read as the reverse complement.
GATTGGGTTTCCAAAAATTCAGAGGTTGACCTACGAATTTAAGGTGCTTGGCACCTGAGGTGAGTTTTTTTCTCCCTCCTAAGCTTCGTATTCATGTTGAAATCCTAATTCTATCTGGCTAAAAACATCAGAAACCTTACTTGTATATGTATGTGACTGGATTTGATTTGGGAAAGATATTAGGGGATCAACTTCTACTGATTTTGATTATTTCTCATTGATTAAAACTTAATTAGTTCCTGATATATTGATTTAGGATCCATGTAGAATCCTACGGATAGATGAAAATTCTATTTCATACGAATTTTGCCTAAATGTCAGCATAATGGCTGATATGCTTGGAATTGAATTAACATGAATATATTCATATTGAATTTGTATTAGATCGTATTATACAAGTGTATTGTTGAATGTTAATGGATTTGAATGACCACATATTATGATTAGGATTTGTGTTGAGGAAGTGAATCAAATGAGTCAATTAATCAATGTATACTTATGATTGATGAATGAAATTTGTGAGAAAGGAAACTAGGGTTTCCATGTTTGTGATAACCCTAATGAACCCTTGAGTCATGATTGGATTACTGAATGATATGATTCTTATGATATGTTGAACTAAGGAATGACTTCTTGAAAATCCTAAAAGTTTATTATTAAGAATATTATGAGTGATAAAGCTAGAACTTGTACATGATGTTGTAAATGTGATCAAATGCTGAAGTTGAAGGTATTAATACTTCAATTGAATATGATGAGACTTACTAATATCACCTAAGTCCAATGTATTTGTTTTAGTATTATAAAGAATGATCATTGTTGATTATGGGAATGACATTAGTAGTCAATGACAAGGTACACTTATCTGAATATAAGAGACAATATGAACAAGATGTACTTAATAGTGATTGCAAGATAAAGACGAAACTAATGAAGATAATATGATGAAGTATTTTATCTTTCATTTAATTACATATGGATTAACCCAAATTAAATAAAATATACTAATAATTGTACTTTGATAAATGTTATGTAGAAGAGAAGCATTGTATGTAAAGTGAATCAAGAAAGATTGGTCCAGATGATGTAATGAACATGAAATGAAAGAAGCTGAGACTACTGAGTATAAAATGATGGAAAAAGATAGGAATTAGTAGATGATTCTAAGAATGTAACTCTTACCCTAAAATGAAGAGTTTGATGATGCTACTGAATGACAATCTCAAATGGGTGATTAAGAGATGTACATAACTGTAGTTGAATGCAACTAAATGATAAAACTCAAGTATTTGAATTGACTTACAAGAATGTGTTCTTGTATTGTGATTGTTTGATAGAATACTTGTATTATGAGAATGAACTATTTTGATGGAATTCAAATGATAATCAACATGTGTTGACTAGTAACCCCATATGAAGATTGTGAAATAAAAGAAGAAGAGAACTAAGTCTGTTATGCATGTATATGCATGAAATTTATTTACATCTATTGAGATTAGATGGAACAAGCATATGTTGTATGATAAATCTATTCTGAGTATGAGGAATGATACATGATGTCTGTATGCTTTTACTATTGCTAGTTCTAATGCCTCTACTAATATTTGTTAAGAACTGTGGTATACAATGAACTGATGAGGAATATGTTGAAATGGAATTTAATATGCATTCCTTACATTGAGAAACCCTGATAAGGGTAAATGTTGCATAATTAATGAGATTATGTCTAGGGCTGAAAGCCCACTGATGATGATAAAACCCTGATGGGGTAAATGATGGACAATAAGATTATGTCTTGGGCTGAAGGCCCACTATTGATGATTGCTATGAGTTGATGTAGAAGATAGAAATAATCATATTTGTTGCAATCTATAGACTTATTGTGCTTCTTGCTTTGATCATTGCCCTTATTGATAAACTTAATATGTTTCATATTATTATAGTTACATGAGAATACACAGATATGATATATGATGTTTTGAATTCTTGTAAAATGAGTAAAAGAGACTAATAACAAGTGAAATGATGGAACATCTAGTTAGGTGCCCTGAACATCGTGAGTTTCCCCCGAGGACCACACTGGGGAAACAAAATGGATCTCCTTATAGTAATCGATGAATTATGAGAAGGATTTTTGGAGTGTAGATCGATACCTTAAAGGTTAGACCACTAGGATTTAGGAGTGAGTCATCTGGAGTGGATCTGGCCCTAAATCCTTGCTATGAAAGTCTATGTCCAGATGGAATAGACTCTAATGAAATGAAATATGTGAATTGTGAAATGAAAAATATGTGAAATACTGTGATATGTGATATAATGTTTTTCTAGTTCCTATCTTGTTTACCCGAGATGAGGATGTGAGCCTCTTTAGGAAACCCTGAGGTGGCCAGGGTCTGTTGTTGATATCTTATGGTGGCCGGCTAAACCCTAAGATACTGATGGTGAGTCATTGACACGAGAATCAGGTGTGGCGACTTCTACTTGGTGAGGTACAAGCCAAGTGTTTTTCGGGAAAATGAATAAAAGATGATAAGCCGTGTAGAACATGATTTGAATTATTATTACATTCCTTGTACTTCTAGTTGATGATTTGTCATTGTTGATTAAGCTTCATGTTGTGGAAAGTAATCATGTTGCTATGGACATTTCCTATTTCATATTATGACATGTCATGCTGACAAGCTATAAATGTTGGAATTTATATCTATTCTGAATATGAGTTGGATTGCTTGCTATTTGATAGATTGTTTGGTAGATATGTATTATGTGTACTTCAGCTTCAGGACTGCAAGATATTTTCCTAGTCTGGCTGGTGGAGTGTCACAAAGATAACGTTATTGTCATGTATTAATTCAAAATGCTTAGAACTTGACTTATAATTCATGCAGTAGGATTCTTAATCTGAACTAAGAAGTATTTGCTAATTTGTTCATAGACATGCTTTAACATATGTTTCAAAGTTATAATTGGTTTAAGTGATTACCTTATCTGTTGGATTAGATTACCATTGTAAGATATATTTGACTCATGATAGAACTATCTGTTAGACTTTTCAATATCTACATGTTTTTGTTAAGTTTATTATACTTAATCTGAATCTGATGCATGTACCTAGCTTGAGTGGGAGGTATCCACTCACTAGGGCTCTATATGAGTCTCATGTGGTTGTTTCAAATGTTTTTAGGTATAATGCTATCCAGTAGAGTGGTTGCGAAAAAGAAGATATAAATAGCATAATCTAGATAGATTAGAATGTCCTTGTACTCTCTCTTTACTGGGATGGGTTGTAGACTATGTTTGTTCATCAATGTACATGTATCTAATGTAAACTGAACTGCATATGAGAATAAGATTTGATTCTAGTTTTAATGGAGTTGAATATGATTTGTGATATCTAAATGTGATGTCCTTGATGTGACATTGATTTATGAGTTTGTGAACAAAGAAAAAGGAAAAAAATTATCTGTCTTTTTCGTATATTGTTTAATCGCCTTTGTCGAGAATTCATTGATTTATTTCATAATCTGGGTTTAGGTTTAGATTTGATTCTAGTTTTGGGATTTATGCTGATCAAAGGAGTCGGTCCCGACAATAGGTGTCGTAGATATAGGTAATGTACTCTTTTCTTGATCATCTGGGTGGATCAGTACTTGATGAAACCCCGAATACTCATCCAAAAAGAAGAAATATGCATGATGTGCTAGTATTTCTAGAAAGTGATCTATAAAGGGTAGAGGGTAATGGTCCTTCCTTGTAGTAGCATTCAATTTTTGGTAATATATGCACATATGCCAACCTATTACATTTTGCGTGCTAATTTGTGTCCATTCTCACCTTTGATAAAAATCATCCCCCCTTTCTTTGCTACAACATGAATTGGATGGACCCAATTGCTATTGCTTATAGGGTATATGATTCCACCATCCCACAACTTGATGACTTCCATCTTAACAACTTCTTTAAGCATCTGACTTAGCTTCCTCAGTGGTTGGGCTAAAGGCTTTACAATGTATTCTAGGTTTATACGGTGCATGCAAAGACCTGGGCTCAGACCCTTGATATCATCTACTGAATATCCTATTGCCTTCCTGTGTTGCTTTAGTTTGTTTATCAACTTCTTATGTTGATCATATGTTAGAGTGGATTTCATAATAACTGGATTCCTTTCCTCTTCATCCAGAAACTTATATTGCAAGCCTTTAGGTAATTTCTTTAACTTAGGATTCAGCTTTGGTGTAAATTTCTCTTCTATAGTTTGTTCTAGGGAAGCATACTTTACCGTTTCCATAGTAACTTCTTCATCATCAAAATCTTCTTCCAGTTGGTCTAGATAGCTCAAAATTTCCACTACATTAGGATCGTCCAAATTCAGGTTAGGGTTGTTCAAACTCACATGAGCAGATCAACAATGGCACTGTCCTCTCATACCTCCTCACAATATCGGGTATAGATATCCATGAAATAGACCGACTCAAATAAAGGAGATCCTCTCATAGAATCCTAAATATGAAAATCAATATGGTCATTTCAAACTTTGAGAGTAATGATTCCTTCTGCCACATCAATTAGAGCCCTACCTATGGCAAGGAAGAGTCTTCCAACGACCATTAGACATGTCAGTTCCTCAATGATGTCAATCACCACAATGTCACAAGGTATAAAGAATTGCCCAATGTGAATTGGGACATCTTCTGCTATCCCCATTGGCTTGGTAAACGTGTGATCAACCAACTTGATCCTCATTCTAGTCTTTACCATATCCGCTAGACCAATCCTTTGGGTTAAGGAGAAGGGCATTAGATGTATGCTTGCTCCTACATCAGCCAACCCTTTTCTTTCTATGTTATGTCCCATGTTGGAAGGGATAGTGATTGCCCCCAGATCTTGAATCTTTGAAGGTAATTCAACTTGAACGAAGGAACTTGACATCTTGGATAAATGCACCATCTCTATATAATATCCTCTCCTCCTTTTTGTGATAAGATCCTTGAAGAATTACACATATGTGGGAATTTCCTCAATAACGTCCAAGAATGGGATGTCCAGTTACAGCATTTTCACGACCTCCATGAACTTCTCGTACCTTTTTCTTATATGCACCTTAATCAATTTATAGGGGAAGGTAACTCATGGGGTATAGGCATTTCATTATTTAAAGCCATCTTCAGTAGAATATGGCTTCTTAGTGTTTGCATTCTTCATTCTTGGTCTTTCCCTTTACTCATGTCCTTCCTTGTGGACTCTTCCTTCCCAAATTCTTCCTATACTATAGTGGGTTTATGTTGTCGCTTGGTGGCAGTATCTTCATCTTGATGAATTTATTTTTGATGTATTTCCAAAACTTTTTATGAGCAAAGATTAGCCATATTTGTAGTCTCTTATGAGAAAAGACTTGTCTCTTCCTGAAATCAAACAGTTAAGCCATCATGTTTGGTTGATTATTTTTGTTGGTTTGAATTTGATCTTGGCTCCTCCGATTCGTGTTCTTATTATGATATTATCCTTGACCTTGGTTATTGTTTCTATTTTGCTGGTAAGTTGTGGGTTTGGTACATTGGGCCTATCCACCTCTTTTTTTGAATCGTGGGGGTGCCTTAGACAAACTGCCCAATTGATGAGAATTCTCAACAACATCGTTATTTCCATTGTTAAAACTAGGATGATCTAGTCTTTTAAAATTTATCTAAAAACGTTATTGCTTTCTTCCTCATCTTCTCTTTTGTCATCATCCTCTAGTTGAGTGTAGATGCAGGTTCTATGTTGTTCCCTCGCTCACTACAAGTGACACATTTCATAACTTTCTCAGTCTTGGCATGGCTTTTTCCCCTTGTATGCTTCAATTGTCTGACATCTAGAGCTATCTTTTGGATTTATGAAGTTATGTTCTCTAGATCCTTATCCCTAACATAGGGTCCTTTAGAGTTAGCCTTATTCACTGAGCCCCTGTAACTTATTTCATATTCCATACCGGCTTGTAGTGCGTCCATGTTATCAATAATCAACATGGTTTTTTTCAGTTTCTTACCAAGGAAATCACTTCCAATGGCGACATTTAGCAAAGTCCGCTCTATGGGTTTTAACCCATTGTAAAATGTGGTTGCAATAAAACCCATGTCATAATTATGATGAGGAAAATCCTTCTGATATTCTTGGAATCATTCCTATGCTTCATGAATATTCTCTCTGGGTTTTTACACGAATCCAATAATCTTGTGACTATTCCTGATGGTCTTCTTGGTCGGATAGAACTTTGTGACAAAAATATCGGCTAGAGGTCTCCATACATTAATGGATCCGTGAGGCAAGCTAAGATAGTAGGACAAAGCTTTTTCCTCTAGAGATAAGATGAATCCCTTGTAGTATATAACTTCTTGTAAGACTCTCTTCATCTTGATAGTTTCACAAATGTTGTTAAAGGCGTCAAGATGAGGATAAGGATTTTCATTCTTTGAGTTACCTCTGAAAGGTTTGTTTTTTCACATGGAGATGGCTGTGGTTAAAGATGAAAGTTGTAACATCAAACTAGGGAATGATGACAAGGCACCTAGAATCGTTAGCTCTGGTCGCTTCCAGTTCTCTAAGGGAACAACCTTCTTCTTATTCTTCTTCCTTTCCATCTTCATTGTTACAGTTATTGCCCTCATGCTCGCGATGGTTCCTCTGGTGTCTTCTTTCTCGATGACAATGGTAGTCATCATGGTGCATTATATTGTGATCTTCATTTTCGTGGAGTTCTTCACACTCTTCGTCATCATTATGGTGTCTTTCATAACGCCCTTGTCTGATTTGATCTGAATGGCCATCATCATGTTCGGACTCGATTATTGGTGGAGTTCAAAAATCCTCCAACCAAGGGTTCTGACCTTCTTCAACATGGCCTCTCCCACATCCACCAGGAGGAAGTCCTCCTCTATGGGGTGTCATTTTGATGAGAAAAGGGAATAGGGTTGTTTCTAAACCCGCTTCTCCAAAAGCTACCTAAATAGTTTAGACATTCAAGTCATAAAATTCGACGTATGGAATGAAGTAAAGTAGTTAGATGCAACATATTTAGAAATTGTGCAATCAAGTCTATTGCTAAACTTGAAGAATGGGTGTATGGTGAGTAGTCGTGTGTTCTGAACAGTACCGTTTTATCTTGTCCCCAAAAATGATGTCAAAAAGTTTACAGGTCTAAATCACACGTCAAAAATAGAGCGGATCTAGAATAGTGAGACTCTTAAATTTGTAACATGACTTGTTAGGTCCCCACAACTATTATACTAGGTTTGATGTAGTAACCAGGGTCGATCCACTGGGATAAGGGTGGTACGTGTGACAAATGAAGAATCTTATCTCTGTTACACCTACCAAGAAGGGTAGGTTTAAAAGGATGTTCCTAATAGAAATATATTAATTCAAACAAACAAAACAAGTAAAGAAAGAAAGAAAAATAAAGAAAACAAGAGAAAAAAAGTAAACAAACATGTGGTACCATGGTATAGATAGACACTTGGATTGGTTTTTTCCTACTAAGACCTCTCCCAACATGTAATACTCACACCCTTTGTATACCCTTAGCAAGATTACAATAAATCATCATATATGTCTATTCACTCCTCTCTTGAGCTTAGGATAGATCTTGATTATTAAGTTGTCTCTCTCTAGAGATGAGAAACAAGCAATCACAAATATAACCATATGATCAAAATCTTTAACATTCCAATATTATCACGCATTCATGCAGCTCCAAAACACTTTGATAAGGCTAGCCCTACTCTTTTGAGGTGCTAACAATCAAACATCACAAGATGGTATCTAATCATATGAGTGAAGCATTAAGACCAAGTGAATGGGGATAATATTTGCTAAGAGCATATATATTCAAATGGATGTAAGTATATACATGTTTGGAGAGCCTTAGTAGTGACTCACAACCCAAGCATGTGTTTAAACACTCATTTTCATGAGCAGCATTTCGAGATTACCAGGGTGAAGATACATCAAGATAGATAAAGGTGTGGATGAACAATGTAGAAGGGAATGATAGATCTAAAAAAAGAAGATGATACACCAACAATACTCCTTTAGATATGGATCTAGTCTTGGCATAGAGGATGGATGGCTACTTATCCTTTCAAAGAAGATTATGGTTGATGTTCTCTCTCCTCCAACTTTCATCTTGGAAGATCCAATATTGATGGAGAGGCTGATGGATGAGTGTGGAGAGTCCCTTGATGATCGGACCCCTTTGTATGGATGAAGTTGGGGGCTATTTATGGGTGTTCATAACCAACTTAAGAGGTCCAAATGGTTGGAGGATGTTATTTGATAACAGGGGTATCATAAGTACTTTGGCCGCATAGGTAGTAGGTTCAACGGTTATAGAGATATCATGGTGTCATTGGTCGTAGGGGCAACAAGATTCAGTGACACGCAGAGAGAGATCACGTCAAGTGATCGTAGGGGTGGTCTAGGCAAACGACCACTGGGGATTATGCTCCTTTGACCGCAGGGGGGGTGGATGGCTAGCGGCTGCATAGGAAATTCACATTCTTTAGTCATAGAGGAATTGTGGTTTGCTGGTTACTAGAGATAGTGCTTCTCCGTCCATAAAGGAAAAAGTTGACGACTCAACAACCGTTGTAGTGGCTCAATCATCAGTCTCTAAACCTTTATAGTTTGTTTAGAATATGGTAAGAGTAGGGATTCCAAGGTTAGCAATGACAAGAAGTATCTATATAAAGTATGGTAAATATGACAAAAGGGGAGAAAAATATGCAAGTTAATGACCACAAAAATAGAAGTTATCAGAAGTCGAACAACAAAAAAACTAGGATGAAGCATGTTGAGCAAGTGCCCCGTGAAAAACGCTTCTCTCTCTTTGGTGATCTCAATAGAGGTCGTTGGATAAAAAAGGTCATCTATTTGGATAGGTCCTTCATTGTATGAATGTTATTGGATAGGGGTTGATTCCCTTAATGTTCAAAGAAGATTGTGTCCATGGCATTGTATATGTGAAAGCACTTGTCCTCCTGAGTGAAGAACTACATCATTTCATTCCACATTGTTTTGACACATTTGTACCACATTTACATGACGAAAATGTCATGCTCCATGCTTCCCCATTCCATGAGAGAACCTGGGTATTCCCTGTAGTGCAGGTAATGTCAGGCACATGGAATCCTCAATGATAAATTTGAGCTTAGATTACCCCATGATTATAGAAATATTTAAAAAACATTCATCCGTAGAATAAATTGACATCATTGAGTTTGACAATAGTAATATGATTCATATCGTTATAGATAATGGTAGATATTGGATAGGCGGTGTCACGCCATGATATGAAAATAATAGTACCACAACAAGGAGAACAAAATAGACAAAAAGTAAAGGTCTTTGAATGTTGCATTGTATAAAAGAACAAAATATAAACGCTACCAGAATGGAAACTCGGTAGGAGGAGTAGCACAAATTGAATGGAACTCGGTAGGAAAAGAATAGGACTATTAGAATGGAACTCAAATGCCACTATTATAATGGATCCTTCTAGGAAAGCAAAATGTAGTATTAGATTGATTGCTCGGTTGGAAACATGAACATAAAATCCCCAAAATTTAAGAAAAGCACTCAGCCATGTTGTTAAAGAATTGTTCTTACCCTAATCCCAATCCCACTTCCTTTGGGTAGGCAATGTTAAGGGGATTGGAGTGCTCATTTCTGAGTGGTCCAAAGATGACACATACATGATATACAAAAAGAAATAACATTTCATTTATTGGAAAAATAAAAATTTTATTACAAAAGGGGCATAAAGGAAATAAGAAAAGAAACGATTACAAGGAGATAAAACTACAAACTAAATTGGACATCCCTTTACATATAATCCCCTATCATTTGCATAATCTGTTCTGGAATAAATTGGAAAGAGTATGATAGATAGCATGTATCAAGTCTTCCAATCTTCATGCCTAAAGTCAGGTAATTCAATATGCAATCAATGCAAATGCATCAGTAATATTTTAAAAGAGCAATATGGAACAATTGAAATATTTACAACAAATACTTGGCAGGACTTATAAGAAAAACTTAGTGCAATATTTAAACAGAAATTTATTTCAAACAATGCAATTTTATTATGAGTTTTCCCATTATTCTGATATCGACAAGCATGCTTATATATATGACTTCATTGCCCAATTAGATGGGGGGTCACCTGGATCCAACTCTCTATTAAAAAGAGGTGGTCACCATTTTGTACAAGTTCCACCCTCCGAGGTGAGGAGGTTGCCTGCATCCAATATCAACATTATCATCATTATCATCATCAGAATTTGGGTAGTCATAATGGACATATAATTTATGATCAAGGTTTTCTATGAGTAGATATATACAAATCAAACAACTAATCAGTAGGGAATGTTGTATCTCAAACAAATACTTAATGAATATTTTCAAAAAGAGTACCTATATGTATCATTCAATACCACTAGTTTGCTCAAGGAGAAATAAATTTAAAAGTGTACCTCTTTTGGAGTATAGAGTATAATCAATATCCAAATTAACAAGTTTAATGGGTATTTGATCGTGATACATTATAAGAACAAAGATGAATCAATATATATGGATCATTACTCTAAATGACCTACTAGGGGATTCACTCATGTATTATTGTTGTGATCATTATTTTTGTTGCCCTATGGTCACTAAGTATATAGATCTAGGGTAATATGATTGAGATCAAGAACATATACTTTGATTTAGGTATGATGTGATGTGCAAAATATCTGGGATAAAAGATATTAAAAGATTTAGTCATTTCATTGCAAAAACATGCCAATAATAGATTGTATAATGATCTAGTAGTCATATTCATGTGATCTAGTCATCAATATAAAGTCAGAGTCTAACAAAGTCATCATGTAACATTTAATCATGTAAATCAGAGGGTTTCAATAGTATTAGGGTTTGAAATTATAATAGAACCCTCTCCTCGGTCTCAGAGGTGGGATCCTCTCTTGCTCTTGCAGGTACCCTCCTCCGCCATGGAGGACGATCTGGTGAAACGGTATGCGGCACTCAAGGTTAGGGAAGAGGAGGAAACTGATGTACTCGACTTCACAGCAGTGATAATCAAGACTGGAAGAGATCATCTAGAGCTGGCCGTCATGGGCAGGTTAGCAACTCAAAGATCATACAACTTCCCGGTGCTCAAACGTACCCTAATCAATGCATGGGCACTGAGGAAGGAGGCAAGATTTAGGAAAATCTCAAGCAATTTGTTCATTGTTCAATTCTTGCATTGGCGGGATAAGGAGAAGGTGTTACAGGAGGGATCATGGAACATCGACAACCATCTCCTCGTCATGAGGAGCATTCAAGTAGAGGACACGTCGGTGGCCCTAGAACTAAATCTGTGCAACTTATAGATCAGGATATACAATATGCCTCTTGGCTATCAGACACAGGAAGCCATCAGGGCGGCTGCAGCAAAGATCGACACGATGGTGGTTGTTGATTGCCAAGATTTAGGGTGGGACACATCGTGCAGAGTTCGGGTCACCTTGGACATTACACAAACCCTAAGACAGAAGCAGAAGATCAGGGATGCTAAAGGAAACATCCTCTCCATCGAGATCCAGTATGATAGGTTGCCAAATTTCTGTTACAGATGCGGTGTCATTGGCCATCTCGAGAAGGACTGTGTGGACACAGCAGAAGAGGAAGAGGAAGATAATCAGCACTCATGGGGGCCTTGGGTCAAAGCCTCACCGGTGAAGAGGTGGGCGATACCGATTAAGGAGGAGATGTTCGGGCAGGGTTGCGAGAAGAGAACCTTAGACTTCACCAGGAAGCCAAGGGGGAAGGGGCAACGGGAGGATGAGGGGGATCATCGTAGCACCAGTAATGGTTCCAAAGGAACCATGTTTAATAAACAATCATACGGGGGGACGGCAGAGGAGGAAGAGACAACTTCAAGGGTTCAGGTCTCACAATCAGACCTGGATATGATCTTTATGGTGGTGGAAAAGGAAAGGAGGGCTGGGAAGGTCAGAACGGTAGATACTATTGGGACAGAGAGGTGCACCCAACTGTCGCCCATCTCTGAGGTAGGAAATCTGAGTCTGGCACAAGCTGTTGAGGATCGAGAAGGACAACAACAGAGGGTGACAAAGGAAGCAAGCACTGAAGGGGGTGATGACTGTAGGTCGTTGAAAGGATTGGTGGAATCAAATGCACACTGCGAGCAAACTGGCACATGGAACATGAAGGGTGTGGCCGAGGGTAGGGAAAGAACTGGGCAATTTGTAGGGGGGACGATGAGCACCAAGCATTTGCATGAAGAAAGAACTTTATAGTGGGGTTATTGATAATGAGCGATATGCTGACAAATCAGCTGAGGGAACAAAGGAAATGGCCAAGGCAGGTGGAAAAGGGAGAGTGCTCAGGTTTACTCGAAGGGATGACAACTTAGGTTGTCCCAGAACGAAGATGCGCACAACGGAGGGGCAATCAAGTCTGAAACAAGGGCAAGGAGGGGAGGATGAATGTGCACCAGAGTTAGGGGAGTCTGAGAAAAGCATGGGAAAAAGATATCGTACATCAAAAGACATGATAGATGTATCCGACAAGCATGTAGTGGGTTTTGGGATGGTCCAGACCCGTGAACAACAATGAAAATCCTGGCATGGAACTTCCAGGGTATGGGCCACCCTAGAACGGTGAACTCTCTCAAAAGGAGATGCTGGAGAGAGATGCCCGACATAGTTTTTGTGATGGAAACTATGTGTAAGAGCACGGAGCAAGACAGAGTCAGAAGATCCTGTGGTTATGACAGTGGTTTTGGGGTGGATAGTAGGGGCAAATATGTAGGCCTGGGACTGTGGTGGAGAGGCGATAGGGTGACGATCAAATCTTTCTATGATCATCACATTTGTGCTGAAATTGATGAAAACAATCCAGAATACAATTACTGCCTTGCTGAGATATATGGTTGGGCGAGTGTATAGGACATGACTCAAACATGGACTATTATGGGAGATCTGCGCAGGGCCTCTCACAGGTGTTTGGTGGGAATTTTAATGAGATCATTGCACTGCATGAGAAATAAGGGGATCAGCTGTGGAATGAATGGCAGATGAGGAACTTCAGGGAGGCTATGGATAGTTGTCAACTCATTGATCTGGGGTACATGGGGTGTAGATTCACTTGGCGGAGAGGCTTACATGCTGACAATCTCATCATGGAAAGATTATATAGGTTTCTGGCTGACAGGAAGTGGTGTGACATCTTCAACGTGAGGAAGGTAAAGAATTTTCCTATTAGTAGCTCAGACTACGGGCAAATATATCTTTGGGTAGAGAAATCTAGACAGATAGAGGACAGAGGGAAGAGCTTCAGATTTGAGACTCTCTGGCTATGTTCAACAGATTGCGGGAGGGTGGTGGAATAGGCATGGGAGGAAAATCCAAATGGTGGCCTACTGACATAGACAAGGGGGTGTGCGGAAAGACTGAGCTGTTGGGCTAAGGAGAAATTTGGGAATATTAAGAAGAAGATTCAAAGGACAGAGAAATATCTGGCACGAGCACAAAATGGGTTACCCTCCCACAATATGATCCATGAGTGTACTCAGTTGGCAAAAGAACTGGAGGAATTATAGCAGTGGGAGGAGAGCTTCTGGCATGCTAGAGCACATACAAACAAGATGAGGGATGGCGACAAAAATATGAAGTATTTTCACCATAAATCTAGCCAGAGGAAAAGAAGGAATACCATCGACGTCATCTTCAAGGAGGATGGTAGTAGGCATACTGATCCTGAGGAGATTGAGGGGGTGATCACTTCTTTTTTCACCTCTCTCTTTTCGACTTCACATCCAGATGGCATGGAGGAGTTTCTATAAGGTATGCATGGAGTTCTTCAGGGTGATGATGTTACACAGATGGAGCAGACCCCCTCATAAAGTGAGATATGGCAAGCACTTCAGCAAATGCACCCTAATAAAGCTCCTAGACCCGATGGCATGAAGGCGATTTTCTACCAAAAATTATGGGGTACGGTGAAGAAGAGTATGTTTGATTTTAAAGGAGAATGGTGGAGAGGAGAGCACATCATGGCCGAGATTAATGAGACAGATATTGTGCTTATTCTGAAGATAGAGGTGCCCGTTCGTATTTCTGAGTATCGCCCCATTAGCCTGTGTAATGTCTCTTATAAAATCATCATGAAAGTCCTGGCGAATAGAGTGAAGCCGCTGCTGAACTATATTATTTCTAAAAACCAAAGCACTTTCATTGGAGGCAGGTTGATTACTGAAAATGCTTTGGTGGCATATGAGCTTTTCCACACCATGAAGCACAGGAAGAGGGGAAAGAAGGGGTTGTTGGCGCTCAAGCTTGACATGAGTAAATCTTATGACAAGGTGGAGTAGTCTTTTCTGGGGAGGGTGATGGAGAGAATGGGGTTTCCTATGAGGTGGAGGACAAAGGTGCATGAGTGTATGGCTAGCATTTCACATAGATTTGTCATAAATGGCAAAAGGAGGGGATCTACAAGACCGACTCGAGGACTACACCAAGGTGACCCTATCTCTCCCTATCTCTTTATTTTTTGTGCTAAAGATCTCTCTTTATCTCTCTTAAACGCAGCTCAGGAAAAAAGGATTCATGGTATTAAGGCATGCATGATAGCGTCGTGTGTGTCTCACATTTTCTTTGCTGATGACAACATCATGTTTACTAGAGCTACCTCACAAGAATGCTCCACTTTACCTGAAATTTTTAGCTAATACGAGAGGGCATCCAGGCCGAAAATTAATTATGACAAGACTAAGGTTTCCTTTAGTGGCAATGTGGAGGCAGAAAGGAGGGACACCATAAAGAATATGTTGGGGGTGCGAGAGGTGGACCGACATGAGATTTATTTGGGATTGCCTACAGCTGTGGGCGGTCCAAGAAGGTGGTCTTTGCTGCGATCAAGGATAGGGTTTGGAAAAAACTGTAGGGATGGAAGGAACAACTGCTGTCTAAGCCAGGGAAAGAGGTTCTTATTAAGGCAGTGATCCAGGCTATTCCTACTTACTTGATGGGAATTTCCAAACTTCCTGAAGGACTTATAGATGAGATACATTCCATGATAGCACAGTTTTGGTGGGGAGCTAAGGAGGGTGAGAGGAAAATTCATTGGCTCAGCTGGGCGAGACTATGTAGACAAAAGGAGTTTGGTGGGATGGGATTCCGGGACCTGTCAGCTTTCAATAGTGCGTTGCTGGAAAAGTAGGGATGGCGTCTTGCCACTAAGGAAGGATCGTCGGTTAACCACATTCTGAAGGAGAAATATTACCGACATACTACGATCATTCACATGGTGACGAGAGGTGCACCTAGCTATATGTGGAGGAGAATCTGGGGGGCGTTACAGCTAGCCAAGTCGGGCTTTCTTTGGAGGGTGGGATCAGGAGGAGCATTGACATATATAGTGACAGATGGATTCCACAGCTGAGTGGGATAGTACAACGTTATCTGATGCAGGGGCCAGTTACATATACCTTAGTTGGTGGATTGATAGATGCGGAGATGGGCCAGTGGGATGAGGCTACTTTGACAGATGTGTTCCCTCCTCACATACGTTCCATGGTTCGTGCCATACCCTTGAGTGGTAGGGAGGACGTCGATACTTTATGCTAGGATAGTGATAGTATAGGAGAGTTTACAGTGCACAACACATACAAGCTGATGCCCACAGGGGATGACTTACTTGATGACCTGGATGAGGAAGACTGGAAAAGAGTGTGGAAGCAACGCTGGCCTCCAAAGCTAAAACACTTCATATGGCGATTTCTATGAGATATTTTACTGACTAAGGTAGCCTTGTGTAGGAGGTACACCAGCCCAAGACGATCTATGCCCACATTGTCTTTCTCATGCCGAGGACTCCACTCACACCCTTTTTCTATGTGCTTCAGCGGGTCCAGTTTGGGCAGTACGACAGTTGGTTTGGCCGCTCCATACGGGCATGGATGTCAGGGAGTTTACTAGGGAGCTGTTACGTGAGGATGATTTAAGGAGAAGGGAGGAAGGAGTGACACTTTTATGGACAACGTGGACAGCCAGGAATAAGCATATTTTTGACTCCCAGAAGCCGTATATTCCAGCACTTGTAGCCAACTTTCTTTCTCTGATGGAAGAGTATGGGTGGCATTCGTCGGTGTCACGCATAGTGGCCCATCCGGAGGATGTCATGGACTTTTCATCTTGGAACCCCCCACCACAGGGGTGTTTTAAGATGAATGTTGATGCCAATGTCCACAACGGTGGCAGTGTTGGTTCACACAGTGAATGCGGAGGGAATGGCAGTCCTACATGGGATTCGGGTAGCCTTGATCATAGGCCTGAAGGATCTAATCGTCAAGACTGATAGCACTATATTGGTTCACGTAGTGAAGGCCGGCGGATGGGGACGGGGATACAAGGACAACATCGTCGTAGAGATTTTCCTTTTGTCGTTACATTTATCTTCTTTTCACTATTGTTTTATTCGTCGACAAGTTAATGGGGTTGCCCATGCCTTAGCCAATCATGCTTGTTGCATAGAAGTTCCTCGAACTATTCTTGAGGACTTCGATGAGAACATTGTAGCTATTGCTCTTGTTGATATGAATAAATAAAAAGTGACAGGCACCCTTTATCAAAAAAAAAGAACCCTAATAATTAAGATAGAAAGAGAGATACAATTTAACTTCATCAAAAACCAATGCGGCAGAGTAATGTTATGGACCCATATTGAAGTGTATATTTTATTGAGCATGTGGGTATTTTTTGGGAAGTTTTTGGATAAGCGAGCTATTTATAATCAATTTTACCAAATTCACCAATTTGATAAGTGTTAGAAGAATAAAATGAAAATAAAAAAAAAGTAATAGCAAGCTTGGATTCACATATCAAGGGAGGGATCCAACTTCCCAGATCCTCCCGCTGACCTGCAATCTATAGAATGGCTCAGAGGGACTGCAAGAGGGGTGAAAGGTCAAAAATACCCAGGTCAACATAATCGAATGCATGACAAATCAATGATATATTAGTGACTTTAAAAATAGTGATTGTTCATTTGTTTGATCAAATGAGACCTCGTGTCGTTGTTCATGCGAAAATGGAAAAAGTAGAGAGAAAGGAAATTGGAAAGAGCAGTCCCATTAGAAAAAGGAAGTTACATTATTGGCTTTGCAATGGCCTTACAAAGCTGGTGAGCCTTCCAATGGTAAGAACAATGACATGAATTGTAACTGATGTACTAGTTTGCTAGTGAAGGATACAAATAAGAGAAAGGATTGAGGAGAATACCATGGCAAGGAGGGAAAATAGATGTCTTGGAAAATTCGTGAGCCTCCATGGAGTTGTCCGTAGGCTTAAAATCTTTGTCTAGTGGAGTCTAGTATAGTTTGTTTGCATTGTCCCTGCAAGGCAATGGGGAACATTGTGGACTGGGATCCCAACCCTATGACACCTTCTCGTGATGGTTGCAGAAGACTTTCGAACACACTATGGTGGTATGGCTGTTGATGATTGGAGGGAGATGCTTTGAGGCAAGCGCACAATGCTTTAATGTGGGTGATGAAAGGTAGAGATAGGTGGAGGAGGAGAGACTAATTTGCGATCAATTAGTTTATGGTAAGGAAAAAGGAGAGGGGAAAGAGCCACATAGTCACATAAATAGGTGCCACGAGTCCTAGGGTTGTGCTAGATGATGGCGTCGAGGAGCTTAAGCATTGGTGAGTTGGGAGTTGCTAGATCTTGGTCTTTAGGTAGAAATTCAGAGATCGTTGGAAAGAAGAGGAGAAATTGGATCTATTGCAACTAATGTGATGAAGTAAGATTTAGTAGAGAGGGAGAGCCTATTATTTGAAAACTAATGCAATTGTGGGGTCCTTTTTCTATAGAAGGTAGATGAGAGAGATGACTCAGTCATCTCTTCTTCTAGATATGGATCCATGTTAGGATATGGATCTATCTAGATTAGGTATTTAAGGGTTCTAAATGGATTTCTAGCAAAATTCATCTCTCAAATGAAAATCTCAAAAATTAAAAAATTGGCAACATTGTCTCAAAATAACATATATGTTACATAAAAAGTTTGGGGTTTAAACTATGTAGTTTGGTCCAAGAATAAAATCAATTGAGTATAAACATTAATGGAACTAGGTTTTGAAGTCACAAGGTGCACAACATTCAAATTGGATACCATATTATCAAATTGGGTGTCTTTTATGGTTCAAATATCACAAGGTAATGAAGTGGGATCAATTGAGAAAAAGTAGATACTACAAGGTCATAATTGAGAATTGGGTCATTAATATGGAAAAATCCACTCCATCACACATGTGGTTTAGGGGAACCACATGGAAAGGAAGAAAATAATAAAACTTCTCCACTTTTTGTGGCGATGCTTTATAAATAAACACACTGTCTTTTAAAACTGCTTCTTTTTATATGTGTATATGTTTTGTCTAAATTTAAAAAATTGAAAAGAGGAAGGAGAAGAAGAATGGAGTACTCCAGACCAACCTATAAATATAGATCATGTCTGATGGTGGCCTCGACTAGCAGTAGATGGATCCGGATGGTTGTGCCTAAAAATAGTGGGTTGTCGTGACTACATGTGGCCTCTAGCCACTGGTGGAGGTCAACTTCTTCAGGCGACTGCAAGGTGACTTGGCCGTTGGACACTGTAGCAAGGGGAAGGAGAAGGGGGAAGGGGAGGGGGAAAGTGTTGGAGGGTAGGTGGTGGTGAGGTGGGTGACAGTCGTTGGGTGGGAGAAGGATAGGAAGATGAAAAGAAAAGAGAGGAGAGGAAAAGGTAGTATTAGAACCATACTTTTGATACCATTTTGAGTAAGTTCTTTTTAGAAAGTGAAATAAGAATAATGGTTCTCTTAAAAATAGGATCCAGGGAGTACATGGGCTAAATTAAAATTACTCAGACCCTAAAAAACACCTTTTATCACATTATCGACTTCTCCTAGCTCTGTTCCCTCTCTACCCCTCACTTTGTTCCCTCTCTAGGGCTCAGGGCTTCCCATGGAAGCTAGGGCTGATGCCCCCCCTTCTGGCATGACCATCCCCACTACTGGCCCAAAGCAAGTGATTGTGGACCCATGGAGCAAACCTGGTGTTGATGTCATAGTGCCTTGGAACTGGGTCAAGGCAGTGGAAGTCCCCCTCCTCACTTTCACGACACCAGGACGGAGGATCCCAAGAAGTCCTTCTATAAGGAAGGTGATCAGAGAAGATGGACCAGGATGACGAACCCAATTATGGAGGAGATGGACGACCACCACCATCACTCAACCATCGTCCAAGTCATGGGGAAAGTGGTCAATGTCCTACAATTCAAAGGATGGATGATCCGTTGTTGGAAACCCAAAGGTGAGTTGGAGGTCTTCTCTCTGACCAACGACCTCATCCTCACATGGTTTTTCAACAATGTAGACCTACACACCGCAATGAAGAATGGACCATGGTTTTTTGATGACCAACTGGTGTTGGTTAGGAAGTGGATGTGTGATGTAGACATTTGCAGGGTTGCCTTCTCGATAACTCTAGTGTGGGTATCCCTACCAGACGTGGTTAAACACTGGACACCCCATGCTATCAATGTCATTGTGAGTACCATTGGTAATCCGAGGTCCTTTGATAGGAAGGTGGATGGTACCATCATGGGATGCATACACTTTTGTGTGGATATCTCGGCTGATGAGGAACCCCTGCCAGAGATCATGGTTGAACTACCCAATGGTGATGAATGGAAGATCAATGTCAGGTATGAGGCTCTCCTAGATCATTGTGAGGTATGTAAAGTTTTTGGACACAACAATGGTCTGTTCCCTGGCGCTCGAAGCTCAAAAGTCTGGCTCTCGCCTATGATTGTGGTCCCAGACAATCAGACGAGGAACAAACACAGAACTCACTCCAAAGGCCTTCACAGGGGTAACAACAAATGATACAAGCCCGCAGATGTACAACCTACCATCACTACTGAAATTGAGGCTACTACCTCTAACATGGTAGTGGTGGACATTAAAGAATGTGAGGTGGTTACTACTACAGGTGAAGAAGTGATCATCAATATGAGGAAAGATAAAGAGAAGGAAGTGGGTGAGAGTTCTGGACAAGGTATTCGAGTAAATGCCTATGAGAACGTTGTACCCACAGACAACCTATTCTTGGCTCTGGAGGAGATCGATGAGTACCATGAGGCACCACAAGAAAGTAGTAGAAGCAGGAGCTCGTGCCATACCCGCAGCTCCATACTAAAGGGAAGAAGAAGAGACCCAACTCCAACAATGGAGAAGGGTCCAACACAACCTCATGATGTGCATCCTCGCATGAAACTTGTGTGGGGCTTCATTTACAAAAGCATAAAAGAAGTTGAGGAAGATCTTGTTAGGAATGCAAGCTGAACTGGTCTTTTGCCTAGAGACTATAATCAAGCACAACATGATAACCTCCTATTTTAGTAGTTTATCTTAGTCTTTTTCTTTAGTTTTCCATACTCTTTCTACATTTATATTGTACTTAAACCTAATTTTACCCCTTTTTGTAAATACATCATCAAACTAACTTTTCCTTTTATAATTGCAGAAAAAGCACAAAAAAATAACAAAAGAACAAACCAGCCCAAGGGTCAAGTAGATCCAAACGGTCCCAAGACCGCATGGAGTTCAAACGGTCCCGAGACCGCATGAAGCCAAATGGTCCCAAGACCGCATGGAGTTCAAACGGTCCCGAGACCGCATGAAGCCAAACGGTCCCAAGACCGCATGGAGTTCAAACGGTCCCGAGACCGCATGAAGCCAAACGGTCCCAAGACCGCATGGAGTTCAAACGGTCCCGAGACCGCATGAAGCCAAACGGTCCCAAGACCGCATGGAGTTCAAACGGTCCCGAGACCGCATGAAGCCAAACGGTCCCAAGACCGCATGTAGTTCAAACGGTCCCGAGACCGCATGAAGCCAAACGGTCCCAAGACCGCATGGAGTTCAAACGGTCCCGAGACCGCATGAAGCCAAACGGTCCCAAGACCGCATGAAGCTCAAACGGTCTTGAGATCGTTCGGCGTCAAACGGTCCCAAGACCGTTTGACGCCAAACGATCTCAAGACCGTTTGACGCCGAACGATCTCAAGACCGTTTGACGCGAAACGGTCCCAAGACCGTTTGACGCCAAACGATCTCAAGACCGTTTGACGCCAAACGGTCCCAAGACCGTTTGAGCCCAAACGGTCTCCAAACCGTTTGGATCTCACTCAAAGCCTATAAATAAGACCTCAGGGCCGTTCATACAAGAAGTCCAGACGTCCAGAGGCTGTCTCTCCACTACCAGAACAACTCCATCCATCACTCGAGGCTGCCGGTCTGAGACTCACGTCCATTGCAAGCTACTTTCTCTCTCATCAACAAGGAAGGTGAGAGGAGAAGATCCGTCATCAAGCAAGCTACAAAGGGTGGAGATCGTTGCTCTCTCCACCAAGGGTTCAACCTTCTCTCCTCAGTGGAGATGATGTTCTTTCTATCTCTTCTTGCCTCCTTCTTTGTTGCTCCCTCTATGAGGAGCGAGTAGTTCCATCCACTGGGGCGCGGGGACTAGCCCCGCTGCCCATGTTTTGTATTTTGTACTGTAAAAAAGATGTTATCATTTCGTTTTAATACTAAATCGTTTCACACATGCTTGAATGATGGCCACGTTCTTGTATGCATTTATTGTCTTTCGTTGTGGTTTGTCTACGACCGCTATCGAGGCTTGAATACCGATTTAGTGTTGGTTTCTGGTGTGTGTATCCACCACGCATCCGTTTCGGTGTCTAGAAGTGTATCTCAAAGAGTGGAGTAAACTCACTATCATTTGGCACACTCCCATCTGTATGGAAGAGACCTTTGGTAAGTCGAGGAACACACTTTGCGAGGGGAATGATGTAAAGCATGTGACCATTTGTTCGGGAATGGCTGGCGTTGCATCATTCCCGCACTTCTCGTAGCTAGGTTATCCGAA
The DNA here is from genome assembly GCA_963693085.1 of Alisma plantago-aquatica. Classification (NCBI taxonomy): domain Eukaryota; kingdom Viridiplantae; phylum Streptophyta; class Magnoliopsida; order Alismatales; family Alismataceae; genus Alisma; species Alisma plantago-aquatica. Next base: position 1,477,130,322 of record OY856411.1, on the reverse strand, counting down.
TAGGAGACTAGGCCTACAAGGACGCTATTCGATTTGGTAATTATCGCTTGCTTGTTAGTTTTAGATGCACGTTTCTTGAGGTTGAGTAAGATTCTCTCTTCGGAGACTACATCCTTCAGTGACGCGTAGTGATGTACCGCATGAGAGTTACTTAGCCCTTGGAGGATGAGATGCATTGCCCTTTTCTTATATGGGCATTGGTCTTGTGGAACATCGAAGGGTGCAATGCATCGCTCTTGTCTTATGTGGGCATCGGTCTTGTGGAACACCCTTGGATGTAACGCATCGCTCTTGTCTTATAAGGCATCGGTCTTGTGGAAACATCCATGCATCTAGCTTATAAGTCTTGCTTAGTACATATACAATGCATGTGTAGCGGTGGTAAATACCTGCTTAACCCCAGTGATTCATCATCATTTGTTAACTCTTAAGATCTACTTGCTTTATTTACTTTCTTGCTTTACTTTCTTTGTACTTAGTTTAAAACAACCAAATCAAACTTTCGATCTAAATATCAATCTTTAAGTTGTTAAGTAAAGGCTAAACGTTTTCCATCTTGACTTCGTCAAGACCGTTGTCCCGAGGATTCGACCCTTAACTATACTACGATAAGACTTCCACATGTCTTAGCACATGTGGGTGGAGTTCTTACCATAGTACTAGCAAGGCTAAACTTAGAGACTCATCATCTCTAGGATTTTTAGTGGTGTTGCATAAAACAAACTCCATCACAACACTACCGAGAGAATGGACACCTTGTTCTCAGAATCATAGCTGGCCATTTCAAACCTGGTGCAAGCAGAGAGTGGTCACATTGTAGTTGGGTGGGACCCGACTCAATGGAATGTGGAACTCATCTTGAGTACTGATCAAATGTTGATAGTGAGCTGCTTCAATAATGGAGGTTTCGGGGGGATTATCTCGGGAATCTATGGTAAAAACCTTGAAGCTAAAAGAGATAGACTCTGGACATAGATTGAAGAGATGGCTCAAAATGATATCCCATGGCTTATCTTGGGCGACTTCAATAATGTTCATAGATCTAATGAGAAACATGGAGGTCTCAGGGTCCCAGAGAGGATCATGGAGAAATTTAATAACACCATGGCTAGAACCAATCTCCATGAGTTCTATAATGTGGGTGGCATCACCAAATGGTCCAATAAACAAAATATTGGTAGGAGAATCGCTAGCCTCCTAGATAGGGGGTGTGTCAATGAGGCTTGGTTGGATTTGTTACCCAATGTAGTGGTCAAGCTGGGTGCTAATCCCTTCAGCGATCACTCTTGGATGAGAGTGGATTTGATCAACAAGAAACTAAACCCTAGACCCTTCCACTTCCTCAACTACTAGTGTGAATGGGAAGGCTTCAAGGACCTCATAGAAGGTTGTAGGGGCATCCAGATTGCTGGCAAGCCCCTTTTTAGGTTCCTGATGAAACTATAACATATAAAAATGGTTCTTAAGAAGTGGGCAAAGGATAGGGTGAACCTTTGGAATCTCCTACGTGATGCTAAAGTCAAATATGAGCAGGCTATGAAGGAGGTGAGCAACCATCCACTTATGGAGGAGGCCATTAGAAGGGAGGCACAAATGAAAATGAGAATGTGATCGCTAGAGAAAGCGGTGGAACAGTACATGTGGCAAAGGAGCTGAATGAAGTGGATACAAGATAGAGATCGCAATATGAGAACTTATTCGTCTTCCATCAAAAAGAGAGAGATGAGAGACACCATTCATGAGCTAGTCAATGAAGAGGGACAAAGTGTGGATGGCAGAGAGGTGCTATCTCTCCATCCTATTAACATCTTCACCAACCTCTACAACTAGAACCATGAATGTGTGGGTGGATGCCCCGACTACCTGAACAACAGAGTACCCCCTGCAATGAATAAGGCCCTCATCAAGGGAGATACGATGGAAGAGATAAAAGATTTCCTAGATTCTACCCACCCTGCAAAGACTCTGGGACCGGATGACTTTAACAATAAGTTCTTAAAGTTCATGTGGCCAATGATCAAAGAGGGCATGTTTGATGTAGTTAATTGGTTCATTTAAGGCGGAAGCATGGTATGCCTGGTGAACCATGCATTTATCAGATTGTTCCCTAAAAGCCTTGATACTAAGGAAATCATTGATTATCGCCCCATTGCTTGTTGCTCTACCATGTACAAAGTAATAGCCAAAGTTCTAGCAAGCATATTGAAAGGCATCTTGCCTCACATCATATCCAAATAACAAAATGCATTTATAAAAGGAAGACAGATCGCGGACTGCACCTTGCTAGCATCAAAGTATTTGTTAAACTTCAATGTTAATAAAGCCAATGCCAAGGATTGTATGAAAATTGACATCAGCAAAGCGTACAATTTTTTTGATTGGTCTACCCTATGGCGCTTCATGTCGGCTTTGGGTTTCTCAAAACAATGGATTATGCTAATGAGACAGTGTGTTGAGACCTGCTCTTTCTCCATTCTTCTGAACGACACACCTGAGGGCCTTTTCAAATCAGGCAACAGTCTCCTCCAGGGTGATCCCCTCTCATCCCTATTATTCACCATCATCATGGAAGGGCTGACAAACATCATACATGAAGTTGAGGATCAAGGCAAAATCAGAACTTATCGTGTGTTGGGGATCAATGTCCTATCCCATCTCATCTTTGTCGATGATGTCCTCATCTTCTCCACTGGATACGCCAAGCGACTTAGAGAATTCAAGAAGATCCTCACGAGCTTCGATAGACTCACTGGTCTATACATCAGTGCCATCAAGTCCAAGATTTTCCTATCCAAATCATGTGATAGCAGGAGAGGGAGGTTGAAGGTGGTTGCTGGTATGCAAGGATGTGTTTTCCCCCACAAGATACATGGGGGTTCCTATAACAGGAGGGAGAGGATATGCAAAGGACTTCAACACATGCATTGACGTAGTTTGCATGAAGATCGAAGCTTGGAGTGGTCTCAAGATTTCAATGGCTGACCGTCTTATCTTGATCAGAACTGTTCTATAGAGTGAGATAAACTACTGGGTTGATCTCTGTGAACTGCCTACACCATCCCTCCCTGGTGTCGAGATTTGTTGGGGGTGGATGCTCACATGGTATAGCCATGGAGATCATTAGTCAATCTTTTGACAAACATGGCCTCAACCTGAAGGACCCGGTTGAGATTCAAAGAAGGAGCACTACTAAGAGAATTGACTTGTTCTTATGCAACCCTCTAAACATCTGGTCTACCTCGATGAGAGGGAGGTATGTATGAAACCTGATTTCGAACGAAATGAGAAAACCATCAAGAGCTTGGAGAAATTTGTGTAACGAGATCAAACACAAACATCTCATGTACATTGTTGATGAGAATGGTAGGTGAAGTCATTTGGGAAACCAATCACCATTGACCAATAGGAATATAGGTAACCAAATGAATTGTTGGTAGTTCATTTGGGGCAGATACCACATTCCCAAATGGAGTACTCTCCTATTTAGAGTGATACATCAAAAACTACCTACAGTTACTAGGATCAGGAGCTGGGGAAATGATAACAACCCCTCTTGCAGGTTGTGCAATAGGGAGGATGAAACAGAGTCCCATCTGTTCTTGAACTTCTCCTTCTCTAAAAGAGTTTGGTGTATCTTCTATTTAGAAAATGGTTGGGGAAGTTCTAAACCCAATAAACTCAGTGAGATCATCAAGTGGTTGCAAAGTAGGTCTGGTCACAACAAGCATTTAATGGGTTTTGTTGGTCTGTGCTTGGCGTGTACCTTCTATCACATATGGAACAAATGTAACAGGAGGAAACATACACACAAGTGTAATGATGTCCCCCCCAATTAGTGAACATGATTGCAAGGGATTTATGGTGGCATACTAGAACACACCAGAAGATTAATGACAACCTAAATGTACTAACTAAAACTTACTGGGGATTTTGTAGATAACACCCCTTTTTTAGTCTTTTAGTATTTTAGTCTGTATGGAACCTTTGGGTGCCTTGTTTTGTATAGTATAGCTTTCTATATGCCCTTTTTTGGCAATACGATTTACTTATTCCAAATAAAAAAACAAAAATTAGGGAAAATACAATGGGACTAAGTCCAACTAACCAAATATACTAATACTACCCAATCTTGAAATCTAAATTTGTTAATGATCTTGAAACATGATTATTTTGACTATATCTTGTGGTTGAATTCCTAGAAATATCTAGTTCTTTGTCACTCATCAACCACAAATACTATGATAATGAATTTGACATTGATATTTCAAAATGTTGCATGATTTTTGTATATGGATGGACGATTACACCTAAGGTTTAAAAAGGAATCTACACTCTAGCTTTGAAATTCGTGGATCTATCACTTTATAAGTTCAAATTTAAACCTTGATGTTGATTTATGATCTAGACTCTTGATTATTGATCGTGATATTTTATTGACTTCTATGATCATCCTGTCTAGATATTGAAATCACCCTTGATATATAGTTGATGACTTTCATGTTCCAATTTTTTTTAAATGATGATTATGTTGACAACTTGATTTATGACATGAAGATAATATCTCATGTGTACAAGGGTGGGACATATAATTTATGTTGAACATAAACACACGAGATTGAAATATGATGTATGTTTCAAACTGTTAAAGTACAAAATATCCATCATGGATGTATATCCCCACCCAGGACAGTGTAGAATCTAGAACCCTAATTTTTAGGAATGAATGTCATGAATTACTAGTTCCTTAAAAATATGTATTATTTTGATTAAAATGTGATCTCCCCAAATTTGTGATCTATGTGATGATCCCACTGAATTTGTGATCTATCTGATGATTGGTCCAAATTTGTGATCTATGTGATTATCTTCCTAGTTTGATGATTAATGTGACAATGATTTGACCTTGATACTCAGTTCCTTGACTTAATAATAGTGGTGATGTATAAGAAGTGATGTTAGTTTATGTGGAATACCTAAATGGGTGTGATGCAGAATATTAGGTCCCAATCTCAATTGAAGACTACTTTGGAGAAAAAATTCCCTTTTAGAGACAAACTAGAATTTCTCTCTCCTTTGATTATTCACATATAAACTCATAAGTTGTTCAATTGTTTTCATAACTTCTCCTCACCCTCAATTGCATGACTTTCAGTCACATAATGCTCAATTAGTGATTTGGATGTAATAAAATTTGACATTGAGCTTAACTGGTCAAGGTTGAGTGTATTATTAGAGTACTGGTCATGCATTTCAAATACTTAATGATCTTAACATGATTATATAAGATCCAAACTTTTTTCCAATAATTGAGGAAATTTGGTACGCAATGGTGAAAATTTCTTGCAAGTTGGAGTTAATGTTTAATAGTTATGAAGTTTGCAAGATGATCAAAGAAACACAACCTTGTGTTTGTTTCACTTAAACATAAATCAATGATTTTTGGCCCCCCCTCTCAACCAATGGGAGGAAACAATTTTGAATCAAAAGATTCATCTTCTTCCGTACACAGAAGCAAGTAAAATATCGGCCAATCTAGATACTCTTTCCTCTTTGGAACCAAATAACACATCCTAAATAGAGTGGATTTGGAGTAGTCAGACTGACCTAAATCACACATCCTAAATAGAGTGGATTTGGAGTAGTCAGACTCTTAAATTTATAACCCGACACTCAGGCCACCAAAACTATTATACGGGGTCCAATGTAATAATAGGGGTCGAACCATAGAGACAAGGGAGGTGAGTGCTAAGAACATAGAGTCGTATCTATGTTACACCAACCAAGAAAAGTTAGGTTAATATGGTGTTCCTTATGTAACAATATTACTCCAAACAAATAGAATAAGTAAAGGGGGAATAAAGAAACAAAACAAGAAAATAAAATCAAGCGAGCGCATGATAACAAAACATGGATGGGAACTTCGGATTGGTTTTCACCTAAAAAAATCTCTCACCAACATGCAATACTCACAATCTTTGTATACCCTTAGAAAGGTTACAGGAAATCACCATATATGTGTATTCCCTCCTCTCTCGATATTAGGAAAGATTTAATTTGTAAGTTTTTCTCTCTCTCGAGATGGCAAACAAACAATCACTAGTAGAAACATATGACCACTAGATCAAGCATTCCAACATTTTTATGCATTCATGCAACTTCAAAACACTTAGATAAGGTTAATGTTACTCTTTTGAGGCACTAACATTCAAATATCACAAGATGGTAGCTAATCATACAAGTGAAGCATTAAGATCAAGCGAATGGAGATAATCTTTGCTAAGCATATGTATTCCAATAGATGTAAGCATATACATATTGGGAGAGCCTTAGTGGTTACCCCAACACAAGCGATGAGTTTAGCTACTCTTGTTAGTGAGTAGCATTATGGGTTTATAGATGAAGAAGAACATAGAATGATGTTGAGGAGGATGATTATAAGAAGGAGGTGAAGTGGGAGAATCTAAGTAAGGGAAGAAGATGATACACTGACTATAGCCAGGCGAGGGCTACAACCGATGGTAGGACTCTTCCTCCTGAGTTAAACTAGGTGAGGTAATTTCAGTGACATGTTCTTCTTCCTCCTTCCATTGAATAAGAAGTGTCACAATAGAGTTGGACATGAAGGTGAAAATGGTGGAACAACCTACGTCAGACTTTCATCCTTCATTGTTGACAACTGATGGCGGTAGTGGTAGGTGGTGGTGAGATCCTTTTCTAGAAAAGTATCCTCATCCTTTGGTGTTGCATGACCCCTTGAATGTATCTGGGGTTCCGGTTTATATAGGCACTGGAATGAGGTTCTCTACTTGCTCCCCAAGTATCCAAAGTATCATCATCGGGCCATGTGCTTAACAGCCCTAAGTTACTACTCTGTTAGGGCTGCCATCCATTGGAAGCCATCATGTGTCAGTGTAGATGGACCATCGGTAGGTGGGTCTATTGAACCACCAGTTGGTGAGGTATGCTAGACCACCGGTTGGTGAATCCAAATGTCCATCAATTAGTGAGTGTATATATCCTCCTGTTGATCAGCCTACTGGGCCATCGCTTGATAGGCTTACGATTTGTCCATCGGTGGACAAAAGGTATTGATAACTGATGGGAGGACAAAACCATATAACATCAATTGATGGTTGGGCATGCTTATTATACGGGATGATTAGATGAGATATGATGGTCGTGTTGTTGGTCTTCGTGAACCAGGCAAGGGTTTTAGAAATAGATGCGAGTTCTATTCTATGACTATATTTGCATGAAAATATTCATATCACCTTCAAATGGGATAGATTAAGACTATGTGCTAGGTAGGAGGAAAGTGAATATAAGTTTTTGCAACACAAGGAAATAAAGATAAAATATGACATATAATATCCAAAACATTTGTTGTTATAAACTCCCCAAACTTAGAGTCTAGCTTGTCCTCAAGCTAACAAATAGAATTAAGCATTGAATGACTTCAATGGGATTTATTAGTTATAGATTTTATGAGTGTGGCCAATGTGATTATGTCAGCCTTATGTCAAAACTTATGAATTAGGACAAGGTGTTGTAGGTCAAGGGGTTCTTCCTATCAGGTTGGAGTTGTGGTACTTGCATTGCATGTTACGACTTTCTATAGGAACATGATTAAGCCTTAGAGCATGTGGATGATGTTGTTCAGTTTTTCAAAGCCCTTGGTGCGATGCACCTAAATGCAGATTCTTGACTCCACTACTGGGCACAACATATTTGCATTCCTAAGTGCAGCTATGTTGGTCAGGTAAAGTCCTTCAACATCTTCCCAGACACAACTCTCACAATTTTATTCCTCACAGCTTTTGTTCAAGCTCATGGGATTTGGGATGATAGGGTTTTTGGGGGGGAAATTGTGCAACCATACCTCTTTTAATCCCAAAGCGGGGTTTTTTTTAGATTAAAAGGATTGATTCATTACTTTTTAGCCATACGACATCTACAATTGGTATGAAAGATACGAACAGAATAAACAAACATCACGTTCAATAACCCTAGAGCACTACAACTCATATTGGAACAAGAGTGAGACATTTCTACATTGTTTCTTCTTCCTTGAGGTTGTCTGAAGTAGCTTTTCATGAAGAATTCCTTCAACTTGAGCATTGAGTAGTGGTAGAGGTGCTGGAACAAGATAGTATTCTGCTTGTATATCAACTCAAACAACACCATAAAATTGAGTAACAAGATCAATCCAAAGCAACAAGGAGATCTAGCTGTAGCTAGAGATATCATCGCTCTCCCGAAGAGAGGTCGCAGCAAAGCGTGATAGATAAAATGTTGACTATTGGTGACAAATAAATGTCGACTAGTGCTAAAAAACTACACAGATAAACTTCCACTGACCCTACTGAAATGAAAAACCCAAAATAGTAAAGGAGAAGGCCCCTTGACACCTAGCCCAAAGGGGATCGTCAACTCCCAAGACGCCGCAAGAGAGACCCCTGAAACCATGCACCCGCAATGAAACAAGGGTCATCACAACCAGCACCGTGATTTGTGCCGAGGAAGAGATCTGTAGGAGCCTACAAGTGGGGTCGTCAGGCGGCAAGCTCCACAGCTCTGAAGCGGAAGATCACACCTCTCATTGGGGATTCACGGTCGGAAAGCCCAAGGTGGAGCAGGGTTGGCAGCAACAGCGGCCATACCCCCTCCCCCATGCCGACAGAGATCTAGGTGGAAGCCCTAGAGCGAGTCGCCAAAGTGATATACCTACCCACCTCAAAAGCCCTCCACTCGAGGACCCATCAAAGAGTATCCCAAAGCGGGGTTTATTGCACTAGATGGGGTAGTTGTTTCCTCCATACCAAGTTTATGTGTTTTCCTACCTATACATTTAAACATGGTGATCAATCAGGAGAGTATTAGACTGAGTCCTCCTTGCTTCATGGTTTTGACCTAGGGGACAAGAATTATTGTGTCTTCTACATTATTGATGAGGTAAGGTTGATGTTAAGCAATTATCACACTCAAAATTTGAAGTAGATTAAATAGCCAAAGTTTGTCATTCTTGAAGTAATCACAGTAAGAGTTACTCTGAAGACAAGAAAGTCTAAGAGTTTGGGTAGTGAAACTTTCTTGGAAAAATGGATTCAAAATTTTCCTTTTTAGACTACTTGTGCATCAAAATTTCGACAAGGATATATACATGGATAGAGATTATGTCAAAATTAGCTATTTGGGTCGATCCAAATTTCTTAAAATTTTGTTAAGTAGGGGAGAGTTGGAATGTTCTGTGTAGAGTAATACCATGTTCTCCTATTCAGACCCCCCCCCTAAAAAAAACTTACCTCCACCTTGTCCTCAGGGTGTCAAAGGATGATGTTGATCTAGAACATGCAAGTTATAACTCATTATTTGAGATTGAACATTGTAAAGATAACATCTTCATAGTATATTGTCCTTGAAGATGGTAATAGTCATGTTGATATTGCTCAATCTTTTGGTCTGATGTAGCTGGCATATGCATCCAGAAGAGTACATAAAAGTTGTAGTCATTTGATAGAGGTTTTTGTTGTGGACATCTATGATAGAATTGCAGTTTCTCAAATTTGAGATCATCTGGAATGCAGTGGCCATATGATGCGATGATTTTGAGTCGCATTTATAGACTTGTTTGATATGTGTTTTATGCTTTTATTAGTCATTTTTATGGTTAATGTTGCATAATTCATCCACTTTGGTCTTTGCTACTATTTTATGTCAATCCCCTTTATTTCATCAGTTTGAGCATTAATTCTCAAAATATTATTATTTGTGTGAATTTATGTGATCTTGTGTTTGAATTTCAGGACAAACGAGTATTTGCTTCCGTCGATACTATCGACGGAAGTCGATACCATCGACATGATCACATGTTGCCAGCCAAAAGGAGCAGCAAAGTGTCGATACTATCGTCGACAGGGATGTCGATGGTATCGAGTCACCTTCAGGTTGCTGGCGAAGAAGCAGTTGATAGTATCGACACCAAGTCGATACCATCGACGCATGGAGGCTACAGCGACACAAAATGAAAAAACCGTCGCTACAGGGTAGTCGATACCATCGACCTGCGTCAATGGTATCGAGACTACATCAGGCTTTCGGACGAAAAGAAAGAAGGGCTAACGCTACCACACTAGGTCGATACCATCGACCCGCGTCGATGGTATCGACACCGTCAGATATGTGTTTGATTAAATTTGATCCCAATCGAATGGCTGTGGTTAATTAGCAACCTAATGAGGGAATTAAACCTAATGACGGCTGAGGAGGCGGGGGATCATCGCATTAGCCATTGCACAAGTACCGAGGAGCAGTAGAGAGGAGATTGGAGGCCAGAAGTTCATACCAGTTGATTCAGACGCCGCAGAAGATGGATTTCACCACCGAAAGTCATGAGAGCATGTGTTCTATGCAAAGGATCAACCGGTTCTTCTCCATTCAGGGGTTTTCCCTTCCATTCCACGTTTTTCACATGATTTCCCCGATCTCTACCTTGTACTTGTTTGAGATGAACATGCGGGGCTAATCCCCTTCATCTTTAGGACCGAGAGTAGCCCGGGAATTCATTGTATGACAGTTTTATAATAGTAATTCATATTTTATCTCTTAAATCCATGGTATAGTTTCTTTTTCTCCATATATTGTTATGCTTGATCACCATAATAATAACCTAATGCCTTTAATCACTTTGAAAGAAGGATTAACGGCTGAAAAGAGATGAAATCTACATTAATCGATAAATCCCTTGACCAAGGTGGTGTAAAATTAATGGTGGATACTGAGAGATCGTTCATAATGCACCTAGTTTAGGGTATAGGTTACTACGACGGTGGAACCGACCTAAACCTAGGTAGTGAATTGCACCACGACAGTGGGTAATTCTGTTTTCGGACCACTACCCAGATGGAGAGATAAGATTGAAGCATTATATAAAATCTAATACAATGAAAACCCACGGTGAAACTGCAATCCTAAAGATACCCTTTTGAATTGATTAAATTAACATTTAATCGATCGTTAGTTTTGTTTTGTTTTTATTTTTCTTTTAGTTTTAACAACAACTCTTAACTTGTTAATCGGCTTAGCTGATCGTGACTAGTTAGTAGGAGTCACCAACAATTCTGAGTTTCCCTGTGTTCAACTCGGGCCTCACAAAGGCCTGTATTACTTCGACGCGTTCACTTGCGTTTATACGCACAGTAAAATCGCGTCAAGTTTTTGGCGCCGTTGTCGGGGATACGGCGAATTGTTGGCACTTTGAGTGCTACGAGCGGCCACTCTAGGCCACCATTTTTTTTTATTTTGAAACAACTTCAAATGTTGTCTTTCTATTGTTCTTTAATTTTTATGCTCGTCAAAACACTGTACTAAACTAAATTTTCCTATTTAGGTACGTTGCATGGTGCAGACGCATAGTACTGACTACGTGAATCCCACACCCGAGATTCCACTGCCAGGACTTGAGGACGAGGATTATCACTAGCAAGAGCAATAAGAAGAGGTAGATTCCGAACTTGAATAGGAAGAGATGGCTGAGCCACAGACTATATGGGAGAAGATCAAGGCTTCTTCCTCATCAGCTTCAAAAGGGCCTATAAAGAAGTAGGTAGTCAACATACCTACTTATAAGATTGATCCGACTTTGATAAATCTGGTGAAGTCGAATGATTTCCATGGGCTCAAGAATGAGGACCCCGTGGTGCACATAAGCCAGTTTGTTGAGAACTGTGACATGGTTAAAATCGACAGGTTTCCACAGGATGCACTATATCTTAAGCTTTTCCCAAGTTCATTGGCGGGAGCCGCGTGAGAATGGTTACATAATTTGGATGATGAGTTTGTGGAGTCATGGAACCATATGGTGGAGGTTTTCTTTGAGAGGTTCTTCCCTCCTGAGAAAACTAACGACATGATTCAGAAGATTCATAATTTTACCCAACAGGCCGGTGAGACATATTCTGAGACCTGGGAGAGATTTGAGGTTATGCTGAGACGGTGCCCACACCATGGTCTGGATAAAGAGACACAGGTCAAGATCTTTTATTTTGCTCTCTCTGAGCACGATAGGAGTAACCTAGATTCGGCAGGTTCCGGATTTTTCTTAAATAATTCGTACACAAGGTGCTGGGAGATTCTAAAGAACATGGCAAGAAAACAGTCTTGGGGCGAAAGGGATGCAATGGCACAAGTTAAAGTTGTAGGTGAGTCCAGGGCCATCAAGGAGCTGAATGACAAGCTAGACCTTCTAGCTAAGAAATTTCTTGCCAAAGAAGATGCATCATCTGATGAGGAAGCCCAAGTCAAATTCATGCAACAACAGGGCTACAGAAACAATGACTATGCATGGAGGAGAGACAAAAAGTTCTCCTGGAAAGATCCTAATAATTTCCAACAAGACCCGGAGACAAAGCCACAACCCTGAGTTGAGGATAAAAGCACTTAATTGCTTAGTCAAATGGTACAACAAAATCAGGAAATGATGACTATGTTCAGTAAGCAGCTGCAATCCCAGGGAGACATTTTGACCAAGTTTGGACAAACGCTTCAAAGTCATGGAGCACAGATGCGGGCATTGGAAACCACTGTGACTCAGATTTCAAGTGAAGTGGCGGCCATCAAGCATGCTAACCAGCAGAAACCAGCCGAGAATGCAAATGTGGCCCAAACACACCATCAAGTGAAGTACATGTTTGTGGTAAGCAATGAGGAGGAATCCCAGGTTTCAGAAGCAAAAGATCATAGCAAAATGAGGTTTGATACGGGAGCAATACCGGTGATACTGTATCCTCACAGCTATTATGGACTGCCAGGCAGAAACCCTCTTTTCAGGAAATCCCGCCAAGGACCCATTATAGTTGTGTCCCTGCCTAGCCAAGAAGAGCAAGTTAAGGTTTCCTGTCACGGTGTGGATACATCTACTGCGAGAGAAGAGACATAGCAAATGATACACGTTGATGATGTTCCGACAAATCCTATGACAGAGCGAGTAATGGAAGCAAGCTTAGGGGATCTGGCCCCGAAAAGTTCACATGTGCCACCTCATAAGGAAGTTAATACGGCAGTTGTGTCAAGTCTGGACATACCAAAGCCGAAGAAGGAGCACAGGCATTATAGAAAATTCTTAGAGATATTCAGAAAGCTACATATCAATATTCTGTTGGTGGAGATGATTGAGAAGGTCCCCGCCTATGGGAAGTTCATTAAAGAAATAATTAATAAAAAGAGGCGGACCAAAGATACTGATGTGTGTAGGATGAATGAAATGGTAAGCTCAATGATCCCTGGGATTTTACCAGAGAAGAAGAAAGACTCGGGGAGCTTCTATATTCCATGTTCAATAGGTGATCGACACTTCCCACGAGCTCGGTGTGATTCGGGAGCGAGCATAAATCTAATGCCGCTGTCCACATTTAAAAAGCTTGGGTTACAAGACATGAAGAAGTCAGCGGCAACCATCGAATTGGCAGATGGTTCGATTGTGAGGGCACATGGAGTTTGCGAGAATGTACTTGTCAAGGTGGACAAATTCATTTTTCCAGTAGACTTTGTAATCATGGATATGCCGCAACTTAAGAGTTGCGAGATGCTACTAGGTAGGTTGTTTCAAGCAACGGTCGATGTAGTAAATGCAATTGGGAGAGGTACACTCACGTTGGGAATTGGTCAAGATCGAGTGGAGTTCAAGTTGTCACACGATCCATTGAGTACCTTCTCCAAGGTACCGAGTTGATAAAGAGCTTCAAAGCATCTAGCCTAAGACGTTAAATAAGGGCGCTTGTTGGGAGGCAACCTAACCATCAATACATTAGGATAGTTCATGTACAATCGTAGGTTGATTTGTTTTAGTTCAATTTTTATTGTAAAAAAGATATCGTGATCGGTTCGTTATTTGTGCAGGCTGAGGCAGAGTCGATACCATCGACCACACTGGTCGGTGGTATCGACTAGGTTACAGGTTGACGACTGCGGATTTTGCTCTGCATCGATACCATCGACGGCCTCGTCGATGGTATCAGCCGACCTACAGGCAGATCGAAAAAAAAGGTCGATGGTATCGACATGCCAGTCGATACCATCAAGATCTCTGAAGATTTACAGAAGAAATCAACTCAGTGAAGTCGATACCATCGACGGGCGTGTCGATGGTATCGACACTTTCAAGTGAAAAAGGGGGCGGCCGGTCTCGTGTGGATTTACCCTAATCAGGATACTCGATATTATCGACTCTCGTCGATGGTATCGACCATCCACGTCACTAATCCGCGCGAACGAAGCAACAACGATCACGGCATCCACATCAGTGATTCGGGTTTCAAGATCCAGCCATCGACAACCGTCGATACTCGCGATGGGGGCGGATAGCATCGACTAGTGTCGATACCATCGACTCGCTTCGATGGTATCGATGGGCCAACAGTGGCACCGACCAAGTCTATTTAAGGAGATTCATTATGTCAGTTGACGTCACACCTTCAGAGCGATCTCCTACCTTGGTGCCGAGAAACCCCCCGAGCCATCCAAGCCGACGAAAAGCAGCACCGAGCGAAGATCTTCATCGAGCGGGAATTCACCTCTCCGATCTTCACCGAGCTCCCGTTCTATTCCTCTTTCTTTCACAAAGATGGTGCGTACAACGGGTGCATCCTCTTCACATGCGCCGCGCATGGAGATTCCGGTGTTTGTTCCTCCACGTCCTCATTCTATTACACGCCTATGACTAATTCATCCATCCGCGGAGGTGAAAAAGGTGTACGAGGAACTGCTGAAGCGCAAGATCGAGCCCACGCGATATGTCGAACGGAACCTGATGCAAGACGTGGGGTTCACAACCAATCTTGCCTATGTCCTAAAAGGGCAAGCGCAGGTGACTGATAGAGACGAATAGGAGGTCCAATATCATGCCTAGGGCCATCCATTCTTCGGGGAGTGGCCAACCTACAAGGAACTCATGGCGGAGTTCATGGCGTCACTCGATATCAACGTGCTGCCAAATGATGTGATTACTTCTGACAGAGAATGGAGAAAAGGGAGGGTGTCATTCAGGCTTTTCAACAATAATTACACCTTCACCCTCGACCAGTTGAATTCCATTTATAACTCTAATCACCACGACCATCAGCACCGACGGCCGGACAACCGCACCAACTACGACGCCATCTTCGCCGAGCTGGTGATAGTGCTGCCGGGCAAAGCTGTGAGCTGCCACAACGCGGCGGTAGCAGACTTTGAGCACCCTTTCGTGCGGGTTCTTCACCGCATGCTTTGCACCACCCCATTCGGCCGTGGTGATCTAGCTCTCAGAAAATTCCAAGAGGTGGATTTGTTCTTCTTGTACAAATTATTGAAGCGGGAGGAGTGCAACTGTGGCGCGTTTTTCTTGACGCGTGTGATGGCAGTGAAGCGGAGTACGAGAAAAGTGCCAATTCATTTTGGTGGGCTGATCACGCCATTGGCTATCTTTCTTGGGCTGGATCTTTCTCAGCTTACTTACCTATCTACTAGGAGCAAGGTCAACCTCCAACATCTTCACCGGTCCAATCTCCTACTTCTTCGAGATGGTTTGGCGTATGTGCACTGCCACGTCAACCATGCATACCAAGAATGCTCGTTGCCTGATGAGGTCTTCAATATCGAGGATGCTCAACATTTTCGATGGCCAATCATATCCATCGACTCCGATGAAGAAGAAGGCGGCGACGACGGACATGACGACGAGGCTGAGGAGGAAGAGGATGAATTTACACCTCTTCGTTCACGAGCGGCACCCCGGAAGCGTCCTCGGATGCATTCGGGTGCATCTTCATCATCTCAGCCTACTCCGCCTCCACCACAGCCAAGCGAGGATGCCTATTCCATGCAAGGCATGTACACTATGCTGCAAGATATTCACCAGACACAGCTGTAGCATATGGGAATGTATGCCGATATTCAAGATACTACGAACCGGATACTAGACAACCAAAGGGCGATGTTCGAGAATGAACGTCTTCTCCTCGACAACCAACAACAGATACATAATCGGTTGCAGCGGATGGAGATGCAGCAGGAGCCCTTCTACGACCATTATTGGAGCCAGAGTTATTTTGGAGATTATCCACATCCTCCACCTAGGGCCCAGTTTGATCCAAGCTTCCAGGGGGAGTATCCTTCTTGGGACCCTACGGCTCCGCAGTACCCGCCTCCACCACCACAGGAGTGATCTGGTATCACTGTTCCAATCTTTAAGTTTGTTTTTGACTATGAGGCCATAGTCGAATTCAAGCTTAGGGGGGTAGTTGGAACAGCTTTATCTTTTATTGTTTTTAGTTTTTAGCATTATTGCTTTTGTTCTTGTTATTTGTTTCTCGCAATTTTAGCTTTTGTAGGATCCACATGCTATCTAGTGTAATTGTGGATGTCATAAAGTTGTGTCATCTCATCAATAGTGCATGGGAAAATCAAGGGACGTTTAAATTTTTGTGTGTTTGGAAAGCTTGTCTTGTTTAACCTTGGGCACATATCCTATGAAAATGATTGGTTTTGTCAACATTAAAACAAAATTTCACAACTAGACTCCTAATGATTCATGAAGGTGGACGGTAATGGTTGTTTGAGCCTAAACTGACCAAATGGTAATGGGACTCTAATTGGATGTAAGAGAGAGAAACCCCTAAACTACTACACAGGTCAGTAAGGAGGGACGCATAATATTTTTCTAAGGTTCAGTCATCTAGTCTTGTGATCGTTCCACTTCATTGTTTCCATAATCCACCCAAGAATTGGAAGTAGAGTACAGTTTTAACTCTTTTTTTATTGCATAGCATCTAGATAGGACTTGCATTGCAATTGTCTATACGTGCTGCATAAAAAGAAAGAAAAAAAATATTAGAATAGTGATACATGCACATTACTCTGAGGTGCATGCCATGTAGTTGCATTCATAATTTTCATGCATAAAGTATATCATGTATCTCATTTTTCCTCCAATGGTGAATTAAACTGTTCCATACCTTCTAATTAGTGCAAATTTCAGAGTTTGAAGAAAAACAAGCCCAATAAAATATTCTTTATCAATAAGGGATATAAGGGATGGATAATGAAAGAAAAAAAAAAGAGAAAAATCTGAAAAATCTGCACAATGGAAAAAAAGAGTTAATTAGAAGAAAGTAGAATAAGAAGGAGAAAGGAACATAATATCACCTGCATTTTAGGATAATTGAGTACATGATGTAGCTTAACTAGATATCCATCTCATTTTGAGACGGATGGGTAGTGCATGCATCATTCCACTCAATTCTAGGCATTAGGGCATTTTTCATGTGCATTTGCATCATGTAGGACATTTTTCTTTTATGCATGTTGAAACAGTACAATACTTCCATTTTCTTCCATGATCCACCCATGTTCATCCACCTGTTGATTGGATTGGTAGGCCACTGTGAATTTCTCCTCACTAATGAATATCAAGAGAATTGCTTCCATGTAGATGGTAGTTAGGGCGAGCAACGTAGAATAGGCGATCACAAGATGCACCAAGTCTGAACCGGCGAGTTTTATTATGTTAACTGCCTTATGTGATAGTGTTCATCAGTTTTGAGGTCAATTTCTTTTATGGATGATTATTGTCGCCTTCAGGGTAATTACCGTTCTATGGTTAGAGAGGGCCGGTATGTGAACGTCCAGTGGGAGTCATATGGGATGATTGGTTGTGGTTTGTTGTTTTTCAGTTGACATTGGCAATTCTATTCTAAGGATTAGTTGCTCGAGGGCGAACAACGTTCAAGCTTAGGGGAGTTTGATGCGATGATTTTGAGTCGCATTTATAGAATTGTTTGATATGTGTTTTATGCTTTTATTAGTCATTTTTATGGTTAATGTTGCATAATTCATCCACTTTGGTCTTTGCTACTATTTTATGTCAATCCCCTCTATTTCATCATTTTGAGCATTAATTGTCAAAATATTATTATTTGTGTGAATTTATGTGATCTTGTGTTTGAATTTCAGGACAAACGAGTATTTGCTTCCGTCGATACTATCGACGGAAGTCGATACCATCGACATGATCACAGGTTGCCAGCCGAAAGGAGCAGCAAAGTGTCGATACTATCGACAGGGATGTCGATGGTATCGAGTCACCTTCAGGTTGCTGGCAAAGAAGTAGTCGATAATATCGACAGCAAGTCGATACCATCGACGCATGGAGGCTACAGCGACACAAAACGACAAAACCATTGCTACAGGGTAGTCGATACCATCGACCTACGTCGATGGTATCGAGACTACATCAGGCTTTCGGACGAAAAAAAAGAAGGGCTGCCGCTACCACACTGGGTCGATACCATCGACCCGCGTCGATGGTATCGACACCGTCAGATATGCGTTTGATTCAGATTGATCCCAATCGAACGGTCGTGGTTAATTAGCAACCTAATGAGGGAATTAAACCTAATGACGACTGAGGAGGCGGGGGATCATCTCATTAGCCATTGCAGGAGTATCGAGGAGCAGTAGAGAGGAGAACGGAGGCCAGAAGTTCATACCAGTTGATTCAGACACCGCAGAAGACGGATTTCACCACCGAAAGGCATGAGAGCACGTGTTCTACGCAAAGGATCAACGGGTTCTTCTTTGTTCAGGAGTTTTCCCTTTCATTCCTCGTTTTTCACATGATTTCCCCTATCTCTACCTTGTACTTGTTTGAGATGAACATGCGGGGCTAATCCCCTTCATCTTTAGGACTGGGAGTAGCCCGGGAATTCATTGTATGACAGTTTTATAATAGTAATTCATATTTTATCTCTTAAATCCGTGGTATAGTTTCATTTTCTCCATATATTGTTATGCTTGATCACCATAATAATAACCTAATGCCTTTAATCACTTTGAAAGAAGGATTAATGACTGAAAAGAGACGAAATCTACATTAATCGATAAATCCCTTGACCAAGGTGGTGTAAAATTAATGGTGGATACTGAGAGATCATTCATAATGCACCTAGTTTAGGGTATAGGTTACTACGACAGTGGAACCGACCTAAACCTAGGTAGTGAATTGCACCACGACAGTGGGTAATTCTGTTTTCAGGCCACTACCCGGATAGAGAGATAAGATTGAAGCATTATATAAAATCTAATACAATGAAAACCCGCGGTGAAACCACAATCCTAAAGATACCCTTTTGAATTGATTAAATTAACATTTAATCGATCGTTTGTTTTGTTTTGTTTTTATTTTTCTTTTAGTTTTAACAACAACTCTCAACTTGTTAATCGGCTTAGCTGATTGCGACTAGTTAGTAGGAGTCACCAACAATTCCGAGTATCCCTGTGTTCGACTCGGGCCTCACAAAGGCCTGTATTACTTCGACGTGTTCACTTGCGTTTATACGCACAGTAAAATTGCGTCACCATACATTCATATCATCTTGGCAATCATATTGGCTACTTGGGCAGCTTTTTCTTTGACGACGATGTTAGTCATTTTATGATATTTTGTTCCCTTCTTACTAAACATTGCATCTAAACTATCACAAAAAATGGATGTTCTATTGAAGGTATGAATTGATAGCAGTGCCCAATATCCATCATGCAAAATTGGCACAAATATCCATCGAGGAATGTTGTATATTAAGCTCTCAACTAGTCATTGTAGTTGGCCAAATTCATTTTTTGATACAACATCTCCAACAATGTCATAGAATGTGATATACGGGTTGGAGAGATCATCAGTCAAATGATATAAGCAAACTTGACATTCACAGTCATGTTACCTCTTGTTGTCAAAATATATGTGGTCGAGGAGTAGGATTTGTACATTTTCTCATCCAAAAATGATGAATAGGTCATCCTCCCTTGGTTGTTGTACATCTAGAAGAAAGTGAATTTCCGCCACAGATAGCCCATAAGATGCTAATTTGTCAAAGTTCTTGAAGGTTGACATTATCACACTGGTTATTTGTGGCCATTCTAGTTGTAGGGTATCTTGTGCTTCTTCTTCTGTGTGTACTACACTCTCTTCTTCAAGATTTTTTTTCTAGAGATGAGGTTACTGCTATGTGTTCCCAGTAGAGGGTTGGATACTATGTGGTTCTTTGTGCTTGGGACTATATGTTGTTGTTTTAATCTCTTGACATAACGCCCTATCAACAGGTTGAGGAACTTGTATTGGAGATTTAGGGATTGTTATGGATGTTGCAAGTTCATCACTAGGAGGTGGTGGGGGTGAAGCTAACTATTTTCTACTTTTTTTGGGCACCTTGCTTGCGGGTGCCTCTTTGTATTTCTTCATCTGCTCTCTCCAGGGCATCTTCTTAGATAGAGGGATTAGGGATTACATGTGCCTTGGTATATCTACCATTAGTTCATTGTAGAAGAATCTCCTGTCATGAATTCTTTCCATGAAATATCTCCCTAACAGGGCATGGAAATCTCCATTGGAATTCTTCTGTTTATGGCTTTGGTTATCCTCAGTGCTATGAAAGCACTATCACATGAATTCTTCTTGTCCTGGGAAAAGTTGTAGTTGACATAAATCTCTTTCCAATATGGGCGATACCACCCACTGACTCCTTATATCAATCTCTATAGGCATAGCGACTTCTTATATCATCCTATGATATGGTTTCTCAAAGACCATTCTTCCACATGGTATGTCTTTAGCACTAAAGTTATACGTGACAACTTTCCTTTTAGAAAGGTCAATAACTGTGAGGATCTAGTGGTTGAAGGCTTTGAAATGTAGAGTGATGAACTTTAGGGATCTACTTCTATTCAAGGCATCTTATAGTTTTGGGATAGACATGGAATCATTTATTTCTTTGAACATATGAGATGCTATGATGGATGTTGCATTGAGTACCGTCCAATTTATATCTATGTATATAAACTCTTCAATGATGGTGCCACACAGGATCTTCAAAAATGTTCTACTTATATTTGTTTGATGTTGAAAAGTGGAACATAAGACATCCCTTGTCAAGTGGTATTGATGTAGCGATAGACGACATCCTATCATGACTATTCATCATCTAGGATGTCAACAAGGGCATGAACGTCACATATCAACATCCCTATTCTTAAGATCATGCCCGTGTTTACCATTTTGCATGGAAGTGGAGGTGGTTCCTCTGGGCTTGGATCCTCCCTAATGATAGGTGATATAGGAGGGTTAGTGAACACTAGTTTCTCCCATTTTGGTGGCGCATCAGCGAACAAGTAATCCATGTTCACTTTCTATTAGTTCGAAGGAGATAGGTTGGTCTTCACTTTCTATTAGTTCATCTAGAAGTATTTCATTCAGGAAACTATCACAATCATGTGGAGGGGATGGAGTCCTGTAGTTAAAAAGTGGGTCAAGCCTGTCCATAACATATGTAGTTTTTTTGGTCATCTCCTATTTTACTTCAAAAGAGATAGGTTGGTCTTCACTTTCTATTAGTTCATCTAGAAGTATTTCATTCATGAAACTATCACAATCATGTGGAGGGGATGGAGTCTTGTAGTTGAACAATGGGTCAAGCCCGTCCATAACATATGTAGTTGCTTTGGTCATCTACCCCTCATTTTAGGTGGTATGGTTTTGACGTTGTTCTCTCTAGCTTCTTCTTTGTGCTCTTTGGATACTACTGGTTCTAAAGGTTGAAGGGACTTCTGCTTCAACAATACTTTGAGTCCCTTATCCTCATTGTTGTTTGTTGAGTGTCCTGATGATGTTGGGGAGGTGGCAAGATTATTGTACCCAACAGGCACTCTCTAGCTCCAGAAAATTTCCTTTGATTCCTCTTCCTCTAGTATAAGAGTCCATGTAGAAGTGGAAAATTCATTAAATAACTCTCCAGGTTTCATAGCAACCATCAACATGTTAGCCTTTAAATGTACATCTATATATGCTACGAAGGATGGCTCAGTGGTGGTTTTCCATTGCCATCCAATAAATGTCCCATTGATGTTGGAAGTGGCTTCTTTCATCTTCACTGCTTCCTCTCGCAGTTTCAAGTTCTCTTGGCACAGGTCGTCATTCTTCTTTCTTAGAATGTGGAGTTTGTCAGTCACTCCCACTAGTGCTTGCATGATTTATACCTGATTTGTAGCCAATTATTGTATCTATCGTGGCAAACTGAGAACTGACTGAATGTCAATCCATGATTTCTATACCTCCTTGAGTAGAGTGGATAGATTTGAAGTGATATTTGTAATATTTAATGTATAGTTTGCAATGACAACACAAAGGTTGTCTATCTATTGTCCTATTTCCATGAACTTCATTATTGTTACTAGTCGTTGTTGATGTCTGGGTCTTCCGATGGAGCTTACTTCGTGCACATATTCATTGACTTTGGAAGATTCTTTATTTTCTTTTGTCAGACACATGCTTTGTTCTTGTTGAGGTGCCTCTTTCACAAGGGTTTCTCCAATCGAATGTTATTCGATCGAAGCCTTGTTTGGTCTACTTTACTCCACTTCATAGACGGTTGGTTTTATTGTTGCTTCACCATGCATGTTTTCCCTTTGTTTAGGTACAAGTGCTTCTAGTGAAGTTGTAGTGGTAGGACTCTTCAGAGCTTCTTTCTCCTCTGTATCCAAATCTACAACCTTGGTTGTGGGGGTTTTCTTTACTAGTCTTTCAAGGATGTGCACGATCACTCTCTTCCTGGTTGTTTGTTTTGTAACTACCTCATTCAGCTATTTCTTTTGTTTTTCAACTAGCCTACTGGTGCTTGCACCTTGTTCAAATATCAATTTTATGATTTCTTTTTCTTAAAAGACCAACTTTTCATGATCGTAGTTGCTCAATTATGGATGGGGTAGAAATTATTTTGTTCTACAAAACCTATAAGTGTAGCCTTTTTTTATCCTTGACATAACATTTGTGAGATTAGGTATCTTGTGTCTACCAAATCATCTCCTTCTGACCTCATGAAGTATTTCATTTTCTTAGGGTATCCTAGTTAGTGCACAATGTACATAATTAGTCCCTCATATAGAAATCACCAGGACATTCTAGCCCCATTGTAACTGTTAGCTTCTCTATAAGGATTTTTCCTATTTTCACCACTTTTCCCTGCATTAAGATCCATAATATATGGACTTCAAGTCTAGTTATGTTTCCTATGTCTGCTCTAAAGGTTAGGGAGTTTGTGAAGATCTTGTGCACTGCCCACATAAATCCGAAGTGCATCATGACAACCTTTGATTGACCAAAATTGTACTTTGAGTCCCCTGAAAGTTTCTCCCAATTTATATCGGTTATGAATCCCCTTGCATCCATTTCTCTGCGTGCTAAATTGGCTCACTTATATTGTTCATCAGAGTCTGTGAAAACAGAGTGCAATCATCTTTATGTAACCATGTAGTCCCTTTTGATGATACATACTTGCAATTTATTTTCCCCTCAACAATCTACTATTTCAGCATTTGCTACAAGTAGCTTATTATTGGAAGACATGAATTCTTGATTGATGTCGACATAGGAAGTAATCCTGTTGAAGTAGATATTTTAAATTTTGAGCTGCTCAAAACTCTGCCTCACTCTATCATTTATTCCCAACTTATCTAGGGTCTCTATCATGCCAAACATGGTACCTTTGTACTTCTTCATTTGGAAAATGTCACAACATATTTCCCCATGCTTGTCATCCCTAGCTTGAAAGTGATTATCAGGTTGTTCTTCGTTGATTGCCTATGATGGTTGTTGAGGGATGTTAATAGTCATTGTTGGTTTTAGCGTGGTTGTTTTTACTGTAGTGTCTTCTTCAGACGTCTTGGATACCTTTCAGGGTCTCTTCTGATTAGGGTAAAATGCAAGCCTTTTCTTCAAGTTTTATACTTCCTCAAAGGGTGTGTATTTTGAGACTTCTATCCCTGTTTGATCTTCATCTCCTTCTGACTCCTTTGGAATTAGATTGGCCAAGATTCTTGCTCTATCTATTTCCAAGCATGCCCTGATGCTTTCTAGAATGGGTTCTCCATGTAATTTGATGTAGGTTGCATGTTCATCTTTCTATTTCTCTATCCTCTCTATTTCCTCCATAGTCATTGAGGATCTGATCTACCTAGTTTCTTCAAATTCAATCATCCCTATAATTGGGTTGGTACTGCATGTCATTGGCTTTCGTAGATACTTAAGTATCTTTAACAAGATTAATCAGACAAAAAAAAAGATAATCTCGTTAGGAATTTGATCAATAATTGCAGAGTAATAAATGGTGGTCAAGCAAAAAATTGACACCCATGGATGTAGATCGATGGTAGAAAAATAGGAACAGGAAATGACGGATAAAAGAATCTCAGTTATACAATCATTTGATTGTCGTAGGGTTGGTTGATGGCACCTGAAGGTTGGGTGATTAAAGCTCATCGTGACAACCAATGGTTGGGTAGGGTGCAAAGATTGAAGGCTAGTAAAACTCATTGAAATATTCAATTGATGGTTGTTGTTAGAAAAGCACCAGTCGGTGATCAGGGTTGGTGGTAACCAACCAGTGGTCTCACTAGCATTGCAGTAAGTGGTTGTTGTCGTAGTACCCAAACAATCAATGGTGATGAATGATGGTGAAAAGAGGTGGTTAATAGATGATGGTTTAAAGATTGATGGTCTTTGCATCTAATTGTTAGAACCAGATGGTAGTTGAGAAATAGAAGATGGTTTCAAAGTCAATGTGCACCACTCAAAGGTAAGGTTTGGTGAGATTTAGGCGGAGGTGGTCTATCTTAGCCGATGTCTAAGTAGAGAATGATGGTTGTGTTGATGGTCTCCAATTGGTGGTTTTGCTTGAGTTGCAACATTCAGTTGTTGTTATTGTGCCCAACAACTGATGGTAGGACTGATGGAAATAGAACCAGATGTTGGTCAGGGAAGAAACCAAAGAAAAAACTGAAGGATAAAGAGACAACAACCAGTGGACATGGGTGATGAATCTGTAGCTGATGGTCGGTGATTGTTGTCAGCGACACAAATAAGGATGGAAAAACTTGGTATATGTTAAACACAAAAGACAATAATGGATATTCTAGAAAACTGAGATTTAGGTTTACATGGCCTCAGTGCTGGGAGCTTCTACTACTGGTCATCAGCTGTCGGCGACATGGATATGTTGTTCTAGCATCATATAGACCTTTCTCCTACTTGACGGTGATTGGGGAGAAGATGATCTCATACATACGGTGTCTTCGGATACTACTTATCTAGAGTGCCTTAGTGGCTCTAATTTAACTCATCCGCTCAATTCGTATCATAGAGGGGAAGTTATTTTCCTCCCCCCTTTTTATAGGTTTATCTCCCTTAGGCAACCATTGAATGATGCAACCTGATGGTTTGGCACTTAACCACCGACCGTAGTGATTTTAGAGTGCATCATTTGGTGGCCTTCGAGTTAATCACTCGATGTCTTCACATGACTCGTCATATGATGGCTAGTTAGATACTCAACACCCAGTGGTGTCTCTACCTCATCACCTGATGGTTCTTGTGAACGCATTAATCGATGGTTAGGTGATTCGACCCTATTTTAGGGCTTCATCTTGTGTCATATTGCATTTCAATCACATATATACATGTTAGATTACATGTTATTTCCCTCAATATGCATATTTGTATAAAATGCACTTATGGACATTATTTGCATGTTTTTTAGGCATTTAGACCATGCTTGATGGAAGATAGAGAGAAGGAGTGATCCTAGGTTTTCTCTACACTTGGAGAGGTCTGAAGTGAAGTTTGATGCTCCCTCAGCCTACCCCTAGTGGCCAAAGATCCATTAAAGAAAAGATGTCCCAGAAAAACCAAGAAAACAAATCAAAGTGATGATCTAGAGGCCAACACGACCGTGGTACCACAGAACTGCCATGCTAGCGCACATGCAAATCCATAGAGCCATCTCTAAGCAAAGATAGAATCACCATTGTCGTGACACACAGAACGACTATGTTGAACTGACCTAGAACGTTCGTGCCACCTTGTACGGTTGTGTGGTAGTTGAGACAAAATGGTCGTGGATCCAAGAATGAGCTCAGCAATCCAATCCACCAAGGTCGTGATGATCACCACAACCTTGCTACCCTAGACCCACCACGGTCACGGTGACCACCACAACCATGTCACCTCTAGTTCAAAATCCACCAAGTCCCTGTGATTTTGCCCATTTCTCACCATGGTTGTTCCCATCCACCACGACCATTCTTACCCCCTCCCCACCACGGCTGTGGTGACCACCACGATCGTGCCAATCACAATAATCTTGCTACGTTTGCATTATTTTTCCCATATTATGTCTACTTTACCTAGTGCTTCCTCCACACCTATATATACCTAGGTGGAAGCTCCATCATGAGGTTAGATACCTTATACCTCCTCTTAGCTCCCCATTTTTTCCCCTTAGCCATTCCAATCCATTTTACCAGTTCCACCACCAAAACCCTAGTTTCTTCTTGTATCCACCCATTTCCACCATCATCCCATGTCATTGCACCTTGGAGGAGAGTGGAGGACGTCGTGCAGTAGTTGAAGTGGAGGAATTCTTCATCTACATTGAGCTCCATGGCTTCTTCTACCTCCTTCTCCCTTTTTTTGTATTTGGCATTTTTGTGAGTAGCTAGGTACCTTGTGTGCGCTATTTGCGGTGTAAAATGTAACTTTGATACCATGTCGGGGGGAAATGATATGTAAACATTGTAATACCATTTTCGAATGATTATGTTCTATTTCTATCTCACTCGACATAATTTTTTTGTTGGTTTGTGCTTTATATCACCTAGGAATTTAGGTAAATTGCTTGTCTGTGTGAATTTTGGGATTTGCTCCTAGGTCCAATTCTTGTATCCCTAGCTAGCTACCCATCCTCCTACATCCTAATCAATTCTTCTAACCCTAGTTGAGAGATCTAAGTAGCTAGTTTATATGAATTTGGTGTGTCTAGAATGGATCTTTCTCAAGGCTAGAATGTGAGTGATGGGAGGCCTAAGACCTCACTTCCGCTGCCATTACTAACCTCATCCCCTAATCATCCTAAAATCATCTAACCTAGAAACCTAGGCTTGTCTAGAATCTAATTGAATTATACCTAAACCCTAACCCAATTGATCCTCGCTAGGGTAGTAGGGAGTGTAAGGAACTAGTTCCTCTATACACAACCTAACATATCCATGGATAGTTAGTAGCTTAGGTGAATTCATTAGACTCTAACTTGATGTTTGGTTTGATAATCTAAATGAAATCATTATGTTCATATGTCACCCCCAACTTAATTGTTAAGTGCTTCCCCCAAACAGCCCACATCTCCCTTAATTGCTTTAGAACCCTAATTTCCTTCTTGCTTAGCTAGTGCTAGCTTAGATAGATCTTTTCTTGCTTAGATAGCTTCTTGCTCTGTTCTTGCTTTTTCCTTTCTAGTATAGGTCTTTAATTTCTCTTGTGCCTTGTTTGCTAGCTTAGTATGGTGTAGACCTTTTCTTGCTTGCCTTAGTGTAGATTGTTCTTTTCTTTCCTTTCCTTATCTTTTCTTGTTCATTAGAATTAACAATCTAGGGTTAACTTAGGATTTATTATCACTTGGCTTCCTTTACTTGCTTTCTTGTTTGCCCTTAGTTTAACAATCAAATCACCTTTAAACCCATCAACCCTAGAGTCCGTAGTAGGAACCTAGAACCAAAAACTAACCTAGCTCTACTGCCCCCTTTCCTCCATGTGGATCGACCTTGTACTTTCCACCTTACATATACTAAGACACGACCCCGTGCGCTTGTGGGTTAGCATTTTTGTAGAAGTAGGCTTTTTGTGTAGGTCCTTATAAATTTGAAAGTTTAATCCACTGTGTTCTTCTATTTGTGGAGTTGCATATATTTAAACTCCAATTCAGTAGTGTGTAACACCATTGGCAGGGACACACCATTAGGCAGAAGGTTATGCCCATTCATTCATCACCCCAGGGCTTGGCTGAGTGAGTCAATCGATCGTTGCACTACATCCACCAATCGATGGTGGGTCAGAGAGCCACATCTAATGGTTGGGTTGTCTTCAAAATTCGATGGTTTGTTAGACTTGATGGTTGGGTGCTTAGTCACAATGTGGTTGCAATTACGCTTTGTAAAGATCTATGGTAGTGGTGAGTGACTCGTGAAATGGAAAAATGGGTTCAAAACATTATTTATTTTATTCTATTACACTAAAGATTTTTGGCCAATGTAGCTATTGTTAAAGATGAAGTTAAAACAAGGTTAGCAAATGTCTATGTCACTTTAGGAATAAAACACATGAAAATGTACACTAGAATATATAAAATTCTTATTGTCTATTGAATGAAGAGAAAAAGTTGAAATTTTAAAGAAAGCATGAAATCTTTGGTAGACTAGACTCCCAACAAGATGATGGTAGTGAGTGGGATCTACAAGAGGCTCACCATCAATGGGTCAAAGGTGGACATTAAGCTCCATAGGAGTCTCAACAGTGCGCTGGTCAGTGAGAGAATCATGGTCAAGAAGATCTTTAATATACTTCTATTGGATCAAAAGGAAACCCTCATATGTAGATGAATCCTCAATCCCACAATAATAGTGAAGAGGACCCTAATATGACATAAGAAACTGCTCACTAAGACTCTCTTTGATAAAAGTAGAATACTGAGAATCATCACCATATCATCAACGTAAAGAAGAAGAAGTGTCTGACCACAAGATGATGTGTGGAATAAAAGAGCAGGATCATGAGAACTACCATAAAAATAAACTGTAGTGACAACATTTGATAATCACTCAAATTAGACTAGAGGGGCTTTCTTAAGGCCATAAAGAGAGTGTCAAAGGTGACCAACCATATGCTCCTAGGAGTAGAATGCTGCAGCAGTGGTTGCATGTAAACAACGTCACGCAACTCACCATCCTGAAAGGCATTCTTGACATGAAGCTCAGAGATAGACTACTCTCGAATAGAAGACACATCAAGAAGTGTCTAAATAGTGGTCATGTGATCCATAGGAGCAAAAGTCTCATTGTAATCATGACCATGCTTCTGCTGAAAACTGTGAGCCACAAGACGAGCATTGTAGCGCTCATGTGTATCATCAGTATGAGTCTTAACCTTGTAGACCCACTTGCATGTGATAGGACGCACATGTGCAGGAAGAGGCACAATGTCCCAACTTCCTATACACTCGAGGGAAGTGATCTCCTCCACCATTGCATGTTGCCACTATTAATGAATGGCAACATCACTGTAAGAAGTTGGTTCCGCAAGTGCGGTAGCAACATGGGCATAAAAAGTAGGAGGTTGAAGGGATCGACGATCATGAAGATCATATCTTGAAGCAAGCAGTGAAGAAGATAGTTCACCAAAGGAAGGTGGTGTCTGTAATGCTAGAGGTGCTGAAGCTGGCACTAGAGAAGCTGATGGTGTATACGGTACTAGAGGTTGTGGTGGCTTCAGTGCTAGAGGTGGAGCCAATGGCAACGGTGTTTGCAGTGTGGGAGGTGGAGGTGGTGGCGGAAGGTGTATAGTGGAGATAGGTGTACCAAGAAAATTAGGAAAGATAGTGGATCGAGGGGAGAAGCTGGAGTAGATCTTGAAGAATTACTATAGTAGAAAAACCAAGACATATCAAAAGTCACATCTTGAGAAATGTGTATTCTTCAACCAACTACACCCCAACAATGATATCATGTATGCTCTTCACTATAACCTAGAAAACCACACTTAACTGGTTGAGCTATTCACTTGCTGTGCTCATGAGGTACCAATAAGACATAGCACACACACTCAATGAGCCAAAGGGTTGAATAATCAAGAGGGGTACAAAAAAGATGCTCGACTATTATCTCACCTTAAAGAACAGTGGAAGGTTGTAGATTGATGAGATAGATGTTTGTGGAAATAGCCTCAGCCTAGAAATGTGGTGGGACAATAGAAGCAAGCATAAGAGAATGAGAAGTCTTAAGAAGATGATGATACTTGTGCTCAGCCACACCCACTTGAACATGAAAACTAAGAAAGAGTTCCCTACTCAACAAGAAAAGCATGTAGGTGTCCTAACAAATATTGCCTAGTAGAATCAACATGAAAAACATGAATAGGATGATCGAATCGGGTGTGGATCATGGTTGCGAACTTTACATAGATGGATAAAACCCCACTTCAAGAAGACATAAAATATATCCATGTGTGGCAAGAACAATCATCTATAAAAAGTGTGTAGTAGAGATTCCCTCCTTTTCAAACAAAAGGAGGTGGACCCCATACATCAGAATGAACAAGATCAAATAGACGTTGTGACAATGACTCATTGGTAGGATAGGGAAATTGTAGTTGCTTTCCATGCTTACAACCCATACAATCTAATCACACATCACCGGACACTGAACTAAATAAATATGACTAACTAAAGATGACAATTGTGACCCACATAGATTACCCAAATGGTGATTCCACTGAGTAAAAGATGATGTGGATGATGCAACTGATGTAAATGTGGTGGTAGTAGCGAAGATACTAGAAGGTGCAACGGAAGGAAGGTGAGTCCAGTAAGATCCAAAAGATGTTGTAAATCATAGTGGTGGGAGCCAGTGCCACATGTTGTGATCCTGAACACAACATGAGTTAGAATCTAAGATAACACAACATCAATTATCAGTGAGTTGATCAGTGGACATGAGCTACATGGTAAGTTTGGGAACATTAAAAAATTGCAGGAACATTAAAAGAGGATGTAGATAGATTTCCTTGTCCTATGACAGAAAGGGAGGTGCCATCTTTGGTATGAATAGTGATAGGAGCAAATAAGTGACTTAGAAACATAAGAAAATTGTAATCAAGTGTGATACAAAAAGATACACCAGAGTCAAGGATCCTTGGTGATATATGAAGGTGAAGGAGTGGGAGGTGGTGTCACATCACCACAACATTGAGCAGCAAAACCTAACAGTCGAGAAGCAACAAAGTGACATAGTAATGTGAGAATCTCTTGCTAAGTATCCAACCCTCCTGAGACCTTTTGTGTGTGTGAGAGAGAGAGAGAGAAAGAGCTCGAAGACAAGGAGCCTCCAATACCTCCTTTTAAAGAGAAATGATGAGAAATATATGTCTTCCTCTAATATGTATTAAAGATTGATTTCAGATGTTAGGTACAAGATAATGATCAAAAATCCAATGCCCTAGATTCGGTCAAGTTCAAGTCAAAAGAGCTACAAGTGTGCAATTTTGGAAATCTATGTAAACGACCTTAGAACATATTTGTAATTACTTGTAATGATGAATTGACTTCTATCTTAGTTGAGAAAATTGATTGGGACACTAAACACCAAGTTTTAATCTCTTTATAAAATTGACCACAGGCAGTCAATCGGTCGAGTTGCAAACTCGACTGATCCTCTTGGATCAAGTTTTTGAAGATATCATCGGTCGAGTTGTGGTTTCATAGAACTCGACCGATTGAGTACCTGACCAAATCAATCTTCATTGGTCAGTCGAGTTTTTTCAGGACAAACACGACCGATGATTTGAATATCGGCTTTGTCTTTTACTCTATCGGTCAAGTTACCTTTATTGAAACTCGACCAATTGCACTGTACAGAATTTGCTAAAAAAGTGATTGTGACTGTTGGTGTGTGTTTTGAGTAAAAATAGAGTTGTTGCTTTGAGAAAAAAATGTCTATTGTCATATCTAAGTGTCCCACAACTTAAAGGGGCACCCTCATCTACAAATAGGACCTCTTGGAGTTCATTCCAAGGTTGCTCATTCACTACATTCTTGGCCCTAGCTTAGTTGAGAGTGTTCTAATGCTTTGAGGCCATGTCTCTCTCTCTACCTTCAAGTCAAATTCATGATTATGAGTGAGTTAGGTTCTTTTGTAAGAGAGTTGCTCCATGTATTCATGTAAATCTCTACTCCATAATCTTCCTACCCTCTTTCCTATCGAAGAAAACGCTGAAGATCTTCTCCGAGTGAAGGAGAAGAGGTTGTTGTTCTTCAAGGTTAAAGCAGGCAAGGTGTTCCAGATCTCTGAGTGAAGGAGATAGTCAAGGCAAGTGATAACCTCCCATTTTGTGATGTTATCTTACTAGTTTTTCTTAGTTTTCCATACCCTTTCTTAGATAAATTAGATTAAATACTTAACTTTATAGATTTATTGTAAATATACCAATAGAGTAATATTTCTCTTTTCTCCTTACAGATAAACCCAAAAAAATCACAAAAGTCTCAACTACCGATCCCAAGACCGTGAAGACCCAACCAGTCTCCAAGACCGTGAGGATGCTTAATGGTCTCAACACCGTGAAGACTCAACTGGCCTCCAAGACCATGAGGATGCTTAACGGTCTCAAGACCGTGAAGACTCAACTGGTCTCCAAGACCGTGAGGATGCTTAATGGTCTCAAGACCACGAAGACTCAACCGGTCTCTAAGACCGTGAGGATGCTTAACGGTCTTAAGACCATGAAGACTCAACCGGTCTCTAAGACCGTGAGGATGCTTAACGGTCTTAAGATCGTGAAGACTCAACCGGTCCCCAAGACCGTGAGGATGCTTGACAATCTCAAGACCGCGAAGACCCAACCGGTCCCCCACAACTGTGAAACCCCAATTAGTTCTCAAGATCGTTCAAGATCCTTGGAGCCTATAAATAGGACACATGGGGTCCTCATTTAGCATCAAGTCCCAGACGCCCAAAGGCTGCCTCATTTGTTCCAGAGCTGTTTCATCCTTTGCCCCAAGGCTTCCGGTCTAAGATCCATAATCCATCCATAAGCCTACTTTCTCTCTCATCAACATAGAAGGTGGAAAGTGAAGGATTCATCACCAAAGCAACCATGCAGTGTGAAGATAGTTTTTCTCTACTCAAAGGGGTCAACCTTCCTCCTACGTCGAGATGATGTTTTCCTTCTCTTCTCTTATCTCCTTCTTTGTTCTTGCCATGAGCGAGTAGTTCCATACACTAGGGTGCGGGGAGTAGCCCCGATACCCATGTTTTCATTTCATGCATTGTAATTCATGAGTTTGCAATAGAGAAATACTATCTTTTCAATTTAACATCAATCACTTAATGAATGCTAGTTGCATGATCACCAACTTGTATTACCTATTATCTACTAGTACGAATTGTCTATGTTTGTGCTTTTAGATTGATTATCGATTGTATGTTGGTTCTTGATGTATGTAGTCACAATATACATGTTTCAGTATCTAGGAGCGCTTTTCAAGGAGCGGAGTAAACTCACCTCCATCGTTGTACTTTCATACTATGAAATTGAATCAGTTGCGTATGGAAGTACAACTTTGACAGGTCGAGGAACACACTTTGTGAAGGGAGTGATGCAAAGTAAGTGACCATTCATTCGGGGATGGCTGGCATTGCAGTACTTCCATGTTTCTCGTAGTTGGCTATTCAAAAGAAAGCTAAGTCTATAAAGATACTAACTGATTAGACCCTTTTTGTAAGCCATGTTATTATGATGTATGTTATGATCCATGTGTAGTGGTGGTGAATCTCGATCACATCCTAGTGGTTTCCTAATATTTTTTACAACCTTAATTTTACTTTCCTACCAGTTAATTTACATTTGCATTTTATTTTAATCATCAACCCAACTCTTTGATCTAAATATCAACTCTTAAGTAGATTAATAGAATTGTAACATTTTCCATCTTGTTAGTCCTTAACAAGACCGTTGTCTCATGGATTCGACCCTCAACTGTACTACGATAAGACTTCCATGTACCTTAGCGTACGTGGGTGGAGATCTTATTATAGCACACACAAGGCTAAACTTAGAGACATACTATATCTAGGATTTTTAGTGGTGCATGAAACTCCACCCAAGTGGAAGCTCCATCAGCAAGTGCTCAACAAATGTAGGTAATCCCTTGAAGGTTGAAGACTTGAAGAAGGAGTGGGTAAGTCCATGTTGATGGTAGAAGACTCCATGGTTCAAGTGGTTAAGCTCCTTCTATAGGTTGAAGATCTCTGCTTTAGGTACTAAGCCCTTGGTTGTGAGGTTTTTGTGTCTTGTAATCTTATGATGGAATATAAGAGTACCAAAATTGCAAATCCTAGAGATTAACCACCTCTAGGTAGTGGACTGACATTGCTGCTAGTTAGGACATGGAACCACTCTAAACCACCTATCCAAGTGCTTGCTCTTCCTTGTCTCTCATCCTTGTTGTGCTTGCTAGCTAAGACATAAAATGTGTTGTTTGTTTAAGTTTATGTACTTAATATGGTTTGGTGGTCTAATCCTTTTTGTGAGAATTGTGAATCTCTATTCACCCCCTCCCCTCTAGATCCCTTGATCCAACAAGTGGTATTAGAGTAGGTCTTCACCAAGCTACTTCAACAAGTAGGAGAAGATGAGTGATTTTTCTCTTGGATCCCTCAACCTAAAAGGGAGCTTCTCCATGATACCTCCGATCATCGACGACACCAACTTCCTATATTGGAAGAGAAGAATACAGTTCTACCTTCAAGGTGTGAGCTATGAGATGTGAAAGGTGGTGCACCTCAAGTATGAAGACCCAAAGTGGGAAATCTCCACTTGGATTGAAGCACAAATGAAGCAAGCTCAACTCAATGCAAAAGTAGTGAGCATCATCTACGCAACCCTCACTCCATCTGAGTTCAACCGGATATCTTCTTGGGACACCACACATGAAATTTGGAACAAGTTATGTGTTACCTATTAAGGTACGGAGCAAGGAAAGGAAGCCAAGATCTACATGCTTGGTGGGCTACTTGAGAACTTGAAGACGGCTAAGAATGAGAGAGTGGCTTATATGTAAACTAGGCTCAATGTGATCATCAATGGATTGGCAGCCCTAGGGAGTGTGATGGACAAAGGCACTATCAACTCCAAGATCTTGAGATCTCTTCCTAAGAGATGGGATCCCAAGGTTACATCCATTGAAGAGGTGTACAAGCTAAGTGAGTTTTCAACCGAGGAGTTGGTTGGTAACCTTCAAGCCCATGAGCCGAGGCTTGATAACCAACAAGAATAAGAAAAGAGAGAAGAGAAGGAGTCCAAGAAGATCAAGGACACAACCTTCAAAGCTCAAATTGAAGAGATGGTTTGGCAGCAACAACTTGCTCTCAAATCCTCTACTCCTTCCTCAAGTGAAGATGAAGGCCCAAATGAGCATGAAGCAAACTACTCCAAGGGAAATCACTACAAGAGGAAGCCTTCTTCATCAACTCCGAGATGGTATGAGTGTGGTCAAAAAGGCCATTTCAAGAGTGACTGCCCAAAGGCCAAGAAGAGCCATCACAAGAGAAGCCACAAGAAATAAAAGGAGTACAAGAGAGAAGGCAAGTACAAGAGGAAAGAAAAGAAAGAAAGAAGATCAAAAGATGTACCTCGTGCATCTTGGGAGGAGTCCTCCTCAAGCTCTTCAAGATCCAAAGATGGAGAATGTCGCCTTTCTCTCATGGCCTCTACAAGTGAAGATGTAGGTGAGATAAGGGAGGTAAGTGAAGTCAATTTGCATGAGTTATCTAAGGAAACTCTTATTGATATGCTTAATGATTGTCGGTCATCTTTTACTAAATGCAAATATAAAAGGAAATGATTAGGCAAGATAGTAGATGATCTTTATGCTAAAATTGAGATTCTTGATAAAAATGAAAAACTGCTCCTTGATAGCATATATTCTTTGCAAGGACAATTTCTTGACCTTGAGCTTCAACATAATGGAGTAGAGGTTAAGAATGGGGTCTATCTTAAGACTATTGCTGATCTTATGGAAGACAACCAAAAGTGCCAAGATGAGTTAGATGTACTTAAAACTGAAAATGTAGAGTTGACTCTCATTGATGATGCTTGGAAGTAAGAGATTCAGGTTTAGCAAAAGGAAATTTTTTTGCTTAAATCTGAAAATACCAAGTTACTTGCTCAAGTTAATGATTTATCTTCTAGACCTATTTTGCAAAGTAATGAAGTTGCTAGCATAGCTTTAGAATGAGATTCCTTTCATACTAAAGCCCTTTGTTTAGAGGTTGACCTATTGCATGTTAGAGATGATCTTTCTAGTCTTTCTACTACTATCATTAACCTTAGTGATAATAATTCCAAGTTTAGATATTCTTTGCAAAAGTTTCTTATGGGAAAGAAATCCCTCAATGGTGTCCTAGAACACTCTACCAAACAAATTGGTACTAGTGGTTTGGGATATGATGGGACTGCTCCCAAAGGTAAGAGAAAGAGCAAGAACAATGGTAAGAAGAAAAGTGTGGAACCTCCTATCTTCCATGGAGAGACTTCTGACTCTAAGAACCCTATGGTATGTGTTTATTGTAAATGTGATGATCATGACTCTACTTATTGTCCTTACAAGCCCAAGGGGACCAACCCAAAGATGAAATGGGTCCCCAAGCTAACCCCGGATCCCAAAGTTTGAGTTGGGTACCGACATCCTTCTTTTTTGCAGGCTAAAAAGAGATGGATTGTTGATAGTGGCTACTCAAAACATATGACAGGTGAATTCAACCATTTCAACAATTTCATGAAGAAGAAAGGAGTATCGGTGACCTTCAAGGACAGCATAAAGGGTAAGGTCATAGGTGAGGCTGATGTAGGCAATGATCTATGTATCAAGAATTTTTTTCTTATTGATGGCCTACATCACAACTTGATTAGTGTAAGTCAAGTATGTGATAATGGATATCTTCTATTGTTTACATCTTTAGAATGTTTTATAATAGATTCCCTCACTTACAATGTCATATATAAGGGAAATAGAAATGGTAATATTTTTGTTATTGTTCTTGATTCTCTTAAGCCCGTACTTGATAGATGTTATGTAGTAGATAAAAATGATATTACTCTTTGGCATCACCATTTGGGTCATGTGAATATGCATCAAATGAAGAAGTTGAGAAAAAAGGATTTGGTTTGAGGACTTCCCAAATTGGATTTTGAAAAGGATGAGGAATGCCAACCATGTACACAAGGTAAACAAACCAAATCCTCCTTCAAATCCAAAGGAGTCATGAGTACCAAAAGAGCTCTTGAGGTTTTTCATATTGTTCTATTCAGACCAATGAGAACACAAACGCTTCGTGGTTCTAAGTATTGTCTTGTTATTGTTGATGATTTCTCTCGATATACTTCGACCTTCATCCTTGTCTTGAAGAGTGATACTCTTGATGTTTTCTCGAGCTTTTGCAAACGGGTTGAAAATGAAGCTTCTTGCTGGATTGTTTCTATTTGCAGTGGCCATGGGGGAGAATTTGAAAATGATCTTTTTGAACATTTTTGTGAAAAATCTGGTTACTCGCACAATTTCTCTTCTCCTCGTATGCCTCAACAAAATGGGGTAGCAGAGAGGAAGAATAGGTCACTTCAAGAGATGGCAAGGACAATGGTTCTTGAATATGACATTCCTAAGAAGTTTTGGGCCAAAGTCATTAGTACCGCCTATTTTGTACAGAATTGAGTTTTTGCACATCCTTTTTTGAAGAAAACCCCCTATGAGCTATGGTGTGGTAGAAAGCCATCCATTGATTTCTTTCATGTTTTTGAATGTCCTTTTTTTATTTTAAAAATGAAGGATTCTCTTGACAAGTTTGATCTGAAATCATATAAGGCTTTCTTTCGAGGCTATAGTACTACAAGCAGGGCTTATAGAGTCTTCAACGTTGAATTGTCTAAAATTGAAGAATCTCATAATGTTAAGTTTATTGAAACTAACCTTGTTGTTGGCAAGCATGTTGTTGATAATAATGTTGCAGATAACTTGATTCCTATCTTGAAATATCTCAACATCGATAATAAAGGTAAGCAGGTGATATATGTTGAAGATTAAGAAAAGAAGGATCCCACTCCTCGCTTTGCAAAGAACTATCTTAAAGAGCTAATCATTGGCAACCCATTTGAGAGAGTGAAGACACGAGCTGGCTACAACAAAGAACAAGTAGACAGCGCCTTCATCTCACAGCTGGAGCCAAAAAACATCAAAGAAGCTCTTGGTGATGATGAGTGGATCCTAGCCATGCAAGAGGAATTGGAGCAATTCAAGAAGAATCGTGTGTGGACTCTAGTTCCAAGACCAAGTGATTGAAAAATCATTGGCACCAAATGGGTCTACCGCAACAAGCTAGATGAGCAAGGAAAAGTGGTAAGAAACAAGGCAAGGTTAGTAGCACAAGGTTACAATCAACAAGAAGGTATTGACTTTGATGAAACTTATGCTCTTATTGCTAGATTAGAATCTATTAGAATGCTACTTTGTTTTGCTAATTACAAAAATTTCTTGTTATATCAAATGGATGTTAAAAGTGCATTTTTGAATGGTATAATTGAGGATGAAGTATTTTTTGCTCAACCTTCGAGCTTTGAAAATGCCAAGATACCTAATCATGTTTATTTATTGCAAAAATCTCTCTATGGACTCAAGCAAGTACCTCGAGCTTGGTATGAGAAATTAAAGAACTTTTTGTTAGACAATGGCTATTTCATGGGCAAAGTCGATTCTACTAAATTTCTAAAACACACTTCTTGCAACTTTCTTATCATTCAAATTTATGTTGATGATATCATTTTTGGTGGGACTGATCTTGATCTTTGCAAGGAGTTTAGTTCTCTTATGTAGAGTGAGTTCGAGATGAGCATGATGGGTGAGTTGACTTTCTTCCTCGACTTTCAAATCAAGCAAACAAAAGAAGGAAACTTTATCAACCAAGTCAAGTACACACATGAACTACTCAAATGCTTTGGGATGGAGAACATGAAGCTAATGGATACTCCCATGTCCAATACCACCAAACTTGATAGAGATGAAGAAGGTGGGAAGGTAGATGAAAAGCTCTATAGAGGTATGATTGGAAGTTTACTTTATTTAACTGCCTCAAGACCTGATATGTAAGGACCCTGACCTCCGTTTTGGTCTTATCATGTTTGCTTTGCCTAACCCTGGTGTTTAGTTGCTTGCTAATCACCTTTGGTGGTGATTAGGGTTTTCTTGTGCTTGTTGAGTGTTGGAGGTGCTACTTGCAATTTACCCAAGTCTAGGGTTGATGGTCAAGTTGTCACCTTGAGAAGTGTTCTTCTCTCTCCTTGCTTCCTCTAGTGTTGAGAGGAAGGGTTGGGCTCGTTGCTTGAGTTTCTTTGGGCTTGGATGAGCTTTGTTGGGCCTTGTTTTGTCTTTCCTGGGCCTTGCCCTGGCCTTGTTGGACCTTGTGTCGGGCAAGAGTGCCTTGTATCGGCCATATGTGTGTCGCCCAGGGAAGTGTGTCGGGCATGGAGATGGGGTGTATCGGCCATGGACAACCTTTGACTTCTAGCCTCATTTCTGTCACCACTCTAGTAGACATGATGCTTGTATGTGGCAATTGCCTTGGACATGTGTATGGGGCAAGAAGTGAGGGTGGCATTGCCCATGGACAAGTGTCCCTAGGTGGGAGATAGTTTTCCTTGTTTTTCCTTGGTTTCTCCTCCATCCTCTTCTATATATGTGTTCCCTTTCTCTTGCTAAGGATCCTTTTAGTTCCTTAGTTTCCCCTCTCCCTTGGTGCACGACACCTCCCCTTTTCTAGCTTAGTGGTCGATCCTCCTCCTTCTCCTTGGAGTCTTCTTCTTACTCTAGTGGTGGCTGAACCATAGAGTGCTTTGTTCTTCTTCTTGTGGTGGTGCTTGAGCTTGGAAGCTTGGTGCTAGGAACATGGAGCTTGCTTAAGGAGGGTTACATAACTCCTAACCCTAACCATACTACCTTCTTCTATATTCTTGTATGTTTTTATATGATCATAATCAGCCATGTATGTTGCTAGATATGTTTCTTGCTTAGTTACACCTTTAGTCATGTGGTTATAGTAATCTTGTTGTTATGGTTGAGGTTTTGTACCTTTGTACCCTAGTTGGTCGAACCATGGTTTAGAGTTTCCTGGTAGAACAATACCCCTTTTCTCTCCTTTGGTCTTAAGAAGTGAGTCTGACCCTAGTGATATAGACAATACCCCTCTATCTTGGTTGTTGAGAGGTGAGTCTATACTCTAGTTACTTGGGTAATACTCTTCTCTCACCATGGATTTGAAAGGTGAGCTTGGGTGGAGTGATGGCCTAGTTGTGGTTGGCATCTTGGCTGATATGGAAATAATTTGTCATGTTGCCCGATTAGTGATGGAGGTTGTACAAAATGCCTCTCTCTTAGTTGTTGAGAGGTGAGCCAATTCTCTTGATCTTTAGGGTTTCAGAGATGGTGATCTTGAGGTTGATGATGATCATGTCGGGATGATTTTGAGCCTTGTGTGATACCCATGTAATGCTGCTTCCTAATACCCTCTCTTGGACTACAGTTCTGGGTCGATATGATGATGTTGGGTTTGGGAGATACACCTTGGTCATTGCCTTGTGTGTTGGCCGATAGAATGCGTCTAGCTTGGTTGGACGATGGGCTCTCCCATGGTGCCCTTGTATCGAAGGAAGATGTGTACATTAGTGGGTGATATAGGGTTGTCCTAGGCACCATGGCTCTAGCCGATAGGGTAGATGTTCCCCTATATAACCCTAACCCTAAACATGGTAGGCCGATAAGGCCTTGTCTGGTTCAGTAGAATGTTGTCACCTTTGATGCACGACATGCCCCATAGACTTAGTTGCACAAATCACTTTGTGTTCTTCCCAGTTACACGACACACCTTGAAGTGGTAGCCCGACATCTTTGCTTTAGGGTTGGCCGATATGTGGCTAGAGTGCTTAGGCGATATGAGGGAAGTTACCCTACCCGATACCACCTCTAGTGGGGGGAGTGCCCTACCCGTCACACTTCTTGTGAGGGTAGTGGGCACTTCTAGTGATGGTTACGTTCCACCCAGAAACCCATCTGATAGATCTTTATCATGTAATCACATCCTTGTTGATAATGAATTGTGGATTATGGATTGTGAACCTTTGACATGCTTGATACTTAAAGTTGATGCCAGATACTTTCACATGTTTTGAATAGATTCCCATGATTTGATAGTAGTTAGGTAATTGATATAGTAGGACGCACCTATGTAAAAATGGCATGATAAACAGTGGTTAGATATATCTGGTAATTTTAAAAGTTATCTCTTTTGTTGTGTGTACTAACCATGCAGGCTATAAGATGAATTCATAGCCAGGAAAAAGCTATGAGGCTTATGTGTTTGAATAATATTGTATCATGATGATAACACTTGTTGATGAGATAAAATGTATCACTAGTATATTAAGATAGGTCTGTGAACCTGATGAAGGCTGTGTGCCTAGTGAGATACTATCCTCTTATTGATGAGATAGGGATTTTATCCAAAGTGATGATGTGAGATAGTGATGATGCCTTGAGAGGCAGTGGCTTTCTTCGATAAGGGATTGAGATCCCAGGACAATGTGATGATGATAGTAATAATATAACTCGATGATTTCATGTTATACAACTTGGTTTCCTCAACAATTCACTTAAAATATACTAATTAATTACAGTGAAATATTTCATGTAGTTTACCCTGGCCATAGACCCATCATCGTCAGCAGCTGGTGATGGTGAAACGGGTTCTCCTACGAGTTAACCCGGAGCGCATATTGTTGAATATGCGAGGTTTCTCCTAGCCTAAAATAGAGAGGATTTGAGTGCAACTTCGGTTGTAGACTCAAGATGTTTATAAGAGCATGGTGAACATGCCCATGGCTCAGTGTGATAGAGCATGAATGTGTTCATGGCTCAGGGAGCACAGTGAACTGGGTTGTGGCTCAGATATACTAGCGTCGAGACATGTACCAAGACAGACTAGAGAAAGGGTAGCCTACAGGAGCTGACCCTGTGGCTGAGGCCACTTCTGTATGATACTGCGGTCCTGCTTTGGTTCTCGTGCACTGACCATGAGGTGGTGGGGTCATGGAGTCTGGCTCTTCCATTGACCTTGTATGGCACCAGCTCTGGGTTTCGCAGCCGTCGGTTGGATCTGAGTTGTTCGGCTCACTTCCTCAGGGCATAATAATATGTAATCCAACCGAGTAGTATTTATCGCTAAAGGCAAAACATGGAACATTGGTTGAGGCCCTGCTTGTGTAGTTGATCTTATTGTACCTTGCAGTTACTTATACGTTCCCTATGTTATGTGCCAAGATCTTATAAATCTTATCTTGTCAATCATGTTCCATAAAGAACTACTTGGTTATATGCCTTCTGTACATGTTGGTAATCTTGATGGTATTAATATCTGTGCTCAGTATGTTGCTCTTGTTATACTTATTCAGTTATTTGTTGTTATCTGCTTTAACCTTTAAGGTTTTATAGTTTCGGCGGGGAGTTATGTTTCTCACTGGGACTGTGTGTCTCACCCCGTTGGTTTACAACCTTTTTAGGTGATTGCACTAGACGTGGTGGTGGTGATCAAATTCCTCTTCTTTATCCATGAGTTAAAAGAAAGCAAATTAAGCACCGTAACCATTATAATACTAATATCCAAAATTAGTGGATATTACTTTTTCTTTTATTAATGTGAGTGGACTCTCCACTCACTTTAGATATTTCATGGCCATTGAAAGGCACAAGGACGTCCATACTTATGGAAATTCAACCATCCATTTTTGGTTGAAGGGAACTTCCATTAATATATTTATTTTTGATTTAAATTGAATTAGGGTTTCAATTATGCTTAAATCTTGATTATTTTAATAACACGATTCTCTCTCCTCCAAAGAGATTCAAATGAGATGCCCCTCTGATTTTCTTGTCTCTAATTCATACCAAGAAATATTAGGGACTCTTTAGAAGTGGTATTTTGCACATTGAACCCTAGGTTTTGGGTAAATTGCACATTACACCAAAACTAGGTTTTAATGCACAAACATTGCTTAACAAGCTCTTTCTTGGTGCTCAGGATGCCACAAGCCATACCTCTACATCATTATCATTCTTATGATGCTTCAACACTTGAGGAACATTTATCATGTAACATTTGCAAGTTAACCCCTCAACTTTGGTAATTTGCACTTTAGTCTAAATAGACAACATATTGTTTCAACATTATTCAAAAAGGACTAAAATTGAAACATAAGTTCCTCTTGAGCCTTAATTACTTTTCAAGAGATAAGAGCAAGCATATAATTAACTTTATTAAGAAAAATTTCTAGGATTAAAATCATAACCCAGGTCAGGGATGTTACAAATTATCCACCCCTAACAGGGATTTTGTCCTCGAAATTATCACGAGAAAAGAGAAGGGTACTTCATCCTCATCTCTTCCTCTAGCTCCCATGTAGCTTCTTCAATGCCACAATGACACCATAGAACTTTCACAAGGTTTTCAGGTTCTTAATTCTTTTATCAAGCATCATCACATGTCCTTCAACATATGATATATCATCATTTAATTCTACCTTCATAGGTTACAGAATTAACTCTGTGTCAGGATGACACTTTCTCAGCATGGAGATATGGAACACTGGATGCAACTTACAGGCTACCTTTCCAATCTGTTCAATGATTGGATAAGGCCCCATAAATCAAGGAGCTAACTTTCCCTTCTTTCCAAATCTAAGGACATCTTTCCAAGATGAGACCTTAAGCTATACTTTGTCTCCAACTTGGAATTCTAAGGATCTTCACCATTTGTCAGTGTATGACTTCTGTCTATCCTGTGCAGTCTTTAATTATTGTTGTATTACTTTAATCTTCTCAGTTGTATGTTGTACAAGCTCAAGACCCAAAATTTGATATTCTCCTATTTCATACCAACATAAAGGAGATCTACAATGTCTACCATATAATGCATCATATGGTGCCATATCAATACTATGCTGATAGCTATTATTGTAAGCAAATTCTATTAAGCTCAGGTGTAGATCCCAACTTCCTACAAACTGAAGGACACATGCCCTAAGCAAATCCTCCAGGGTTTGTATGGTCCTCTCAGACTGTCCATCTGTTTGTAGGTGAAAGGAAATACTAAACCTTAATTGCGTACCCAAAGCTTTATGTAGTCATTCCTAAAAATGACTCGTGAACTGCGGACCTCTATCAGAAATGATAGTATCTGGAACCCTGTGCAACCACACCATCTCATCTATATAAATCTGTGCAAGCTTCTTAGTAGTGTAGGTTGTTTTGACATGAAGGAAATGTGTTGTCTTAGTCAGCCTATCAACTATCACCCATATGGAATCATGACCTTTGGTTGTTCTAGGCAAACCAACCACAAAGTCCAAGGTTACATGATCCCATTTCCACTGCGGTATAGGCAAAGGTTGCATTGTTCCTGTGGGCTTCTGATGTTTAGCTTTAACCTGATGGCACACCGAACACTGCATAACAAACTCATCTACATCCTTCTTCAATTCT
This sequence comes from Alisma plantago-aquatica, assembly GCA_963693085.1. Taxonomy (NCBI): domain Eukaryota; kingdom Viridiplantae; phylum Streptophyta; class Magnoliopsida; order Alismatales; family Alismataceae; genus Alisma; species Alisma plantago-aquatica. Next base: position 1,477,086,070 of record OY856411.1, on the reverse strand, counting down.
GGCCACCAATACATATCCTTGAAGTTATGATACATTTTGGTACTCCCTGGATGCATTGCATACATTGAAGAATGAGCTTCCTCCAAGACTAATTTCCTTAAGTCATTAGCATCAGGTACTACCATCCTACCATGGTAACAAACTACCTAATCCTCTGACTCATGAAATCCATCTCATTTCTTACTATAATACTCTGACCTAATCTGCTGAACCACAACATCAGCTTGTTGTGCTTCTTTAATATGTTGTCTCAGAATAGGTTTCACTTGCATCTCAGCTAACAACCCGACTAACAACGATACCTTAAGCTGTATATTGTTTTGCCTTAAGGAGATAAGCATATCTCTTTTAAAGAACACTAAGGAGTTCAACTGTGCTTTATCTAAGGCTGGTGATGATTATTTCCTACTTAGTGAATCAGCCACTACATTAGCTTTCCCTGGATGATAATCAATTGTACAATCGTAGTCTTTGATTAACTCCATCCAGCGACATTGTCTCATATTCAACTCCTGTTGTGAGAAGATATATTTTAGATTCTTATGGTTTGTGAAAATTTGGAATGTTTCTCCATAGAGATAATGTCTCCAGATTTTCAAAGCATGGACCACAGTAGCTAGCTCTAGATCATGTGTTGGATAATTCTCCTCATGTTTCTTAAGCTGTCAAGAGGCAAAAGAAATCACTTTATTATCCTGCATCAACACACATCCTAGACCATTCTTAGATGCATCACAGAAAACTATGTACCCCTTCCCTTGCTCAGGTAACACCAGCACAGGTGCACTTGTTAACCTTTCTTTCAACAAGTAGAAAGAATGTTGACACTTGTCATTTCAGACAAAATGAACCTCCTTCGTGGTCAACTTGGTTGAGGGTAAAGCTATAGAACTGAAGTTCTTATTGAACCTCCTGTAATATCCTGCCAGTCCTAGGAAACTGCGTATCTCCATCGGTGTCTTAGGTTGTTCCCATTGCAGGACAAATTCTACCTTTTTAGGATCAACACGGATACCTGAGGTAGATATTACGTGTCCTAGAAAAGAAACTTCTGGTAACCAAAACTCACATTTACTAAACTTAGCATACAGCTTATGCTCTCTTAGAAAAGTTAAAGACTGATGGAGGTGTTGCTCATGCTATTGAGCATCTCTATTGTATACCAAGATGTCATCTATGAAGACTACTATGAACTGATCAAGAAAAGGTCAAAATATTTTATTCATGAGTTCCATGAATGCAGTTGGAGCATTAGTTAGCCAAAACGACATAACTATGAACTCATAGTGACCATACCTTGTCCTAAAAGCAGACTTAGATATGTCACTCTCCTTGAAATGCAACTGATGATATCCCAACCTCAGATCTATCTTAGAGAAGATAGTTGCATCACACAATTGATCAAACAGATCAACGATCCTTGGCAAAGGATACTTGTTCTTTATGGTTACTTTATTTAACTGTCTGTAATCAATGCATAACCACATTGATTCATCCTTTTGCCTAACAAAGAGAACCGAAGCACCCCATGGTGAAGTACTCGGTCGGATAAACCTTTCTCAAGAAACTCCAACAGTTGTTTCTTGAGCTCTACCATCTCAACATGTGTCAGTCTATACGGTGTTTGTGCTATTGGTTGCGTGCCCGAGATTAGATTAATCTCAAAATCAATCTCTCGGGGTAGAGGTACACCTGGAAGTTCCTCAGGAAACACATGTTCAAACACCCTAACTATTGGAATTGTCAAAAGATTAGGGTTCTCCATCGTGGTGTCTACCACATGCTCCAAGAATGCAAAGCATCCTTGTCTCATCAGCTTCTCATCTACCATAGATGACACAAGATAGGTTGGAAGAATCTTTCTATCTCCCTGAAAGATCCATGTGTCACCGTCATCAGTGAACACAACTTGCTTGGAATCAAAATCCAAGACAACCTTATACTTTTCTAGGGTGTCCATCCCAAGGATTATATCAAACCCGTGCATTTCAAGTGGTATAAGATCCACCTAAATGTGATGTTCAGAGAAGGAAAGAATGCAAGGAGAACACACCTCCCACAGTACTGTAGATCCTAACAAAGGGGTTTCTAATAACAGACTATCTGATCTATGATTGATAGTCATGTTACAGTCATGAATCACTCTTCGAGTGATAAAGGAATGCGTAGCACCCAGATCAATTAAAACATATATGAAGCAGGATGAAGACATATCAGAATGAAATAGTTCCATCTGACCTGTCATAACTCGAGGGTTGACTACTGCTTCCGGTTGGTTCATTACATAGAATCTCGTCGTTGCTTGTTGTTGACCCTGTGCTCAGTTGTTGGGTGCTGACAAACTAGCTTAGGATGCTTGTCCACGTCTTTTAGCACCACTAGAAAACAACAAGGCGAGGAAACTTGGACACATTCTCTTATACAAAGCATGTTTTAGTTTTCTTTATCCACCATATTAAAATGGATTTCTTTATATAATGTTCATGGTTTGTCAACCTATGATATCCAAATATGAAAGTAGTATTCATAGGAATAATATCTAAAACAAGTAATTATGTAGACAAATGTTCATATGAGCATACATACAAATAAGCTAATAACATAGTAGGGTCACAAGAAGAATGTACCTTGTGTGTAGAGTACATGATGAACTATTTTATTTAGAAAACCATATATAGCAAGCTTGACTAGATCTTTGTAATTGAGTCAACATAGAGATCCTGACATTTCATATGATTGCAATTGAATAAATATAAGTAAGATTAGATCATCCTAATCATATCATGGTAGTCCTATGTGCCACCGAAGTCTAGATATCATATCTATCATCACTCTTTTCAAGTATCAACTAGGTTGTAGATGTTCTTGAACAAGCTACACCATACAATATGGGTTCATTTAGATCTTAGGGATACACACCACTACCAATTCAGATATATAATATTAGGTTTTCAAGATCTTAATTAGAGAAAACATGGGGTCCACGTAACATAAACAACCTAGGCGTCAAGTTTGTCATACTAGTCATTTTGTGTCATCATAAAAACAAGATAGTCATCATTAGAGTATAGATGGGGTCTACCTAATTTCGACATCATAAACATCAATAAGCCATTGATTTCAAAGCAGAAGATATCATGGATTATCACTAGAGCAAGATCCATGTAAGATTAAGGACTGGATGGCACAACATATCATGGATTATCACTAGAGCAAGATCCATGCAAGATTAAGGACTTGGATGTCCACATGTGCATTTAGGTCATAAAGTAACTCAAGATTTGCATATATAGCCAAATAAGGGCACAAGGGTGATGCACAGAGAAATTAGGGGTACAAGGCATGGTAATTTTACTAATCAGAGATCCACATGATTATTTTTGTCATCAAAGACCCCCATGAGAGCAAGGGTTGAGATTCTACATCCATGGAATCACATAGAGAATGTTCAAGATTCAAAGCACATCATTAGGTTAAAAGGAGTACATGAATGAACAAATCTGAATATTGAGGCATAAAGAAGTTTAAGATCTTGAGATTAGGCTAGAATCATGTTTTGGGGACATGAATTGTCAAGGTCACGCATTCAAACAAGATAAACACCTCAAAAAGACATAAAAAGCATTCTTTAGGGGATATTAGTAGAAGAGGAAGAAAAACTAGATGTCAAAAGTATTTATATTAGAAAGCTCTCTATTTTGATCGAAAAGGTGTATTGGAAGTCTAATTTTGGAGCTGGTATCACAAAGATACTATTTTCCAAAGAAAATACCTTCTTTCAATAGATTTGGGCCCTTGGATCTTAATCCAAGGGCCAATGAAAAGTTGAGCAAATAGGTGCATCACAACTTTTTCTTTTGGGCCTTAAGACTTTCGGCCTCGCTTGTAGAGCGATCTGGCATGTTCATTGTTCCTCGGTCCCAGTGGTAGCCAACCACAGCGTGACGCCTATGGAGCGTTAGCTGGAAGCTATCAACCACTGTGAGATGCCCAGGGGCATCTGATAACCTCTGATTTTTTATGTTATCTCACTAGTTGTTTCTTAGTTTTCAATACTCTTTCTTAGATAAATTAGATAGAATAATTAATTTTCTTCTTTATTGTGAATATACCAATAGGCTGATATTTCTTCATTTCTTCTTATAGAAAAACCCAAAAAAACGTGCAAAAGTTCCACCTCAAACGATCTCAAGATCGAGCAAGCCTCAAACGGTCCCAAGACTGAACAAGCTTCAAATGATCTCAAGACTGAGTAAGCCTCAAACAGTCTCAAGATCGAGCAAGATTCAAACGGTCTCAAGAACGAGCAAGCCTCAAATGATTTCTAGACCGAACAAATCTCATCGGTCCCAAGGTTGAGTGCAGATCCAAATGGTCTCCAAATCGTGAGGATCCAAACGGTCCCAAGACCGAGAGGATCCAAATGGTCCCAAGACCAAGAGGATCCAAACGGTCGCCAAACCATGAGGATCCAAATGGTCCCAAGATCGAGAGATTCCAAATGGTCCCCATACCGTGAGGATCCAAATGGTCCCAAGACCGAGAGGATCCCAACGGTCTCGAAACTGCTAAAAATCCAAATGGTCTCAAGATCGTTCAAAACTCCCTGGAAGCCTATAAATAGGACCAAAGGAGGTCCTCATTGGTATTAAATCTTTCGACGCCCAAAGGCTGCCCCAACTGCTCCAGAGCTATTTCAACCTTCATCCATCGCCCCAAGGCTGCCAGTCTGAGATCCACACTCCATCCTCAAGTTGCTTTCTCTCTCATCGACATAGAAGGTGGGAAGTTGAGGATCCATCACCAAAGAAACCACGTGGTGTGAAGATAGTTTCTCTCTACTCGAAAGGGTTGACCTTCCTCCTTCCTACGTGGAGATGATGTTTTCCTTCTCTCTTCCCGCCTCCTTCATTTTCGTTGTCATGCGCGAGTAGTTCCATACACTAGGGTGCGGGGAGTAGCCCCGCTACCCATGTTTTCATTCCATGCATTGTAATTCATGAGTTTGCAATAAAGAAATACCATCTTTTCAGTACAAATCAATCATTTAATGAATGCTAGTTGCTTCATCACCAACTTGTGTTATCTATTATCTACTAGTGCAAATTGTCTACCTTTGTACTTTTAGATTCGAATATCGATTGCATGTTGGTTCCTAATGTATGTAGTCACCATACATCTGTTCGGTATCAAGGAATGTTTCTCAAGGAGTGGAGTAAACTCATCTCCATCATTATACTTTCATACTATGAAATGGAATAAGTTGATCTATGAAAGTACAACCTTGACAGGTCAAGGAACACACTTTGTGAGGGTAGTGATGCAAAGTAAGTGACCATTCATTTGGGGATGCCTGGCATTGCAACACTTCCATGTTTCTTGTAGTTAGTTATCTGAAAGGAAGCCAAGTCTACAAAGATACTAACTATTTAGACTCTTTTCTTTGCAAGCCATGTTTTATGATGTATGTTTTGATCCATGTGTAGCAATGCTGAAACTTGATCACATTCTGGTGGTTTCCAAAATATTGTCTTCAACCTTAATTTTACTTTCCTGCCATTTACATTACCTAGCACTTTAGGTTAATCATCCCATCAACTCTTTGATCTAGATATCAACACTTAAGTAGATAAATACAATTATAATGTTTTCCATCTTGTTAAATCCTTAACAAGACTGTTGTCTCATGGATTTGACCCTCAACTGTACTATGATAAGACTTCTGCATACCCTAGTGTATATGGGTGGAGATCTTATTATAGCACACACAAGGTTAAACTTAGAGACTTACTATCTCTAGGATTATTAGTGGTGCACGCAACTCCACATGAGTGGAGGCTCCATTAAAAATTGGTGTTGTTGGCAGGGACAAAGGAACATTTTAATTCCATTTGTCAACTTTCTAGTTGATTAGGATTTTACACTTTACCTTGATAATTACTTCATATATCTTTTTGATCTCATCATTTTTTTTCACATCGTCTGAAGTGTGATTTTCTTCTACTCAGGTAGAAAACATGTATGCAACCTTCGCATAACATCGGATTCTCCCCTGAACCAGAGTACGACTCTGAGGTAAAATGAAGCTTCCACCGATGTCTTAGACTCAACCACCAACGAGCTAGATAGGCTGAAGAACAATGTCATGCCACTTTGGTGTTGGAAAGAGTCAACGCATCCATAGCAGCTCAGAGAGAACAACTCATCGCTGATACATGTGCTCAAATTCATGTTGAAGTTCATGTTGAAGAGAAAGTCCATATCCAAGCCAAAAATGAAGCAGCCACAGGAGCTGCTCAACTTTTGATAAGGAACAAGCAACTTCAGGATTATGATGTTCCTAAGAACTCTAAAGATAATCACCCAGTCCAACCACCTCTCATCAACGCTCCTAACTTTGAGATCCGAACACAATGGATCCAAATCATGCATGGCATCTCATTCTCTGGGAACGTTGGAGAGGATTGCATGGATCATTTGAAGCGATTCAAGACACTCTGTCTATTGGTACCACATGCCAAAGCTACTAATGATGCAATCATGCTTCGACTTTTCAACTTCACTCTGTCTGGAAGGGCATTGAGTTGGTATAACTCATTAGATGGAGAGCCAATCACCACCTGGGATCTTTGGAAGAAAAGTTTTTTGGAAAAATGCTTTCCTCCCTCATTGACCTACCAGATTAGGGGACAGACCAACCAATTCTCCCAACATCCTAGAGAATCACTAGTAGAATCATGGGACAGATTTAAGGAATTATTGAGGAAATGTCCACATCACGGAATCTCACAACATCAGCTCATAGAAACATTCTATAGAGGAATAAGTGATGACATTAAGAAGTTTTTGGATTCCTCATCTAGGGGGAATTTCATGTGAAAGAATTATGAAGATGCCTGGAAGATTGTCACACTCGGAGCTGAGAACCAATCTAATTGGGGAAGGCCATCTACAGGAGGAGTTCTGAAGGTTTGTAAAGATGAGGAATCTGTAGAGTTGAAAGCCATCATGGAAGCTCTAAAAACCATATCTCATAAGAAATAAGTTCTTGAAACATCATTTGGAGAATACGATAGAAACAAGAACTCCCAGGTTCAACAAGTCAAAGAACCCACTGAGACTTGTGAAGCTTTTCATGCATCTGATCACCCCACATTATCATGTTGTATCCTATACAATGTAATGATGGATCTACAACCACCACAACTACAATATGAACCAATTATTGAACATCCCGAGGATCAGCTACCAGAGCAAGTGAATTCTATACACACCATACCACACCAAGTGTACTATAATCTGGATCAACCGAGAAACCATCCTGGTTTTCAGTATGAGAATCCTGTAGGAATTGCCAACCCGCAGCACCATACGTAAGGTGGGTCTTCCAATAGACTACCACCTGGATTTCAAAGTAATTATAATCGAAACAAAGGAAAATATAGGGGTGGACCTCAAAGAATTGTCTACCTAATAAATTCATCTACATACTACCCTCTATTGCATCCAAAATTTCAACAAACTCAGCTACAATAACCACAACAACCTCAATTACCAACACCTCAACAACAACAACAACAAGGGCAGCAACAAGTTACACAATATCAACAAAATAATGTTCCACCTCTACCAACAGATGAGTTATCCATGATTAGGGAAATGTTGCAATCTCAGCAGACCATGCTTGCAAACTAGAAAGCCCAACAAAAGGTTGTGGAAACTCAATTGACATAGATTGCAGCCCCGTTGAAACCCCCGGTGGGTACTTTTGCTGGTCATCTAGAAATAAACCCGAGACACGATCAACACAGACCAGAAAAACTAAATGCAGTCACCACAAGGTCTGGTCGTGTTCTTACTGAAGTCACCAATGTGATTTGAGAAGATGAAGATATAATCGAAGTCAACCCAATTGTAAGAAAAAATCAAGAAACTAAAAAATTTGTAGAGGCTGGGAAGGAAAAGGAAAAAGAGCAAGTTACCAAGGAACCAGAAGTCCCACTGTATAAGCCTAGGATACCCTACCCCGGTAGATTGAGAGAAACTAAACTGGATACTAGATTCCAGAAATTCAAGGAAGCTATGAAGAAGCTATACATCGATATTCCATTCCTCGATGCTCTTTCTCAAATCCTAGCTTGGTCCAAATACCTAAAGACTTTACTATCAAAGAAATATATGACTGAAGAACATGAGACTGTCAAATTAGCTCAGACTACTTCTGACATCATTCTTAATAAAATGTTGAAGAAGCAGAAGGACCCTGGTGATGAATGCATATTCATCCCCATTCAGTCACCATGTTGGGCCTTGTTTTTCTTAGTATTTTCGCGTTTATTGGCTTTATATTCTAATATGTTAGTTGACTTGTCTTAATTGGATTTATCCTAATTTTAATCGGGTTTATACACCTATTTTCAGGTCTAATTAAGTCCAAGAAGTTAAGTCTAGGCCCAAGCTTCTCGGACCATATCTCTTGTCACACCCCTTTTCTTCTTGTGCCTTGATTGGGTCCTCCACCGATCCAACTGTCAACCACAATGCGGTCTACTCCTTGTCTCCTCACCTCTCCGCACACCACGAAACTGCCGGTGGTTAAGAGTAGCTAACTGACCCATGATGGTCTCCAACCTCCTATTCGCGTCCTTCCTCTCCTACCTATTCACGGCTCCCACGATCACGACCGCCCGACGCCTCATCACGACACCACTCACTTCCTCCATAGTTGCGACCACAATAAGAAAAAGTCGTGACCACGGCAAAAGCCGTGACCACAACAAGCAAAAGCTGTGACCATGACAAAAGCCATGTCTGGGGCATGCAAAAGCCACGAACACAACAAGTAAAAGCAGTGACCACGGTAAAAGTTGTGACCAAGGCAAAAGTCGTGAACACAACATGCAAAATCCATGACCAAGACAAAAGTCCTGACCACAACAAAATTCGCGATCGTGGCATGCAAAAGTCATGACCACGGCAAGCAAAAGCCGTGATCTACTGCAAATTACCAAGGTCATAAAAGTAAGTTTGTGCCAGCATGCCTATAAATAGATCACGTCCCCCATCCATTTAGACATAATCTCTAGACGTCGATAGGCTAGCATCTATGCCATTCCTACGCCGCCATCTCATCCATGAGCTGCTCTGTAATGCCCGAGCCCACTGCCCTAGGGCTCTAGTAGAGTTTCGAGAATGACGACTGGCCCCACATACCACCACTAGCCTTAACTGTGTGCTTTATCCTCACTCACGCGCTTGCCAAGATCAACTTCCCGACAGGTCACCCATCCCAGTACTACTCCAAGCTGAGCACGCTTAACTATGGAGTTCTTAGTGATGGGCTCCCGGAAAAGAAGGTGCACCTTGGTGATATGGGTAGTCCAATCATTCCTTTTAAGATCATGTTATCCGAGGCCTCAAATCCTGGGATGTTACAATCCCCCCCACTTAGACTCTTGATATCCTCGTCAAGGCTCAACTATATGGCCTCATAATCTGACCCCATTTCAGTGCAGACCCACAATGGCCCATAGACACCGAGCTCCCGTCCACGGCTACCAGCACAAGGGTGGCTCCATCTCGTCTCTACGAATAGCCCTTTCCAACTTGCTTGGACCGCACAGCTCAAGACTGGGATGCCACATGTCCATGTGGGCCCCACCTACTGGAGGGGTTATGTCTTTGATACCATTTATAACGCCCGGGCCCACTGCCCTAGGGCTCTAGTAGAGTTTTAAGAATGACGACTGGCCCCACATACCACCACTAGCCTTAACTGCGCACTTTGTCCTCACTCACGCGCATGCCAAGATCAACTTCCCGACAGGTCACCCATCCCAGTACTACTCCAAGCTGAGCATGCTTAACTATGGAGTTCTTAGTGATGGGCTCCCGGAAAAGAAGGTGCACCTTGGTGTTATGGGTAGTCCAATCATTCCTTTTAAGATCATGTTATCCGAGGCCTCAAATCCTGGGACGTTACATGCTCCTCCTACTTCAAGCAAGGACCATGAGAAGAAAGAGAAGGTGGAAAGAGAATATCTTCCCTGTCTACTGTGGTGTTCTTCTCTCCTCATTCATATTTGCCCCGACGTTGTGTAGAAGACCGTTTCACCACCGAGCTGTGATCATCTTCTTCACCATGCTTGTAAGAACCCTGACCTTCGTTCAAGGTTTTCCCTGTTTGTTTTACTTAACATTGGTGCTTTGATGCTTGCTAATCACCTTTAGTGGTGATTAGGGTTTGGTTGTGCTTTGTTGAGAGTTTGAGGGGCTACTTGCAAATAACCCAAGTTTAGGGTTTTGTGTGCAAGTTTGCCATCTTATGAGATGTTTCCCTCTCTTTGCTTCCTCTAGGGTTGAGAGGAAGGCTTGGGCTTGTTGTTTGTGCTCTTTGGGCCTTGGTTGAGTTGTTTTGGGCCTTGAGGTGCCTTGTTTGGGCTTTCTTGAGCCTTGTGTCGGCCAAGTGAAGCTTGTGTCGCCCAAGGTGAGTAGGGTGTCGACCTAGAGTGGTGTGTGTCACCTAGGTGCCTTGGTGTGTCGTCCAGTAGAGCTGCTTCTTGTGTCGCCCATGTTGCTTGGTCCAGCCTTGACCATGTTTGGTGGACACTTGCTGCATATCTTGGACAAGTGTCTTAGACCTTGCTAGAATCGTGGCTTGAGCCCTAGGACATGTGTCCCTTGGGTGGACGACACATAGCATGGATCTACCTTGTTTTCTCCTCCCTTTCCTCCTATATGTGTGGTTTTTTCCCTTGCCTTAGCTTCCTTTGATCCTTTGGTCTCTCCTCCACCTTGAGTGCACGACACTCCTCCCTCTCTTGCTTGTGTCGGCTGATACACTTCCTTGGAGTAGCAGTGGTCGCCGATACACCCTCTTGGATCAGCTTTGGTGGATGATATCCCTTGGACATTGGAGTGCTTCTTCTTCCTTGGAGCTTGGAGCTTAAGGCGGGTTGCATAATTTCTAACCCTAACTCCTTTTCCTCTAGCTATGATCTTGTTGCATGTTAGTAGTCTAGCTTAGTACCTTGTTTTAGTACCTTGCTTTGATAGTTTTGATGGTCAATTCCCCCCTTAGGGTTTAAGGTTTCCTTGTGTACCTTGCTTTCTAGGGTTTGTGTTTCTTTGTGTTGGAGGTTGAAGATGACCTGTTGGGCGATACCCTCTCTTGTTTGGGTGTGTTGGACGACATGGGTACCTTGTGATGGATGACATGGTGAGTGTTCTAGGTGTTGGGCATTATCCCTGCCCTTGTGATGGGCGATAGGGTGAGCTAGAGTAGGGTTGGCCGATATAGTGGTGATTGACGGCATGATGGTCTTCTTGTGATGAGTGATATCCTTTGTTCTTATGATGGACGATAGACTAAGTATGACATGAGGCTTGTTGGTGTTGGACGACAGGGCCATATGTGGCTTGTTTCCTTGTTCTGAACGATAGGCCATGCATGGTGTGATGGCCGATAGCCTTGGTGGGTGATAGCCTTGAGTTGTGACAGCCAATAGGGCTGGGTTGTGATGGGCGTCACGCCCTTGGCTTTGGTGTGTGTCGTCCGATAGGCCTTGATGGGTGGTTGCACATTTTGAGGAGTGTTCCCTTCTTTCTTTTTTTTCTCTCTTGGTGGTTAGACATGGTGGTCCTGGCCGTTATGACTAGCAAGTAGATCGGGCGCTATGGTTAGCCTGTGACGGGCGTCGTGGCAAGGAAGTGTGACGGGCGTTGCTCGACACACATGGATGCCCGACACACCGTTACATCCTGACGCGCGATAGCCTTGTGACGCTGTGTCGTGGGGTTGGGCGCTGTTGTAGCAATGCAGCGTTGCTGCACTCTCATGTTCTAACCATTGTATCCTTCACTTGGGTGAGGGTTGTGAAGAGTCTTAGTGAGGGTTGTGTGATCCTATAGTGACGATCCCTTGTAATATGGAAGTGTTTGGTTATGCACAACAAACGATGGTGATTCCTTGATAACAATGCTAATGATAGCAATGATGCTGATAATAGTAGTAATGGTAATAATGGTAGTAATGATGCAGATGATAGTAGTAATAATAATAAGGAACGAAATAGTAATGACAGCAATGATGTGATCCTTATGTTTATCTATTAATGACAATGTTAAATGGTAGTTACACTAGTAGCTTGCATAATGATAATAATGATAATAGTGGATGGTGACAGTATTGATAGTGGTAATAATAGTGTTTGCTCTGTATACTCAACATTATTTCTATATAAAGTGAACACCATGATTATTTGTATAATCTTGAGATAAGGATAAGCATGGATATGGTTTGTTAATGATGTGTTTAATACACTTGATCACCAAATAGTGTAAATGACAAGTAGAGTATCTTGAATGGCATTTTATAGTCCTTATGTTGAATCTACAATTATTGTATATTCTAACCATGCAGGTGATACTTAGACATGAGAAGGCTATGAGACATATGTGATGAGTAACATCACTTTGATAATTATTCTATAAGGTTGTATGTATGATGTGTTTGTCCCATGATGATGATGTGAGCCTTGGAGAGGCAGTGATAGTATATGATGAGGGATTGAGATCCCATAGTATGTGATGATCCTTGAGATGGATCTGGATGGTTGGCAAGAGGCCAAATGGTAACATGTGATGATTGGATCCTTGAGATGGATCAGGTTGATGTAGTCACAATAATAATATAATGTTATTTACTTTCTGTTATATCTTTCATGTTATACAACTTGGTTGAATCTTGCAATCCATCTAAAAGATACTAATTAATCACAGTGAAATGTATCATGTACTTGCCCTGGCCATAGATCCATCATCGTCAGGATTTGGTGATGGTGAAACAGGTTCTCCTACGAGTTAACCTGGAAGCGCATATTGTTGAATATGTGTAGGTTGCTCCTAGCCTGAAAATGAGGAGGTAAGAGTGTAACTTCGGTTGCAGACTCAGATATATGTATGTATAGAGCATGGTGAATAGGCCCATGGCTCAAGATATGTGATGTGAGGAGCACGAATGCATTCACGGCTCAGAGCACGGTGAATAGGCCCGTGGCTCAGTTTTACTAGCGCCGAGACCTGTACCAAGGCAGGCTAGAGTGAGGGTAGCCTATGGAGCTGACCCTGTGGCTTAGACCACTTCAGCATGTGACTACGGTCCTGCTTGTGTTGTACTCATGTACTGACCACGAGGTGGGAGGTCGTGGAGTCTGGATCTTCCATTGACCTTGTATGGCACCGGCTTGGGTTTCATAGCCGAAGGTTGGATTTGAACGGTACGATTCACTTCCTTAGGGCATAATAATACGTAATACAGCTGTGTAGTATTTACTTCTTAAGACAAATACAAAACATTGGATGAGGCCTTGTTTGTGTAGTTAATTTTGTTATATCTTGCAGTTACTTCTATATTCATCAGGTTATGTGATGTTATATCTTGTTCTGATAATCATGTTACATAGTATATATGTTATATTGTCAATCATGTTCCATTGAGAGATATCTGGTTATATGCTTTTGTACAGCTGGTAAGCTTGTCGGTAAGAATAGCCTAGCTTTATATATATAAGACTGCTCTTGTTATATCTGTTAATAGTTATCTACTGTTATAGTTTATCTTGCTGAGGTTTTGTAGTTGCGGTGGGGAGTTATGTTTCCCACTGGGACAATTGTTCAATTGTCTCACCCCGCTGGTTTACACCCTTTTTAGGTGGTCGAGGTAGACGTGGTCGTGGTTGTGTTGTTGCGGACGAGTAGCTTGACGAGCAATAGAAGGCAGGCGATGGATATGTTGCTGTTATGGATGTTTTGTAGTGGAGTCTAGAGTCATCCCTGTACTCTTAGGTCCTTGGCAATGTTTGACGTTGTTTCACAATGAACGATCGATAATGTTTTGTATATCCTGCTGTTGGCTGGATGCGGGCCTCTATGTATAAGAACAGGTGGTGAACTCATGTGATGGATGAACAGATGTTCCTGAGATGTGGACACGTATCAGATCTCGTGTATGTATATATATGACATGTTTTTGTGGTGGATGAGGACTGAACTGTAATAGTTTCACAGTTTATCAGTTTTCCGCAATCGGTTTTAATTAACCCGTGTTTTCATAATATGTGGTTATGGAGATTTCCACACATTTTCACATAACACCTCATTATCTGTGTGATAATGGGATGTGTTTCCACAATGCTCATGGCAGAATCTTCTCTCTCTCTCTCTTATTTTTCTTGTTTCTCGCACCATGAGCAAGTAGTTTCCTTTCACTGGGGTGTGGGGACTAGCCCCACTTCCCATGCTTTGTTGTCCATTTGTTAAACATTCCAAGGCTTGTATATATATGTTCATTTCATTATTAATCGTTGATGTATGCATGTGGATTGATCACCTGCTTGCATTTATCTTGGTCATTTCTATGTTGCGAGAACTTCAATATGTAGGATTTGAATGTCGATTAACACTGTTGAATCCTTGACGAGAACTTCTGATAGGATTCCCTGATGTAGTATGTGTGTGATCCATGAGGGGATGAGACATCTAGCCCACATTAACGTTTATGTGTGTCTGACGCCCGCAAAGGGGGCCCACAACTTTGGTTGGATATATGTATCTTTGGACCCGTAAGTGTGTGATCTAGATGGTGACAATACATCTGATACCTAAGGTGATGCTTATGTGAACCTGATGCCTGTATGGGGGTTTTTGCAGCAGCTCTATTTGGATAGTTATATCTTGCCTGGATGTTTGATGTTTGGATGTGTTTGCATGAGTAGTGGTGGTGAACCTGAGACCATCCCAACAATTCCATATCATTAATCCTTAATCAACTTTTAATCCTACTTTTTACTTTCCTCACTTTTAGTTTAATTAACCTCCAACCAACTTTTGTTCTAAATATTAGTATTGATTGAGCTAGATCTGACTAGTAAAAAGATTCTTACAAATGTTGTCCCTTGCGATTCGATCCTCAACTATACTTCGATAAGACCCGTCCACTTGCGGGTGGTATTATTGCATAAGGTTTTGGTTAAAAACTCAGGGATTTCAACCCTAAGTGAGTTTGTTAGTGCGATAATATTCCACATCAAATTATGGCATCGTTGTCGGGGACAATGGAATCATCTAGTTAAATCTAGTTCTTTTGAGACTAATCTAGGATTTTTCTTTTTATTTTGATACTATCGATCATATATACTTGAATTCGACTCCACTCCATCCATCTCACTTCCGAAAGATCTTTCCATCCTAGGTACCCACAAAGGCTAGTATATGCACCATTTGAATGGTCTCAGACTCTCTGCTAGAACCTTTCATCGTCTGATCAGAGAAAACCAAGCAAGGATGGCACAAGAGGAGGAAATTTCTCGAACGGTAACTCAAGCCATTAATGCACAGAGAGAAAGGCTTATGCAAGAAGCCAGAGATGCAGTTCAAGAGGCAATCCAAGCAACACAAGCAGTAGCTCAACAAGATGAGCTACAAAATGACGTTAGAGAATTCTCAATCCCTAAAGTTGTTGATGTTCACCACCCAGTACAACCTCCTCCCATCAACACTCTGAATTTTATGATAAGAGCACATTGGGTTTCGCTGCTTCAGAACAACCCTTTCTATGGTAAGCAAGGAGAAGATAGTCAAGAACACCTTCTGAGGTTTATTGATCTATGTGCTATGACAAAGAAAAATGGAGTCTCTGATGATGCCATCAGACTCCACCTCTTCAAGTATTCTCTCACTGATAGAGCCATCAGTTGGTATAACTCCTTGCAATGAGAACCCATCACCACTTGGGAACAACTTCAAAATGTTTTTCTGGAAAAGTTTTATCCTCCTTCTCTCACCTATGTAACTAGGGACTGAATAACACAATTCACTCAAGTCCCTGGAGAAACCCTTGTTAAAGCATGGGAAAGATACAAAGAGCTCCTATGCAAATGTCCACACATGGCATTCCTAAGAATCAACTCATCAAAATCTTTTATAGGGGTGTGGATGATGATATCAAGAAGTTTTTAGACTCCCTCATCTGGAGGAAACTTCATGCGTCAAAGTTATGATAGTTCATGGAAGGTTGTCACCCTCACAGCTGAAAACCAAGCTAACTGGGGTAGACCCGTAAGTAAAGGAGTGCTAAAGGTTGCTATGGCAGAAGATACTCCTAAGTACAAGTTTGTTGTTGAGTCTCTAAAGCTTCTAGTTGCCAAGAAAGACCAACTTGAATCATCTTTTACCGCCTATGAAAGAAGACGCTCGCCCCCTCGATAACAAGAACAAGTCAAGTCAGCTTCACTGTTTTGTGAAGCATGTAAAGGCACTAATCATTCTTCTCTATCCTGTAACTTCTCTATGATGTTGTTCTGGGCAATACTTGTGCCCAAGGAGATAATGGTGAAATGAAAAGTCTGAATGCCATCAACACTATCCCTAATTAAGGATATTATAATCTAAATCAGAATAGAAACCATCTAGGTTTTCAATATGGAAATCCTTCAGGAGCGGAAAACTCACGGCAACTTGGTTCAAATAATCAACAATGAGGCCCACTAGGATTCCAGTATAACCAACAACAAAATTTCGGTAATCAAGGAAAGTTTAGGGGCAACTTTCAGAATAGGAACTACAACAATTATCAAAATAACTCACAATTTCAAAATCCCAACCAAGTCCCTTACCAGAATCAACAACAAGCTGGACCCATCTCTCCCGATGACAAATTGTCAGCCATTGAGAAGATGTTGCAGTCGCAACAGACTATGATAGCTAACCAGCAAACCCATTAGAAGACTATTGAATCCCAACTAGCTCTACTCGCAGCTAGCATGAAACCACCTATTGGAGCCTTTGTTGGTCAACTAGAGAACAATCCTAAGCACCCTGAGAAACTAAAGGTTGTCACCACCAGGTCTGGAAAAGAGTATTCAGATCCTCCTATCAAGACACATGTGGTTATTACGGATGAGGATGACTCTATGATTGCCCAAGACTGGACAACACCTGAGTCTCAACAAAAAGGGATAGTTACTACTGATAAGACAAATGAGGAAGGCTCTGAGAAACCTACTGATAATGAAAAAGACATGCCTGAGCCAGATGTGCCGGTATACAAGCCTCGTCCTCATTTCCCCACTCGTTTGAAGCAAACCAAGCTTGATACCCATTTCAATAACTTCAAGGAAGCTATGAAGAAGCTTCATGTTGATATACCCTTTCTTGATGATCTGGCTGAGATACCAGCTTGGAAAAAGTACTTAAAGTCACTTCTCACGAGGATGTATATAACTGAAGAATATTAGATAGTCAAGTTAGGGACAACCACTTCCGATATCATTCAGAGAAAGATGCCCAAGAAGCAGAAAGACCCAGGATCCATTGGGATTTCATGTCATATTGGTGAGTCTTCATGTATGAAGGGATTGGTTGATCTTGGTGCGAGCATCTCTATCATGCCACTTAGCCTTTGCAAGAGGCTAGGGTTTGCAAAACTACTTCCAACTGGCACGACCATACATCTTACAGATAACTCTATGTCCCATCAAAGATGTCCCGATCAAGGTTGGAAAAGACTCTTATGTCCCATGTGACTTTGTCATCACGGACATAAAGGAAGATGCCAGATACCCTCTTATCTTTGGTTGTTCATTCCTCACCACTGCAAGAGCTTTGATTGATGTTGAACTAGTGGCCTTGCTGCTCATACTAGGTAAAGAAACCCTCGAGTTCAAAGTTTTTGAAAGCATGCGAAGAGCGAACATGCAGGAAGAAGTCTATTTGTTTGATTGCATTAAGAAAATGTCACTCCTCACACAAGAGGAATATGAACAAGACGATCCTTTAGAAGTTGCTCTAACAAACCCATATGCTAATAATTTCATCGGCGAACAAGTTAAGGATTGTATCCTTCACCTCGACTCTGTAGAAGAAGATTCTTAACCTAGGTTCGAGGAACTCAAAGATGTGAATGTAACTGAAGAGACATGCAAGAAGCCAAAAGCCCCTGAAATGAAGCCCCTACCCGAGGGACTGAAATACGTGTTTTTGGATTATCTCTAGGTTTGTCCAGTTATTATAAATTTCGATCTAACGACGGAACAAGAAGATAAACTCCTGATAGAATTAAAGGAAAGAAAGATAGCTATGTACTACAAGATGATTGATCACACCAGGTGATAACCTCCTATTTTAGTAGTTTATCCTAGTCTTTTTCTTTAGTTTTCCATACTCTTTCTACATTTATATTGTACTTAAACCTAATTTTACCCCTTTTTGTAAATACATCATCAAACTAACTTTTCCTTTTATAATTGCAGAAAAAGCACAAAAAAATAACAAAAGAACAAACCAGCCCAAGGGTCGCATGAAGCCAAACGGTCCCAAGACCGCATGGAGTTCAAACAGTCCCTAGACCGCATGAAGCCAAATGGTCCCAAGACCGCATGGAGTTCAAACGGTCCCGAGACCGCATGAAGCCAAACGGTCCCAAGACCGCATGGAGTTCAAACGGTCCCGAGACCGCATGAAGCCAAACGGTCCCAAGACCGCATGGAGTTCAAACGGTCCCGAGACCGCATGAAGCCAAACGGTCCCAAGACCGCATGGAGTTCAAACGGTCCCCAGACCGCATGAAGCCAAACGGTCCCAAGACCGCATGGAGTTCAAACGGTCCCGAGACCGCATGAAGCCAAACGGTCCCAAGACCGCATGGAGTTCAAACGGTCCCGAGACCGCATGAAGCCAAACGGTCCCAAGACCGCATGGAGTTCAAACGGTCCCGAGACCGCATGAAGCCAAACGGTCCCAAGACCGCATGAAGCTCAAACGATCTCAAGACCGTTTGACGCCGAACGATCTCAAGACCGTTTGACGCCAAACGGTCCCAAGACCGTTTGACGCCGAACGATCTCAAGACCGTTTGACGCCAAACGGTCCCAAGACCGTTTGACGCCAAACGATCTCAAGACCGTTTGACGCCAAACAGTCCCAAGACCGTTTGAGCCCAAACGGTCCCAAGACCGTTTGAGCCCAAACGGTCTCCAAACCGTTTGATCTCACTCAAAGCCTATAAATAAGACCTCAGGGCCGTTCATGGGGAGTCCAGACGTCCAGAGGCTGTCTCTCCACTACCAGAACAACCCCATCCATCACTCGAGGCTGCCGGTCTGAGACTCACGTCCATTGCAAGCTACTTCCTCTCTCATCAACAAGGAAGGTGAGAGGAGAAGATCCGTCATCAAGCAAGCTACAAGGAGTGGAGATCGTTGCTCTCTCCACCAAGGGTTCAACCTTCTCTCCTCAGTGGAGATGATGTTCTTTCTATCTCTTCTTGCCTCCTTCTTTGTTGCTCCATCTATGAGGAGCGAGTAGTTCCATCCACTGGGGCGCGGGGACTAGCCCCGCTGCCCATGTTTTGTATTTTGTACTGTAAAAAAGATGTTATCATTTCGTTTTAATACTAAATCGTTTCACACATGCTTGAATGATGGCCACGTTCTTGTATGCATTTATTGTCTTTCGTTGTGGTTTGTCTACGACCGCTATCGAGGCTTGAATACCGATTTAGTGTTGGTTTCTGGTGTGTGTATCCACCACGCATCCGTTTCGGTGTCTAGAAGTGTATCTCAAAGAGTGGAGTAAACTCACTATCATTTGGCACACTCCCATCTGTATGGAAGAGACCTTTGGTAAGTCGAGGAACACACTTCGCGAGGGGAATGATGTAAAGCATGTGACCATTTGTTCGGGAATGGCTGGCGTTGCATCATTCCCGCGCTTCTCGTAGCTAGGTTATCCGAATAGGAGACTAGGCCTACAAGGACGCTATTCGATTTGGTAATTATCGCTCGCTTGTTAGTTTTAGATGCACGTTTCTTGAGGTTGAGTAAGATTCTCTCTTCGGAGACTACATCCTTCAGTGACGCGTAGTGATGTACCGCATGAGAGTTACTTAACCCTTGAAGGATGAGATGCATTGCCCTTTTCTTATATGGGCATTGGTCTTGTGGAACATCGAAGGGTGCAATGCATCGCTCTTGTCTTATGTGGGCATCGGTCTTGTGGAACACCCTTGGATGCAACGCATCGCTCTTGTCTTATAAGGCATCGGTCTTGTGGAAACATCCATGCATCTAGCTTATAAGTCTTGCTTAGTACATATACAATGCGTGTGTAGCGGTGGTAAATACCTGCTTAACCCCAGTGATTCATCATCATTTGTTAACTCTTAAGATTTACTTGCTTTGTTTACTTTCTTGCTTTACTTTCTTTGTACTTAGTTTAAAACAACCAAATCAAACTATCGATCTAAATATCAATCTTTAAGTTGTTAAGTAAAGACTAAACGTTTTCCATCTTGACTTCGTCAAGACCGTTGTCCCGAGGATTCGACCCTTAACTATACTACGATAAGACTTCCACATGTCTTAGCACATGTGGGTGGAGTTCTTACCATAGTACTAGCAAGGCTAAACTTAGAGACTCATAATCTCTAGGATTTTTAGTGGTAACAAAACGAACCATCAAAAATTGGCGCCGTTGCCGGGGACAACGGAACTTTTTAGTTTTTACTTACCAATTTCTTGCTTGATTAGGATTTTACACTTTTTCTTAATAACCAATCCAATATTTCTTGATCTTTTTCATTTCCTTCCATTTTTCCTAACTTGAGATTTTCCTTCTACTCAGGTAGAAAACGTGTATGCAACCCCCGCATAGCATCGGATTCTCCCCTGAACCAGAATACGATTCTGAGGTAGAAAGAAGTTTTCACCGAAGGAATAGACTAAACCGCCAAAGAGCCAGACAGATGGCCGAAGAGCAACGCCTTGTTGCAGAAAGAGTCAACGCCGCCATAGCAGCACAACGAGCACAACTCATTGCTGACACTCGTGCTCAGGTGCAAGCTGAGATCCGAGCTGAAGTACAAGCACGCATCCAAGCAGAGCAAGCTGCTGCTCAACTCGCGTTAAGAAACAAGCAACTTCGGGATTACGCCGTCCCGAAGAATTACGAAGATAACCATCCGGTCCGGCCTCCGATCATTAACATCCCACGCTTTGAGATCCGGACCCAATGGATTCAGATTATGCAAGGGATTTCTTTCTCTGGAAGTTCTGGAGACGACTGCATGGACCACCTGAAACGGTTTAAGGCATTATGCCGACTGGTCCCACAAGCTGGCATCGCTTTCGACGCAATAATGCTCCATCTGTTTCATTTCACTCTATCTGGAAGGGCCTTAAGTTGGTATAATTCATTGGATAGAGAACCCATTATTACCACCTGGGCCCCTCTAGAGGAGAAATTCCTGGAGAAGTTCTTTCCACCCTCGCTTACTTACGAAATCAGAGGGCAGATCAACCATTTCTCTCAACTTCCTGGAGAGACCCTCGCCGAGGCATGGGAAAGATTCAAAGAACTTCTTCGAAAATGCCCTCATCATGGGATTTCGCAAAATCAACTGATTGAGACCTATTATCGGGGGGTAAATGATGACATTAAACAGTTCCTAGATTCCTCATCTGGAGGAAATTTCATGAGGAAAAACTATGAAGACGCCTGGAAGATCGTCACTTTAGGGGCTGAAAACCAGTCCAACTGGGGGCGAACAGCCGGAAAAGGCGTCCTCAAAGTCTTTAAAGCTGAGGAATCCACGGAATTAAAGTCAATAGCAGAGGCTCTGAAAGCAATCGCCCATAAACAGCAAACCCTTGAATTATCTCTAGGGGAATTCAACAAGAAACAAACCCCGCAGCTGCATCAAGTCAAAGCTGTCACAGGTTCCTGTGAAGCTTGTCATGCATCAGATCATCCGACCTTATCCTGCGGAATGCTCTATAGTGTGATGATGGATCTTCATCCACCACCACAACCCTATGAGGCCATCACTAATCAAATTGAAGATCAGACTCCGGAGCAAGTCAACTCTATCCATACTATTCCCGGGCAAGTCTACTATAATCCCAGTCAACCAAGGAACCATCCTGGATTCCAGTATGGGAACCCTTCTGGGACTGCAAACCCGCAACACCAGACTCAAGGGGGATTTGACAGTAGGTTGCCTCCTGGGTTATCAAACAATCAAGGGAATCCAAGAAATAACTTCCCTAGGGTTAACTACCCTAGAAATCAGTCAGCCTACTACCAGTACACTCACCCCCCGCTTCACCCACAATTGCATGTTCAACAATACCAACAACAAAATTCTCAGAAGAATGTTACCACGCAGCCGGAAGATGAACTATCTTTGATAAAGCAAATGCTTCAGTCTCAGCAAACTATGCTAGCTAGCCAGCAAGCCCAACAAAGGGCAGTTGAAACCCAGCTAGCTCAGATTGCTGCACAGTTGAAGTCTTCAGCTGGCGTTTCTGATAGGCAGCCTGAACCAAATGGGCAAAATGAACACGAACAGCTGAACGCCATCACCACAAGGTCGGGACGCATTCTGCCTGAACCCATCAAGATCACTCTAGATGATGATGATGTGCCCATTCTTTTGACGAAAGAGATCTCACAACAAGAGATTGGGAAATCTCCCGAAGACACCGAGGACAAAAACAGAGAGTATGTACCCGCAGAACCCAAGGTCCCGCAATTCAAACCAAGGATTCCATATCCAGGCAGACTGCAAGAAACAAAAATGGATGCCAGGTTTCAGAAATTCAAGGAAACAATGAAGAAACTTTATATCGATATCCCACTCCTCGACGCTCTATCCGAAGTACCAGCATGGGCAAGGTATCTCAAAACTTTGCTATCACGTAAGTATATCACCAAAGAGCAGGAAACCGTCAAGCTTGCCCAAACCACCTCTTACATCATCTTGAACAAACTGCCCAAAAAGAAGAAGGACCCAGGTTCTTTCGGAATCCAATGTTGCATTGGAAACGCATCCACAAAGAAAGGATTAGCTGACCTCGGGGCTAGTATATCCATTATGCCTTTTTCAATGTGCCAACGCCTCGGTTTCACAGATCTGCTACCTACAGCAATGACTATTCAACTTGCTGACTCCACCATAACCGCACCTTTGGGAATCATTGAAGACGTTCCAGTAAGAATAGGCAAGGATGCTTACGTTCCATGTGATTTTGTCATCATGGATATTAAAGAGGACTTGAGATATCCGATCATTTTCGGCAGGCCTTTCCTAGCTACAGCCAGAGCACTAATCGATGTCGAAGCCGGAACCATCATCCTTAGGCTCGGAAAGGAAGCCATTCAATTCCGTGTCCTTGACAGCATGAAAGGCCCTAACATTCAAGAAGAAGTCTTTCTTTTAGACGCAATCCAACAAATGTCGCAACTAGAAATCTCCGAGCCAATCGACGAACTTGAAAATGCTCTTATCAATCCCGAAGTCGAGTTCTCTGCAAATGAACTAGTCCAGCAATGCATCCAATATCTAGAAAAGGTAGAAGAAGCACCAAAGGCTACCTTTGAAGAGCTTAAAGCCATAACGACTATTGAAGCAACAGAACCACCAAAAACCCCTGAATTGAAGACCTTACCCACAGGGCTCAAATATGTTTTCCTGGATAAGGAAGAGCTATGCCCAGTTATTATCAGCTCCACCCTCACCGAAGACCAAGAAGTCAGACTTCTAGACAAACTAAGGAAACACAAAAAGGTCATCGGTTATAAAATAACCGACCTCACAGGCATAAATCCGGCTCTGTGTATGCACAAGCTTCCTATGGTTGAAGAATTTAAACCCACTCGCGAACATCAAAGAAAACTGAACCCAAATTTAAAAGAGGTAGTCCGTTTGGAAGTCCTCAAACTGCTTAAAGCTGGTATGATCTACCCTATCTCCGACTCTCAGTGGGTTAGTCCAGTTCAAGTTGTCCCAAAGAAAGGGGGCACTACTGTTGTGATCAACGATAAAAATGAGCTCGTACCTACTAGGACTGTAACGGGGTGGAGAATGTGCATCGATTATAGGAAGTTGAATAAAGCTACAAGGAAAGACCACTACCCTCTACCCTTTCTAGACGAAGTCCTGGAGCGCTTGGCCCACCAAAAATATTTTTGTTATCTCGATGGTTATTCTGGGTTCTACCAAATACCCATACATCCAGAGGACCAAGAAAAAACCACCTTCACTTGTCCCTTCGGGACATATGCTTTTAGAAGAATGCCATTCGGGCTATGTAACGCTCCTGCTACTTTCCAACACTACATGTCCGCCATTTTCGCCGGATTAACTGAATCTATTATGGAAGTCTTTATGGATGATTTCTCTGTTTATGGAGAATCTTTCGATAACTGTCTAAATAATCTCGAACAAGTCCTGCAACGTTGCAAGGAAACAAACCTTATCCTGAACTGGGAAAAATTCCATTTCATGGTAACAGAGGGTATCATCCTCAGACATAGAGTAAGTGATAGAGGGATCGAGGTCGACAAAGCAAAGATTGATGTCATCTCGAAGTTGTCACCTCCGAAGGACATAAGAGGAGTTCGAGCTTTCCTAGGTCATGCCGGGTTTTACAGAAGGTTCATCAAAGATTTCTCAAAAATAGCTAAACCCATGACCCAACTCCTGACAAAAGATGCCGAGTTTATTTTTGACCAAGAATGTATGCAAAGTTTCTCCACCCTTAAAGAAGCACTAATTTCCGCACCTATTCTAAGGGCTCCAGACTGGTCGCAACCCTTTGAAATTATGTGTGACGCAAGTGACTATGCCATAGGGGCCGTTTTAGGACAACGAATCGACAAGAAACCCTATGTCATCTACTATGCGTCCAAAACGCTTGATGAAGCACAAAGAAACTACACGACCACGGAAAAAGAGTTCCTAGCTATCATCTACGCCTTCGAAAAATTCCGCTCTTACCTGATCGGCTCTAAGGTAATTGTCTACATTGACCATTCTGCTATCAGACATTTGATTCAGAAACAAGATGCCAAACCCAGGCTCATCCGTTGGGTATTGATGCTTCAAGAATTCGATCTAGAAATCAAAGATAAAAGTGGCGTAGAGAACGTTGTCGCCGATCACCTCAGTAGAATCGAGGTTGAAGACAAAGATAAAATCCCTATCAGGGACTCTCTTCCTGATGATCAACTTATGAAAGCCACTCATACTTTCCCTTGGTTTGCAGATATCGTCAATTATCTGGCCACAGGGATCGTTCACCCGTCTGCTTCTTATCAAGATAAAAGGAAATTCCTTCATGACGTAAAACGTTATCATTGGGATGAACCCTACTTGTTCTACCTCTGTGCCGACGGACTTTTTCGTCGATGCCTTCCAGAAGAAGAAATAACATCGGTTTTGGAACACTGCCACTCCGGACCCACGGGGGGGCACATGGGCGCCAAGAAAACTGCCATAAAAGTTCTACAATCTGGTTTCTTTTGGCCCACCATATCAAAAGACTCACATAATTTTGTCAAATCCTGTGATAAATGCCAATTTTCGGGCAACATATCAAAAAGAGATGAAATGCCTCTTACCATGTGGCAGGAAATTGAGCTGTTGGATGTATGGGGGGTAGACTACATGGGACCTTTCCCCTCATCATATGGTTTCTCGTACATTTTGGTCGATGTGGATTACGTCTCGAAGTGGGTCGAAGCTGTACCCATTGCATCTAATGACTCCAAACCTGTTGTCAAATTGTTCAAAGAAACCATCTTTCCAAGATTTGGAGTCCCAAGAACGGTCATATCTGATGGCGGAACCCATTTTCTGGAACGAAGTTTCGAAGCATTACTAAGAAGATATGGAGTCCATCACAAAGTTGCCACACCTTACCACCCGCAAACTAGTGGCCAAGTGGAAGTATCCAATAGACAGATAAAAGCGATTCTTGAAAAAACAGTGAACAAAAATCGCACTGATTGGTCCACCAAACTTTCTGACGCCCTCTGGGCATATCGTACGGCTTACAAAACACCAATTGGAACAACTCCGTTCCGCTTGGTGTACGGTAAATCATGTCATCTTCCAGTAGAACTGGAACATAAAGCCTGGTGGGCCATCAAGCAACTAAACTTCGACCTTAAAAGTGCAGGAGAGAACAGACAACTTCAACTACAGGAGCTAGAAGAACTCCGCATGACAGCATATCACAGTGCCAGAATCTATAAAGAGCAAACGAAAATGTGGCACGATGGACATCTTAGGAGAAAAGATATCACCGTTGGTGACAAAGTGCTCTTATTCAATTCCAAGCTCAAATTATTCCCCGGAAAGCTTCGAACAAGATGGTCCGGACCCTTCACTATAAAACATATCTACCCAACTGGAGCTGCCATTATCATCAACAACAACGGAGGAGAACGAACGGTCAACGGACACCGTTTAAAAAGATACTACACTCAGGAAGACAAAACACATCAACAAACCCTCGATGTCAGAAACGCTACGCCCACAATTTCGTCGAGCCAGTGACGTAAAACCAAGGCGCTTCTTGGGAGGCAACCCAAGACCTGAGTATCAATTTCTCAAACTTTCTAGTTTTATTCTCTCTTAATTTTGTTTTGCTTCTTTAAGTTCTTTCATTACTAAATCTAAAAATACAAAAAAAAAATATATACAAATATTTTTACGCTCCAAAAGGTCTTAAAACCGTTTGACCAAACGGTCCTCAAACCGTTTGGGACCAAACGTTTTTGAAACCGTTTGGGACCAAACGGTCCTCAAACCGTTTGGGACTAAACGGTTTTGAAACCGTTTGGGACCAAACGGTCCTCAAACCGTTTGGGACTAAACGGTCTTGAAACCGTTTGGGACCAAACGGTCCTCAAACCGTTTGGGACCAAACGGTCCTCAAACCGTTTGGGACTAAACGGTCTTGAAACCGTTTGGGACCAAACGGTCCTCAAACCGTTTGGGACCAAACGGTCTTGAAACCGTTTGGGACCAAACGGTCCTCAAACCGTTTGGGACCAAACGGTCTTGAAACCGTTTGGGACCAAACGGTCTTGAAACCGTTTGGGACCAAACGGTCTTGAAACCGTTTGGAATACGATAAGTCACCGCTATAAATACTGACCCCGCATCTCCATCTTCCTCTCTTCGAATCTTCGCACTCTACAGTCTTTTCGTGCGCAGCACTTCACCTTTTTGCTTCTGTGCCTCCGCGCAAGCTTCTCAATCCACCTCCCACAAGATTGTCCGGCGACCCCAAGCACGCTGCTCACTCCGCGCCACCTTCGCGTCGTCGTCAAATGATGTTCTTCGTTGCCGGGACGTTCTGTCGCCACTATCGCGCCAGTCGCCGTTTCCTCCACCCACCTTCAAACCCTCGCCCCGTTCCACCTTCGCCCCGTTCCACCTCCCCTCCCCGCGCCGGCGACCTGTGGCTCCTTGCTTTCCAAGCGGTCCTCCAACCGTTTGAGACCAAATGGTCCTCAAACCGTTTGGAACCAAACGGTCTTCAAACCGTTTGGGACCAACGGTCCTCAAACCATTTGGAACTTTCGTGTAATCAAGCAGCACATATCGTCGTGCACTCCTTTGCAATTTTGTCTTGATATTGTCTAGCAGATTCGTTGCTAGAATTGCAGATTTCGTCTACAATATCAAGACACAATTGCAAAGGAATGCACTGCGACATCCATAAAGCTCCTGCGGCAGCGCTACAAGGCACCCCAATTCGCATCCACTCTACTCCAATCTCCAGGGGTTACCGCAATTTTGGCTTAACTCGCAGCCCTTGTTCAAATGACTTCTCAACCTATCACTTTCCCACTCTGAGGACAGAGTGTGTGATGAGTTAGGGGGGGGTCATCAGACAAGGGCTAGGTATCAATCTCTATACACCCTTTTCCTTAAAATAAGTCACCTCAACTAACTCTAGAATCATGTTAGTCTCTACAAGTATTTAGCACTTAGACATCAAATGGCGATTTATCAACCCCCATCCACTATGGATCCTATATTTTTGCTCCATTTCTTTATCTGACTCCCCATAGGTCAAAATCAGGGCAGAAATAAGCCGAGATCTCAAGGATGAGAGGGAAATTCCAAGTCAAAAAGCTCTGCAAGTGGACCACAAACCAAACAAGTGCATGCTGAAAAACTTTAAGAACAACTTTCCTCTCTTCAAAATAAAAGAGGCTTGGCCGCCCAAAATAAATCCTCATCCCAAAACCCAAGCATGTGAGTTTTCGAATAAAAGCCAGAGAGACGAATAAAATCATGAGAGTTGTGCCACGAATAAGGACCTATATAATGAACTGATAAAGGGCTCACCCGGCCGGCACATTCCGCTGCCCTCACAAAGGCAGATGCGTCGCGTCCGGTAGTGAAACCCTAAAAGTTCCAAGTATATGAAAAGGCTAATAAAGGACTTGCCCGGCCGGTACATTCAGCTGCCCTCATAAAGGCAGATGTGTCGTGTCCGGTAGTGAGATCCTAAAAAGCATAGACAGCCCCTCCCCCACTCGAAGGGGAGTTACACTTCAAAGCCTTTAGCCAACCCTTACACCCTCTCTAGCTTCCAATAGGTTTCCAGAGAGGTATAAAGTTGATTAGAGTCAACAGCATGCACAAAATAAATGTGGTCCCAAGGCAAACTTTGTGATACGGAAAAACCTGAAATCCAAGCAACTCTCGAAATCCAAAAGGATCAAGGCATGCAATAAGCCTAGATACGACCCCTGGGGAACTCAGGTCAAGAATTGAAGTAAGAGTACGGAATTTTAATTAAGATCGCCGCGCCATTTCATGCCTCAGCTCTATCTAACTTGAGGACAAGCTAGACTCTAAGTTAGGGGGGGTGATAACCTCCTATTTTAGTAGTTTATCCTAGTCTTTTTCTTTAGTTTTCCATACTCTTTCTACATTTATATTGTACTTAAACCTAATTTTACCCCTTTTTGTAAATACATCATCAAACTAACTTTTCCTTTTATAATTGCAGAAAAAGCACAAAAAAATAACAAAAGAACAAACCAGCCCAAGGGTCGCATGAAGCCAAACGGTCCCAAGACCGCATGGAGTTCAAACGGTCCCTAGACCGCATGAAGCCAAACGGTCCCAAGACCGCATGGAGTTCAAACGGTCCCGAGACCGCATGAAGCCAAACGGTCCCAAGACCGCATGGAGTTCAAACGGTCCCGAGACCGCATGAAGCCAAACGGTCCCAAGACCGCATGGAGTTCAAACGGTCCCGAGACCGCATGAAGCCAAACGGTCCCAAGACCGCATGGAGTTCAAACGGTCCCGAAACCGCATGAAGCCAAACGGTCCCAAGACCGCATGGAGTTCAAACGGTCCCGAGACCGCATGAAGCCAAACGGTCCCAAGACCGCATGGAGTTCAAATGGTCCCGAGACCGCATGAAGCCAAACGGTCCCAAGACCGCATGGAGTTCAAACGGTCCCGAGACCGCATGAAGCCAAACGGTCCCAAGACCGCATGAAGCTCAAACGATCTCAAGACCGTTTGACGCCGAACGATCTCAAGACCGTTTGACGCCAAACGGTCCCAAGACCGTTTGACGCCGAACGATCTCAAGACCGTTTGACGCCAAACGGTCCCAAGACCGTTTGACGCCAAACGATCTCAAGACCGTTTGACGCCAAACGGTCCCAAGACCGTTTGACGCCAAACGATCCCAAGACCGTTTGAGCCCAAACGGTCTCCAAACCGTTTGATCTCACTCAAAGCCTATAAATAAGACCTCAGGGCCGTTCATGGGGAGTCCAGACGTCCAGAGGCTGTCTCTCCACTACCAGAACAACCCCATCCATCACTCAAGGCTGCCGGTCTGAGACTCACGTCCATTGCAAGCTACTTCCTCTCTCATCAACAAGGAAGGTGAGAGGAGAAGATCCGTCATCAAGCAAGCTACAAGGAGTGGAGATCGTTGCTCTCTCCACCAAGGGTTCAACCTTCTCTCCTCAGTGGAGATGATGTTCTTTCTATCTCTTCTTGCCTCCTTCTTTGTTGCTCCCTCTATGAGGAGCGAGTAGTTCCATCCACTGGGGCGCGGGGACTAGCCCCGCTGCCCATGTTTTGTATTTTGTACTGTAAAAAAGATGTTATCATTTCGTTTTAATACTAAATCGTTTCACACATGCTTGAATGATGGCCACGTTCTTGTATGCATTTATTGTCTTTCGTTGTGGTTTGTCTACGACCGCTATCGAGGCTTGAATACCGATTTAGTGTTGGTTTCTGGTGTGTGTATCCACCACGCATCCGTTTCGGTGTCTAGAAGTGTATCTCAAAGAGTGGAGTAAACTCACTATCATTTGGCACACTCCCATCTGTATGGAAGAGACCTTTGGTAAGTCGAGGAACACACTTCGCGAGGGGAATGATGTAAAGCATGTGACCATTTGTTTGGGAATGGCTGGCGTTGCATCATTCCCGCGCTTCTCGTAGCTAGGTTATCCGAATAGGAGACTAGGCCTACAAGGACGCTATTCGATTTGGTAATTATCGCTCGCTTGTTAGTTTTAGATGCACGTTTCTTGAGGTTGAGTAAGATTCTCTCTTCGGAGACTACATCCTTCAGTGACGCGTAGTGATGTACCGCATGAGAGTTACTTAACCCTTGAAGGATGAGATGCATTGCCCTTTTCTTATATGGGCATTGGTCTTGTGGAACATCGAAGGGTGCAATGCATCGCTCTTGTCTTATGTGGGCATCGGTCTTGTAGAACACCCTTGGATGCAACGCATCGCTCTTGTCTTATAAGGCATCGGTCTTGTGGAAACATCCATGCATCTAGCTTATAAGTCTTGCTTAGTACATATACAATGCGTGTGTAGCGGTGGTAAATACCTGCTTAACCCCAGTGATTCATCATCATTTGTTAACTCTTAAGATTTACTTGCTTTATTTACTTTCTTGCTTTACTTTCTTTGTACTTAGTTTAAAACAACCAAATCAAACTATCGATCTAAATATCAATCTTTAAGTTGTTAAGTAAAGACTAAACGTTTTCCATCTTGACTTCGTCAAGACCGTTGTCCCGAGGATTCGACCCTTAACTATACTACGATAAGACTTCCACATGTCTTAGCACATGTGGGTGGAGTTCTTACCATAGTACTAGCAAGGCTAAACTTAGAGACTCATCATCTCTAGGATTTTTAGTGGTAACAAAACAAACCATCACCAGGGTCAGTCAAGCACTTTGCATGCACAAAATCCCTATGGTGGAAGACCACAAGCCGACTGTTGAGCATCAATAGAAGTTGAATCCTAATATGAAGGAAGTAGTCTGCCGTAAAGTCATCAAGTTGCTCACTACCGAAATCATATATTCGATATCTGACTCACCTTGGGTGAGTCCTATACATGTTGTTCCAAAGAAAGGTGGCACTACTGTGATATAGAATGAATATAATGAACTCATCCCCACTCGAACAGTAATCAGATGAAGGATGTGCATCGATTACAGGAAGTTGAACAAGGCCACAAGCAAGGATCATTTCCCAATGTCTTTCCTAGATCAAGTCTTACAGCGATTGGCTCAACAGGAGTACTAAACAATTTAGGTCTCACCCGATCATTAGTCATAGAGAGGTCAGATGTTGATTTATCTTCTATAGAAGAAATAGAAGATAAATCAACATTGATTTGATCTTGATCCTTGTGGAGTGAAAAAGACACTATACTGGATCTGCGCGTACTTACTGCTAATATCCATAAATGACTTGTTTTTGGTAATAGATGAACATTACCATATGTATATTCAGGTGCATGGTAGACATTAGTACTCCAGTGCATTTCTCCTTCCGATTCAGAATAAATATGTTTTCGGACTCTTTCTTTAAAATTCAAAGTGGATACTCTGGTACGAATCTCAGCAATTACTTGTTCTGATTCTACATATTGATCGTTTTGAACTAAAATCAAACTTTTTGGTGGAATATTCACATTATGTAGAATATCCTGACTTTCGATAGTTACATCCAGGTCAATAGAACATAGAAAAGCGGGATGTCCGTGACGAGTACGTGTGGGATGAACCAAACCCTCATTGAATTTTATTTTTCCATTGTAAGGGGCTCTCTGGATTCTATCAAATTCCTATACATCCATATGACCAAGAGAAAACTACTTTTACTTGCCCCTTTGGAACATACACCTTTAGAAGGATGCCATTCGGGCTCTGTAATGTGCCTGCAACCTTCCAACACTGCATGGAAGCCATATTTGCTGGTTTAACCAAAACCATTATGGAAGTTTTTATGGATGATTTCTCTATATATGGTGATTCATATGATTCATTCCTCAAGAACCTCTCCCTCGTCCTCAAACGATGTGAAGAAGGACATATAATGTTGAATTGGGATAAGTGTCACTTTATGGTAAAAGAAGGCATTGTCCTTGGCCATAGGGTCAGCAATCGAGGAATCAAAGTTGAAAAAGAAAAGATTGAAGTAATTTCTAAACTCTCTATCCCAAGCAATGTAAGAGAATTCTGCACATTCCTTAGTCATGCAGGCTTCTATAGAAGGTTTATCAAGGATTTCTCCAAGATAACCAACCCCATGACAAACTTGTTGCTGAAGGACGTTGACTTCTATTTTGATGAATAATGTATTGAGAGTTTCAACAATCTAAAGCATGCCCTTACAACAACACCTATCATTCGAGCCCCAAATTGGGATCACCCATTTGAAATTATGTGTGATGCCAGTGATTGCGCTGTGGGTGCCGTTCTGGGCCAATATATGGAGAAGAAACATCATGTCATCTATTATGCATCGAAGACCCTTGACGAAGCTCATAGGAGCTATGCAATTACTGAGAAGGAACTCCTAGAATTCGTGTATGCCTTTAACAAGTTTAGATCCTACCTCATTGGTTCGAACGTCATTGTCTACATAGATCATGCTGCTATCTGTTACCTCCTAAAAAAGAAAGATGCAAAACTAAGGCTAATAAGATGGATTCTCCTATTGCAAGAATTTGATCTTCAGATTAGAGATAAGAGAGGCACAAAAAATGTTGTGGAAGACCACTTAAGTGGTATCCACACTCTGGAAACTGATAAGATCCCATTTAATGACTCTCTTCTAGATGATCAACTTATGAAAGTCTCATAAGCTATTCCTTGGTACTCGGACTATGTGAACTACCTTACAACCGGTGTCATCCACCCTGAGTGCACTGGTAATGCATTGAAGAAATTCATGCATGATGTGAGGCAATATCACTAGGATGAAATCTACCTCTTCAAGATCTGTATTGATGGTCTCTACAGACATTGCATCGCTGAGGAAGAAGCCCAACTTGTTTTAGAGCAATTCCACTCAAGCCTAGTTGGAGGCTATATGAGTTTGAAGAAAACTACTTTGAAAGTTTTGCAGTGTGGTTTCTTTTGGCCAACCATATCTAGATATGCATACAATTTTGTTCTATCATGTGACAAGTGTTAGAGAACGGGTAATATAATTAAAAGAGATGAGATACCACTTAAGCTATGGCAAGAAGTCGAGATTTTTGATGTTTGGGGAGTGGACTACATGAGTCCATTCCCATCCTCACATGGATTTTACTACATCCTAGTTGCAGTTGACTACATCTCTAAATGGGTAGAGGCCATACCAACCATTACTAGAGATTTTAAACTCGTCATCAAAATGTTTAAAGATATTATATTTCCATATTTTGGAGTTCCACGCATTGTGATCTCCGATGTAGGTTCTCATTTTCTAGAAAGAAGCTTTGAAGTGTTATTAATAAAATATGGTGTAACGCACAAGGTAGCTTCCCCCTACCACCCACAAACAAGTGGGTAGGTAGAGGTTTCAAATCATCAGCTCAAGGCTATCTTGGAAATGACATTGGGCCGCAACCAAAAAGATTGGTCAGTAAAAATCAATGACGCCTTGTGGGCCTACCGTACTGCTTTCAAGACTCCACTTGGAACAACACTATTTAGATTAGTAAATAGAAAGTCATGTCACCTGCCCTTTGAACTCGAATACAAAGATTGGTGGGCAATCAAATAGCTGATCTTGACATGAAGAAAGCTGGGCAAGCCAGGATTCTGCAGCTTCAAGAGTTAGATGAACTAAGGATGACCGCGTATGAGAATGCACAAATCTACAAAGAACGCACCAAGCTTTGGCACGATGGCCATCTGAAAAGAAAGGACATTCAAGTGGGAGACCAAGTTCTGTAGTTAAACTCTAGACTGAGGTTATTCCCAGGGAAACTCCATTCTCGATGGTCTGGGCCATACATTGTCAAGAGCATCTATCCACATGGTGCATTTACTTTATGGAGTGAGAAGTTAGGCGATTTTGTGGCAAATGGCCAACGCTTGAAGATATATTTCACCACAGTTGATATTAGTACTGATGAACTGATGAATTTGTCCAAACTGCCATATCTACCAGAAAACTAAAGAAACCACGTCGAGCCATCGACGTAAAACAAAGGCGCTTGTCAGGAGGCAACTTGATTAATAATTTTTCTTTTACTTTTAATTCTGAATTAGAATTTTTCCTTAATTTTGTTTTTACTTTTTAGGAAATTTTGCACCTGGTAGACAATTTATCACAAGATGCAATCTTAAGTTATGATAGTTTCCATTTTTGAGATTTCAGATGGAGGACGTGTCGCCGAAAGGAATGCAACCACATTTGGTGGACCAACCATCACGATATTTCCCCTCCATCTTGGATTTAGAGTTTACTTAGGATGAGAAAATTTCTATGTTTGGGGTGGAGGGTGGGTGGTACATACTTTACTTTGCACCCTCTCCTATCTATTTCAGACTTAAAATCTCATCGTTGCAATTTTGAGCAAATTGTTCAAAATTTTTCAAAAAATTTTAAGTTTTCAAAGTAGTTTGTATAGAAACTTGATGAAGTTTTGACGCTTTTGTTTCAATCAAAGCCATTACCTAGCTGACTATCCTATTTCTCCATGCAGTTTTGAATCATTATACCCTCCTTTTTTGAAGCAAAGCCTCAAGGGGGACAAGTTCTGAGACTAGCCAATGGTTAGAAATTACCGTGTGAATCTTATAAATCCTAACATCATGATCAGTAAATATGGCAAGTATCTGTCAAACTGAGAGGGATCAAACGTAGTGTGCTTCCTAACTGACTAGTGGAACAATAGCATGGAATCTCCATTGGACCCTCATCAAGTCATTATTTGAGCAAAGTAAGATAAGGAGAACAACTCAGTGCATTGAATTGTAAATCAAGTTGCATTCTAATCAGAACTCTCTTCTACACTTCTTATATCATATTCTTACCCCTCCATCCATCAAAAAGAAACAAAAATAGACAAAATAGTGCCAAACCCTAAGTTCGGGGTGGCACACCATCTTTTTCTATATCTACTTCTTCCATACCCATCGCTAATAAATAAGGGTGTACCCCCAAGAAAAGATGCCAAAGCGCACACAAAAAGAAATGCAATCTCGAGTCTAATAGAGGAGAGATTCACAGAAAAAATGCAATCCATGAAATTTCAAATGATATAATAAAAATATTGAGTCGAATAGAGGAGAGACTTATTTCTTCCTTCCATACCACCCTTCACTCCCTTTTCTACCTAAAGGCACAATGAATGCCTCCCTTATCCTAAAAACACTAATGTCAGATCAGGTCCACACTTGTGGTTCTGTGGGTGTCTCTAGACTCTAACGAAACTCTTAGACATGCTTGATGTTGGAAATAGTGAAGAGGAAGTGATGTTGGGAAATGAACTCGGGAACGAAGATATGGTAAGATTTGTTTAGTGGTCTCAGGAAGTTCAAATTCTTATTCATACCAAGCAAAAAAAAAGAGAAACAATCGTGATGTGAAGGTGAGGCAATCACACGAGTTGAAAGTATCCATTTGTCGACCCTTTCAGATTTTGTGTTACTCGAGGATGAGCAACGTTTAAGTTCGGGGTATTTTGATGAATGCATATTCGTCCGGGTTCAGTCACCATGTTGTGCCAAGTTTTGCTTAGTATTTTCTCGTTTATTGGCTTTATATTCTAATTTGTGAGCTGACTTGGCTTAATCAGATTTATCCTTATTTTAATCAGGTTTATACACCTATTTGTAGGTATAATTAAGTCCAAGAAGTTATGTCTGGGCCCAAGCTTCTCGGCCCATATATCTGGTCATGCCCATTTTCTTCTTGTGCCTCGACTGGGCCCTCCACCCGTCCAACTGTCAACCATGCTGCAGTCTACTCCTTGCCTCCTCACCTCTTCGCACACTGTGACGCTGCCTGTGGTCAAGAGTAGCTAACTGACACACAATGGTCTCCAACCTCCTAGTCACATCCTTCCTCTCCTACCTATTTGTGGTTCCTACGAAAACGACCGCCCGATGCCAAATCGCGGCCCCGCTCGCTTCCTCCATAGCCGTGACCATGGCAAAACTCACGACCACGACAAAAGTCGCGACCACGGTAAGAAAAAGCTGAGACCACGACAAGCAAAAGCCGCGACCATGGAAAAAGTCATGACCGCGTAATGTAAAAGCTGCGACCATGGAAAAAAGTCGCGACCACGGCATGAAAAAGTCGTGACAACATCAAAAGTCGTGACCGCGGCATGAAAAAGCTGCGACCACGGAAAAAGCCACAACCACAACAAAAGCCGCGACCACGGCAAGCAAAATCCACAACCACACCAAAAGTCGCGACCACAGCAAAAGCCGCGACCTGCTGCAAATTACCAAGGTCACGAAAGTAAGTCAGTGTCATCCTGCCTATAAATGGAACACGACCCCCAGCCATTTCGACATCATCTCCCGACACCGATAGGGTGCAGGTCTGTCCTGAGCCTAAGGAGATGATCTCCACAACCAATAGCCTTCCTCTGTGGTGGTCTTACGCCCCGTTCACCCAGATCTGAAGTGGAAACTCAGATCTGCAAGCCACTCCATCTAGATCTAGATCTAGATCTAGATCTGTAGCATCTATGCCATTCCTACACCGCCATCACACCCACAAGCTGCTCCTCCTACTGTGAGCAAGGACCACAATAAGAAAGAAAAGGTGGAGGGAGAAAATCTTCCCCATATACCATGGTGTTCTTCCCTCCTCATCCATATCTACCCCGACGTTGTGTAGAAGATCGTTTCTCCACTGAGTTGTGATCATATTCTTCACCATGCTCGTGGCGAAATATTATCTCTCTCTTGTTTTTCTTGTTTCTCTCACCATGAGAAAGTAGTTTCTTTTCATTGGGGTGCGGGGACTAGCCCCGCTGCCCATGCATTCATGTCCATTTTTTAAACATTCTAAGGCTTGTATATATCTATTCATTTTGTTATTAATTGTCGATGTGGGCATGTGGATTGATCACCTACTTGCATTTATCTTGTTCATTCCTATGTTGTGATAACTTCAATATGTAGGATTTGAATGTCAATTAATGTGGTTGACTCGTTGATGTGAACTTCTAATAGGATTCCCTGAAGTACTAAGTGTGTGATCTGTGAGGGGATGAGACATCTAGCCCACTGTGACACTTTTGTGTGCCTGATGCCTACAAAGGGGGGGCCGCAACTTCGGTTGGATATATATATCATCAGATCCGTAAGTGTGTGATCTGGATGGTGACGAGACATGTGATACCTAAGGTGATTCTTACGTGAACCTGACGCCCATATGGGGGGTTTTGCAGCAGCTCTATTTGGATAGTTATATCTTGCCTAGATGTTTGATGTTTAGATGTGTTTGCATGAGTACTGGTGGTGAAACTCGAGACCATTCCAGCAATTCCATATCATTAATCCTTAATCAACTTTTAATCCTGCTTTTTACTTTCCTCACTTTTAGTTTCATTAACCTCCAACCAACTTTTGTTCTATATATTAATTTTGATTCAGCTGGATCTGACTAGTAAAATGATTTTTAAAAATGTTGTCCCTTGTGATTCGATCCTCAACTATACTGCAATAAGACTCGTCCACTTATGGGTTGTATTATTGTACAAGGTTTTGGTTAAAAACTCAGGGATTTCAACCCTGAGTTAGTTTGTTAGTGCAATAATATTCCACTTCAGCTGGCACCTTTGGTATCCAATGTTCTATCGGAAATACCTCTTGCATGAAAAAATTAGCCAATTTGGGGGCCAGCATATCCATTATGTCATTTGCTTTGTGTAAAAGATTGGGTTTTACTGATTTTCTACCCACAACAATGACAATTCAATTGGTTGATTATACCATCACTACACCTTTGGGAATTATTGAAGATATCCTAGTAAGAGTAGGGAAAGACTCGTATGTTCCCTGTGACTTTGTTATCATGGACATCAAAGAAGATATGAGGTATCCAATAATATTCGGCAGTCCCTTCCTTGCTACAGCCAGAGCACTAATTGATGTTGAAGCTGGCACAATTACCTTAAGATTGGGAAAGGAAGTCATTCAATTCAGTCTTTAACAGCTTAAAAGGTCCTCGCATCCACGAAGAAGTTTTTCTTCTCGAGGAAATTGATAAATGTCTCAATTAAAGCAAGAACCTTCCGAACCATCTGAAGATTTGGAAAACATCTTAACAAATCTAGAAGCTAAATTCTCAACTAATGAACTAGTTCAACAATGTCTACAATACCTTGAACAAGTCGAAGAAACCCCCGAAGCTACCTTTGAGGAGTTGAAATATGTCACCATTTTGAAAATCACAGAAGTACCCAAGACACCTGAAATGAAATCTTTACTAGTTGGACTCAAACATGTCTTCCTTGACAAAGAAAAATTATGTCCGGTCATTATTAGTTCCACTTTAATAGATGACCAAGAAGAAAGACTACTTATTGAGTTAAGAAAGCATAAGATAGTCATTGGATACAAGATGACTGAACTAACGGGAATAAATCTAGCTCTATGCATGTACAAATTACCCATGGTAGAAGAGTTTAAACCTTCACGGAAACACCAGAGGAAACTAAACCCAAATCTCAAAGATGTAGTTCGCCTTGAGGTTCTTAAACTCCTAAAAGCTGGTATCATTTATCCAATTTTCGATTCTCAATGGGTTAGTCTGGTCCAAGTGGTCCCTAAAAAGGGGGGAACCACTATTTTTTTAATGATAAAAACAAACTGGTACCCACAACGACTGTCAATGGATGGAGGATGTGTATCGATAACAGGAAACTGAATAAGGCAACAAGAAAAGATCACTTCCTTCTACCTTTCCTTGATGAAGTCCTTGAATGTCTAGCCCACCAAAAATTATTTTTCTATCTTGATGGTTATTCAGGGTTTTATCAAATTCTGATACACCCTGAAGTTCAAGAAAAGAAGACTTTTATTTGCCCTTTCAGAACTTACGCCTTTAGAAGGATTCCTTTTGGACTATGTAATGGACCCACAACATTTCAGAGGTGTATGTCTGCCATATTCGTAGGATTAACTGAGTCCATCATGGAATTTTTCGTGAATGACTTTTTAGTTTATGGGGACTCTTTTTACAATTGTCTTCTTAACCTCGGTAGAGTGATACAAAGATGCGAGGAAACAAATCTGATCCTTAATTGGGAAAAATGTCATTTCATGGTGACAGAAGGAGTTGTCCTCGGGCATCAAGTGAGCGAAAGAGGGATTGAAGTGGACAAAGCAAAGATAGATGTCATTTCAAAACTGACACCACTAAAAGACATCAGGGGAGTACGAGCCTTTTTGGGCCATGCCGGATTTTATCAAAGATTCATCAAAGACTTTTCAAAAATAGCAAAGCCCATGTCTCACTTATTGTCTAAAGATGCATTTTTCAATTTTGATAAAGAATGCTTACGCAGCTTCATGACTCTAAAGAATGTCCTGATCTCGACACCTATACTAAGAGCCCCTGACTTGTCACAACCCTTTGAGATAATGTGTGACGCCAGTAACTACGCTATAGGGGCAGTAGTATGGCAGAGAATAGATAAGAAACCCTATGTGATATACTATGCATCAAAAACGCTTGATGAAGCCCAAAAGAAGTATACAACTACATAAAAAGAGTTCTTCGCAGTCATCTATTCTTTTAAAAAATTATGTTCTTATCTGATCAGATCAAAAGTCATAGTATACACAGATCACTCCACAATAAAATATATGATTTATAAATAAGATGCAAAACCCATACTTATTCACTGGGTGTTGATGCTTCAAGAATTTGATTTGGAAATAAATTATAAAAATGGGGTAGAATATGTTGTCGCTGACCACTTAAGTTGCATTGAGCCCCAGGACGATGACAATATACCTATCTGAGACTCTCTACCCGACGATCAAATCATGAAAGTCACAACCGGATTTCCTTGGTATGCTAATATAGTAAACTATCTAGCTACATGAATTGTCCACCCTTCTGCTTCCTACCATGACAGAAAGAAATTTCTTCATGACGTCAATCAATACTTTTGGGATGAACCATACCTTTTCCTCTTATGCACAGACAGATTATTCCACCATTGTCTTCCTGAAGAAGAAACTATCCCAGTCTTAGAACACTGTCATTTTGGCCCCACTGAGGGGCACATGAGTTCGAGGAAGACCGCTCTTAAAGTCCTACAATGAGGATTCTTCTGGCCAACAATAGCAAAGGACGCCCATGAATTTGTGAAATCTTACAATAAATGTCAATTATCTAGAGGGATATCGAAACGAAATGAAATGCCACTAACTCTATGGCAGGAGATGAAACTTTTTGATGTATGGGGAGTGGACTATATGGGTCCATTTACCCAATCAGATGGATTCTCCTATATTCTGGTTGTTGTGGACTACGTATCCAAATGGGTAGAAGCTATACCCATTGTATCTTGTGACTCTAAGCTAGTTATTAAGCTATTCAAGAATATCATTTTTCCTAGATTTGGAGTCCCTAGAATGGTCATATCCGATGAAGGGTCACATTTCTTGGAAAGAAGATTCGAAGCTCTTCAGCAAAGATATAAAGTAAAACATAAGGTCATCATGCCTTATCATCCGTAGACTAGCGGCCAAGTTGAAGTCTCAAATAGACAATTGAAAGCTATCTTAGAAAAATCTGTCAACAAAAACTGCACAGATTGGTCCACCAAACTTCCTGATGCTCTCTGGGATATCGTACTGCTTACAAAACACCAATAGAAACAACGTAATTTCGTTTGGTGTGTGGAAAGTTGTGCCATCTCCCAGTTGAATTAGAACACAAAGCATGGTGGGCTATCAAACAATTGAATTTTTATTTCAAAAGTGTCGGTGAATACAGACAACTCCAATTACAAGAGCTGGAGGAACTAAGAATGACTGCCTACCTGAATGCCAGGATCTGCAAAGAGCAAACTAAGATGTGGCATGATGGCCACCTTAAAAGGAAAGATATCATTGTCGGAGACCAGGTCCTTTTCAACTCCAAACTCAAAATGTTTCTCGGGAAACTCCACACAAAATGGTCTGGGCCCTTCACTATCAAGCATATCTATCCAATTGGAGCTGTCATCATTTTTTATGACAATGGAGGAGAAAGGAATGTTAATGGCCATAGACTAAAGAAATACTATACTCCAGCTGATAAAACTCCAATACAAACTATCAATATTCAGGACCCCGGAACATTAAATTGATGAAGTCAGAATTTCATCGAGCCAGTGACGTAAAACCAAAGTGCTACTTGGGAGGCAACCCAAGAACTGAGTATCACCTTTATTTTTCATTTTTCTTAGCTTTTGATAATTTTCTAGTTCTCATTGTTCAGAGAATATAAAAATTTATATAAGCAACCAAAACAAATATAAAAATATAAAAATCTTTGACCAAACTAGTTTTGTCCTGGCCTCTTAGTCCTCACAGTCTCGAAAGTGTTTGTACCCAAATGGTCTTAAAATCGTTTGGAACCAAACGGTCTTGAAACCATTTGGTCCTCACGGTCTTGAAACTGATTGGTCCTCACGGTCTCGAAACTATTTGGACCCAAATGATCTTGAAACCATTTGGTCCTCGCGGTCTCGAAACCATTTGGATTCAAACAGTCTTGAAACCGTTTGGCCTCAACGGTCTCGAAACCGTTCGGACCCAAATGGTCCCAAGAGCATTTGACCTAAGGAGAATTTGTACACTTGCCTCTCCTTTTTCTATAAATACTCCTTGACCCCCTTCCTTTTCATTCCTTCTACTCTTGAGCCTTCTCTCACACGAATCATGTTCCATTCCTCCTAATTTCTCTACTCCCACGCGACCACCGTCCCCGTCCACATCAACACTTCTGATGTTGCTGCCGTCGCGCCATCCTCTCTTCCTCCATTTCTACTCGCACTCCGTTGCCCCATCCTCTCTTTCTCTCCGTCACGCTCGTCGCAGTAAGGTAGATGATGCTCGCAACCATCAT
Source organism: Alisma plantago-aquatica (assembly GCA_963693085.1). Taxonomy (NCBI): domain Eukaryota; kingdom Viridiplantae; phylum Streptophyta; class Magnoliopsida; order Alismatales; family Alismataceae; genus Alisma; species Alisma plantago-aquatica. The sequence continues at coordinate 1,477,043,823 of OY856411.1, read as the reverse complement.
CGCCATCAACACCATCGCCGCTGCTACCACCACCTCCATCGCCGCTCTCCACCACAAACAACACCTTCGATTGATGTCGCTGCTTTGCCATCATCACTTTTGCCTCATCATCATCACCTTTTCTTCGCTCATCTCCATCACCACTTCGTCTCCCTAGTAGTTTCGGAACCTGCATGTTCCAAACAGTCTTGAAACCATTTCGACAACAAACTGTCTTGAAACCATTTGGACAACAAACAGTCTTGAAACTATTTGGACAACAAACGGTCTTGAAACCGTTTGGACACAAAACGGTCTTGAAACTGTTTGGACAACAAACGGTCTTGAAATCGTTTGGATACCAAATGATCTTGACTACCGCATCATTTTTTAACAGTTTTTGTTTCAAAACCATGAAACATACACAATGCTCCAATCCTTTTAATTCCATTTTTACTAAAATTTCACACTTTTCTAAATAATTTCTTGTTCAATTTTCAGAATGGCATCACATAAAAAGAAGTTGTTGCCTCCCACATCTGGACCAGGGAGAAATTGATGGAGCGCTAGAATAAGCTCCACTGCATCCTTGACTTGTACGAAAAATAGGCAAAACTCCAGCTGGCTTGCCCAAGGTCATCCATGACCTTAAGAGAATCAACAAGTGTTTAGTAGAAGTTCTGGTTGAAGAAATCAAAGATTCTTCCTCAACTGATGAAGGTTCAGACTATGCACCAAATTCTGAGGGGGAATCAACACCTAGAACACCAAAGGGCAAAAGGAAGTCCCAGGAGACAACTGAAGAAAGACCCACCAAAAGATGAGAATGGAAGCAAGTTTGGCCATCAACTGTAAGAAAACAAATCTTGGTAGAACACGCCACTCCTGCCACCACCACCATGACAATCGTAGAACCAGCTGACCTCTACATTCAACAATTGCAAGCTGGAGACAAAATCATGCGACCAACCAAGTACATATGCTCCAACATACTGAAGAAAATGGGGATCTATGATAGAGTTCTCGCCCTGCTCGACAACGCAAATCTTTCCAAACTCTACTTCGTCACTGAGAATTCCTACGTCAAGCCCACACTGGAGTTCTTCACTTACCTCACCAAAGAACCAGTGAACGCATCAGACAAACCAAAGGACGGAGGCATACGAAAGCTAGTAACATCACTTTTTGGGAAACAAGTCATTTTGACCGAGAACCTGCTACATGAAATCTTCATCGACAACCAAGATCAGCTAAAAAAGGCTAATGTGGCAAGTCTAGGACACCCCCAGTTCAACATGCATACCTTCTGGAGGTTATTGATGGGACGTCCCAGTTATGAACCAAAGACTTGCAAAGCCTCCAACATTCATTCTGGCCTGGTATGAACTTTGCACAATAATAACCAGCACTCTATTCCCTAGGATAGAGAGTGGAAATGTTATCATTTCGGACCTCTTCACACTATGGTACATCCTAAAGGGGCAGCCGGTCAACATCGGATGACATATGATACAAAAACACACATCTTATGCCCTCGGAAAGGAAATTTGCATGGGTGTTCATGTAACTTCAGTTCTGAAATATCTTAAGATGGATGGACCACTTCCAAACTGTACTTTGATCAAGGGTGATGCTCTAACAAATGAGCAGGTCCTAAAGAACACTTATATTATAAAGGAGAAGGATGCCAAACTCCATTACGTCATTTGCCCAACTGTCAAAGCATCCAGGACGTTGCTTCCTCTTCCAGAACTGGCTGATTATGATAAAGACAAGCTTCTCTTCACTAAATAGGAGCTTGCTAACCTTCTCGCCTCAGTAAAAGAAAAGGAGAAACAAGCAAAACCAGAGCTGACAGAGCATAACATCACTGCCCCAGCGATAAGGACAAAGAAAATACCAGTAACAAGGCTGACCAAACTGCGTACACAAATGCAACAGAAGTCTGGGATGCCTACATCCAAGATGAACCCTGAGGTAGAGCACCCCCGTAATGAAGAAAACATCATCAACCCCACATCATACCCCTTCATCATCGATCTAGATGTTGGGATCACCTCTACAACCACCCCCACCACACTCCCATCTTCCACCATTCCTCCATCCACCACTCTTTTACCAGTTTCCACAATAATTCCCACCACAACTCCTCTCTCCACAACCACAACTCCACCCACATCTTCCACCTCACTCATTTTCTCCTTGGGCATCCCATTCTTTACCTCAATGCCCGATATCACCTTTACTTCCACCACTTCCCCCCTGGCATTCTCGGTTCCACCTTTTTCACCCAGGATGTCACCACCCTTCTCATCTGCCACCACCCAGATATCAGTGGTGACTCCCTCTACAATCACTATTCCATTCGCGGGCCCATCAATAGTATCTTTTTCATAAGGAACCTCCACCATTCCACCTAGACCCCAGCCATCCCACCCATCCACCTCTGGGGTCCCTTTTTCACAGGTCGGTGAGGAATTCAGATAGAAATTTGATGCTATTTGAAACCTCCTCACCAACCCTTCTAACATCTTACAATCAACTTTTTCTTGTGTGTAGGGACTTTCTACATAGGTATCCAAGCTCGACGAGCGGACTCACGCCTTACCAGGCATCCTCACAGTGGTGGTGAAACCTGATACCATCCCAGCGATTCCATATCATTGATCTAAACCCAACTTTGATTCATCTTTTACTTTCTTGAAATTAGTTTAAGTAACCTCAAATCAACCTATCATTTTAAATATTAGCCTTAACTGGAACTAGAATAGACTGAAAAAGATTCTTAAAAACGTTGTCCTTTGCATTTGATCCTTAACTATACTGCGATAAGACTCGTCCTCTTGCAGGTGGTATTATTGCACTTTGGTTTTGGTAAAAGCTCGGGGATTTCAACCCCGAGTGAGTTTGTTAGTGCAATAAAATCCCACATCAAATTCTAGCGTCGTTACCGGGGACAACGGAATAAGTTAGTCAAATCTAGTTCTTTTAAGACTAATTTAGGATTTTGCCTTTTCTTTTCGAAACAATCGACCATCTACTTGAATTTGACTCTACTTTGTGGATCTCATCTTAAAAATCTTTTCTATTTTAGGTACAACCCAAGGCATAGTGTATGCACCGTTCGGACATCCCCAGACTAATAGTGAGCTTTGATCCCGAGATAGACAGAACTTTTCATCATCAGATTAGAGAAAATCAAGAAAGGATGGCTCAGGAAGAGGAAGTAGCCCGAAGAGTGGCTCTAGCCATCAATACACAGAGAGAAAGGCTCATGCAAGAAGCCAGAGCTACAGTACAACAAGAACTCCTAGCAGCACAAGCAGTGGCACAGGCAGTAGAATTGCAAAAGGATCTTAGGGAGTTCTCAATCCCTAAAGATGCTGATGTACATCACCCAGTTCTACCTCCTCCCATCCATGCTCTAAATTTTGAGATACAAGCACATTGGATCACCTTGCTCCAAAACAATCTGTTGTATGGCAAACAAGGTGAAGATAGTCAAGAACACCTTCTGTGATTCATCGATCTATGTTCTATGACAAAACAAAATGGAGTGTCTGACGTTGCCATCTGAATTTGTCTATTCAAGTATTGTCTTGCCAATAGAGCCATAAGTTGGTACAATTTGCTACAATGTGAACCTATCACCACATGGGAATAGTTGCAAAACATATTTTTGGAAAAGTTCTATCCTCCATATCTCACTTATGAAATTAGGGGAAAAATAAAAATGTTCACTCAAGCCCCTGGAGAAACCCTTGCTGAGGCATGGGACCGATATAAGGAGCTTCTACAAAAATGTCCACATCATGGGATTCCTAAGAATCATCTCGTCGAGATCTTCTACAGGGGTGTGGATAATGATATTAAGAGGTTTCTAGATTCCTCATCTGGAGGAAACTTCATATGTCAAAGCTATGATAGCGCATGGAGGGTTGTCACCCTTGGAGCTAAAAACTAAGAAAATTGGGGTAGGTCTATAGGTAAAGGAGTGTTGAAAGTGGCTATGTCTGAAGCGACACCTGAGTACAAATCTATCGTTGAAACCCTAAAACTCTTAGTTGCCAAGCAAGACCATATTTTATCCTCACTTGCTGCAATTGGAAGAGGACGTCCACCCCTTCAAAAACCAGAAAAGATCAATTCCGCTTCACTATTTTGTGAAGCATGTCAAAGTACCGATCATTCCACTTTATCATGTAGTGTTCTCTATGATGTTGTCCTAAGCAACGCATGCGGACAAGGAGACATCAGTCAAATGGAAAATTTGAATGTTGTCAACACCATTCCTGGTCAAGGGTATTACAATCCGAATCAGAATAGGAACCATCCAGGTTTTCAATATGGAAGCCCCTCTGGAGCAGTAAACTCACATCAATTTGGTTTGAACAATCAACTAAGAAGCCCACTAGGATTCTAGTACAATCAACAACAAAATTTTGGAAATCAAGGAAATTTCAAGGGAAACTTTTAGAATAGGAACTTCAATAATTATCAAAACAACTCCCAGTACCAGAGTCTCAACCAAGTTCCTTATCAACAACAAGGACAACTAGTAGGTCTAGCTTCTCCTGATGATAAGCTATCAGCCATTGAAAAGATGTTGCAAACTCAGCAAACTATGATAGCTAACCAACAAGCTCAGTAGAAGGCTATTGAATCTCAACTAGCTCAACTTGCAACTAGCATAAAGCCGCCAGCTGGAGTCTTTTCTGGCCAACCCAAGAACAATCCTAAGTATCCTGAACAGTTGAAGGCAGTCACCACCAGGTTAGGAAAAGACTATTCTGATCCCCCCGTAAAGACACCTATGGTTATTACAGACGAAGATGAACCTGTAATTGCCCAAGACTCAACAACACTAGAGTCTCAATCAAAAGATGATAAGACAGATAAGGGAAGTCCTGAGAAACCTACTGATGAAGAAATTGAAACATCAGAACCTGATATCCCTATGTACAAACCTCGTATACCTTTTCCACCTCATCTAAGGAAAACCAAGATGGATACTCATTTCAATAAGTTCAAAGAAGCTATGAAGAAACTTCATGTTGATATACCCTTTCTTGAGGCTCTGGATGAGATACCAGCCTAGACTAAGTACTTAAAGTCACTTATCACAAGGAAGTATATAACTGAAGAATATGAGACAATAAAGTTAGCAACAACCACTTCTGATATCATTCTGAGCAAGATGCCCAACAAACAGAAACACCCAGGATCCTTTGGAATTTCATGTCATATTGGTGATTCCTCATGTAAGAAGGGACTAGCTGATCTGGGTTCTAGTATTTCGATCATGCCGCTTAGCCTTTGTAAGAGGCTAGGATTTTCGGAATTCCTTCCTTCTGGCATGACTATACAACTTGCAGAAATTTCAATAAAACGTCTGTTAGGAATCCTCAAAGATGTCCCCGTCAAGGTAGGCAAGGACACATATGTTCCATGTGACTTTGTCATTATGGACATAAAAGAAGACCCCAGATATCCTCTCATCTTTGGACGTCCATTCCTCGCCACTGCAAGAGCTCTAATAGATGTCGAAGCAGGTACCTTGCTTCTCAGGCTTGGTAAAGAAACCATCGAGTTCAAAGTGTTTGAAAGCATGAGAAGACCAAGTATGCAAGAAGAAGTCTATCTGATTGACTGCATTGAGAAAATGTCACTTATGACCCAAGAGCATCATGAATCAAACGATCCTCTAGGAGTTGCTCTAACGAACCCATCAGTTGATGAACCAATTGACAAACAAGTAAAGGATTGCATCAAATCCCTCGAATCTACTAAAGAAGATGTTGAAGCAACTTGTGAAGAACTCAAAGCTATGGAAGCTACAAAAGAAACATGCGAAAAACCAGAGGCTCCTGAAATGAAGCCCCTGCCTGAGGGACTAAAGTATGAGTTTTTGGATGATCTCAAGGTTTATCTTGTAATAATAAATTCTGATCTTACAACTGAACAAGAAGATAAACTCTTGAAAGAATTGAAGGAAAGGACGAAAGTGATTGGCTATAAAATGAATGACCTAACTGGTGTTAGTCAAGTGATGTGTATGCACAAGATCCCTATGATGGAAGATCACAGGCCAACTATTGAGCATCAATGGAAATTGAATCCAAATATGAAGGAAGTAGTCCGTCGTGAAGTCATTAAACTACTCATAGCTGGAATAATATATCTGATATCAGATCCACCTTGGGTGAGCCCAGTGCATGTAGTCCCGAAGAAAGGTGGAAAAAATGTTATACAGAACGAAAACAATGAACTCATCCCCACTCGAACAGTCAAAGGGTGGAGGATGTGCATAGATTATAGAAAATAAAACAAGGCAACTCGAAAAGATCATTTTCTAATGCCTTTCCTTGATCAAGTCCTAGAAAGGTTGGCTCACCAAGAATATTTCTGTTATCTTGACGGTTACTCTGGATTCTATCAAATACCCATACATCCATATGACCAAGAGAAAACAACTTTTACCTGCCCATTCGGAACATACACATTTAAATGAATGCCATTTGGTCTCTGTAATGCACCCACAACTTTCCAACGTTGCATGGCTGCCATATTCGCTGGTCTTATTGAAATAATTATGGAGGTTTTCATGGATGATTTTTCTATACACGGAGATTCATTCGATTCATGTCTAAAACACCTCTCCTTGATCCTCAAACATTGTGAAGAAGCACACCTTGTGTTGAATTGGGAAAAGTGCCATTTTATGGTAAAGGAAGGCATTATCCTCGGCCATAGGGTCAACAATAGAGGAATTGAAATAGATAAAGCCAAGATTGAAGTGATTTCTAAGCTGGCTATCCCAACAAATGTAAAATAAGTTTGTGCTTTCTTAGGTCATGCAGGATTTTATAGAAGATTCATAAAGGACTTTTCAAAGATAACCAAGCCAATGACAAATTTGTTACTAAAGGATGCTGAATTAAATTTTGACGAAGAATGTGTCAAAATATTCAACACACTAAAGCAGGCTCTCACAACCACACCCATCATTAGAGCTCCCGATTGGGACAACCCTTTTGGAATCATGTGTGATGCAAGCGATTATGTTGTGGGTGCTATCTTGGGCCAAAGTATAGAAAAGAAACATTATGTGATCTATTATGCATCAAAGACCCTCGATGAAGCTCAGAGGAATTATGCTACTACTGAGAAGGAACTTCTAGCAGTTGTGTATGCCTTTGACAAGTTCAGATCCTACCTAATTGGTTCGAAGGTCATTGTCTACATAGACCACGCTGCCATTCGTTACCTTCTGGAAAAGAAAGATGCAAAACCCAAGTTAATTAGATGGATTCTCCTATTGTAAGAATTTGATTTAGAAATAAGAGATAAAAAGGGTACATAGAATGTTGTAGCAGACCACCTCAGTCGCATCCACACCCTGGATACGGAAAAGATTCCAATCAATGATTCCCTATTGGATGATCAACTAATGAAGGCCTCAGAAGCTATACCATGGTACTCAAATTTTGTGAACTACCTCGCTGCTGGGGTTATTCATCCTCAATGCACCAGAAATGCACTGAAGAAATTTATGCATGATGTGAAACAATACTACTGGGATGAGCCTTACCTTTTCAAACTATATGGTGATGGTTTTTATAGATGATGTATCGCCGAAGAAGAAGCTCAACTTATTTTGGAACAATGTCACTCAGGACCAGTGGGAAGACATATGAGCTCTAAAAAGACTGCCTTGAAGGTTTTGCAATGTGGATTCTTCTAGCCAACCATATCCAAAGATTCCAATGACTTTGTCCTATCATGTGCCAAATGTCAAAGATCAGGCAATATAACAAAGAGAGATGAGATGCCGCTACACCTATGGCAAGAAGTAGAGATATTCAGTGTTTGGGGGGTGGACTACATGGGTCCATTCCCATCTTCTCATGGATTTTCATACATCCTAGTGGCAGTGGACTATGTATCAAAATGGGTTGAAGGCATACCAACCATCACTTGTGATTCCAAACCCGTCATGAAATTATTCAAAGATATTATTTTCCCCCATTTTGGAGTACCACAAACTGGGATATCTGACGGAGGGTCTCATTTCCTTGAAAGAAGCTTCGAAGCACTACTGAGAAAGTATGGTGTTACTCTCAAGGTAGCCTCACCCTACCATCCACAAACAAGTGGACAGGTAGAGGTTTCTAACAGACAACTCAAGGCTATATTGGAAAAGACGGTAGGTCGCAATAAAAAAGATTGGTCAGTGAAAATCAATGATGCATTATGGGCCTACTGTACTGCTTTTAAGACTACTCTTGGAACTACACCATTTTGGCTGATCGATGGAAAATCATGCCACATGCCTGTAGAATTGGAACACAAAGCATCGTGGGAAATTAAGCAACTGAATTTCGACATGATAGAAGTAGGCCAAGCCAGGATTCTACAACTTCTAGAGCTGGATGAACTCTGGATGACAGCTTATGAAAATGCACGAATCTATAAAGAACGAACCAAACTTTGGCATGATCGTCACCTGAAAAGAAAGGACATACAAGTGGGTGACCAAGTTTTTCTATTCAACTCAAGACTAAAGTTATTCCCAGGAAAACTCTGATCTCACTGGTATGGACCTTATATTGTCAAAAGCATCTCCCCACATGGTGCTTTCTCTTTATGGAGCGAAAAGTCAGGTGAATTTGTTGTGAACGGACAACACTTGAAAAGATATTTCACCATAGTAGATATGAGCACCGAAGAAATAATAGATCTCTCCAATCCAAAGGAACCACCGTGAAGTCGAAGATATCAAGTCGATCCATCGACATAAAACAAAGGTGCTTGTCGGGAGGCAACCCGATCAATAAATTTGTTTTACTTTTCTTTTCAAATTAGAATGTTTCTTCAATTTTGCTTTTACCTTCTAGTTAATTTTTCATTAAATAAAATTCGCATCGCGAGATGCTAGTTTAAGATTTAAATTCTGCTTACCCTTGAGATTTTCAGATAAGAGGATGCACACTGACTGGAACGCAACCACATCTGGTGGTCAATCTGGCATGAATTTTCCCCTCCATCTTAGATTTAGGGTTTACTCAGGATGAGCGAATCTCTAAGTTCGGGGTGGAGGGTGGGTGGTACATACTACACCCATCCTTTTCATACTTAAGTTTTCTCTATCACATTCTTGATAAAAAAATTCCAAATTTTCAAAAATTCTTTAATGTTTTTCAAAGAAATTGAACAGATACTTGATGAATTTTTGACACTTCCTATTTCATTAAAAGTCACTCTCTAACCTGCTATGCATTTTAAATCATTATATCCTCCTTATTCGAAGTAAATCCTCAAAAGGACCACTTTTTGAAGCAAAGCCTTTTGATTGAAATCATCTTGTGAAGCTTATGATTCCTAACATCATGATACTTCTACAAAATTGATAAGTGTCTGTCGAACTGATAGGGATCAAGCACGTCATACTTCCTAACTGACTAGTGGAACAATAACATGGAATCTCCACCAGATCTTCATCAAGTCATTATTTGAGTAGAGTATAGTAAAGAGAACGACCTGGAGTGCCGAATTGTAAACCAAGTTGCATTCTGATCTAAATTCTCTTCTACACTTCTTCTACCATCTTCATATCCCTCCATCCATAAAAAAGAAACAATGCCAAACCCTAAGTTTGGGGTGGCACACCACTTCCTTCTATATCTTCTTCCATTCCCCTAACATATAAACATGGGTGTACCACCAAAAATGCAATCTCGAGTCGAATAGAGGAGAAATTTGCAAACAAAAAGATGCCAAAGCGCACACAAAAAGAAATGCAATCTTGAGTCGAATAGAGGAGAGATTCGCACAAAAATGCAATAAATGAAATTGCAAATAAAATAATAAAAATATCGAGTCGAATAGAGGAGAGATTTATTTCTTCCTTCCATACCACCATTCACTCTATTTTCTACCTAATGGCACAATGAATGCCTACCCTATCCTGAAAAATACTAGTATCAGATCAAATGCACACTTGTTGTTCTGCAGGTGTCTCTGGACTCTTACAAAACTCTTTAACATGCTTGTTGTTGGAAAAAGTGAGGCGGAAGTGATACTAGAAAAACGAACTCAGGAATGAAGATATGGTACGATGTGTTTAGTGGTCTCAGGAGGTTGAGATACCGAGTCATGTTGAGCAGAAAGAAAATATTCATGATGTGAAGATGAACCAATCACATGAATTGAAAGTATTCATTTGGTGACCATTTCAAATTTTGTGTTACTCGAGGATGAGCAACGTTTAAGTTTGGGGTATTTTGATGAATGCATATTCATCATGGAATTCAATTACCATCTTGGATCATTTTGACTCAACACATCATTGTTCACTCATTAAATATCAAAATGCATCATAATATGCAAAACTACTTAATTGATTCAAATTATCATGATTTTAACTTAATACATGATGATTTGATGCAGGTCTTAATAAAGATGAACAATCAGCTGGGGGCCCACCTTCATTCACCCTTGGCTCTGACCAATCGATCTAACCAAGTAAAACTGTTTGAGCCCATTCGGTCTCAAGACCGTTTGAGCCTGAACGGTATCAAGACCATTTGAGTCCATTCAGTCTCAATACCGTTTGAGTCCAAACGGTCTCAAGATTCAAAGGCCAAGTGCAGACCGTTTACCGACTGTGAGAAAACCAAATGAAGGACTGCTGGACCGTTTGTTAATTACTGCAGTATGAAGACCGTTTGCATGTAGTGCCACATGAAGACCTTTTGAATTGGATAAAAATGCAAGACTGAATGAAAACACGCTGCTGTAGACCATTTAAAGATAAGATAATGTAAAGACCGAATGGGCATGCACACCGAATGTCGTGAAATGACAATCGCAGACCGTTTGCTAATCCAAGAACGAATGAGTTGGGCACGTACATAAGACCATTTTTATTTGCTACTGCCCGAAGACCGAACACATTGCAAACCAATTGGATAAAATAATCTCACAAAACCAATTGGAGTGGCCAGACCGTACACAATTGCATGAGATCATTTAAGTTTGACGTTGCTGGAAGTATGAAATTGTTTGATCACATTCGCTTTCCAGATCATTTGATGGAGAATGTCAAGACTGTTTGCACATACAGGACCGAATGGACTTCAAAACTGTTTGCTCCAGCAAATTGTTTGGTCACATTACTTACCAAACCATTTAAGAAAAAATATCTACAAGACTGTGAGGGCCAGTCCTGTGCCTATAAATAGGACCACTAGGGTCCTCATTTGGGAATCGGTTCCAGGATGCCGACAGGCTACCTGTACACAGGTCTGATCCAAATCCAGTACTGTCCACGCCAGTTTCATTGCACCAACTGCCTGTGTTGCAACCAAGGAGGCTAAGGAGAGAAGGAAGACAGAGCAAGGGAGACTATCTAGTCTGTCTTGGCAACTCCTATTCGCGTCCAGATCTGCTCTGACATGACGTAGAAGGTTGTATCTTCTTCACCGAGCTGTGACTACCTTCTGCACTGAATTCATGGCGGATCCCTCCCTCTCTCTCATTCTTCTTACTTCTCACATCATGAGCGAGTAGTACCTTTTCGCTGGGGTGCAGGGACTAGCCCCACTGCCCATGCAAATCATGTTCTTTTGTTAAACTCTCCATATCAATGTATATAACTCTCCATTTCATCGTTAATTGGTATGTTTGTAGTTGATTATCTACTTGCTTTCATCTTGTTCTTTCCTATATGGTGAAATCTTCTATATGTGGGATGGGATGGTGGTTTACAAGTTTGACTCCTTGATGAGAACTTCTTATAGGATTCCTTGAGGTTGTAAGTGCATGATTCGTGAGGGGACGAGACATCTAGCCTACGGTGACAATTCTGTCATCTAAACATCCCTTAGGGAGGACCACAACCTTAGTTGGATTTTGTATCGTCTTGTTTATCATCGATGTTAGTTTTTAGATCTATCACCTGCCTGCTTATCGATTAATGTGATTGACACCCAAACTAGAAATAGAATGGGATTTCTTCGAGGTCGTAAGTGTATGATCTGTGAGGGGACGAGCCATCTAGCCTTCGGTGATGCTTCTGTGTGCCTAACGCTTGTATAGGAGGCTCACAACCTTCGTTGGATTTCTATATCTTCGGAGCCGTAAGTAAGTAATCTGGTTGGTGATGAGACATTCAATGCCTATGGTGATGCTTATGCGAACCTAACGCCCGTATGGGGGGTTCTGCAGCAGCTCTATTTGGATTGTTTTATCTTTCCTAGACTATTTGCATTGGAATATGTTTGCATGTGTAGCTATGGTGAAACCTGATACCATCGAAGTAATTCCATATCATTGATCTAAACCCAACTTTAATTCATCTTTTACTTTCTTGAAATTAGTATAAGTAACCTCAAATCAACCTATCATTTTAAATATTATCCTTAACTCAAACTAGACTAGACTGACAAAGATTCTTAAAAACATTGTCCTTTGGGTTCGATCCTTAACTATACTACGATAAGACTTGTCCTCTTGCGGGTGGTATTATTGCACTTTGGTTTTGGTAAAAGCTCGGGGATTTCAACCCCGAGTGAGTTTGTTAGTGCGATACAATCCCACATCACCTATCTTTCTTGAGCGCTTGCCTTGACTATCTCCTTCACTCGGATATCTAGAACGCCTTGCCTTCTTCAACCTTGAAGAATAGCAACCTCTTCTCCTTCACTTGGAGAAGATCTTCAAACTTTTCTTTGATAGGAAAGAGGGTAGGAAGATGGTGGAGGAGAGCTTTACATCAATAGATGGAGCAGCTCTCTTACAAAGGAACCTATCTCACTCATACTCACAAATTTGACTTGAAGGTAGAGAGAGAAAGGGGCTCAAAGGGTTAGAACACTCTCAACTAAGCTAGGACCAAGCATGAAGTGAATGAGAAACCTTGGAATGAACTCCAAGAGGTCCTATTTATAGTTGAGGGTGCCCCTTTACCTTGTGGGACACTTAGATATGAAAATAGTAATTTTTTTCTCAAAGAAACAACTCTATTTTCGCTCAGAACACACACCAACGGTCACAATCACTTTTTCTACAAATTCCGTATAGTGCAATCAGTCGAGTTTCAATAAAGGTAACTTGAATGATAGAGTAAAAGACAAAGTTGATATTCAAATCATCGGTCGAGTTTGTCTTGACAAAATTTGATCGACCAATGAACATCAATTTGTCCATGTACTCGATCGTTCGAGTTATGTGAAACCACAACTCGACCAATGATATCTTCAGAAACTTGATCCAAGAGGATCGGTCGAGTTTGCAACTCGACCGATTGACTTCCCATGGTCAATTTTCTAAAATGCATCTAAAGTGATTAAAACTTGGTGTTTAGTGTCCCAATAAATTTTCTCAACTAAGTTACAAGTCAATTCATCATTACAAGTGATTACAAGAATGTTCTAAGGTCGTTTACATAGATTTCCAAAATTGCACATTTGTAGCTCTTTTGACTTGAACTTGACCCAATCTAGGGCTTTGGATTTTGTATCCTTTTCTTGTACCTAACATCTAAAATCAATCTATAATACACATATTAGATACATATGAATGGAATGGTTAAGTCATTATCAAAATATGGACAATGTATAAACTCTAGGTCAACATTCTACCCCGTTTTGACAATGCCAAACCATTCCTCAAACATATTGAAAAGGATATAGAAGTTATAGCTTTGCCTTGTGAATTAAGGGGATTCAGGATGTGAACAATGTGAATTGCTCCCCCTCAATCTATGCTTCCTCTAACCTGCATGTTTAGTCTATCTACGCATAGTAATCATAGCATATATACACTACGTGATCCTTTGCAAGTCACATGGTAAAACAGTAAATGAACAAGAAAGGGATATCATAAGAAAATAAGTAATAGTATAACAATGAATAACAATATGATTGATTTTCAAACCATTGAAATATCTCTCCCCCTTTTGACATTATCAAAAAGTAGGGGGGTAGAAGAGCAAAAAAATCTAGTTCTTTTCCAAAACACAATCAACCAGATATATATACAAGCAATCATATGGCACACAAAGACAAAAGCAACATATAATCTCAGTCATAATCAAAATATGGTAGAAGATGGAACCAATGCATAAGATATATCAGAGTAAATAGCAAGAGTACATATCACATATATTAGCACTCAGATGCATGTTCTCAAGAAAATGACTACAACCAAGAAGCGATAAAAATAGAGGATAAAATAGTATAACTCAGATAAATGTGCCTAGATGTTTCTTAAAAAAATAGCCTAGAAAGATGTATATGATCAGCATGCTAGACTAAAAACTAAGAAACAAGATAAACATCTAAACTATATATATCAACAATGTCATCATTATCGACTCCTGGCTCATAGTCCTTGTCTCCAACAGAGGGTGCAGCAACAGTGCCTTCATCACCAGATCCAACACCATCACCATCACCATCGTTACAAGCGTCCTCGCCATCACCATCATCATCATCATCAACCTCAACATCATCAACCTGGTCAAGAATCTCCTCATCAGTAGGAGGACTGAAAATGTGACCGGGCCAATGAGCATTCTGCACAACCCAATAAATACCAAGAGTGTGAAGCTCATTGGCCTGAGGAAAGGACGGAGCTGAGTCTCCAAGGCTAGCAAGCAAGGTATCCAGGGGGGCAGTAGGAAATGGGAGGTAGGCAGGAGCGAAGCTACTAGTAGAAAAAGGTGGAGGTGGAGGAGCAACAGCGGAAGGCTTGAGAGCAGGGTAGTAATGATTGTATGCATATGAAGCATAATCACTACCTGGGTATGGCTTGTAACATCCCTGACCTGGGTTATGCTTTAACCCTAGATGTTTTGCTTAATAAAGTTAATTATATGCTTTCTCTTATCTGTTGAAAAGTAATTAAGGCTCAAGAGGAACTTATGTTTCAATTTTAGTCCTTTTTGAATAATGTTGAAAAAATGTGTTGTCTGTTTGGACTAAAGTGCAAATTACCCAAGTTGAGGGGTTAACTTGCAAATGTTACATGATAAATGTTCCTCAAGTGTTGAAGCATAATAAGAATGATAATGATGCAGAGGTATGGCTTGTGGCAGCCTGAGCACCAAGAAAGAGCTTGTTAAGCAATGTTTGTGCATTAAAACCTAGTTTTGGTGTAATGTGCAATTTACCCAAAACCTAGGGTTCAATGTGCAAAATACCACTTCTGGAGAGTCCCTAATATTTCTTGGTATCAATTAGAGACAAGAAAATCAGAGGGGCATCTGATTTGAATCTCTTTGGAGGAGAGAGGATCTTGATATTAAAATAATCAAGATTTAAGCATAATTGAAACCCTAATTCAATTTAAATGCAAAAATAAACACATTAATGGAAGTTCCCTTAAAAAAAAATGGATGGTTGAATTTCCATAATTATGTACATCCTTGTTCCTTGCAATGACCATGAAATATATAAAGTGAGTGGAGAGTCCACTCACATTAGTAAAAGAAAAAGTAATATCCACTAATTTTGGATATTATTATTATAATGGTTAAGGTGCTTAATTTGCTTTCTTTTAACTCATGGATCAAGAAGAGGAATTCGAAGGGGGGATGATGTCTTCGCATGCAAGGAAGTTAGGGGGATAAGTGGCACCAATTTAGGGAATTAAAAGATTATTATATCACTTTTCTCTCTCATTGAAATTCCCTTATAAACATCTCATTTCCCACTCAAATGAAAGGCTTTTTCGACCCTTCCTTATTTCCATGCTTTGGTTGAACACAAGGTATCCTAGGAGAAATAGGAGGACGTGACCCAACCTGTAGGTAAGCTCCATAGTCATCTTCAACCTTGATTTCATGGTGAAAATCGAAATTCAATGCTTATTTTCTACTTTTCTTCACTCAATCTTCAACCTTGGTCATTCTTTCACTCAAAGGCTTGAGGACGAGCCTTGGGAGGTTGAGAAATATTCATTCACCATTGAATGCATGAAGATTGAAGTTTGGTTTCAACTTTGAAGGTGGGTTATATAACTTGAACCCTTAAATGTTATTATTACATTCAATTTTTCATCACTTGTTGATTATTTTGTTCTTCTTGAAATTCCTTTTATCAAATTGATAAAATTACCTTAAGAATGGAAGTAGATTCTCAAGGATCAAACCTTGATGATGATGAAATCATCTTAAGCACACACCTCAATGAATATCTTGAGCAAACAGTTTCATCCCTTGAGACCAAACGATCTCAAGACCGTTTGAGGTAAAACAATCTCAAGACTGTTTGAGGTCAAACGGTCTCATGACCGTTTGAGGTCAAACGATCTCAAGACCATTTGAGGTCTAATGACATAAAGACCATTTTAGGTCAGGTGATGTCATAAGTTGGATGATGATCCAATGGTCTCAATTTGATCTAATTCCAATGGTTTCAATGTTGGAGGGTCCATTGATTGCAAACCCTAGACCCAATAGATTGATTCGGTTTCAAAACAATGGTTGGTGATTCGGTTTCAAGACCGAATGGATGGATTCAGTTTCAAGACCGAATGGATGGATTCGGTTTCAAGACTGAATGGATGGATTCAGTTTCAAGACCAAATGGATGGATTCAGTTTCAAGATCGAATGGATGGATTTGGTTTCAAGATCGAATAGATTGATTCAGTTTCAAGATTGAATGGGTTGATTCG
Organism: Alisma plantago-aquatica; assembly: GCA_963693085.1. Taxonomy (NCBI): domain Eukaryota; kingdom Viridiplantae; phylum Streptophyta; class Magnoliopsida; order Alismatales; family Alismataceae; genus Alisma; species Alisma plantago-aquatica. The sequence continues at coordinate 1,477,027,162 of OY856411.1, read as the reverse complement.
GTTTCATAATCAATTGATGATGATTCAGTTTCAAAACTAAATGGGTTGATTCGATTTACAATTGGTCAAGACCGTTTGAAAGGTTGATCAAGACTTTGTAGAGGTCTAAATGGTCTCAGACCGTTTGAAGGTCCAAACGTTCTCAAACCATTTGGAGGTGTGGATCCAAACCGTTTGAAGGTTTATTAGTCAAAACTATTGAAGGTTCAATTGATCTCAGAACTAAATGAGTACTATTAAAGTAACTCAAGATTGATTATAATGGAAGTACCTCTAAAGGACTTAGGTGAATGAGTATACTTGGAGTGATTGTCATTTGACGCCTATGAATATGATGAATTTAATACACCATAATAATAATAGATGTAGGTATCTTAGTGAAAGGTTGAGCCAACTAAAAGAAGTATGGATTAATCAACATCCTAGAGAGAGGGAAACTCATACTTGAATAATCAATATGCAATGTGAAACATTGGCACCTTTATTAGGTGTAGGGTATGAATTAGGGTTTGATCCATGATGATAAGATCATGAAACCCTAATCGAGAATGCTGATGAACCCTAAACCCTAATTCAAGGTAATTTAACAAAAAACCCTAATTTAAGAGGATGCTTCATGAAAACCCTAATTCCGAGTAATGTTACATGAATCCCTAATTTTGGGAAAATGTCATAAGAAAACCTTAATTCAAGGTAATGATGTGATGAGAAACCCTAATACAGGATAATGTGATGTGAAACCCTAATCCAGGGTGATGCTATGTAATACTATGTGAAACACTAATATGAAATCCTAATCCTAATATAGGGTGAAGGTATGTGAAACCCAAATTTTGGGTTATAGTGCATGAAACCCTAATCTTGGGCAATGAGATGATTAACCATAGCCCTAATTTGGGTAAAGGGATGATTAACCCCGATTGACATGAAATGGGAAACCCTAACCATAATAAAGGATTAGTGGTGTTACCCTTATATTGCATAGTGCTGACATGTAATTGATATAATTGTTATCATGTGTACTAATCATGCAGGTATCATGAGATGATGGACATAGCTAGGTATGAGCTATGATGTTTTATTATTGAAATTGTTTATGGGCCTTGTGAGCCATAATATGTTGTGTTTCCTAATAAGAGGTAACAAAAGATTAATGGGCTTTAAGAGCCATGTGAGATGCATGTATTGCAAGTATCATGTTTACCTTGGTCAGATGACCTGAAGGTATTAGTTACCTGATAAGTGGTAACAAGTGTTCTTTGATGAACTGAGGGTTTGAATACCCATATTCCATAATCATGATGATGAGATGTTAAGGGATGAGAATACCCATGATTAGATAAGGGATTGAGATCCCAAAATTTAATAAAGCTTTGAAAAGTACTTGATAGAAGTATTACTCATTCTATGTAGCAGTTTTTATAATGATTTATGTTTGAAAACCTGAGTGATGCTAAAAGAATATAGTAATATACTTAATTAATCAAGTGAAATCTTATCATGTAGAGCCCTGGCCATAGATCCATCATCGTCAGTAGTTGGTGATGGTGAAATAGGTTTTCCTATGGGAACTCCTAGAGGGCATACTATTGAGTATGTGGGGGTTATGGGTACAAATATCCTTACGTCCTAATGGAGGAATTGATGTGAGATAAACATTAAATCTCTCATTCCTTCATTATATATGTCGAGATGGATGTATCACTAATCTCCCAAATGTCGAGATGGATGTATCTCGAATCTCCCGATAATGTTAATACTGGATCGATGTGAGATAAACATGAAATCTCTCAATTGCGAAGAGAGTAAAACTACCACTGTAACTCTATAGCAAAGTTGCCAGTATACCCTAGAAAGCTATTCAGCAAAGACACAAGATGTCCTGCATTTTGTCCTCACACTGACTGAGGACGATGATGTCATAGGAATCTGGCTCTTCCTTGACCTATGTATGGTACCGATTTCGATTTTGCAATGGTCGGTTGGAGTATGAGCGGTATACCTCATCTCCTCCGGGTTTAAGTATGTTTGTAAAATGTAATCATCCGTGTAGCGTAGTTGCTTAAGGTTGAAATATGAGAATTATTGGTTGATGTTACCTTGCATACCATATCTTAAATGGATAAATGATATACATGTTCTTCACTTCCTTACCGGATAGGTGACATGCTGCTCAAGGGAAATGAAAGTGTCATTACAAAAACACATGCTGACAAAACCAAGATCAAGGACAACCTAAAAACAACAACCAACCCGACATGATGGCTCAACTATTTTGATTATGCAAAAAAGGAAAGTTTTAGTGAATGACCATATGACTCAAAATGGTATTACCAATTCAGGCATCATGACCACAATGCAGACCCAAGTGGCCAATATGCAGACTCACTAGAAGCAAATTGACCAACAACTGGCAAAACTATTTGAACTTATAAAGAACCCTAAGAGAAAGATTCTCTCTAACACAGAGTCTGTAAAGATGGCCACTCTTTTTTTTTTATAGGAGGTAGAGATTAACTTTTATTCATCCCACTCTCTATTGTAGGCCAAATTTCAGAACAACATACATTCAGCTCCATATTTAGCCAAAGAGGCATACTTGAAGAGAAAGAGAAAGGACCAACATAATTTTTTGAGTGGTGTGCTATGCAATCAGCTACACTATTGTACTTTCTAGAGACATATGAAATGTACATTTTCCTGACATCTTCACACCGCATCCGAAGACACCTCATGTGTGGACGAAGAGTGGTTGTTGCAGGAGTGATCTCGACAGTGATGTGAACTGTAGTGAGAGCATCCGACAGAATGGCAGGGGAGTGCCATCTCGTAGTTTTGCAGAGTTCCAGGGCACAATGAATGCTTTGAACTTCCGCTTCCAATGTTGAACCGACGTAGTTGGGTGAGCCGTGGTCCATAATATGTCTGCCATGTCATCTACAACATGGATACCTATCCCTACAGTATCAGCCGGTGATGTGAAGGAGGAATCTACAAAGATCAGAATGCTATGAGTGGCTGGTTGTTGATTAGCCACATTAGAGGCCACATATATATGTCTAATAGCAGGAGGGATACTCAGAATAGCTCAGGCTTTATTCTTTATGAAAGAAATATGCTAGACTGTCATGTGGGATTGTCGGTTGTGAATAAACTCATTCCGGTAAAGCTAAATGGCCCAGACGGCCACAACATGTAAGATAGACTCTTCATTGGTGCATAGAGACGAGAGGATTTCAATGGGCCAAGCATTTTCATCGAGTGAGAAGAACTGAGGGGTAGCATTTAGGGCAGCCCAAACACTTCTACTGGGGGGACAATCCCAGAGGCAGTGCAGTAGTGTATCCGTGCCATTGTTGCACATGGGGAAGATAACATCAGTAGGGATGTGTCGGCATACTTTTTCAACATTTGTGAGCAGGGCCTTGTGTTGAAGAAGCCAAAGAAATGTTTTGAAATGAGCATGGAGTGGTAACTTCCAGATGGATCGCCAATTCTGATCAATGTCAGTATGTAAGCTAGTACGAAGCCATTAGTATGCAGATTTAGCTGTGAATGTCCCTGACACCGTAAGGGGCCAATGCCACTCATCATCACCTGCCGCCATATCTGGGGGAGGAATATGACGGATATGCTACCACGAGCACACAGGGAGATAGTTATGAATGAATTTCCAGTCCCAGTTTCCATCATCCAAGGCCATAGATGCAACACAAAGATCTTCTAGACCGTGGGCAGCAAGAAAGTAGGGTCCATGTCCCGTATGGAGAGATTGTGCAGCCACTTTGCAGCCGAAACATTAGTAGAACTGTCGGTGTTAATGCTAATCCCAACTGCATGTTGAATACTAGGTAGATTTTTCTGAATGAAGGACCAAACCAAAGAGCAGGGCTTCTGAATAAAGGCCCCTCTATTCATATACTTAGCTTTCATTACACAAACCCAAAGAGCATGCATGTTGCTTATAAAGAGACATACATTTTTGAGCATGAGAGCTTGGTTCTGAGTGTGTGCATCTTTGATTCCGAGACCACCTTCATCCTTGGACATAGTGATGACTTTCTAGGAAACTAGAGAGAGGTTGTGGTGTGCTCTTCCACCAGACCAGATAAAGTTCTTGATATGTTTGTTGATATCGTCAAAGAGAGACAGAGATAGCTGAACTGACTGCATAGCATAGCTTGACAAAAATACTTGTTCTCGAATTAAGACCATAGTCATCGGTTTTTGTATAAACACCGACGCTAAAGGGAGGTGAAAATTTTCACGGTTAAGCACGTGAAAACACAACGGCGTCGGTTATTGTAAGACAACCGACGATAAAAATTGGTCAAATTTTTGTCTCGCAGAAAACCATTATTCGTCGAATTCTTTTTTAACAACCGACATTGTATGTTAAATTTTGGAGGTAATTTTTTTCACTGGAAAATTTGGATTTGGCGATTAATTTTAGGCGTTGGTTTCTTATTAAGGAATCAACACAAAATAAAAGTGATACCCGTGTCTAGTCACCCTTCACAGAAAGATGTTTGTTTTTTTATTTAACTGACGCTTTATGTTTTAGGCGTCGGTGTATTTATACAACCGACGCCTTTAAAAGTGACATTATAAGCCATTTTTGTAGTAGTGGCCTGACCCAAAAGCCAACATGATAGGATTGCACCCCGTGTGGCAGGCCCACACAACTACCATCACACTTCCACTAGATAGATAGTGCACCATCCTTGGGATGTCCACAGTTGTTGATCGAGCTTTTCATGTGTGTTTCTTACATAAAGCATCTAAGATTTAATATTATATTGAGGGGTTTGGCATTTATATACATATACATATACAATCACCACATATATAGTACATATAATATACATGCTATATCCCACAAGAAAACATGTGAAGCGATAAAGAAATAATTATGGCCATCCTATTATAATTCCTTGAGCCATAAGGAATTATGGTCATATAGGTCTAAATCACATGCAAAAACTTTCTATTGATGAAGATCTGTGCTTGGGTCGTTCCGAGTTGATCAACTCATCCTATGACTGATCGGCTTGCCTCCTGGTCAGTTACTTGGTTGTCATTAACTGATCGTCTGGCACCTCTAGACGGTCGATTCATCGGGTCATCGTGCTCCTCGTTAGGCCACCAACTACTCATCTGGGGGCCTATCGTTCTTCAACATAATAAGAAACAAAACTATCCTACTTTTACATATTTTTTTGTGAAACCACGAGTTACATTTGAGGGGAGCAAAGGTAGTAGAGAAGGCTCGACTTATCTCCAGTTAAATCTGAAATAGAAGAAAGGACTCGATACACAGACTGAGATGCAAACAACCACAACCAACCAAGCACACTCATAGGGGTTTATAGGCCATAACCGTGCTACACATCCACCACCAAAACCATTTTAGGGTAATGCATATCGATTGCATATATATACCATATCATATATGTATATATGGATTTGTGGTGTTTAATCGGATATGCACATTAGCCAGTTAAAGTATTCACATCACATGCAATAAATAAATGGTGAAAAACCAAAATCTGATCATATCAATTTATCCCAAAACATAGTATGTTGAGGTCTCTCTAATACCACTATTGGGTCTTGTGGGACAGAACAAACAGTGGAAACAAATTTTTTTCTCTAACTACAAACCCAAAACCAATAGATCGCATTAATAACTATACAATAGGAAAGATGGTTTTGTGAGATGTACTTAGTCCCGAGGCATGCTCAGTGACAATAATTCACAGCTAGGGCGGCCTTCAACCACCTAGTCTTTGATGGCGTCTGTGCAGCTCTTGGTCTTGACCCAGATTGTGGTTAACAATCGTCCTCCTAAACAATAGAAATCTCCCTCCTCAATAGATATTCGACACGGACCACCGAGAACTCTAGTCATCTTGAAGGACAAACTAGAAAGGAATCCCTGCCTCTTCCTATTCACAATGAAGGATAAAGTAGTGGTTTTATATCAATCTTCCACCTTTCTACACCACACCTCACCAAAAATCTAGCTTGGAGAGAATATTATCAATGAAGCTCCACTCGAGTATGTCATAGGCTTTTCTCATGTCAAGCTTGATCCCATAGATCCTTTCTTACCCTAATTCTTTCCTTTCATGTCATCGAAAGTCTCATAAGAGATAAGAAAATTGTCTATGATGAGGCGTCCTAACACAAACACACTCAGATTTGCTGAATGGTCTCTTCTAAGTAGGTCTTTAATATGTTTTCCATCAATTTAGACACAATTTTGTATAAAGTATTGCACAAACTAATTGGGTAGTAGTCCTTCATCTCCTCGGGGCCGTTGCATTTTGGAACTAGAACTAGGTTGGTTTTCTTTATGCTCTCCATGTCTTTCTCATTCCTCCACCATCTTTGTGTGAAATAGGTTACATCATCCCCGATTATCCCCCAAAATAGATTGGTAGAAACCTACATGATATACATTGGGCCCATGAGCCTTTGAAAGGTGAATATGTTGTAAAGCATGCCATATTTCTTCTTTATTAGGCTCCTTTTGAATGTGGTCATTCATTATGTCACCTATCCTTTGCTTGATACTTGTTGTAACTCCTCAAACATTAGCACAATTGTTAGAGGTAAACATAATTTTATAGTATTTTATGGCAACATCAACTATGTTACTCACTGTGGTCTGTATATCATTGTACTCATCTTTGATTCTTGATATATTGTTCTTCTTTCTTCCGTGCTTCACTTTTGTGTGGAAATATGATGTATTGCGGTCCTAGTTTCTCATCTTGTTATCTTTGGCTCTGATACACCAAAAACTTTCATGAATGTTATACAACTCCTCCACTTCCTTGATGATCTTCTTGCCTCTTTCAATATTGGCATTGGTCATCAGTGGTTTTTGTACTTCCAAAAGTTCTTCCTCCTTTTTCTTCAACCTCTTCTAGATATCTCTGAACTTTTTCGTCGCCCACTCACTTAGATTAGTGGAGCAGTGTTGTAGTTTTGCCATGATACTATCTTCATTGTTATGTTTCCAGGCCTCACTTATGACCCTTCTACAATCGATCTCCATTATCCTGAATGTCTCAAACATGAAATCCTTAGATGATCATCCATGTTATATCTTCCTCTTGGTATTCAAAATTAGAGGGGAAAGGTAAGATCTAATGAAACGGAGGTGTATTACCCAGCCATCGGGGTATAAGGCTCCCCATTCCTCCGATCCTAGTGCTCTATCAAGCCATATGTTATCATGGTTTCTTCATTCAACCCCTTCATTTAGGTGAATCTGTGACCTATGAACCCCATATTGTAGAGCATGCATCTGTCTATAGTGTTCCATTAGTCACCGGTATGTCTGACCTTGTTTTTGGCTTCTCCCTCCTCATTGCTGCTAAGGATTTCGTTGAAATCATCCACGTACATAATGGGTTGACTGTCATTTTCCCTTCTGAGCTTCTCCATTAGTTCCTAGGACCTCCATTTCATGTTGTTCTCAGCCCATACATGTATCCCAGCAAAAATCCACCTCTTTCCCTCATCTCTAACCTCCACAAGAACATGGTGATGGGAATAGGATTTTAAAGTGACATTTGCATCCCTCCGCCGAACACCCACACCTCCCAACATTCCTATACTACTGAAGCATAATCCTTCAACAAAACCACAACTCCTCTTGATTTTTTCTAGGTCAATATTATTGATCTTTGTTTCCATTATGAAAAGTAGACTGGGGTTCTTTCTCCAACAATATTTCTGGAGCATTCTTGTTGTGCCAAGGTTTCCCATGTCTTGGCAATTCCAAGCTAGGGTTTTCATGGCTCTTCGCATTGTGGGTTCACCCTAGCCACCACTACACGGGAGTAGGCCTCCAATACCATACTATTCTCTGCTCATCTACCTTGTTTGCCTCCTCTTTCTATTAAAACCTCACCTTCACTTTGACTGTTGTCTTCCGCTCCTCTTTTCTTTGGTCTTTGCTCAATAGTCATTCTTTGTTTTGAGGTTTCCTTCTCCACTCCTCTGCCACTTTTCTACTTGGCCCAATTTTTTGGATTTTCTTGTATATCCTTCCTCTCTTCATGACCTCCCATTTCCCTCCTTCTCTGCTTCCTACCTTGGCATGCGTTTCATCTATAGCTTTCCTAGATTACTCCACCTGGTTCTGTTGTGTAGTGATTGGCTTCTGTGGACCTGTGGGGTCCTCGATATTTGTATTGCTTTGGGCATGTTTTTTCCGTCTGTCTTTGAAATTTTCACGAGTGTCTTCCCCTTGTCCTCCCCCTTCAGAATTTGTAATGACATTAGACTCCTCCTCGCCTGGTTCAAGGCTTTTACTGTTATGTGGTCCCTCCACTCCCCTTCTTCCCTGTTCCATAGATTCTCTTGTGTTGCTATCCTCTCCCATGTGTCTCGTGCTTCTAGGTACATGTTCCGCCCTGACACTCTTGTCTTTCGCCTTGCCTTCAATGTTGCCTTCATCTTTGAACAACACCCTCTTGGATTTCTCATACAAGATAGGGGTGTCTTTTGTTTTGAAAGTTATGTGTGGTGAAGTTCTCACCCACGTTCCCCATTGTCTAGTTACTCCTCCTCATTATAGCAGTCCTTGGTAACATGGCCCAAGCACCCATATGTGAAGCAGAATTGAGGCAGCTTCTCATATCTAACATCCATTCACACAATGTTTCCTTCTTTATCTTTCAGTCTCTGGGCCGTCTTCAGAGGTTTTTTAATGTTCTTGTTGATTTTCTCTCTTCTAGCCCTTGCCCAATCGTTTCTTTCATGTTCAACTTCTATCACTTTCCCCACATTGCTCACAATCTTTAGCAAGGCCTCATCCCCTCTATATCCCAGCGGGATGTTGTAGAAACGCACCCAAATGGGGGCATTCCTCAATTCTCATCTCTGAAGGTCGGTCCCCTGCCATGATTTCCTTCATGAGCAGGAGTCTATTATCGAAGTTCCACGGAGTCCCCTCCAACACTTTGTCTTTGTCTCTCTTCAGCCTGAAATTTATCAACATGATATTGTGTTCGAGCATCTTGATGGTGACCTTGGGGGCCGTGTTCCTTTCTTGTGTCATTGTTCTCTGGAAAGTTGTGAAGTTGAAAGCTCTGTCCGTTAGAAGCCTTGCCGCGGCAGAGAGTTCCCCCCATTTCTCATCGATGGGTACAAAGCCATCAGAGAAGTCTACTACATCTTCCTCTTCTGTTATACTCACATCACTACATTTTTTGGTAATCTTGTCCCCCATCTTCTGAGGTGAACCCTGCTAGTCCTTGTCTTCAATCTGACCCTCCACCGAAAAGGAGCGGCCGCCCACGAGGTTGTCAGGGAGAGTGATGCTCACAATGGCCCAAAATCGCGAGACCTAGGTCAGACGCATGGGGAGCCGGGAGTCTTTCTTGTTCTCGGTTAGAAATGATTTGATTTTCCATTTAAAGTGTGAAAAAATAACCAACAACTTGTGCTAACGTTAACACACATACGCCCCCAACATTCGATTCCGCCCGAACTACTTCCCCAAATTTTTACCACTGTCCTTCAACATTTTGCAGCTGTACGTTTTCCCGTTCACATCCTCTACCAACCTAAATTCTCTCAAAGCTTTACTCTATCTCAGTTTCCTGGCATTTGCCTTTCTCTCCCCTTTCCGTTATTATTGTGGAAGACGAGGACTGATCTTAGCTTGGCCGAGCTTTGAGGACACGGAAGGAAGCTTCCCTCTTGTCTTTACTACCCTATAAATAAGCACAGCTCACGTGTGTGCTTGTGTGCTTTTCATATATGTGCATGTCTCTCTTTTTCTATTCACTTGATCACATAAATTTAACTGTTCAAAATATTTTTTTTTTAGGTAATGGTGTGAAAAGACATAAATATAGACCTCTTTGGACATTGTCCAATAAATATTTTGACCTATAATTTAAGCCAAATTTAATTTACTTGAGTTATGTAGAAAATCTTAGTTCAGAATGTGGGGCCTAAAAACTCAAGTCGTCATCATATTTAACTATTTGTGTTGATTAATGTGTCTTCTTTTCACGTATATGTGTGTTTGCTTTTCCAACAACTAGGGTGCTTGCTTGGCATATAGTTTAGAATTTTTTTCTTTTTCTAATAAGACAACTGATGTGTCTATGTACTTACTTTTCAACCGTTAGGGTACCCGCTTAGTGCACATTTCAATTTTTTTCTTTTTATATTTATAATCTATGTAATAATTGTCACCTATTTTGTGATTTTTAATTATTTATTAGGAAATAGTAGGCTGAGGGGGTATCAATTGACGAGAAATTATGTGTGTCACATCTTAAACGTGATGTATCACCATATATATTATACAAAAAAAATTCATTATTTTTTAAAATTACAAATCGGTTTGTACACTACATTTTTATCTTTTTTTTTAAATTTTATATTGTATAATGAGACTCATCAATACTATATAAGATAGGTCGTTGGGGGAATGATATTTTCTCCATTATTTTTTGGAATTATAGACCGATTTGTGCGTACACTATATTTTTGTCTTTTCTTTTTAAAATTTTATGTTGTATAAGGAGGCTCATCTACCGTTAGAAGAAGCTCACGAAGGAGTCTAAATGTAATTTTCTCCATTATGTTTTGGAGTTACAAATAAGAGCATGTATGTGTACACTACACTTTTATCTTTTCTTTATAAAATTTTATATTTTGTAAAGAGATTCATCTATACTATATAAGAAATCATGTAGAGGGCACTGAATGCAGTTTTCTCCATTATTTTTTGTAATTACAAACAAGTCTTTCTGTGTGTACACTACGCTTTTGTTTTTTTTTATTTTAAAATTATATATTGTATAAGATGATATACTAAATAAGAAAACCCACAGAGGAAGTTGAATGTAATTTTTTATTATTTTTAAAATCACAAACCAATACCTATGTGTATACACTACACTTTTGTCTTTTCTTTTCAAAATTTTATATTATGTAAGGAGACTCATCTACACTATATGAGAATGTCCTTGGACGGTGCTAAATGCAATATTCTTCATTATTTTTTAGAATTATTAATCGGGCAATCTTTTAGCGGGTAGTATGTATCTTATTTTGAATACTAACTACATTTGGATCATCAACATACACAATAATGATAATTCAAACTCATACAAAAAATTTATCTAACGAATGTATTGTAGCGGATAAGAATAAATGTCAAGCAACTCATTATGCCATAATTATTATATGCTCACATATTATATTGATTCAGCTGTATAACATGTGTGTAGCACGTGTCTTCTACCATTATTTTTTAAAATTACAAATTAGTCCATACGTGCGTATGCTACACTTTTGTCTTTTCATTTTAAGATTTTATATTGTGTAAGAAGACTCATCTATATTATATAAGAAAGTTTCTAGAGGGGGTGAATGCAATTTTCTTCATTTTGGAATCACAAACCGATCACTTTTTTAGTGGGTAATATGTATCTTATTTTGAATACTAACTACATATTAATAATCAACATATACAAAAGTAATAATTTAAACTCACACGAAAAGCTTATCCAAAAAATCTATTTTAGTAAAATAGATGTTGACCAACTTATTATGCCATAATTATTATATGATCATGTATTATATTGATTTAACAATATATCATCTGCGTAGCATGTGTCTTCTGCTCGTTGATTGAAAAAGGGATCAACAAGCATCCAAATTAGAAAGCAACAAGGGGGTTCGAGGTAAGGATTGTAAATCCCGGACGTGTCTTCTCAACACCCCACTTCCAAAAAAGTTTAATTTCTGCCTCTACGCATAGCAATAGACCTGGGACGAAACTAGCTTGTATATATACCGCGGCCTCAACATAATAACAATCATCAAGCCAAAATTATTCTTCTGACATTTCTAGGCATCAGGGAGCTTCTAAAGGCCAATGCAAAGATAGACAAGCCTAAGGCTTAGCTTTTGCGCCTACTGCACGTATCTAGGAGATGTTCCGCCATTGGAGAAGTGATGACATTGGGGTAAGTACTTGCGTTCAGTAAATCCTTTTGATACCTTTGCTTTCATTAAGAAGCTGGAATTCTGTAACATATAGTATATGATTTTGGTTTCTCATATTCATTTGTTGGCTTCCCCTGAGTTTTGATCGTATACTTTAATATTTGTTTCTATATAATGGTGGGTGCTCAGCGTGTTCATCCGAAGAGTCTTCTGTAAGACTTCGTGATTGGATTTATTGTCTTTGGTTGTCTACAGGAAGATTTCTTTTAACAACACATTATAGTATACAATTCATTGTATTATATTAAAGCACAAATCATTGTATCTACACCTCACCCATGAAATGATCCGACTCTTGTTTAGCACTTCAGAAGTTCAAATTCATTATTACCAACCCCAACATGAAATAAAAGACTTAGCAAACGTAACACTCATTAAAAAATGTATTGCCAGATGATGTGGTTGCTGGTTTTGTATGGAACGTTTTCCCCTTTCCTAACCATAAAATGCAGCTGGGAACACCCGGATCAACCACATTAGCATGATATATATCAATGTATTTGTAGTAACTGTTCATTTTCAGGAGCTCATTCCCACATCAAATGTAATGATACCATTGTCATTGTTAGGAAACAAATCTACTGTGTTTGGTCTGTCCAGTACAGAAAGAATTTGTCCTTGTTCATACTTCATTGTGCAATGTACTGTTACTGAAAATAGGTATTCATGTATTGAAATGATGCTTTTGACTTTTTTCATTATATTTTTTATTTGAATAAATATTTCAATGAATTTTGATTCACAGATTTTGAGCGGCTTTTCCACTCTAATGAAGGATAACAATCCTCTTTTAATGTTAGAACAAAAGGAATCTACTATCTGATGCCACTCCAAGCATGTGTATGTCAGTGCCTTTCTTGTTGTAGGCATTCAAGATGTTGAACTTTCCTATCTAGGGTTCTGGGAAGTTTAAGATATTTGGTGCTATATTTGGAGAAACAACCATCATTGCCTTGTAAAAGAAGGTATGTTCTGCATAACTTTTTTTTATTGTATTCAACAATAATAGTTCCATTTTTGTGATTTTTTCATCTACAATTATATGTAAGTCACATTGATGATAAACATGATAGAGCAATGATGAGGTTCTTAAGAAAAATTACTGAATTTCCACTAGTCATTGTTGGGGAGATGCATACATTTGTCCTCTTGATATTCTTATTCTATTATTGTGTTAGTTATTTAATTTACAACTATATTCTTCTCATCCTTCCCTGATCGCATGCTCCATCATCATACAATTCATGGAGGTGGGCATGGATTTTACTTGTCTATAACTACAACAACCACACATTTTTAGGGTTCATTGAAATGGTCTTAATATGACAAGTTCAAATCATGGTAACACGTGAGTACATTATAATAACTGTAAGATTAAATGACATTCTATATGGATCATTTAAAATATCCTATCATATTCATAATTATAAGGAAATTTTGTTGAAGATGAACAAACTTGCTAAAGTCTTTTCACATCGCATTTATTTTGATCCAAATCCATATAGCTTCTTGTATCTCTATTCAAGAAGTTTTTCGATCTTCAAATATTGATAAGACTGAAAGTTAAAACTACCAAGATTTATTATAGTCAAGATTCATAGTCATTTGGGTCATTATATCCTTTATGGTCATGTCATAGTCTTCTTGGGCCGTGTATAACCAACCAGTCAACTCAAAGAAATCTGTGGTCACCTTAAATTTGGATAGTGTATTCTCTTAAATGGATGGACCAATCATGTTATCCTCTTTTAAAATGATGGTTTTGTACTTGTAATACAAGTAGAGAGTCGGGTCCAATGTAGTGGCCTTACTACACTTCCCAATTTCGCTTCCCTAATTATGTTATGAAAACATTTCTTGATATATTCATCCCACGAGATCATAGTCACAAATAAGACTATGAATAGTATTGAATGCAATGTTTCTATTCCCTAGCCTAAACCTTGTCTTGGACACCTTAAATAAAATACATTTTCACAACATTGATAGCCTCTAGAAACCACCTCCATAATTCCTCATCCTCTTCCATTTGAAGCATGACACATCCCAACTGACGCAAATCTAGCCAATTTCTATCCAGTTTTCATACTTGAAGGTGTTATGGTTGTGTCATGATGTTGCAAGGAAAGATATAAAGAATTTCACCATGTTCTTTGTTTTTGAGGAGGGATACAACCATAGTGTCATGGCCCTAAAGTTTAATATGCCACATTATATAATCAATTAAATGTAGCATGCATTTTCTAAGTTAAGGTGTGTTTATGAGTCAAAAACAACTATAATGTTTCATGTTCTTCTATTTTGTGCAGTTGCAACTTGGTTGAAGATTCACATCTTAGTGTTATGGACTTGAGATTTTTCTAGGTTGGAGATCCCGAAGTATAAATTGGCAGTCTTAGCTGAACTCGAGAACATATGTACAGGGAGAGGGAAGGAAAAACCATCTCATATGGTAAGATATTGATAACTTCTTAAGTGGTATGTTTGTTGTGGGGTTTTATGTTTCAGGTGTTTGGGCAGAAGCATTATATAATGTAAATCCATCATATTTTCATAGATGTTAGATACATTTAGAAGAAACTATTATTTGACATAAGACACACATACTGAAGTTGGATCTGACACTGATTAGGTTGGATAATGATAAATCAACTCCTGACGAAATCAATGACATTAAATATCTTATAGAAGAGTAGGTTGATACAAACCAACTAAATTTCTATTTAATGTTGGCTTAATATAACACCTTAGGGACAATTTCTTTTGAAATGTAGTGTTTTTAGCATAGATTTGTTTGTTACTTATAGGAAGTATACACCATTTACTCAATTTTGTACTGGCTTCTATTGTGCCACTATGTTTGTTGTGATTTTTGTTTCTGACCACACCATGTCTATCCATATATCTTTATATATGGAATAGCTAATGCTTGATTGAACTGGAATACATTTTACAAGAACAAGCACCATGAACCCAAAACATTTGTCTCCTTAATTAACATTTCACATTCATAGAAATGTGCAACATAATTGGAAGAATGGGCAGGTGGTTTCAATAGTGTTAAAGACATGACAACGTAATAGTAATGTTCTATTGTCTCTAGTGTATTAATGTATCCATAGTGATAATCTAGACTGCTTTATCAATTTTATTGAGTTTAAAAGTCATGGGCAAAGAACAATACTTTTGTAAATGTTTCAAGTTTCCAATTTTCTTCATCTTGAGAAGAATCTTAGAGTCACATGTATTATACAAGATATGGGATGTTCCATTTTTTTTTGTGGAGAGTGATGATGATTGGAGAGAAGGAAGCGAACATTACAAGTTTATTGTGACTTTCCTGCACACCTCTATACATAAACTAAATCTACCATGGTTGGTATGTGTTGGTCACTACGTTCTTGGTTATTCCGATGACTTATATTATGCAAGTAATGACTCATTAAGGGAGTTCATGGGAAGAGGGAGCCTTCAAATTATCTAGTATACATACAAAGTAGTATGCCTTTCTATAGTCATGTTCGTGATTATCTTAAAACATATCCAGTTATCATACTTCCTGATGGTTTGCATCTCATTTGGTTACACACATTAGCCACTATATGTACTAATGTCAAGTTAATGTAAATCTTAATTTGTGTTTTTCTTGTACTCCACATACATGGATGTTTGTTACCTTTGATCCATATGGTCTAACCACCAAATTCAAGTAAATTGAGATGTTCCTTGAGTCCTTGATAGGTGCTCATTCTTCTGAAAGTGTGGGATTTACATTGAAGATTATTGTTGTCAAGGATCTCAGGTATGGATATGTTGCTCCAAACTCCACGAATGACCCAGTAAAGGAAGTTGAGATCCTCAACAATGATTATTAGGTGTTGCAATATATGTGAAGATAATTCCCACCAAGTCAACACTCATTATATCATACAAATATGAGAACATCCAATTGACATGTATACCTTTTAATTTTATCAATGAAGAGATGGTCACATTATGTAGAAACTAATATATGACTTTGCAAAATGTTGTATGAAAGAGTGCCTCATGTGCATTGTATTTAATACAAGGGGCAAGGTAAAATGTCATCCCCATGTAATTTGTATTTGATTATATATAAATATTTTTGATATTCAAAATCTATACTTTTTTATATATGTGATCTCAAATTTTAATTTTTGTTCATTTAGAAATCGTACATGATAAATACACCATTATAGTGTCATTTGTTATATGCCATTTTTCTGAACGAGAACAATGTCATACAACTTCCTAATACATAATTGAGGAATTTTAGTATGAAACAATAGATTTACTATTGGCATTTCTATAAAGACAAATGATATTATAGTGGCATATACTGCATGCCACTAAAACTAAATGCTCCGTAGCATTTACAACATATGTCATTGTATTCATAGTAGCCTTGGTAATAGAGGCATTCTCTATGTGCCAACAAATGCCACTAATTATTTACCAATGTTTGTCCAATGTCACAAATGGGTATGCTTGTTGTAGTGGTACATGCTTTGCCGGCCACTTTGTGTGTATGATTTATAGTCTTTATATAATCTCAAAAGCTATGCATAGGAGTATGGAGATGTACCTCAATTGCACTGCCTAACCCACGAGAATGGCTGAGATGTGTTGTTTTCATGTTATGATGAGGATGTGAAACAATGCTCTCAGGAATTCCAATCCAATTAGATCATTTATAGTGATTTATATCATAGTTTATTTTCTTTTACATTTCTTATTTAAAATTACAAAACCTATCTTGCTAAAAAGATATAGATTTTGAAGTTCATCATCTTGTGTTTAACAATAGATTTCTCCTTGGATGACCTCAAATATATTACACAAACAAATATACTTGTCAAGGTAGTGCTTGAGTTATAAATTTAAAACTTGTACACACATCTAACAGGTTCCCCACTTTTGACTATTAGTGATGGTGGATCTTATTTCACCAACCACAAATTATGTGTCCTCTTTAAGAAACATGTGGTAAAACTTCATGTAGGTTCCTCCCCATAACTCCCAAACACAAGGACATGTGGAAGTGTCCAATAAGGAAATAAATATGGTCTTTGAGAAAGCTATCTATAATCCTTGTGTTGATTGGAGTGTGAAATTGGATGATTCCTTGTGCGCATATAGGAATACTTTGAAATCTCAAATTGGGACATCCTAGAAATGTATATATGGTAGGGAATGCCATCACCCAAAAATGATGGAACATAGAGCGTGTGGGATTTGTGGAATTAGATTTGGATTTCAATCTAGTAGGTACAATGAGAATTGCAACTCATTGAATATGATGAGATATTCCTTGATGCGTATGGTAATATTAAAATTTAAAAATAAAGAATCAAGTATTTTCATGATAGACATAATCTTCAAAGAAAATACCACCAAATGAAGCATGTTTGGTTTTAATTCTTGGATGAGGTTACACCTGGGTAATCTTAAGTCGAGATAAAGTGCCCATACCATGTTTTTAAGGTTATGCAGACATAGTTGTTGACATTGGTGATGATTCTATTGTGTTTCTAACCAATGGTCAAAGACTAAAACATATGTTTGGAGTTGGATAGTGAATGAGTATGATAGATAACACACTCTTTATTATTATTAAATGATCTCCTTTAAATTGAGCCAATGATGTTAAACAATGGGACTTGCGGGAAGCAACCCACAATTTATGACTTATGGTTTTGATTTCACAATAGTTAGATAGGTTGTTTTTATTTTATTCACTTTTGAAATTAAGTGTATTGATGTAAGAAAATGGTTCTCTTATGTGTGAATTGGATGTTACATGTCAACTTAATACTACAAATAGCATAGCCAGTAGAACTAAGAAGTATGATGGTTCACAGTAAACCAATGACAAGATTCAATTTCACCAAGTCCATGCCAGTGTTACTGAGTTAGTTTGGATACTTCATCAATTTTTATGTGTTGGCACTGCTAATTCACAAAATATATTTCCCTAGGGATTTAGTTCTTCATATCAATATTGAGGAGAAATTTCTCAATGCCACTAACACCTTTAATGAAAAGAGTTGCATTCTATACAAACATTATGGTACTACCATGACCAGTCTTGGTAGCATTGAATCATATAGAGAAAATAAAAAGTTCTATAAAAATAATAAGTGTCAAAAATCATCTCAAAACCATTAACTTGCAACTCAGTGGCACCAAGGTGGTCAGGAACGCACCAAAATATCATTAGTAGCACTAAGCCTGCACTTGGTACCACTGACTATGTCCACAACATATTTGTTTAATCACATAAATGATCTAGATGTTTTTGAATCTTATTTTTAGCCACCCATTCGATTCACCCATTCTT
The DNA here is from genome assembly GCA_963693085.1 of Alisma plantago-aquatica. Taxonomy (NCBI): domain Eukaryota; kingdom Viridiplantae; phylum Streptophyta; class Magnoliopsida; order Alismatales; family Alismataceae; genus Alisma; species Alisma plantago-aquatica. The sequence goes on along the minus strand of OY856411.1, from coordinate 1,477,008,750 downwards.
ATGCCAGATAAGCTACCATCATGACTATTCCTATGACACCTCATCACGCTACAAGAGATTACTCAAAACACAAAACACGATCAACTACTAATTAATCACATAGTCAAAAATGCAAAATAATTAAAACTGATTCCAAAAATGTAAATAAACTCTAGAATATTTACAAAAGGTCCATCATTCCATTCTTATATACTGTAACAAGTATTTACATATGGGTCCAAAGACCTCATTCACATCCTGCATACAAAAGATATTTCACATGTACATGCAATATATTTACAAGCATTGACATACTACCAAAATCTCGTGTTGATACAAGTATATCATCTAGAAAACACATCCCATACCTAGACCTGAGAGTACAAGAACAACACTAGGTCTCTACTACTAACATCTACAACTAACCAACCTTATGAATCTATTGATCACCAGGTTGATTTTCTTCCACAACGCGACCTCAACCTCGTTCCCAGCGACCACCTAAAAAATGTGGTGACCCACAGGTGAGACCCAGTCCCAGCGAAAGATATAACTCTCTCCAACATATATTGATTATAACATATTAATTAACAGTAAATACATTGAGCAGTTAGGATATTGAATAAGCAATATGAATAGATTGAATTGTTTAAGCATATTGTAACAACCGGGCCCACTTCCCAAGGCTCTAGTAGAGTTTCAAGAATGAAGATTGGCCCCACAAACCACCACTAGCCTTAAATGTGCACTTTAATCTCACTCACGCACAAGCCTGGATCAACTTCCTGACTGGTTACCCATCCTAGTACTACTCCAAGCTAAGCATGCTTAACTATGAAGTTCTTTAGTGATGGGCTCCCTGAAAAGGAGGTGCACCTTGGTGATATGGGTAGTCCAATCATTCCTTATATGATCATTTTATCTGAGGCCTCAAATCATGGGATGTTACAATCTCCCCCACTTGGACTCTTGATGTCCTCATCAAGGCTCAACTATATGGCCTCACAATATGACCCTATTTCAGTGTAGTCCCATAATGGCTCATGGAGATCCAACTCCCGATCACGAATTACCAGCGTAAGGGTGGCTACATCACCATGGATAGCCCTTTCGTACATGCTAGGGCCGTATGACTCAAGACTGGCATGCCACATGCCCATGTGAGCCCCACCTACTGGAGGGGTTTCAACTTTGATACCATTTTTAACAACTAGGCCCACTGCCCAAGGCTCTGGTAGAGTTTTAAGAATGAAGACTGACCCCACAAACCACCACTATCCTTAACTGTGCACTTTAATCTCACTCACGCGCAAGCCAAGATCAACTTCCCGACTGGTGACCCATCCTAGTACTACTCCAAGCTGAGCACGCTTAACTATGGAGTTCTTTAGTGATGGGCTCCCTAAAAAGGAGGTGCACCTTGGTGATATGGGTAGTCCAATCATTCCTTATAAGATCATTTTATCGGAGGCCTCAAATCCTGGGATGTTACACATACTAAGTATATAAGAAAATAATTTGCAACATCAAGTAGAATTACACAATTTTCATAAGTCTGCATCATGTAAGAACTATGTAGTGTAAATCCAAGACAAGGGTTAATCAACCAATGTGATATGTATTAAACCCTAACAATTATACTACATGGCTGGTATTATATCTTTTATTATGATCCCTTGGGGAGTTTGAGTTCTACCACTCAAAGTCCAACTAACATCAGCAAAGTGCTATTCAGTTCCGTATAAGATCTAGGAGTGTCAGTATCCTAAGATCTCTTCCCCTCGGTTAGTACAAGTAAAATGCAGTGACATACCAGTAAAACTGCCAACAGTGACGTATAGTCAATTGATAACAACTAATCCGTACTTGGTACAAGTTACGATACTAGAAAATAGGGTATACAAAACCGTATAATCCGAGGTACAACCACAACCATCCTCAATCACATCAAATGTTAGAGGCATGACGATAGCCATCCTCCATAACCTACAATTGTGGATGACAAGTATATATCTTCAACTTGCCACCCCCACATACTCAATAGTATGCACTCCGAGTTTATCGTGAGAATACTCATTTCACCATCTAGTAAGTTATGACACTGAAGATGGCTCTACAGCATAGGGCTCTACATGATTAAGGTTACACTTTATTAATTACTACCAATTGAATGCATTAAGGCTTTATCATACAAGTGGACATTCAAACTCTAATTCTTTTCTAACAAGAATATATGTATAAAAACTTCAAAAGATATAAAATATTTGAGATATAAATCTTAATCACATTACGACATGCTATAATTCATTGCAAATTAATGGACCACACTTATCATCATACTATTACAAGATACCAATATCTTATCACAAGTTCCAGGGTTTTAACCCTTACTGGAACATCAAGAGGATTTCACCTCAATCATGACTTCAAACATGCCCAAAGGTCATTAAGAACATCAAATTATTCATAGTAAGGTTATCATCATCATTCCATGCCTTAAACTAGGCTCAAAAGATCATTAGCACATATGTGTCCATAGATATTAACATGGCAAGGCACTATGATATTCAAATAATACTACATTGTGGTTTCAACACAAGAAGAGTGTAATTAATTATCACATTAATTCTTCAAGAAGTCTAAATATAACCAATCAACATCGTATAATTACATTAATGCTAGGTATAACAAGCTAGATCACATGGGAGTTACGCATCCACTCATTATATTGATTTATCAAATATAACTATATAATGGCAAAGGTAAGACTACAAATTAATGGTATTGAACCATTGAATTATCTTCACTAGGACCCACATATAATACCATGTGATTTATTCTAATCCCTTGGTTGTTGAAGCATCCAATATTATTCATTGGATTAGGTTCATTATTGAAGGTTATCAATTGAAGTATATGTCTAACCATTAAATCAATTGAACTAAGGAACCATTGGTTTAAGGTTTACTCAAATATACGTTTACATTCCTAATTCATCATATATGGTGATGACCTGATCCACCATTAATTTTGGTCATTAGGTCACCATTGGTTGCTAGATCAGTAATACATTTAGTTAACACCATCAAATATTAAGCCAATATCATCATCGATTGATAACATCATTAGAATACTTAGTGGATGATAATTAAACGTCTATTTGAGTCAAAACCTGACCTAAGGTGGTGACCATTGGTTTTCACCATAAATTTGACACCCTTGACACGAATATCAATTACCAAGATAACAACACCATTGGTTTTTGAATGGTATGACCATCGATTGTGTGATAGGGAAGGAAATAGTTTGAAAACCCTAATTTGAACCATTAATTATTTTGTGCTTAGCACCATAGGTTGATGCTATCAACCTGTCCCATATCATGTTACACCTTAGAATTGTTGTACACATATTTACAAGTTCATATAGAACTGGAACAAATAGGGGACACCACAAAAATTCATAATTCTAAACAAGCATGGTTTCTCTATGCTTAGATCATCACATTCAAGCAGAAAAATGAACTAACAATCTTTTAGTAAGCAATATAAGTGAAGAATGTTATATAACTCGCCTCTACAGAGTAGGTAAGATCTCAAACAGAAAGAATCTTGAGCAAATAAGGCAAGAAGTCCCTATATTCAGATCTGAACTTGGCCAAATATGCAATTCTCTGCACAAAGAAGCAAAATCCTAGAAAAAGAAACAAGAAGGATGGATTTTTGAGTCCTAGAGTCATTTTCACAAGGAACAGCAGGGTTCTAACCTGGAAAGATATAGGAGGAAGAAGAGAAAAGAAATAAATGGAGGAAATAAGGTAATACTTCCACTTTTAGGTGAATATCACGAGGAAGGACCATTAGGAACCCGTAAATGAAGTCAATTTCAACCTTAGATCCTTTCTCCAAGAAGATCCCCACTTTCTTCTTCCTTAGGCAGAACAATTCATAGCTTAACAGAGGGAGAACGAGGTTGGGAGAAGGAGGGAAGTGGTGGAGAGGAAATGGCTCATTTTGGTTCTTGAGGATAAGTATATGAACTTTAAGATAAAGTAAAAAGAAAAAGTTGAAGTTCTAGTATCTATCCAAGTGTCCATGGCCTTAATTTATTAAGAATATACAAGAACACATACATAAGAAGCTCTCCCACTATATGTATAGACCTTCTTAGCTTTCCTTTGTCGAATTTCCCAGCCAATCACATAATTCATTAGTTGATAGCTGCTAAAGGTAGATCATCCGTGAAGGGGTAAACCCTAAAATACCCTTGATGAAAACACCTTCAAACCATGGCTCAACTAGGAGCCCCATGTCTCAAAATTGTCAAGAATGATAATATAACATCTAAGGAACATAATTTATGGGATAAATTGCAAAGAAAACCCCTCAATTGGGTAAATTGTAGAAAAGTCCAAAAGTTATAGAAAATTACATAACTTGCTCAAATAGTGTCCAAATTGTACCAAATTTGAAATTTAAGCTTGTATTATGATTTGAAAACATATAAAAGGTCAGATTAGGGTTATAAGCATTCAATTATGGTAATTAAGCTCATTCAACTCATTAAGCAAGTTCAGGGGCCTTAAAATTCCACTCATTCCTATTTTTATAGGGAACAACTTCTAGTGTGCATTATTTATTTAAACATAGATATACAAACAGGGACGTCATTTGATAGACATACCATATATCTAACTTTCCATGATGTTAATATTCTTCGTCCTATTTATGATTTCATTGATATTTAATTGAAGGTTTTGTTATTTGTACATAGTAGCTATTTTCTCTATGACTGGAAAAATACTAGTTGAGGATCAAACTATGAAGGGTAGTTAGGAAGGTTAAGCTTATTAACTATGTATTTTTTCTAACTTGTCCAACCAAAATCTGAGATTAGTGTTGCTCAATGAAAATCAAGATTCTAGAATATGGGGTTTTGATGCCACACAAATTATATCATTGTTTTATAGCCCTTTGGTGGTTACTTGAACATTTATCATCATTTATTCATGGTTTTTCTCATATTATAATTAACTATACTAAGAAATTATTTTGCAACAAAATTATCTATCTTCCATAACTTTTATCAATGATCATAAATATTATTGTCTCGTCATTTTTTTGATTGACTTTTAGGTTAAATGTTAATTGGAAGGAACATTTGGTACTACTAAAACTCATTTTGGGGCTACCAACAAGATTCACATAATAAAAAGTCATCAAAGATATAGGGAAATCTTAGTGTCCTTGAACCAATTTCACTTTTTTAAGAGGACAACTCGAAGCAACAAAAACCACTCTCAGTGGTATTGACATTCATGTTGAGAAAATGATAGGAACACAATTTTGATAGCTCCTTGCTTTCGAGATGAATCTTTGTGGTACCGACACATCGTATAGGAGTGATCGAAATTCATTTTGATCTACCTATACTTAACTTAGTAGTACTAGACTAGTTCCAATTGTACAAGGAAATATACACATCAATGCTTTTGACTTCAGTGCTATGGAGTCCTAAAATCTAGATGAACTATATTATTATAAAAGTCTCACATTTTAGATCTTTTTTGAGGAAAAGTTTGCACTTATTACCTAAAGGGTATCTTCCACAATACACACAACTTAAATGGCCATGTACAAAAATTGAGGAGAAGAAGAACCAGAAAGAGATGGCAAAAATTAGTGATCTTGGAAACTTCAAATGATGATTTAATAGCTGTAATGATTTTCATTCAACATCAACACCAAAGAGGATCTCCTTTACAATAGCTCTTAAAATTTATACATTTAGATTCATGGTTTCCTTTTCTTGATTTTTTATTACAACCATCTCAACAATGTGGGTTTAATCCCTTGTTGTGACAACCCCTCCCTTTTTTATCCACAATTCAGGTGGATCGATTAAGGTGGATCAAGAAGGCAAGGGCCATTACCATATAGCAGGATCTATGGTTTAGCAATTAACCAAGAATCATTATTAAATTTCACAAAAAAAAAGAGTTTGGTACAATATAAAAGGTAAACTATCCACTAAGGAGTTTCATGATATGGGAAACCATGGTTTGCAACGGGAAATAAAAACTATCTAGCTAAATCCTCTAGATAGTTTTAAGCATCTTTTCATTGGGGGCCATCTTCTCTGGAAGTCTGTATTGCAAAATATCAATAGTTTAACCTAAAATACCATGAAACAAAAACATGGTAAGTATAAAAAGTTATACAACTATGTGGGGGAAAAAAAATATTTGCATCTAGGTGTAACAACATATAAAGTCATAGGAACAATTACGATTACAAAATTGAACATGTATTTTTTTTTACTGACTTATCAACTTAATCTCTATGGCACACTCCCTTTATGGACTATTCATGTGGGGAACGCTCTCTCCAGGGTTTAGTGCCAATAGTGGACACAACATACATAGGACTTCCTCTCTTGTCCTGATCACCAATCCTCTCCATGATGACTTTATTCTTATATAAGCTTTCCATTCTTGTCCTGAGGTAATCTACTTTTCTAGGCCTGATCCCAGTTCTCCATGATGACTTTATTCATACATGGTCCTTCCTTTCTTGGCCCGAGGTGATCTTGTTTTCCAGGCCTAATCATCTGTCACCATAGTGATATTTCATACATCTCACATGTATTAGTTAAATCCACCAGAGATAGTTGAGAAAGTTATTCTTATATAATGGGATACTCGTAATGACTTTTTATAGACTGTAGGAAGTAAACAAACAACCAACAATTTATTTTCAATTAATTTGGGAAACCTTGGGATAACAATGGAAGTCGTTTAAGATGGTTAGTCATAATTGTAACTGCATACCTTTCTCAGATCTAACGCAAAGTCCAGGCAGAAAGTGCAAGTTGAGATTAAGCAATCATAAAATTAATGCAAAACACCTAAGCATTACTATTCTGTCCAAAATCTATCAATATGGTTGTCATGCATTCGAAGATAGGGTTTTAGGGTCAACTAGGGTTTCATTAGGGTTTTGGCTTCCTAAACCCTAATTAACATATTTAATGTCTTATTGACTTGCATACACTGAACTTTATGTTGTATGCATTATTAATCCAAAATTAAGTCAAAGGTGTCTCTTTTATCCAAAATGTCTAAACTTTATTCATCTAAGTCATTTAGACAAGTTTTGATCATTAAACTCTAGAAATTAGGGTTTCCATGTTTTTAATACATTAAAGTTGGTAACATTAGGCACTTTTAGAATTCAAGACACAATCTTATCTTGGAACTATTTTTATTGAAATCCTTGCATTTTTTGATCAACTTTTATCTATTACTTTTCATTATTGGGATTTCCTATGATTTACTAGAATTTTTGAAAAATTAAATAACTTTGGGCAATCAGGGCTCACCACATAAGAGATAAACCTAGGTCTCGACATTGCCAACTAGGTTGAATCGGAAAATGGACTTACACCATCTATGCTTGACACACTCGCATGAATACATATTGGTCAGAGTGAAAAGAGAGAGGAAAGACCAATTTACCCTTACCTTTTCAATGCGCTCTCGAGGGCATGTGAGTACTTTCCCACCTTGTCTTCATCTTCCTCTCAACGGCCGGCTCCTATTCAAGGTCGAGTCAACTGATGGTTAACTCTGGGAATTTAAACCCTAGAGCTTAAAACGAAGGTGTAACTCCCTTTGTCCTGCTCTGACAGACTTTTTGGTGGCCTTTGATTAATCAAAGAGGGCCCGATGAAGATGAACTAGGGTTCAACTTTGCAGAAGGGTACCAGAGTAAGAAGAAGGAGAAAATTAGGGCTTGACTATAGAAGTGGAGGTAGGGAGTGAGATTAAAGTTCCAATAGAGTTTTGTGAGCGATCTTAGAGTTTCAGAGAGGGTTCCATGACCCTTTATATTGTCCTAGGTCATGGGGTTTGTTCATGTTGCATTGGTCAATTGGACAAATCCTTAATATCCTTCCAATGGTGGTGAAATTTAGGGTAGGTAGATGTGGAAAGCTCTCACGATTCTAATGGACTAATTTCTGGATTTTCTCTTGCATTGAAGATAGAGAGAGGAAAGAGGATCTATTAGGAACGTTGTTACTGGTTTCTGAAACCAGGCAGGGGTAGGAGATGCACTCCTAATCCTTTGATTTTGATCCTAGCGATAAAAACATGAGTGACAAATCAAAAGGGTTTCAGGTAGATTTGAAGTATGAATAGGATTTGGGTAACAACCCAAATTTGAAGTTAAATAAGATTAGGATGTTAATTGCAAAATTTGCAACCATACAATGTTAGAATTTAATGTAAGATATCCTAATTATTGAATACATTATATTGTATTTGATATAATAAGAAACAAAATATAATTCCTCTTTTCTTCTCATTTAGATTAAAAATTAGATATACATAATGGGAAAACTAGTACTATTCTCTAACTTGTTCTCTCTCCTACATGAAAGTTACTAAAAAAGTGCATAATTATAGGTGTTATGATTTTTTTATGGGTGATGATGGTTTATCTCGAAAATTATCACAAGTGATCACAAAGGAAAATATTTTCCTAATCCTCTTATCTATTAATGCATTTAAAATAAAGTTAATGAACCTATACTGAAACTATTGATAAAACTTGTGCGAAACCAAAATCTAATCATGTAGGAGGAATCTAGACTCCTTTGTTACCTTATGGTAAAATATTGAAGTCAATAGGACTTGGTTTGACCACCTTCATTAATTAGAGAAAAATCAATATAGTTTTTAATTTAAAACTTTGGTTTTGATCACCCAAACCTAGTTTCCAATTTATCAGCATTTTAATTACTTTCCTCATTGGATCGAATGGTCATTTTTAAGTCCTGACCTATGCAGACTCATCGAAAGCTTGGAATGTGTATTGATTTTGGCTCAGAAAAAAATGGCCTCTGTTGTGTCTGTGGTGAAGAAAACCTTGGCTTCTTAAAGCCACCAAACAACTACCCCTAAAACTTTTCGGTATGTATGTCCTGAGAGCCAATCATATGATGATTGGATTGGCATACCTCATGATTGATTTGATAAATATGAAAGGTAAGGTTCTAATTTATTCTAGTTCAATCAATTATGAGATAATGATGAAATAGAATGAATGTCTAAATAAGGACAATACTCAATGATGTATGTATTTAGGTTAAGGACCTAAATAATGACATCATGCAGATGCTAAGAGTATGTACAGTCTTGTTATGACCCTAGTCATATGTCATTGTGGAAGGTTGATAGACAACAATGACACATCAAGACTAGAGTCTGTGTTGGTTGATGACAATGTATCATTAGTCATGATATATGATATCAAACCAAGCACATAGATACATGTTGGAGAACAATGTATCAGACAGACCCACCATGAGAGTAACACATGGAACCATGACATGGTAGCCAGAATCATATCTCATAGTGATGGTGGTGATTGTGATTATTAGACCTAAAATCACAACACTCGTCGAATGTGATTGGGTACACTTTGACATCATCAAACACAATCCTAAAACATGGGTTGTTATAATGGTGAAGATTAGGTGACTTTGACGAATGAGATAGACTGGGAGTGATATGATGTCCACGCCACTTGATAAGTGAGACTGAGAAAGGCATGTGCATGCACACGTGAATCAATATATGATATTGATGTCACACATATCTCAGACAGTCTGCTCTAGTTCAAGAAACATGAACAAACGTTGAAAGGATGACAACTCCATGCCTTGAGTTCATTCAAGATATTAGAGATAAGGGAATTGTACATTCATTAGAACTCCAATCACAGACTGTAGGATTGAAAGTTGTTCTGCAAATTTCCTTTTCACTTGGGTAACACTAATGTGCGAATAGGTACCGCTCTTTGATTATGATGTCATAAGCTAGTTATGGACATTCACTGCCAACATGAAATTGGACCTATAGAGTCACACACAAAGGATTAACCTGTAAGAGGAGTTTATCCATGAATGATGTTTGGATTAATTACAAAAGTGTTTAGGTACTCAATCAATAGACTTAACTCAGAATCGTCAAGTTCAAGTGTTGAACTAACTAATTAGAGTGTCAGATTGATTGAGAACTGAATTGATGGTGTTTTGCACAATCTGGACCACCAACCGACCGGCTCACTGGGAGTACCGATTGACTCATGGTCAGTGAGACGATCAGTTCACTCTAGTGAACCGATGTATTCAACTGGACCAAATAGGCAATGTTGAGTTATCCCAATTTGTGAGAATTTTTTATTGTTTCACTTGTTCAATTCAATTGGGACAAGAACTAATATTTGCGTTAATTAGAAACGAATAAGAAAAGTCAACAATAGGCAAGTATGGGAAATGAAATGACCGATTCGCACTTCCAACTGATCGGTTTACTAGTGAACCGATCGGCTCACCTTACCAAATGATCAGTTTAGTTATGAAACAACCGATTCACCTATCGACAGTGAAAATTGTTCATGGAAATTCTGGGCCCTTCTACTGTGACACAGAATGGGAACCCTGACCCTTCCCTCTACTATAAATAGTGGGGTACATGGGGCTTCTCCAGAGAGAGAACTTAGAACACCAATTTATCTGTTGTTGTCCTCTTTGGTAGTGGTAACCGAGAGAGCCCAAGCAAGTTCTACCCATCCAGGGTGGAACATCGAGGGAAAGACAACTGTAGAAAAAAAATTAGTTTTGGGAGAGTGTTTTGGTGACTAGCACACCAACAAAAGGGGACAACTCCTTCTAGTTCATTCTTCAGGACGAATAGAGTTCATGGTAGTCTATGTGGACTATCTATAGAGGCAGGAGACTTCTGTCGCTCTGGAGGATGATAGTCAATCGTAGTCCGGTTCAAGACCAGGAGCTGCACAGATGCCATCGAAGATAGGTGGTTGAAGACCACACTTGTTGTGAGGAATTGTCGTTGAGCAAGCCTCAGGACCAGGTATGACTCACGAAAACTATCTTGCATATTACATAAATGTTGATGTGATCTTCTGGTTATGGGTTTATGGTCAAATAATTTTTTTTGTTTCTGCTTCCTACTCCGACCACATAAAACCCAATAGTAGTATTAGAGCCATGTCAATACTCTATGTTTTGGGATAACCGATATGATCGGATTTTGGTTTTACCATATTTTATTTATTGCTTACGATGAAAATATTTAAATGACTAATGTAAATATATGATTAATACCACATGACCCCAAACTAATATATACATATATGATATGGTATATATGCAATTGATATGTGTCACCCTAAAATGGTTTTGATGGTGGATGTGTAGCATGGTTATGGCCTATAAACCCTATGTGCATGTGTGTGGTTGGCTATGGTTGTTTGCATCTCAGTCTGCGCACCGAGTCCTCTTCTTCTATTCTAAATGTAACTTGAGATGACTCAAGATTCTCGTCTACCTTTGCTCCCCTCGAATGTAACTCGAGGTTTCCCAAAGATATATGTAAAAGTAGGATCGATTTATTTCTTATTATGACGAAGACTGGAGATGAACGCTTGATGGACTGAGACGAATGACTTAGGAGTAGTTGGTGGACTGACGAGAAGCCTAGATGACCAGACGAGCCAAGCATCTGGATGAGCTAGCCGACTGATTGATGGAGACCAACTGACTGGCGAAGAGGCAAGATAACCATTTTAAAGGTTGAAAAAGTCAACCCAGATTGGTAAGCACAGATCATCATCAATAACAGGTTGCATGTGATGTAGACCTTAGATGACCGTAGTTCCTTTTGGCCCCAAGGAACTACAATAGGATGGGAATAATCATTGCTTTATCATTATTGCATGTTTAGCATATATATGATACATACTATATATGTGATGATTGGATATATATATATATATATATATATATATATATATATATATATATATATATATATATGTATAATCATATTAAAACACCACAACAAACATATTAAGTTGAAGATTCCTTCCAAAAGTAGCACACATGAAAAGCTTGATCTACTAAGTGAGGGCATGCCCTAGCATGGTGCACCATCTATCTTGTGTAAGTGTGATGGCGAATATGTAGGTCTGCCCTAGAAGGGTGCATATTAAATGTGTTGGCATTTGGGTGAGACTTAACAAGGTGAGCTTGATCAAATCATGCACCTTGAGGCATAAAGATGAACATGGAAAGGAGTTGTGCATGACATCTATCAAGAGTTGCATATGATGCAATTGGCAAAAGTTGCCTACCTAAAAGAATCTAGTTGTGGGTGACAACCCTAGCTGGTCCATGGCTTAGATGAAATAAGGATCTTGCTCATTAGAAGGTTGTATGTTGTAATCTTCCGAATTGATGGTGAGGGCTATCAGTTTGATCAAAATAGTGGGAAGTATAATCAATTAAAGACCTAATTAATATCATCAAATTCAAATCAAATCAAAAGAGTTTTGGACTAATATTGCAAATTTCCTTTTTGTAGAATGAATGGCTACCAACAACAATCACTTTTCATTGCGATTGGTCCTTGAGAAGGACAAGCTAAATGGGAACAACTTCCACGGCTGGTTTAGGATGTTGAGAAGTGTTCTCACTCAAGAGTGAAAGCTCTATGTCCTAGATACACAAGAACTAGAAGAACCTACTCCCACTGCACAAAAGGCTGAAAGGGATGCTTACAAGAAGCATACTGAGGATGCCATTCATGTGATGTGCTTGATGTTGTGCTCAATGAACTATGAGTTGCAGAGACAACATGTGTAACATATTGAAATTCAGGGTCTTTCCTGCAATTTACCCACTTTTGAGCTTTTCTTTGCCTTCTAGTCCATTTGGACCATTTTCATAAATTTCCCTTCTTTTATATTCTTTTTGGACTCCTTGTGCAATTTGAGCACAATTCAAGGTTGAAATTACCTTTTCCCTCATTTACGATAATGAAGGGGTGTTTGCACAAATAACCCAATTAAGGAGATAAGTGAAGGTTAATAATGTAATTTGGTCATTAAGGATGGATATAAGTAGATAATATTAATTTGGAGCTTTTTGGATAAATATATTAGCAATAATGTGTTTTTAAGTTAATGTATGAGAACATTAACCTTAATTGTTTCTCTCTCCTCAAGATATGATTTTAATTCATGAAAATATGTTATTTAATTGAGAAATGATTATTGAAATCTTAATGTGCTTAATATCTCGGAATTTGCTCACATGTTTCATAGAAAGAAGTCTTTTCATATAATTCATTCATTTTAATATATTAATATACACTTTAATGAGAAATATATTTATTAAGGGCCATATTATGTATAAAACGAGAAAGTAATTGCATATAATTGTTATATACTTTAATGTGAGCTAATTGTTCAAATTTTGTGGCTTTTGGAGTTGGTTTGACCCCTCAAAACTATTTTATATGCTTTTAATATAGTGTAAATTAAAATGGTGAATAATAACCCACCTTCATACCTCACTCTTAATATGGGCTAATAAAACTTGCAAATGCATGATATTAGTGAGTGGAGGACTCTTGGACTCCAAATCTCGAATTTGGGAACCAAGGGTTGCTTATAAAAGCAACACATGATTATTTGCCCAAGCATTATATTAATATATGCTTTAATAATCAAAATAATCATTGGAGGCCAAAGGTTTTGTGAAACGAAAATCTAATTATATAGCATGAATCTAGACATCATTAGCAACCTGGGGTTAAAATTTGAGGTTAATTGGAGCTCGTTTGACCTTCCAAATGCATTAAACAAGTTTTTAATAAGGTGTCACGCGCGCTGGACCATGATGGTCCAGGATCATTCATTTGGAGCTCGTGTAACTTAATAGCAATCGATATATCATTCATTTGCATCATTTAAGCCTAAGTTCAGCCTTAATAAGGTGTCACGCGCGCTGGACCATGATGGTCCATGATCAGACGGCTCAGCTTTGACCCAGACCACATCCAACGGTCGACATATCATCTTCCACCTCCAGTTAACTGAAGCAGAACCAAGCAGCCGCCGCTCGCTTCCTCTCCTCCTTTCTCCCTCGTCTCTTCATCATTTCTAGAGATTTCTTTGCCTTTGAGTTTGTGAAGACCACCCGCATTGAATGAGCCAAACCCCGTTGCCTCTTGTGCACTGTAGCCGAAATGACATCCTTGGACGGCCATGGCTCCTCACCTCCACCTTCGCATCAGCTCCACAGACATCCACACCTATAAATAACACCCCCCACAGCTTCGTCGTCCTCCTAGCAACCTCCGCATACATTCAATTTGGTCTGAAGAAGTGTGTGTGGCCACCAGCGAGCAGGTTTTCACCCTGAGCTTGCAGAGATTTTTCATGGAGCTAGGAGCGACTAGCAGCAAAATTGAACACGTACGTACGTTCCTCGTTCAATTCCCTACGTTTCGAGTACATAGATGCTTAATTTGGTTGAGAATTGTAGATTTTCCCAACTTCGCAAGTTGGGACCTCAGAGCCATGTCACTGGCTGAAGGTAGAAGAAGGCCAAGTGGTTTTTGACGGTTTTTCCCTCGCGCGCCCTTCCTTCCTGATCCTCTCTCGAAGGGCAGTTTCATCATCCGAAACCTTATTTTTTTACCCATTTAGCAATTAATTGGCCAGTTTTGTTTAATTCGTAGTAAATCGCTCGGTTATCGAAAAAATATAAATAGATACTCATTGGAAAGCTAAAATCATGTAAAATCCTAATTTTCAAGTTTTGAACCCTGTTTTCCGTCCCAAACCTGATAATTAATTAAAACTCTAATTTAAATGTTTAAAGTGTTACAAAATGATTATAATAGTGTTTTAACTCTATTTTTGAAAAGGAAATATGTTTTCTCGAGTAGAAAAATATTAGGAATCGTTTGGACCTGTTTCCAGAACCAAAATCCAATGTTTTAATCCATGGTTTATATATGTGGACATTTTACACTTAAAGTACCTTTAAGTAACCTAATACATGTGTAATGTTTGCAACTAGGGGTAAATGGAATGGTGATACAATCAGTTTGGTGAATGTGATGGTAATTAATTCAAACACGTATGTGAAGCCTGTTTTAGTATGTGAATCATGTTTATGTATGTGACATCTATGATGAATGTGAAATCTATGTGGAATGTATATGTGCAAACTACCTATCCTTCAGTTGGGTGTTTTCCAACCCCACAATCATTATTGTGCTAGCCTTGTTATCCTTCTAATTGCATTTATTGGCTCTTTACTTATTTTATGCTTCTAATTCCATTGTGGCTCATTCATTTGAATCATGTGAATCTTGCTACTACATATGTTGCCTCATTTACTTGGAAATGCTTAATGTTGCTATTGCCTATGTTGGCTCATCCTTTTGAAATACTTGGAAACATTGTATATTGTGGTTGATTATGTTGGCTCATCCTCTTGAAATACTTAGAAACATTGTATATTGTTGTTGCTTATGTTGGCTCCTTTATTTCTTGGGTTTTATTCCCAATGCTATGATGCAAATGTTACTTTTATATTTCTCAATATTGCCAAGTGACTATTTAAGCATGATGTATTTTAGGCCAAATGACAATGTAGTGTACATGAGTACAAACCACCCATAGGGCACTGAGGTTTTAGTCCTCCTGCCGGGCACTGGGGTTTTAGTCCCCCTACCATTTTATATATTAGGCACTGGGGTTTTAGTCCCCCTGCCACTTTTTAGGAACTGCGGTTTTAGTCTCC
The DNA here is from genome assembly GCA_963693085.1 of Alisma plantago-aquatica. Lineage (NCBI taxonomy): Eukaryota > Viridiplantae > Streptophyta > Magnoliopsida > Alismatales > Alismataceae > Alisma > Alisma plantago-aquatica. The sequence continues at coordinate 1,476,993,084 of OY856411.1, read as the reverse complement.
TTGCCACTGGTGAGGTCCAGTAGGTGCCTCACCCTACATTGAGATGAGTTTGCGTCTTAATATATTCATGCTATGTGATTGTTGTTGTGGTGATTGTTTATGGCAATTTTCTCTCTCTTATTCATGTACTTGCCTCATTTCTTTTGAAATCTCTTATTGTAGAGAATCTTTTATATTGCAATGCTTTAGATTATTAATTGTCCTATTTCTCTTGAATAACACATACTTTTATCTTTCTCTTGTTGGATGACCCCAACCATCCAGGCTAGGATCAGAGTGTGCATGGAAGCTTGGTGAACCTAAGGCTAAGGATAGGACAAGAAGAAAAGGAACATATAGCTTGCATGATCATAGTTGCTTTTATGTATTAAGTTGTTTTGTTTGGAGACAATATTGGCTTAGTCTAAGTCTTCCTCTAACTAGATCCTATGTGTTGTATAAAGTTGTACCCCATTTGGGAAAATTTTTATAATGTACTCTTTATACATTTTGAATAAAGTCAAGTTTTATTTGTTCTGCTTCCACACATTTGATGTATTTGTTTATCATGTTTAATAGTAGAGACTTGGTCTTTACAACATGGTATCAGAGCATCAAGGTAGTCGGATTCTTGACTAATTCAAAATTGTCTCCCTAGAGTATATAGTTTCCCTTTAGTTAGTTTTTCACCTTAGAGTTGACCTAACATGAAAGTTTGATTTAGGATCATAATAATTTCATAATAAAAATAAAATTTTTCAACTTTTTGGTGAAATGTCTATTGAGAAGCTACTAGAGCAATAAGTTGAAGTGATGGTGTCTAGAAAGGGTAAGAGCTTGGGGGCTGGCAATATTTTCCTCCGCCTCACTAGCTTGGTAATGAGGACTCCTGAGCTCATATGACCTGGCCTGGCCTGATCTGATACAGACAGCTCGAAATAGTCTATGTTTGGGCATGTTGCCTAAATGTTGAATAACTTAGGAAAACCATAAGTAATGATTTGATCTCTTACACAAAAATCATCCTTAAATACCTTATACTCCTATGTTTAGGGTTTAGTATACCCTAGGTTACACCCTGAAGCTTGGTTAGTAAATCCTTTTAGTGTTGAGTTTTATGTACCCTTTTACCCTTAGCTTAGTTTGACTTAGTTAACCCTTTTAAGGGGTGAAATGAGGGTAATGGTGTTAGTACCCTATTTGGTTTTGCAAATCTGATTTCGAGGACGAAATCCCTTTTTAGGGGGATGAAATCCCAATTAAAAGCAAAATCAAATACCTTTGTAGTTAGAAATCCTATCTATGTGGACATATGTACATAATAACTTATGTGAACAAGAATTTACCAAACACATTATACTTGTAATTCAACTTGTTTGTTTATACACACATGAATATGTAATAAGTCATATAGAGATACTTCGTATGCTTGAACCTTAGTATAGGCTTGATGCACATAATAATGGGTTACTCATTACTAATGGTGAATATACATAATGTTGACTATGCCACCCTAATGGTAAAATGTGTATGGATAATGCACCCTAAGGATGCTTTAACAAGTAATGATCATGTTGACCTAAACCCTAATATGTAATCATATAGCCTCGACAATATATATATATATATATATATATATATATATATATATATATATATATATATATATATATATATATATATATATATATATATATATATATATATATATATATATCCTTAATGCTTCCATGATGCATTAGTGACATTAGGTATCATCATCACATAATATACCTTAAAGCATATAAATGGATTATAGTCACAAAGTTATCAATATATGTAAGGTATATCACCTTGTTCTCTAATGAACACCTCATCATAATTTGATATATGAATTAATTCATTAATATTTAATGGGTTACATCCTATTCACTAAAATTCATATAATCACTCAAACATGATAATGAATAATTGGATTCACATAAATATTCATAAATGCCTAATGTGTATTAAAATATGTATAATTTATAATATCTAGTGTAATGGATGAAAATGATTAATGATGTCATTAATATGAGTATGAAAGATGATATGAAAATGTGCAATATGAACATTATTTGGAATTATTATAGGCTTAATAACTTGTTGCATAATATTAACTTTTTTCTACAAAATAATTTGTGATAACTCTACATGATAGTTTTAATAGGATAATGGGAAATGAATTCATGTTATTAAGGTTTTGACCTAATACACTAATTAATGTTGAAATGGTTTAGTAAACCCTAATTGTGCTTAAAACCCTTGATGAGGGAAATACACATGATATAATATTGAGATATAATTGTTTTGAATAAAATGTGGCACAAGTGATAGTATAATAAATATGATACCTCTTCATGATGGAGATTATGTTAATAAGGCAAAAATGTTAATTTGAGTTTGATAAAAGGCTATAGGTTTTTTGGAAACCTTAGTAACACCTGACTTATGTAGATTTTGTGTTGTACCCTAGATTAAGGGTTATAACCTAGTGTTTAAGGTTGGGATGTTGCACACTCACCCTCTCTTTCCTCTTGTTGTGATTTCGGGGACAAAATCCTCTTTAAGGGGTGATGTGCTGTAACATACTGAAATTCATGGACTTTCCTGCAATTTACCCACTTTTGAGATTTTCTTTTCCTTCTAGTACATTTGGACCATTTTCATAAATTTCCCTTCTTTTATATTCTTTTTGGACTCCTTGTGCAATTTGAGCACAATTCAAGGTTGAAATTACCTTTTCCCTCATTTACAATAATGAAGGGGTGTTTGCACAAATAACCCAATTAAGGAGATGAGTGAAGGTTAATAATGTAATTTGGTCATTAAGGATGGATATAAGTAGATAATATTAATTTGGATCTTTTTGGATAAATGTATTAGCAATAATGTGTATTTAAGTTAATGTATGAGAACATTAACCTTAATTGTTTCTCTCTCCACAAGATATGATTTTAATTCATGAAAATATGTTATTTATTTGAGAAATGATTATTGAAATCTCAATGTGCTTAATATCTCGGAATTTACTCACATGTTTCATGGAAAGAACTCTTTTCATATAATTCATTCATTTTAATATATTAATATACACTTTAATGAGCAATATATTTATTAAGGGCCATATTATGTATAAAACGAGAAAGTAACTGAATAGAATTGTTCTATACTTTAATGTGAGCTAATGGTTCAAATTTTGTGGCATTTGGAGTTGGTTTGACCCCTCAAAACTATTTTATATATTTTTAATTTAGTGTAAATTAAAATGGTGAATAATAACCCATCTTCATACCTCACTCTTAATATGGGCTAATAAACTTGCAAATGCATGATATTAGTGAGTGGAGGACTCTTTGACTCCAAATCTCGAATTTGGGAACCAAGGGTTGCTTATAAAAGCAACACATGATTATTTGCCCAAGCATTATATTAATATATGCTTTAATAATCAAAATAATTATTGGAGGCCAAAGGTTTGGTGAAACGAAAATATAATTATATAGCATGAATCTAGACGTTATTAGAAACCTGGGGTTAAAATTTGAGGTTAATTGGAGCTCGTTTGACCTTCCAAATGCATTAAATTTTTTTTTAATATAGTGTGACTTAATAGCAATCGATATATCATTCATTTGCATCATTTAAGCCTAAGTTCAGCCTTAATAAGGTGTCACGCGCACTGGACCATGATGGTCCAGGATCGGACGGCTCATCTCTGACCCAAACCACTTCCAACGGTCGACAGATCATCTTCCACCTCCAGTTAACTGAAGCGGAACCAAGCAGCCGCCGCTCGCTTCCTCTCCTCCTTTCTCCCTCGTCTCTTCATCATTTCTAGAGATTTCTTTGCCTTTGAGTTCGTGGAGACCACCTGCATTGAATGAGCCAAACCTCATTGCCTCCTGTGCACTGTAGCCGAAACGACATCCTTGGCCGGCCATGGCTCCTCACCTCCACCTTCGCATCGGCTCCACGGACATCCACACCTATAAATAACACCCCCCACAGCTTCGTCGTCCTCCTACCAACCTCCGCATACATTCAATTTGGTCTGAAGAAGTGTGTGGCCGCCAGTGAGGAGCATTTCACCCTGAGCTTGCGGAGCTTTTTCACGGAGCTACGAGCGAGTAGCAACAAAATTGAACTAGGACGTATGTTCCTCGTTCAATTCCCTACGTTTCAAGTACCTATACGCTTAATGTGGTTCAGAATTGTAGATTTGCCCAACATCGCAAGTTGGGACCTCGGAGCCATGTCGTTGGCCGAAGGTAGAAGAAGGCCGAGTGGTTTTTGATGGTTTTTCCCTCGCGCGCCCTTCCTTCCTGATCCTCTCTCCAAGGGCAGTTTCGTCATCCGAAACCTTGTTTTTTACACATTTAGCAATTAATTTGTCAGTTTTGTTTAATTCCTAATAAATCACTTGGTTCTCAGAAAAATATAAATAGATACTCGTTGGAAAGCTAAAATCATGTAGAATCCGAATTTTCAAGTTTTGAACCCTGTTTTCCGTCCCAAACTTGATAATTAATTCAAACTCTAATTTAAATGTATAAAATGTTATAAAATGATTATAATAGTGTTTTAACTCTATTTTTGAAAAGAAAATATGTTTTCTCGAGTAGAAAAATTTTAGGAATCCTTTGGACCTGTTTCCATAACAAAAATCCAAAGTTTTAATCCATGGTTTATAAATGTGGACATTTTACACTTAAAGTACCTTTAAGTAACCTAATACATGTGTAATGTTTGCAACTAGGGGAAAATGGAATGGTGATACAATCAGTTTGGTGAATGTGATGGTAATTAATTCAAACAGGTATGTGAAGCCTATTTTAGTATGTGAATCATATTTATGTATGTGACATCTATTATGAATGTGAAATCTATGTGGAATGTGATAACCTTCTATTTTAGTCAATTATTTTAGTCCCTTTCTTTAGTTTTCCATACTCTTTCTAAAGCTTAAACTATACATAATCCTAATTTTACCCTGTTTTTTGTAAATATACCATCAGACTAACTTTCCTTTCTATATATGCAGAAAAAGCACAAAAAAATCATAAAAGAATAACTCAACCTCAAGACCGCATGGATTCAAACGGTCCCAAGACCGCATGAAGCCAATCGGTCTCAAGACCGCATGAAGCCAATCGGTCCCAAGACCGCATGAAGCCAACCGGTCCCGAGACCGCATGAAGTCAAACGGTCCCAAGACCGCATGAAGCCAACCGGTCCTGAGACCGCATGGAGTCACACGGTCCTAAGACCGCATGGAGTCAACCGGTCCCAAGACCACATGGAGTCACACAGTCCCAAGACCGCATGAAGCCAACCGGTCCTGAGACCACATGGAGTCACACGGTCCCAAGACCGCATGAAGCCAACCAGTCCCGAGACCGCATGGAGTCACACGGTCCCAAGACCGCATGAAGCCAACCGGTCCTGAGACCGCATGGAGTTCAAACGGTATCAAAACTGCATGAAGCAAAACGGTCCCGAGACCGCATGGAGTTCAAACGGTCTCAAGACCGCATGAAGCCAACCGGTCCCGAGACCGCATAGAGTTCAAACGGTCTCAAGACCGCATGAAGCCAACCGGTCTTGAGACCGCATGGAGTTCAAACAGTCTCAAGACCGCACGATCCCAAACGGTCTTGAGGTCCAAATGGTCTCCAAACCATTTGGACCTCACTCAAGGCCTATAAATAAGACCCCAAGGGTCCTCCATCGGAGATCAAGTTTCAGACGCCCAAAGGCTGCCTCAATCGTTCCAGAGCTCTTGCTACTTCCATTCTCAGCCCAGGGGCTTCCGGTCTGAGACTCATACTCCATTTCGAAGTTGCTTTCTCTCTCTCTGCCAAAGAAGGTGGGAAGAGGGAGATCTCATCATTGAGCAACCCGTGAAGCTAGTGGATCATTTCTCTCTCTCCAAGGAGTTGACTTTCCTCTCTCCTTTGTGGGGATGATGCTCTTTCTCTCTCTTCTTGCCTCCTTCTTTGTCCTAGTCATGAGCGAGTAGTCTTCTTCACTAGGGTGCGGGGAGTAGCCCCACTACCCATGCATTCATATCATGTAAATGTAATCCTTAGGTTGTAATATAGAGTTCTTATCTTTGTTAGTTCGAAATCAAACGATTGATGAATGCATGTTGCTTGATCTCCAACTTGTGTTATCTTTTATCTCTTAGTATGATCTGTCTACGTTTGTACTATTAGATTCGAAACTCGTTTGTATGTTGGTTCTTGATGCATGTATTCACCATGCATCTGTTTCAGTATCTAGAAGTGTATATCAAGAAGTGGAGTAAACTCACTATCATCCGTTGCACTTTCATACTATGAAATGGAATCAGTTGACGTATGGAAGTGCAACCTTGATAAGTCGAGGAACACACTTTGTGAGGGGAATGATGCAAAGTAATGTGACCATTTGTTCGGGAATGGATGGCGTTGCAATATTCCCGCACTTATCGTAGTTAGATTCTCCGAAAGGAGGCTAAGTCTACAAGGATACTAACTGACTGGACTCTTTTTGTAGGTTAAGTTTTGCTTTGCATGTGTTGATCGATGTGTAGTGGTGGTGAAAAATCGATCACACCTTAGTGATCTTTTATCATAGTTTAACCCATTAGATTTACCTGCTTACTTTACTTTTCAATATTCTTGATTTAAAAACATCAAAATCCAATTTTCGGTATAAGTGCCTGTTAGTAAGTGACCAAGTGAAATTCCATGCGTTTTCTATCTTGTTGCTTGCAATGAGACCATTGTCCCGTGGATTCAACCCTTAACTATACTATGATAAGACTTCCACGTATCTTAGCATACGTGGGTGGAGTTTTCTATCTAGTATAAGCAAGGCTAAACTGAAAGACTCACCATCTTTAGGATTTTTAGTGGTGCATGCAATTCCACGTAAGTGGAAGCTCCATCAAAAATTAGCGCCGTTGCCAGGGACAACGGAACGTTGTAATTTCACTTAGTACCTTTCTAGTTGGTTAGGATTTTACACTTTCTTTTTAATCATAACTCTATACCTTCTTGAAAATATCATATCTTTTTCATTATCTAAAGGTGTTTTCTTTTCTCTACTCAGGTAGAAATCGTGTATGCAACCTGCGCATAGCCTCGGATTCTCCCCTGATCTAGAGTTTGACTCTGAGGTAGAGAGAAGCTTCCACCGCCGCATTCGACTCAACTGCCAAAAGGCCAGGCAAATGGCTGAAGATCAACACCAGGCTGCTTTGGTAATGGAGAGGGTCAATGCCACCATCGCCGCTCAAAGGGCACAACTCATCGCTGAAACTCGTGCCCAAATCCAAGCGGAGATTCGTGCGGAAGAGCAAGCTCACATCAGAGCTGAAACTGAGGCAGCGACCCAAGCTGCTCAGTTGGAGTTAAGAAACAAACAACTGAGGGACTACGCGGTCCCAAAGAACTATGAGGATAACCACCCGGTCCGACCTCCGATTATTAATATCCCCAACTTCGAGATTCGGACCCAGTGGATCCAAATCATGCAAGGCATATCTTTCTCCGGAGGTTCTGGAGATGATTGCATGGATCATCTAAAAAGGTTTAAGGCGTTGTGCCGCCTGGTTCCACAAGATGGAATCTCTTATGATGCGATAATGCTTCATCTGTTCCATTTCACCCTATCTGGGAGGGTCTTGAGTTGGTATAACTCACTTGATAGAGAACCAATAATAACCACCTGGGCTCCTCTTGAGGAAAATTTCTTAGAGAAGTTCTTTCCACCCTCACTGACCTATGAAATCAGAGGGCAGATCAATCACTTCTCTCAGCTGCCTGGAGAAGCCCTTGCTGAGGCATGGGAAAGATTTAAAGAACTTTTGCGTAAATGCCCTCATCATGGAATCTCCCAGAATCAACTGATAGAAACCTTATACCGGGGAGTAAGCGATGATATTAAACAGTTCTTAGATTCCTCTTCTGGAGGGAACTTCATGAGGAAAAATTACGAGGACGCATGGAAGATTGTTACTCTCGGAGCTGAAAACCAGTCCAACTGGGGACGGTCAGCCAGTAAATGTGTCCTCAAAGTTTTCAAAGCTGAAGAATCAATAGAGATGAAAGAAATAGCTGAAGTCTTGAAAACCATAGTTCATAAATAGCAAGCTCTTGAGACTTCTCTCGGAGAGATCGATAAGAAGAAAACTCCGCTAGTTCAACAAGTCAAAGCCGTCACGGGATCCTATGAGGCTTGTCTTGCTTCTGACAATCCGACCCTTTCCTGCGGTATGCTATATAATGTGATGATGGATCTACATCCACCACCACAACCATATGAACCTATCATTGATCAGTTGGAAGAGCAATTATCGGAACAAGTTAACTCTATCCACTCTATCCCTGGGCAAGTCTACTACAACCCTAATCAGCCAAGGAATCATCCAGGGTTTCAGTATGGAAACCCTGCTGGGACTGCCAGTCCTTAGCATCAAACACAGGGGGGATCTACTAGTAGGCTAACACCTGGATTCCCAAACAACTTCAATCAGAACCAAGGGAATTCCAGGAGTAACTTCCCTAGGGCTAACTACCCCAGGAACCAATCAGCCTACTACCAGTACACACATCCCCCGCTCCATCCAAAGCTGCATACTCAACAACCTCAGCTGGAATTACCACCCCAACAATCTCAACAAACCCAGCAACCAATTCCTTTGAAAAATGCTCCTGCCCAACCGGAAGATGAAATATCCTTGATCAAGCAGATGTTACAATCACAGCAAACTATGCTAGCTAACCAGCAGGCTCAACAAAAAGCAGTTGAAGCTCAGCTTGCTCAGATCGCTGCACAATTGAAGCCCCCAGCAGGTATGTTTACTGGGTAGCCTGAATCAAATCCTAAGCACGGACAAAACATACATGAGCAGTTGAATGCCGTCACCACTAGATCTGGACGCATTCTTCATAAGACTACCAAAATCACCCAAGATAATGATGATACCCCTGCTTCCATGACAAATCAGAGCCCGCAACAAGGAATGGAGAAGCTCTCAGATGGCACAAAGGGCAAAGATAAAGTGTCCACAAAACCTGAAGTTTTGCAGTATAAACCAAGAATCCCGTACCCAGGAAGATTACGAGAAACAAAGATGGACACCAGGTTTCAAAAGTTCAAAGAGGCAATGAAGAAACTATACATTGATATCCCGCTCCTTGATGCTCTTCCCGAGGTGCCAGCCTGGGCGAAATACCTCAAGACCCTACTATCAAGAAAATACATCACCGAGGAGCAGGAAACCATTAAGCTTGCTCAGACCACTTCAGACATCATCTTAAACAAGATGCCCAAAAAGAAGAAGGACCCAGGCTCCTTCAGAATCCAATGTTGCATTGGCAACACATCTTCTAAAAAGGGATTAGCTGACCTTGGGGCTAGTATATCTATTATGCCTTACTCAATGTGCAAACGCCTGGGTTTTACTGAATTGCTGCCTACAACAATGACTATCCAATTAGCTGATTCCACTATAACCGCACCTTTGGGGATCATTGAAGATATTCCGGTAAGGATAGGCAAGGATGCTTACGTACCATGTGACTTCGTCGTCATGAATATTAAAGAAGACCTGAGGTATCCAATCATTTTTGGCAGACCATTCCTCGCTACTGCCAGAGCGTTGATTGACGTCGAAACTGGTACTATCATTCTTAGGCTCAAAAAAGAAGCAATTCAATTCCGAGTCCTTAATAGTATGAAAGGGCCCAGTATCGAAGAGGAGGTCTTCCTCCTTGATGCTATTCAACAAATGTCACAGTTGGAAATCTCCGAGCCAGTTGACGAACTTGAAAATGTTCTAATCAATCTAGAGGTTGAATTCTCCGCGAATGAATTAGTTCAACAGTGCCTCCAACATCTAGAAAAGGCCGAAGAAGTGCCAAAGGCCACTTTTGAAGAACTTAAAGTCGTTATTGTTATAGAAGCAGTTGAGCCACCGAAAGCCCCTGAAATGAAGACCTTACCCACAGGGCTTAAACACACTTTCTTAGATAAGGAAAAACTATGCCCAGTTATCATCAGCTCCACCCTTACAAGAGATCAAGAGGAAAAGCTTCTGAACGAGCTGAGGAAGCATAAAAAGGTCATAGGATATAAGATAACTGACCTAACAAGCATAAATCCAGCCCTGTGTATGCATAGACTTCCTATGGTTGACGAATTCAAGCCCTCTCGAGAACATCAAAGAAAACCGAATCCTAATCTGAAGGAAGTAGTTCGTTTGGAGGTCCTTAAATTACTCAAAGACGGTATGATCTATCCTATTTCTGACTCCCAGTGGGTCAGCCCCGTTCAGGTTGTTCCAAGAAAGGGGGGCACCACTGTAGTGCTCAATGACAAAAATGAGCTAGTGCCTACCAGGACTGTAACTGGATGGCGAATGTGTTTTGATTATAGAAAGTTGAACAAAGCTACAAGGAAAGACCACTACCCTCTACCTTTCCTTAATGAAGTCCTGGAATGCCTAGCTCACCAAAAATATTTTTGTTACCTCGACGGTTACTCCGGGTTTTACCAAATACCCATACACAAGGAGGACCAGGAAAAAACTACCTTCACATGTCCTTTTGGGACATATGCCTTTAGAAGAATGTCGTTTGGGCTATGTAACGCACCCACCACTTTCCAACGATGTATGTCTGCTATCTTCGCCGGTTTAACAGAATCCATCATGGAAGTGTTTATGGATGATTTCTCAGTGTACGGAGATTCTTTCGACAACTGTTTAATAAATCTTGGACAAGTTCTGCAACGCTGTGAGGAAACGAACCTTATCTTGAATTGGGAAAAATGCCATTTTATGGTAACAGAAGGGGTCGTCCTCGGACACAGGGTAAGTGATAGGGGGATAGAAGTTGATAAAGCAAAGATTGATGTTATCTCAAAGCTGTCACCTCCAAAGGACATACGAGGAGTTCGAGCTTTCCTGGGTCATGCAGGATTCTATAGGAGATTCATCAAAGATTTCTCAAAGATTGCCAAGCCCATGACCCAACTCCTGACCAAAGATGCAGAGTTCATATTCAATCAGGAGTGTATAAAAAAGTTTCTCTACCCTTAAGGATGCGTTAATCTCCGCTCCTATTCTAAGAGCTCCAGATTGGTCGCTGCCCTTCGAAATCATGTGCGACGCAAGTGATTATGCCATTGGGGCCGTTCTAGGACAGTGGATTGATAAGAAACCCTATGTTATCTACTACGCATCTAAAACGCTAGATGAAGTGCAGAAAAACTACACTACTACAGAGAAAGAGTTTTTGGCTATCATCTATGCGTTTGAAAAATTGCGCTCGTATTTGATTGGCTCTAAGGTCATTGTTTATATCGACCACTCCGCTATTCGATACCTGATTCAAAAGCAAGATGCCAAACCTAGGCTCATCCGCTGGGTGCTGATGCTTCAGGAATTCGACGTGGAAATTAAGGATAAAATTGGAGTGGAGAATGTTGTTGCTAATCATCTCAGCCGTATCGAGATTGAAGAAGAGGATAAAATCCCTATCCGGGATTCTCTTCCAGATGACCAACTTATGAAGGCCACCCATGGATTCCCTTGGTACACGGATATCATCAATTATCTAGCCACAGGGATTATCCACCCCTCTACTTCCTATCATGACAAAAGGAAGTTCCTTCATGACATAAAAAAATATCATTGGGATGAACCCTATCTTTTTCGCCTTTGCGCTGACGGACCTTTCCGTCGCTGCTTGCCAGACGAGGAAATAACCCCGGTCCTAGAGCATTGCCATTCGGGACCTACGAGGGGGGCACATGAGTGCTAAGAAAATAGCTATAAAAGTTTTAGAATCCAGATTCTTTTGGCCCACCATATCAAAGGATTCGTATGATTTTGTGAAAGCCTATAACAAATGCCAATTTTCTGGCAACATATCAAAAAGAGACGAAATGCCCCTCACCTTGTGGCAGGAAATTGAGCTTTTCGATGTGTGGGGGGTAGACTACATGGGCACTTTCCCCCCATCCTATGGTTTCTGCTACATCTTGGTCGCAGTGGACTACGTCTCAAAATGGGTCGAAGCTGTACCCACTGTGTCCAGCAATTCCAAGCCTGTCATTAAATTGTTCAAAGATATTATTTTCCCAAGATTTGGAGTTCCAAGAACTATCATATCGGATGGCGGGACCCATTTCTTGGAACGCAGTTTTGAAGCTTTACTAAAAAGTACGGAGTCAATCACATAGTCGCCACACCCTACCACCCACAGACAAGTGGTCATGTTGAGATATCCAATAGACAACTAAAGGCGATTCTTGAAAAAATGGTGAATAGAAACCACACTGATTGGTCCACCAAACTTCCTGATGCCCTTTGGGCATACCGAACTGCATATAAAACACCAATTGAAACAACCCCATTCCATTTGGTGTACGGGAAGTCCTGTCATCTACCAGTAGAGCTGGAACATAAAGCCTGGTGGGCAATCAAACAATTAAACTGCGATCTTAAAAATGCATGTGAGAATAGACAACTCCAGTTGCAGGAGTTAGAAGAGCTCCGAATGACTGCCTATCACAGTGCCAGAATCTATAAGGAGCAAATGAAAATGTGACATGATGGTTATCTCAAGAGAAAAGATATTGCCGTTGGTGACAAAGTGCTCCTTTTCAACTCTAAGCTCAAGTTATTTCCCGGGAAACTTAGAACAAAATGGTCCGGACCCTTCACTATAAAACATATTTATCCAACTGGAGGTGCCATTATTATAGACAACAACGGAGGAGAAAGGACGGTCAACGGTCACCGTTTAAAAAGATACTACACTCTGGAAGACAAAATGCCAAGACAAACCATCGAAATCAAAGATGTTATACCAACAACATAACTCTATTATAGCTTCGTCGAGCCAGCAACATAAAACCCAGGCGCTACTTGGGAGGCAACCCAAGATTTCTTTTTCTTTCTCTTTTTTCCTGTTCTTTTTACCTTAGGTTTATCTTATGAAATTAAAAAAAAAGAAAAAAAATTTTACAATCAAAACAAACATAAAAATAGCAAAATGATAATATACAAAAAAATTCACATAACTAAAACAAAGAAAAAAAAATATATAATTTTATTTTTTGTTCAACCTTAACCCTACCAAACGGTCCTGAAATCGTTTGGGACCAAATGGTTTCTTCAAACCGTTTGGAACCAAATGGTCCTGAAACTGTTTGGAACCAAATGGTCTTCAAACCATTTGGAACCAAATGGTCTTCGAACCGTTTGGAACCAAACGACCTCCAAACCGTTTGGAACCAAATGGTCTGCAAACTGTTTGGAGTCCAAATGGTCGCTAAAACCATTTGACCTAGGGTTTTTGTCTAGTCAACCCCCCGTTTCCTATAAATATAAACCCTACCCCTTCGTCTTTCTTTCCTTCGACTCCCGAGCCATCTAAAACTCCCGTGCTAGCCCTGTTCCATTGCTCTTGCTTTCCTCTATTCCCGCGTGTTTCATCTCTATCGACCTCTGCCTTCCCTGCTGCCGCACGACCTCTGTCCCCAACACCTCTCCGCCGTCAGCTCTGCCACCTGCTGCAAGGTAGTCCAGTATCTGCGGCAGTATGGCCGCTCTCTTCCGCAGTCTCCTCCTTCCGCACCGGCATTATCATCGTCGGCGGTACCACGACATTTCTTCTTCTTTTTTTTTCCAGCACCGGCGCAATCATCATCGTCGTCTTTACCGCCACCATGCCTCTCTCATCTTCGTCGCCGATAAGTGCTTTCCGCCGCCTCAGTCACCTTCATCATAATCGCCGCAATCTTCTTTTATCGCCGATGTGCACCGTCGTTTTCGCCGTCGTCGCCAACCCATCCGCCATCTCTGCGCTGTTTCACCGTTTCTTCTCCACCTTATCTGTCTATTACCTGTCGTTCTGCCTTCCAAATGGTCTCCACACCATTTGGAACCGAACGGTCTCCAAACCGTTTGGATCCGAACGGTCTCCAAACCGTTTGGAACCGAACGGTCTCCAAACTGTTTGGAACCAAACGGTCTCCAAACTGTTTGGAACCGAACGGTCTCCAAACCATTTGGAACCGAACGGTCTCCTAACCGTTTGACCTTCCACATTCGTCTAAATCTCTAAAATATTAAAAAAAATATACATAAAACCACATAAATACAAACAAAATCTAATCCGTTTTTCTCACTCATGATTTTCCACTTTGCAGATATGGCATCACCAGCAAAGACGGCCATCGGATCTGATGGTGCTCCTTCTCTAACAAGGGAGAAAATGATGGAAGAACTGGCCTGACTCTAGAAGATCAGAGATGTCTTCAATAGAACTGGAAAGGCCCCTCCAAACACCAAAATGATGGAGGTTCTGTGCGACATTGACCACCTCAACAAAAGTCTCACAGAGGCAACCGACGAAGAAGTAGAAGAGATTTAATCTGATGATGATGAAGGCTCGGAATACACCCCAAATCCAGAGGAGGACTCCACAGCCAAAGAACAAAAAGGAAAACGCAAAGTCCAGGAAGCTGCACCCGGACAACCCTCCAAGAAACGGGCAAGAAAACAAGTTCGCCCCGTCTCTGCTATGGACCAACCCTTTGCAACACTGACCAACACCATCCCTGCCACCACCCCCACCTTCTCAATTCTCACCACCTCCGCACCCCCACCTGAAAACCTTTACATCCACACCATCCAATCCATCGACAAAATCCTGAAACCAACAAAGTACGTCTACTCAAGCGTACTTCTGAAGATGGGGATCTATGACAGAGTCCTCACAATGCTCGACAACGCCAACCTATCCAGACTCTATCTTATCCCTGAAGTCTCATATGTCGAGCCCACCACAGAATTCTTCACCCATCTTATCAAAGAAACAGTGGAAATTACACAGAGAGCAAGGGATGGTGGTGATCATCGACTGGTCACGAAGCTCTTTGGGAATGACGTAGTGATAACAGAAAATCTTTTAAATGCAATCTTCATTGACAATCCTGAGCAACTTAAAAAGGCCGAAGTTGCAGGAATAGAGAACGACCCGTTCAATAAACATACCTTTTAGAAGTCACTAACAGGGATCCCAACCTACGAGCCAAAAACATGTAAAGCCTCCAACATTCACTCAGGGTTCGTGTGCACACTTCAAAAAATCATTACCAGTGCACTGCTCCCCAGATCAGAGGGAGGAAACGTCATCACCGCCGATCTTTTTATCCTATGGTCAATCCTGCATGGAAAGTCAGTCAAAATCGGACGACTTTTGATACAAAAGTTCTCCAACTACGCCATAGGAAAGGAAATTTGCATGGGAGGTCATGTCACATCCATCATAAAATATCTCAAGATGGACAGACCCCTACCGCACTGCACGCAAATAAAGGGTGATATCCTTACCAATGAACAAACCTTGAAGAACTCGTTCATTATTAAAGAAAAGGATGAAAAACTTTATTACATCTCTTGCCCTGCGGTCAAGTCATCCAGAACACTCCTCCCGCTCCTGGAGCTAGCAAACTACGACAAAGAAAAGCTCCACTTCTCTGACGAGGAGCTTACACAACTCCTAGCTTCGGTTAAAACAACCGAACAGAAAGCAACAACGGCACAGACAGAGCTGAGCATCACAACCCCGACAGCTTGTCCATCCAAAATACCTGTCAAATGGCCTTCTAGAAGGCAGTTGCAGGCCCAACAGCTGTCGAGGACACCAACATCTAGGCCAAATCCAGAGGCCGAGAAGCTCCATTAAGAAATCTTAACCTCCTCGTCTATCGACTCTTTCATTCAGAGTCTACATGAGCAGCTAACCGTTGCCACCACTCCACCTTTCACCATTCCAACTTCAACCACTCCCTTCTTCCCCATCACATCAACGCAACCATTCCCATCCACTTCATCACCCCTATCAACCTCCGGCTTTCCCTTCTCCATCCCCATGCCCGACTTCACAACTTTCCCTTTCACCTCTACCGTTTCCACCCCATCACTATCGCTACCACCGATTTCACCTCAAATCCCACCACTTTTCACATCCACCATCACCCCGACACCGCTGGTGACTACATCCACAGTCACTATGCAGCTCGGGGCATCATCAGTGTCTCTTCCGCAAGACACTAACACCACTCCACGTAGACCCCCTCCATCTCACCCTTCCACTCCTGGGGTCCCTTTTACTAATATCGGTGAGGAATTCAGCCGTCAATTTGACGCTGTCCGAAACCTCCTCACCGATCCTTCTAATATATTAAATTCTATTCTTTCTTGTGTGCAGGGTTTATCACGACAGGTGACCACGATCAATGAACAACACCGTGCCTTGCCCACCATCCTCCAAGGCCTCCAGCAATGCCAGGATGAGGTGGCTAAGAAAGTTGATCACATCAACAACTACTACAACAACCTGTCGGACCTGGTCCTAGGAGCGACGCGTCAGTAAGAAGCAACAGCGAAGCAAGTTGATGAGATCTCCAAGCAGACTCAGCCTCTGCCAGAGACTCTCCGCGAGCTCCAGCAACAACAAGAAATTCTGAGCACGCGCTTGGACACCATCAACAACACACTTACACAACTACAACATCACCAAGAAGAGTCCAATAACGATGCAATCCAGCAGTCACATGCTCAAGCCACCAATCTTACATCATGTCTCCTCTCTGCCGAGGGCAGATATACCAACCTCAAAGAAACCCATGATGCACTGCTCGAAAAACATGAGCATCTGCAAGTGGCTTTTGATGAGCTACAAGCCACCCATCGGCGGTGCAAATCGTCTTCCAATAAAAAGCAAGAAGACAAGGCCGCGGATGACGAGGATGGCGATGATGATGAAGAAGACGACTCCAACTCATCTGCTGACTCCAACAAAGACACCACCTCTAATGACAAGCATGATGACGGAGAAGACCCATGCAATGCGGCAGGACCTTCTCACAGAGGTTCCGACAAGGGTCACCATGATAGTGACCACCCCCCCAGTCCCCACACAACGACAATGTCAACATGTCATACGGGGACCAGTTTTCAATTATTCCGCTATGGGGCCCATCCGGGAAGCTGCCAAAGACGTGGCCTACACTGATTTCCAACAATGCATACTAGGAACCAGCGCCAGCCCACCAAAAACATCCGCTCCACCCTTCTCAGCACCTTCTCCTCCCTACCAGGATGAGGCAGACCGAGTAAGTCTAGACACGGATGAAGATCTCGATTCTGCCTCTGACTCGGATGAAAATCTACAAGGCAATGAAGAGGCATCCGAACAACCTGCTTCTCCCCCACTACAAGAACTTCCCCCGCCACCACCTCTACCGCACAAAATGCACGACTTGGATATGGCGACCATCTCCACCTTAGATGCTCAGGACATTTTTATACTGAACACTATAGTGGACGATGCAAAGGCAGGGGAAGACATAATTTATCACAATACAAAAACCAGGCGTCAGATGACACGTGAAGATTTTCACAGCATCCTCTGACCTCGGTCCACGATGCCTATGTCAATCTTCCGTGTCCTCCTCGCCAATTGTATAGAAATGTACAAAAGTTCTAAGAGGCAGCAACCCGTTTTCAACGCCTTGCCTTCTCTGTCTATTGGCATTTTAAACAAAGACGTAAGAGCAAAGTCGATCGAGCGGTTGCGTGCTGGTTTAGCACGTCGAGCACGTTATCTTACCGTGCCCTTCCAAGTTTCAAACCACTAGCTTTTTATGATTGTGGACAGCGTGGCTCGGGATGCCAAGGTATATAACTTCTGTTGCGCCGAGCTACCAGCCGGCACAATAAACTTCATAGGAGAAGAAGCAGGAGAAGCCAGGTGTATACCCTTCTGGCTGCTTCAGTTAATTTGGGCTGCACACCCATCTCTACGCCAAGATTGGAGCCAACCATGGTTCAAAATCATAAACCCTCTAGTTCAAGCCACCGAGGGATCTGGGGATTGCGCTTTCTGCACCATACATCACATTCAAGCGCTGAACCAGGAAATCCCATTTAACGATCTGGTTGCTGAAGATTTTCATTCCTTACACAGACGTTATGCCATGGATCTAATCTGTGATAGACGGTTCTTCAAGGACCCAACTATGTCACCAGACGACGTTCCTCGCTACCTCTTCTTAGCTATCCAACGCCCGCATCGGTGACCCTTCGGACAAACTCTAAAGGAGTCAGAAAAGACCAAGTTGCCAGTCACCGATACTGAGCAAGATCAAAGCAAGATCGATCCTGTGTTCTCCATTACACCAACCTTTGCGGATTTTGATTGCGATGCTAGCAAGGGTCTCAACGACCTCGAATTGTGTCTCATTATACCACGGCTCTCCGCCGACAAAGATGGCCTGGTATTCATGTCCCGAGATATTCTTGTAATGGCAAACACACTGTGAGAGACTCTACATGTTAAGGGATCCCTCTCTGTAAGCCTTATGGCCGCCTATCAGTTTCTGCTTGGCCAAAACAACCCAACAACATACATGGCGTCTCCATATATGAAAGATGATCTCCTAAAGCTCAAGAACTTCGGCACAGCTGACGCGCTGATCTCCTATCTCCAGCACACAACACCGTCGTTCATCATGTTACCTTTCCTTTATCATGAGCACTGGATGCTCCTAGCAAAAAACCTCCCAGAAGGAACAACCACAATATACAACAGTTCTGATAGCCAGTACAACGCACGACAGAGAAACTACGTCGTGACACCAAAGACGCCAACAGAAGTAGTGGCAAAGGAGTGCGCCGAAAAGTTAATCGACTTTCTGAGTCAGCATACAAAGGCGTATGACAAAGAGCATTTCCACCGCCCTGCCTTCTGCCACAAATTCCCCCAGCAAATCCGTCAATCGAACGACTGTGGCTTCCACGTCCTCTACTGGATGTACACCATCATCATTCTCCAAAGACCATTAGAGGATATGACTGACGTGGATTACCACACTTTACGAGGACAGTTCACATCCAATCTACTTCGTTCTCCGGGGGAAAATGATGATTTACCTTAGCCTGCAGCCCTTGTCATAATTACTGCTCAACCTATCACTTTGACACTCTGAGGACAGAGTGAGTGATAAGTTAGGGGGGGTACATTAGACAAGGGTGAGGTATCATTTCCTACATCCCTCTTTCTGTTAGCACTTTCTTTTTCTTTCTTCTTTTATTCTTTCTCTTTATACAATACTTTTTAACTTAAATTCTTTTGGAATAAAGTCACCCCAATCAACCTTAGAATCATGATAGTCCCCAAAAGTAAATAGCGCTTAAGACATTTAATGGCGATTTAACAATTTCCATCCACCATCGATTTCATGTTTTTTGCTTCAATTTTTTATCTAACTTTCCACAGGGCAAAATCAAGGCAAAAATAAGCCAAGCTCTCAAGGATGAGGGGGAAATCAGGCAACTTCCAAATCAAGAAGTTTTGCAAGTGGACCACAAACCAAATAAGTGCATGTTGAACGACTCTAAGAACAACTTTCCTCTCTTCAAAATAAAAGAGGCTTGGCCGCCCAAAATAATTTCCCAAATAAAACCCCAAATCCCAAGCCTGCGAGTCATCGAATAAAAGCCAGAGAGTCGAATAAAATCATGAGAGTTGTGCCATGAATAAGGATCTATATAAAGAACCGATGAAGGTTTCACCCGACCGGCACATTCCGCTGCCCTCACAAAGGCAGATGTGTCATGCCCGGTAGTGAAGATCCTAAAAGCATAGATAGCCCCTCCCCCACTTGAAGGGGGAGCTACACCTCAAGCCTTTGGCCAACCCCCATACCCTCTCTAGCTCCCAGTAGGTCTTTCATAGAGGTATAAAGCTGATTAGAGTCAACAATATGCACAAAATAAAAGTGGTCCCAATGCGAACTGCGAGATACAGAAAAAAACCTGAGACCCAAGCAACTCTCAAAACCTGAAAAGAGTCAAGGCAATCAATAAGACTTGATATAACCTCAGGGGAACTCAGGTTAAGAATTGAAGGAAGAGTATGGAAATCCTAATTAATAAGATTGCCTCGCCATTACATATCTCAGCTCTATCTAACTTGAGGACAAGCTAGACTCTAAGTTAGGGGCGGTGATAACCTTCTATTTTAGTCAATTATTTTAGTCCTTTTCTTTAGTTTTCCATACTCTTTCTAAAGCTTAAACTATACATAAACCTAATTTTACCCTGTTTTTTGTAAATATACCATCAGACTAACTTTCCTTTCTATATATGCAGAAAAAGCACAAAAAAATCATAAAAGAATAACTCAACCTCAAGACCGCATGGATTCAAACGGTCCCAAGACCGCATGAAGCCAATCGGTCTCAAGACCGCATGAAGCCAATCGGTCCCAAGACCACATGAAGCCAACTGGTCCTGACACCGCATGAAGTCAAACGGTCCCAAGACCGCATGAAGCCAACCGGTCCCGAGACCGCATGGAGTCACACGGTCCCAAGACCGCATGAAGCCAACCAGTCCCGATACCGCATGGAGTCACACGGTCCCAAGACTGCATGAAGCCAACCGGCGAGACCGCATGGAGTCACACGGTCCCAAGACCGCATGAAGCCAACCGGTCCCGAGACCACATGGAGTCACACAGTCCCAAGACCGCATGAAGCCAACCGGTCCTGAGACCGCATGGAGTTCAAACGGTCTCAAAACCGCATGAAGCCAACCGATCCCGAGACCGCATGGAGTTCAAACGGTCTCAAGACCGCATGAAGCCAACCGGTCCCGATACCGCATGGAGTTCAAATGGTCTCAAAACCGCATGAAGCCAACCGGTCCCGAGACCGCATGGAGTTCAAACGGTCTCAAGACCGCACGATCCCAAATGGTCTTGAGGTCCAAACGGTCTCCAGACCGTTTTGACCTCACTCAAGGCCTATAAATAAGACCCCAAGGGTCCTCCATCGGAGATCAAGTTTCAGACACCCAAAGGCTGCCTCAATCATTCCAGAGCTCTTGCTACTTCCATTCTCTGCCCAGGGGCTGCCGGTCTGAGACTCATACTCCATTTCGAAGCTGCTTTCTCTCTCTCTGCCAAAGAAGGTGCGAAGAGGGAGATCTCATCATCGAGCAACCCGTGAAGCTGGTGGATCATTTCTCTCTCTCCAAGGGGTTGACTTTCCTCTCTCCTTTGTGGGGATGATGCTCTTTCTCTCTCTTCTTGCCTCCTTCTTTGTCCTAGTCATGAGCGAGTAGTCTTCTTCACTAGGGTGCGGGGAGTAGCCCCACTACCCATGCGTTCATATCATGTAAATGTAATCCTTAGGTTGTAATATAGAGTTATTATCTTTGTTAGTTCGACATCAAACGCTTGATGAATGCATGTTGCTTGATCTCCAACTTGTGTTATCTTTTATCTCTTAGTATGATCTGTCTCAGTTTGTACTATTAGATTCGAAACTCGTTTGTATGTTAATTCTTGGTGCATGTATTCACCATGCATCTGTTTCGGTATCTAGAAGTGTATCTCAAGAAGTGGAGTAAACTCACTATCATCTGTTGCACTTTCATACTATGAAATGGAATCAGTTGACGTATGGAAGTGCAACTTTGATAAGTCGAGGAACACACTTTGCGAGGGGAATGATGCAAAGTAATGTGACCATTTGTTCGGGAATGGCTGGTGTTGCAACATTCCCGCACTTCTCGTAGTTAGATTCTCCGAAAGGAGGCTAAGTCTACAAGGATACTAACTGACTGGACTCTTTTTGCAGGTTAAGTTTTGCTTTGCATGTGTTGATCGATGTGTAGTGGTGGTGAAACACCGATCACAACTTAGTGATCTTTTATCATAGTTTAACCCATTAGATTTACCTGCTTACTTTACTTTTCAATATTCTTGATTTAAAAACATCAAAATCCAATTTTCGGTATAAGTGCCTGTTAGTAAGTGACCAAGTGAAATTCCATGCGTTTTCTATCTTGTTGCTTGCAATGAGACCGTTGTCCCGTGGATTCGACCCTTAACTATACTGCGATAAGACTTCCACATATCTTAGCATACGTGGGTGGAGTTTTCTATCTAGTATAATCAAGGCTAAACTTAAAGACTCACCATCTTTAGGATTTTTAGTGGTGCATGCAATTCCACGTAAGTGGAAGCTCCATCAGAATGTATATGTGCAAACTACCTATCCTTCAGTTGGGTCTTTTCCAACCCCACAATCATTATTGTGCTAGCCTTGTTATCCTTCTAATTGCATTTATTGGCTCTTTACTTATTTTATTCTTTTAATGCCATTGTGTCTCATTCATTTGAATCATGTGAATCTTGCTACTACATATGTTGCCTCATTTACTTGGAAATGCTTAATCTTGCTATTGCCTATGTTGGCTCATCCTTTTGAAATACTTGGAAACATTGTATATTGTGGTTGATTATGTTGGCTCATCCTATTGAAATACTTGGAAACATTGTATATTGTTGTTGCTTATGTTGGCTCCTTTATTTCTTGGGTTTTATTCCCAATGCTATGATGCACATGTTACTTTTATATTTCTCAATACTGCCAAGTGACTATTTAAGCATGATGTATTTTAGGCCAAATGACAATGTAGTGTACATGAGTACAAACCACCCATAGGGAACTGAGGTTTTAGTCCTCCTTCCGGGCACTAGGGTTTTAGTCCCCCTGCCATTTTATATATTAGGCATTGGGGTTTTAGTCCCACTACCACTTTTTAGGCACTGGGGTTTTAGTCCCCCTACCACTAGTGAGGTCCGGTAGGTGCCTCACCCTACATTGAGATGAGTTTGCATCTTACTATATTCATGCTATGTGATTATTATTGTGGTGATTGTTTATGGCAGTTTTCTCTCTCCTATTCATGTACTTGCCTCATTTCTTTTGAAATCTCTTATTGTAGAGAATCTTTTATATTGCAATGCTTTAGATTATTAATTGTCCTATTTCTCATGAATAACACATACTTTTATCTTTCTCTTGCCGGATGACCCCAACCATCCAGGCTAGGATCAGAGTGCGCATGGAAGCTTGGTGAACCTAAGGCTAACGATAGGACAAGAAGAAAAGGAACATATAGCTTGCATGATCATAGTTGCTTTTATGTTTTAAGTTGTTTTGTTTGGAGACAATGTTGTATTAGTCTAAGTCTTCCTCTACCTAGATCCTAGTTCCTTGTATAAAGATGTACCCCTTTTGGGAAAAATTTGTAATGTACTCTTTATACATTTTGAATAAAGTCAAGATTTAAATTTCCTCTGCTACACAATTGATGATTTTGGTTGCCATGGTTTATAGTAGAGACTTGGTATTTACAACATGAGAACATGGATGTCATTGAGATGGTTCAACATCTCAAGAATAAGTATCAAGACCAAGCATGACAAGAGAGATATGATGTCTCTAAGGCATTGTTCAAGTGCATCATGATAGAAGGAGATCTAGTAGGCCCTCACACACTCAAGATGATTGGGTATGTGGAGAACCTAACTTGACTTGGATTCCATTTGGGCCAAGAGTTGGCTACTAATGTGATATTGCAATTGATGCCAGAATCATACAGTTAGTTTGTGATGAAGTTGCATTGATTTATTTTCTCTTCCTATGTGCACAATCTAACGACTATGGTTTGACGTGCCAGATGTATGTTTCATCCAATGACTGGATCATTGTCTCCTTCCTATGTGTTTCTCATGAGACTGAGGTTTGTTTCATAGTCTTCATTCCCTGCCTTCATTCTCCCTCATTACTGCATAGTTTTTCTATATTTTTCCTCCTTTGACTTTTCCTTGACTCCTCGATTCAAATGATCCCCTGATTTCCCCTTCTTGTGGATGATATAAGGAACACCCAATTAGTTCTCCTGTGGTCTCTCCATGACAAAGTTGCAGCCACCACCTCAGTGCATCTCCCGTCTGCCTAACCATCCCAAAAGCACCACCAGTCCAGGGGTTCTGGTCCTCCACACTCAATTGAACACCTGCTGTCGTAGAGTCCCTTGCACTACTCACTTTAGATATCTGGAGACCACCTCCTCCATTCTATCCTCACTGTCGTTATGAGTACAATAGATGCACTGATAAGAGTCACCTACCTTCGTTCTTTGTTTTCTAATCGTTAGTTTTTCCTAAGGATTCCCTAAGCTATTTACCCTATAGACATGGCCGACGACCTTACGGGTGCTTTCCCCTTTGGTGCCCCAAGGGCCTTCTTACAAAGGATTGGCTTGGCTTTGCCTTGCCTCAAGTATTGTTTTTGTGACTTTCATCAAGATCCTATCCAAATTGTTTCCCTAGTTTCAAGCTTGAATCTTCTATGCTCTATTTTCTATCTTTCCAGAAAACCCTATGGACACGAAGGTCCTCTTGCCCCTATATGTGCTTCCTTGGCTTCGCTGAGTCATTTGGGACACAATGATGGATATCATTTCTCGTGAATGATCATGTTCCTCACATTTTATTCATCAATTCTCACCTATAGGTAGCGATCTTTCACCATGGATGCAAGGAGAAGGTCCCAGGTCATAGAATAACCATTTTACCCTCACATGATTAATCATACAATGTTACTCACATGGGCAAACCTAGGAATTCACGTTCTTTTGTATTATCGGTCATGCGAGTTTGATATATGATCAAATGACTATTTGGACCTTGTCAATTTAATCGTATGTAACATGTACTATGGCCTTCTCATAATTTTCATGTTTGATTTCATGAGATTTATATTTGATTTAATCAATGTCATGTTAAGGTTTTCCTAACTTCTGATTGCTTAGTTTTGCAAAATTCATAACTTCTGCATATGACTATAGAAAAATATGAAAAAATATTAATTGGAAAGCCCTTTTGATTCTCTATCCATCTATCCTATTTTCAAATGCAGTTTTGCATGTCCAAACTTTTCAATAAATTAATGAATGAAACTAGGGTTTGAGGGTTATGAACTCACATACATTCTATGACATTAATCAAGTTAGAGGTGACTAGAGACTCAATCAAGTTAGAGGACTTGATTCTAAGGAGATCTACTCTAAGTAAGTGGGTCATGCATATTTTTACAAGTAATTTTTTCTTAATGCTTTTTTATTTATGATTATGCAAAATAGTTTATATCATGAATTATGAATGTGTCCTCAAGGAGACATTAGGTATATCTTTTACAACTTGCTTTATGTTTACTTATAGTCTATGGTAGAATCCTAATTGTGATTATGATTAAGATTAATGAATTATGCTCAAGAATGGGAAACCCTATTAGGATATAAGAGGGAGAGATCTCATCATGGTATTAAGAGGGAGAAATCCCATCATGGTTTTCAGAGGGAGAAATCCCATCAAATTAAAGTATAAATATCATGTAAGTTCAATATTAATGTTAATGATTAAGATAATTGGAATTGAATCATTTTGTATATGCTCTCATATCATGGACTTCAAGGGGTCATCAAGGGATTTCCTATTACCAAGGGATTTCCTAGAAATCATGTGTTCTTAAGTGGGTATCATAGACAGATGCATATATTTGTTGTTCAATTATTCATGTTATTAATGACCCATGAATGCTTAAGAAAATCCATGTTCAAGTTTATTTCAAATTATTTCAAGTCAAATTACTTCATGTCAAGTTATTATTACTTTCAGTCTTATAAATTTTCAAATACCTCTTATAGATGTGATGTTTGTTTTGCATGGATGGGGATGTGATGTATGCGTGGCTTGGAACAAGTGAAGAGTATCAAGGATGGAAAAGGGTAATCAATGATTAGATGTTATTAAAGATTTTCCTAATGGGGTGCCATTTACCAGACTAATCTAGAGGTTTAGATATCATTCATATTATGCTTAGTCATGTTGCCAATTAGATTAGATAGCATAGATGAATATGATGTAGTTTTCTTTTGCCAAGAACTATTATGAATCAATTTTAAATCAATGCAAAATGTTTCATTTACATTAATTGCATGACCAACATATTGTGACACCCCCATTGAGTAAGAATGCTTCCGCTCATGTAATATGAAAAGTGGGGTGTTACATAGTGGTCTGAAAACAATTTTAGTAAATGTCCACTAGGCAAACATGATGATAACAGTCACCCTAGAATGAATATGTGACATAGGGTTTAGGGATCGATTCCCAAAGGAAAGATACTATGACCTAGAATGATTATAGATTTCACATTATAAGAAATAGAGATTTCAAATATAGATGTTTACCTCGTTAGATCTCAAGTATCCACCTAATCCTAGATAATGAGATAGCTTGTCCATTAATGGTCATGGCCAATTGATTATGAATTAAAGAGGGATGTCCTAAGCATTAGACATTTGATGCATTCCTCCTTTCTTATTAGTGAATGTTCTATGGGCATGTACATTGGTTGGTTAGTGAGGGGTAACATGATAGGATCCCACATCTGTGGGAATGTTCCTAATCACCACATATATAGGAATGAAGTAGGTACCTGCAGACCTAGGGTTAGATTATAGAAGTCATGACAAGGTTTAGTTTTATGACCTAAATATAGTTATGAGTTGGTTTGATAAACCCTAAGTATAGGTTGAGAAGAAGACCAAAGTAATAATTAATCCATGTTCACTTAAATATTTTATGAAATCTGTATATCATATATGTATCTTTCAATGCAAAATGTTGAACATAATTGAACCTTGAAATGTTAGTTGTCAATAAGTGAAAAGGTTAGAGAAATGCTAAGGTGGGTAATAACCTAGAAAATCTAGAGGACAAAATTTATTTAGGGTGGTAGAATTGTAACATCCCAAGTTTTCTAGACTAATTTAGCCATAAAATGCGACTTTTCTTAAATGATTATATTTGAGGGTATTAATGTAAAAAGACCATGAATTGGTATTTCATATATGAAATTAATGTAAGGAAAATAACATGGGACTCTAAATTGATTTTCTATTTCATTTGTGAATTATGTGTTATGATTAATTCAAAAGTATGTAACATTTGTTTCCCTTTCGTTTTTTCTCTCATACCATTAGTTATTCTTAATGGACATAAATGAGCAATATATGCAATTTGAAATTTGAAGATATACATTGAATAACTTAAGCAAGGATTTTTCCTTTTATTTTTACATAAGAAGAATGTATCATTAACTACATGTCTCTCTCCTCCAAGAAAGGTTATCAAAAAGGCATGAAATATAGATGACATAACCATGGGGTGAGTAATAGGTATTGATTTTAAAATTTGACTATAAGGAACAAAAAGTATGAGTATTTCCAGTTATTTCATCCATTAATGCATTAAACCAAGTAAAAAGACATTTATGTGAACTGTGGGTAAAATAAGTGGAAAATGGAAATTTAATTGTATAGGAAGAATGTAGACTTCTTATTGGGCGTGTGGTTCAAATTTGGTGAAGTTTTGACCATGTTTGACCCTTCAAATGAATTAAACAAGTTACCATATAGTTTTGTATACAAATTTAATGAAAAATACATCAAATATGATGTATTAAACCTATGATCTGTACTTTACTCCTCTATCATGTGTTACATTGATTTATTTTCTCCTCCTATGCATGCCATCTAATGGCTATGGTTTGACACATCGTGCATCCCCCAGAGGTGCACACACTAACCAATTATGATTTGACTAGATGTGCCGCACGAGATTGAGACATATTGTGGGATCACTTTCAAAATTTATAAGGACCTAAACCTTCACACCTACTTCTACTAAAAACAATACACCCGCAAGTGCATGGGGTCATTTCATAGTATAGGAGGGCAGCAAGTATAGGGTTAATCCACAGGGAGAAAAGGGGGCACTAGAGCTAGATTAGTTTCTGGGCTAGGTT
Organism: Alisma plantago-aquatica; assembly: GCA_963693085.1. Taxonomy (NCBI): domain Eukaryota; kingdom Viridiplantae; phylum Streptophyta; class Magnoliopsida; order Alismatales; family Alismataceae; genus Alisma; species Alisma plantago-aquatica. The sequence continues at coordinate 1,476,965,283 of OY856411.1, read as the reverse complement.
CCTACTACAAAGTCTAGTGTTGAAGGGTTTAAAGGTTTGTTTGTTGATTGCACTAAGGGTTGAACAAGCAAGCAAGTAAAGGAGAACAAGAAATAATCAAAACCTAAGTTAAACCTAGACAGTTAAATCTACTGAACAAGAAAGGACAAGGCAAGAAGGAAAGGAACAAGATATACTAAGGTAGGCAAGAAGAGGTCTACACTACACTAAGATAGCTAACTAGGCAAAAGAGCATTTAAAGACCTAAACTAGCAAAAGCAAATAAAGAATAAGGCAAGAAGATAACTAAGAAAGTAAAGAGATCACTAAGATAATACTAGCTAGGCAAGAAGGCAATTAGGGTTTCAAATCAATAAAGGGTTGTGTGGGCTATTTGGGGGATGCACTTATCAATAGGTTAGGGGGTGAAATGTGAACATTATGCTTTAATTTAGTTTATCGAACCAAAAAAAATGCTAGAGTCTAGTAAAGAATGTATATGAAAGAAAAATAAAATAAAGAAAGAGTCTAAGGAATATTTCCCAAAAATAGGATTTTGAGTTTAATGGATTCCTTGGGGTTCAAGGAACTCAAAATTGGAAAATAATGATAAAAGAAATAGAAAGGACATGAAAAATATGAATAATGAGATGGTAACATGCAAATCAAGAAAAGGAATTGTACACTTGAGATAATAACTTCAACATTTGGTAGGATGGAAGATAAAACTATTATTGGGCTTTCCTCAAAGTTTGAGTGGGAAAAGAGTTACCGTTTGGGAGTTATTAATTTTCTAAGTTTTCCCTCAAATATGGTTTAATTGGGAATTTAGGAAATTGTTTCCTATTTTGGGTTGAACACGAGGATGGTGGGCCTTTGGATCTTAATCCAACATGCGCCACTCATCGTCTAGGTCCCAAGCGGACTAGGACTCTGGCTCTGTCAGAGGGATTTTCCCTCTGAAGTTTCCTCATGATCCAATGAGTGGGCAGGCTTGCTGAGTTGTCCTTTGAATTCAGGAGATAAAAACGAACAGAAAACTCCCTTGTTCGACTAGGATTGGAGGAGGTTCTGGGAAACGCCCAAACCTCGCAAGCGTGGCCCGATCCTATATATATGGGAGGTTTTTGGAGAGAACCAGCATCATTTCTTGCTAGCCCAACCTTTGTAGATTAGTGCAAGGAGCGTTTTTGTGCGCTCAATTGATGTTTTCATCCTGATCTGCAACCCCAACGCCGCGGTGACCCTTACCGGAATCCGACGAGCAGGGGACGAGGTTGGAGGAGTTCAGGCAGGAAATTGGACCAGCCACCAACTTCATTGAGGGGAGGCGATGCTCCCTGGTCGATTGGTGTGAGAAAAAGGCGTCGAGAGCTCGGAGTCAACCTCCAGGTTGACTGCGCGGGCTGCTGTGTCCAAGGAAGGTGACGACCCGTCGATCGTCCGATCTGAGACCACGGTGGTCTCAGTTGCATCTGACACTCCAGAGAAGGGGCGGCCTTGCTAGAAGGCACGTGACTAGGATCGTCGGATCTGGAGGAGGACCACGGGCGCAGCGATCCAATGACTCACAAATTTTGGTAATTTCACCTCTCTAACCAAATATTCAGAAAAAAGGGTTTTTCTTGTGAAATTGATAGAAATTACTAGGATTGTCTAATGAGAAAACTTTATATATGAAAGAGGTGTAGAAAAATACAAGGGATCTGATAAAAATACTTTCAGAACCTAGTTCCACTCCATTTTGCAAGAGTGCCTTAATTTTCTAATAATGTGCTTTTAATATTGATGAAGAACCCTAATTGAGTATAAAGGGTGTATTAATGGATCAAATTGATAAGTTTAACCCTATTAATGATAAAAGTGGTTTAATTATCCGTTTTGAATAGAAAGATGCCTAAATTAGAGTGGTAATCCATAAAAGAAGGCTAATTTATAATAAAAACCCTAATTTAGGGAAAAGGAGATAAAAGCAAAGTTATTTCAGATTAAGGGAGTAATTTGCCAAGATATAATACTAAAACTACTGGGAATGTTAAAATAAAGGTTTTAAGTGAATTGGATGAAATTAGGAACCTTGATGATTATGGATTGGATCAAAACACTAATTTCCAAAGAAACCCTAAAGTTGGAATTGAAATCCTAAGTAAAGTGATGATTTTGGATAAATATTAATAAAAGGAAATTGGTACTTTTATTTCAGGATTTCTATTCCTCATTGCTTGCTTGATTGGGTTTCTCTGCATACTTGAGTCTTTCTTGAAATCTGCAATTGAAGGTATGTGGTTACGCTTATGAATATCTCGAGATAGATTCCCGAGGTTTTCCGAGACTTTCACCAATGACTTGAAATAAACTGTTGAATGATTTTAATTCATGCAAACTATAATGTGAATATGACTATCACATGACATATGTGCCTACTAGCTCAGATCATGGTCCCCTCTGTGTCTTAATGGATGGCCTAGTACATGGCTACCTAGAGGGTAGGTCCATCAGGTCGTGGAATGACTTAGTATATGGCTACCTAGAGGGTAGGTCCATCAAGTCACAGTGAGTTAGATATTGGGCTACCTTTGGGTGGTGCCATGCGACTCTACCTTTATAGAGGTATTATATAAGTCCTTACAGGGACAACACAGAGTTGTGGATAGGTATGGATTGAGTAGTTTGTCATAAAATGTAATCTTGGTTGTTAATTGATAATTGATTGATTACTTTGTTATCATAGTTGCATGATTATCGTTTCCCCCACGTACCAGCTTCTTGCTGACCGACGTTTTGTTTATCGATGTTTTAGGTACAAATGAAAAGAAAAAACAGTAAAGCGACACATTGTGAATTCAAGAATTAAAGAACAAGGAAGAACTAGTTAGAATAGTTCAGCTGTGGTTAGAAGTTTAGTATATTCCAAACTTTTCAAGGTATGCAAAATTTTTATTACCATGTTTCAGTAATGTCTGTTAAAATTTAATAATTGTTCTTGGTTATATGTTGAACCTTAGATCCAGAAAATTATGGGTGCGGCTTCGACCTCTCGGTCTCCCTTAATTGGGGGTTACCAGAAGGTGGGGTCGTAACATTTGGTATCAGAGCTTGGGTTCCTCATTTAACCATTAATAATTATTAAATTTTACAAACTCCATAGAACCCAAGGGAGTTATTAGAGGATTATCTGAAAGACAGAGGTGTCTAGAAAAGGATCACGACTGAGGGCTGGCAATATTTTCCTCTACACCGCTAGTCTTAATACGAGGACTCCCGGATCTGTGTGACTGCCTGGCCAAAGTCTTAGGGTATGATTCGAAATAAGATACCTTTAGGACTCTCTCATCTTGTTCATCCCTTCTCAACTCAAATTATGTAAGGACCTTAAGGATTAGGGTTTTCTCTCTTCTCCTCACCCTCTTGAGGTATGGGTAAGGTTAATAAGGTCTAAGGAATCCTCCACCAAATTAATGAAAAGCATGTAAGTAAGATGTCATGGACATAAGATTAATATATTAAGCGCAAACTAAATAATAGATACATGCTTAGGTCGTATGACACAAGTTGTCATTTCCCTCAGAGAGACCTGAGTATAGACCTCCTTGTTAGGAGGATGAGTAGAGAGAGTTAGTCTTGGAGGTAGAGATCTCCATTAAAAGTAGAGACCTAGAACATTCTCTGAGGATGATGTTGACCCTAACCCTAAGAGAAGATTAGAGGGAGAGACAACATGATGAGTTAGATGTCATGGTAAACCAGTAGTTTGGATGGACATGTCTTTGGTTTTCCATACGAGCCATGAGAGGTTGGATGACCTAGTACCTTTGGCGACCCAACCTTGGGAAGGGTCGTGCATGGTCGAGTGAAGGATAGCTCCTTCATGGATGAGGTTAAAGAAGAACCTATGGAAACCCCATGATATTATATGAGCATGGCATAGCATGCACCCATAGCACATCCTATAGTACCGGCAGTAGGTCAAAACCCTGGCCAAGGGAGCATGTTGGATAGTTGATGAGATAAGCATAAGGAATAATGGATAACCTTGAGTAAACATAAGTGTGAACATAGACTTCACCAGGTAGGGATATGCTTGTGAGCTTGATCCAACTCCATGGAGAGAGGACCTCTAGTTGTAAGGTTGGATGTGGAGTTAGCTCTAGAGAGAGAAAGCAGGACCGGGCAAAGGTTGGAAACTTAGATTCCAAGACATGAAGAACAGTGGGGAGTTAAGGATGATGCGACGTAAGTGGATGATAGTGGTTGCCTTATGCTTGACCCCTGGGGGCTGATGATGTCTTGGTTATATTGAGAGGAACCAAATGCTAGAGAGAGGATGATGCTTCTGGTACCTATGGCATAAATGATTATCTGTTGGATAAGATAAGAGTGTTTTAAGTAACCAGTGGTGGGGCTGTATACCTGGTTGGTTGTCCTGGAATAGGACTCAACCCCAAGGTGTTGGTCGAGTACAGGGATCATGGAAGTACATGACATACCTTGGACATGCTTGATTTGTGGTTAAGAGATTGATCATGTGGTTGGACACCCAAAGGTGAACCTAGGGTTCCTAGGCCTAAGAGGGGAAGCAGTGTACCCAATGCTCATGATGATATTTGAGTCTCTATAGTTTTGAGCATGGTACTCCTCGTGTGTAGAGGTAAAGCAAATCCCTTGAGTTAAGGGTATGTGTGTTGAACCCCTCACAACTAAGTTGGTCTAATGTTGGGGATGAGAACAAGTGTGACCTAGCATGTTTTAGGAGGTACAGTTGTGCTTTAGTAGTTGTTGGATTAAGCATGCTCATGTGAATGTAAACCCTAAGGACACTTGTGACCTTTGTTATCAAGGTGTAGTTTTCTCCCATCTTGGGAGAAGGACCCTTTGGTAGGAGTTTACCAGTTTGGTTGGTTTTGAGGTAACCTACAGAGGTTTCATAGGATCTTGAGAAGCTAAGTGAAGAGTACATGGCATAAGAATGAACCTATAGACTCATAGATAACCATCTCTATGTGCTTGTGGATGTGCTACCATGGAGGTAACCGGTATGTGGCTTGACCAAGATAGGCAGGTTGCCATGATCCCTATGGAAGAATGAAAGTCAGCCCATGAATGCAGGAAGAGAGATGATGAATGCTTGGGTAAGGTTCTAAGTTGAACATGCACTATAAGAGAATCCTATGTCTATCCTAGGGTCAGGTAGGGATAAGACGGATGGAAGTAGGAGTTGCCTCATTCCCTAGTGCACATGACCATAGGGTCGGGAGGTAACAACTATCATTGTCTGAGGGCCATGGGTTAGGAGATTGATCACCTCCATGAACTCATGGGACCGAAAGGGCAGATGAGTAGGGCACTCTCTGGATGCATGAAGGAAGAGGGATGACCCCAAAGGTGTCGGCACCCTAAAGGCCTAGAGGAGATGTCCAAGGATTGTGCTTGGACCAAGTAAGTTGGAGACCAGTTTCCCATGGAAGTAATGGGGATATCAAGATGATGGCGCGTTTCAACCTAGATTTGAAGGTGTAGTGGAAAGGTGGGATGTGTCATCTCTACTCTTGGAACAGGAGGAACTTTGTGTTTGTACGGCCGCCAAATGCTTATTTCTTTTTGTTATGGGAGTGAGAGATGGGACAGTACGCATGCCATACACCAAGGGTAAAAGATGAGGTGGGTTGGAACGTTGCTATGAGGTATGAGGTCAAAGATGATAACATACCTTGATGGAGTGAATGATACATGGACAGGTATAGGCAATAAGCGTATTAAGATAATCACCTTGTGAGAATGTTTTATCATGAGCTATGTAGAATCTGCATGTGATACAAGGTTGAGTTTGATAACCAAGAGGATGATCTTAGAGTTTCCTTAATGAAGATAAACTTAGAGTTCAAGATGGGACTTAAGCGGAATACATGGAGGTAGTATGTCAAAAACATTACCTAATACTGAAGGATGTGAAGTGGTAATGGATGTTCTGGTCGAGATATAGCTACCTAGTTTGGCTAGAAGAGATTGTTTGGATAACCCTAAGTTTGGAAAAAAAGATGTGTTTTGGCTAACACTAAGATGTAATGCGATAGGTTGAACAAGTTAATGATTGTTTGGTTAGTCAGTCTAGTCCTTGACGTAATGAAAGGATGGTTTAGAGCCTCAGATGCACTTCTTTGGAAGGGAATATGATGAAACCCTAATTAGAATGGTTTAGGGTTTCCGAGGTATCAAGCTTGAGAAATCATAACAATGCAGGAGATCATACTATACCTTGGTACTACAAAGACAGTAAGTGACAGTAGTAGTATTTTGGATGTCTAAGGTGAAGTATGTTGCCATGCATGACAGGAGGTGAAGGACGAACACCAGCAACCCAGTGTATCGATATAGAGGATAAAAGAGACCCTGAGAGGGAAGGGGAGTTCATCACTATGGAAGTTGTGGTAAGTCTCCCTTTGACCAAGAGGTCAAGATGCAATATGGGTTATGGTAGATCACCTTACCTAGATAACATGGGAAAGAAGGAAGTACTATCAAGAGATAGATTATGTTGAACTACATAAGAGTGGGAGATGGTTCAACTACACCATGGTATGAGTTCAAAAGTTCTTGAGTATGACCTAACAGTTCACTTCCATGAGATGAAAGTAGAAACATACAGAACTCGAGGTGGATACAATTTATCACCCCTTACTAATGGTTAGTATGATCAGACTAAAGGGTCTGATGAAAGCATGTGTGCCTTGTTCAGGGTGATATCTAGAGATAGTTCTTGTTCTATGAAAGATGTGATGATGACCACCATAGTCAGTATCGGGTTTTATAAGAAGATCTGTAAGGGAGGTTGTGTCGGTCACCACTTCAGTAAGGTGATGTTGGTGAAAGGACCACGTGATGGTTAGAAAAGGACCACAATGTGTGTAGATGAAGTCTCTTTGATCGTGCAATGTCTGAAAGGAGCCTAGAGATGATGTGAGTCATGAGCGGATGCAAAGTAGACTGACATGCAGTTCACTGTGGGAAATATGTGACATGAAAATCCGACCCCTCTGAGCTATAGCTAAGAAAGATGAGTCCCCGATACATGGGTCCATTGAGATGGATTAATGGGGAAGGATAACCTTACTTCTTAAGGATAAAGTAATGTTTGATGAGTTCCATGTGTCCAATTTAGAGAACTATGTGAGGTACCCCGACCATGTGCTGAACAATGAACCTAGTGAGCCCCAAGGGAGGCTGAAATAGACTGAGTCACCTGTGCAGTTTATAGATGCCAGGATGAAACAACTCAGCGAAAAGAATATGTGATGATAAAGGTTCTTTGGAAGCGCTATGAGTATGGTAAAGCCACATAGGGGCCAATGATGGACATGGAAAAGTATTATCCTAAATTGTTTGTTTTGCTTGATTGAATTTTGAGGACAAAATTCCTATAAGGAGGGGAGGATGTTATAACCCCATTTTTTCCAAGATATGTAATGAGATTATAAATCTCTATTTAAAGATAAATAAAAATCCATGTTTGTTTTGATGGGTTGATTTGAATGAATTTCGTGTTGTATGGCCTTATTGGTCATTAAGCCTAATTGAAAGAAAAGAAAAAGAAATTAATCAAAGATATTTTTGATAAATAATGTATATGAAAGAAAAATAAAATAAAGAAAGAGGCTAAAGAATAATTCCAAAAAATAGGATTTCGAGTTTAATGGATTCCTTGGGGTTCAAGGAACTCAGAATTGGAAAATAATGGTAAAAGAAATAGAAAGGACATAAAAATATGAATAATGAGATGGTAACTTGCAAACCAATAAAAGGAATCGTACACTTGAGATAATAACTTCAAAATTTGGTAGGATGGAAGATAAAACTATTATTGGGCTTACCTCAAAGTTTGAGTGGGAAAAGAGTTACCGTTTGGGAGTTATTAATTTTCCAAGTTTTCCTTCAAATATGGTTTAATTGGGAATTTAGGAAATTGTTTCCTATTTTGGGTTGAATGCGAGGATGGTGGGCCGTTAGATCTTAATCCAATAGGCGCCACTCATCATCTAGGTCCCAAGCGGACTAGGACTCTGTCTCTGTCAGAGGGATTTTCCCTCTGAAGTTTCCTCACGATCCAATGAGTGGGCAAGCTTGCTGAGTTGTCCTCTGAATTCATGAGATAAAAATGAACAGAAAACTCCCTGGTTCGACTAGGATTGGAGTAGGTTCTGGGAAATGCCTAAACCTCACAAGCGTGGACCGATCCTATATATATGGGAGGTCTTTGGAGAGAACTAGCATCGTTTCTTGCTAGCCCAACCTTTGTGGATTAGTAAAAGGAGTGTTTTTGTGCGCTCAATTGGTGTTTTCATCCTGATCTGCAACCCTGACGCCATGGTGACCCTTGCCAGAATCCGGCGAGTAGGGGACGAGGTTGGAGGAGCTCGGGCAGGAAATTGGACCGGCCACCAACTTCATTGAGGGGAGGTGAAGCTCCCTGGTCGATCGGTGTGAGAAAAAGGTGACAAGAGCTCGGAGTCAACCTCCAGGTTGACTGCGCGGGCTGTTATGTCCAAGGAAGGTGACGACCCGTCGATCGTCCGGTCTGAGACCACGGTGGTCTCAGTTGCATCTGACGCTCCAGAGAAGGGGCGGCCTTTCTAGAAGGCGCGTGACTAGGATCGTCGGATCCAGAGGAGGACCACGGGCGCAGCGATTCAATGACTCACAAATTTTGGTAATTTCGCCTCTCTAACCAAATATTCTGAAAAAGGGTTTTTCTTGCGAAATTGATAGAAATTACTAGGATTGTCTAATGATAAAACTTTATATATGAAAGAGGTGTAGAAAAATACAAGGGATGTGATAAAAATACTTTTAGAACCTAGTTCCACTCCGTTTTACATGAGTGCCTTAATTTGATAATAATGTGCTTTTAATATTGATGAAGAACCCTAATTGAGTATAAATGGCGTATTAATGGATCAAATTGATAAGTTTAACCATGTTAATGATAAAAGTGGTTTAATTATCCATTTTGAATACAAAGATGCCTAAATTAGAGTTGTAATCCATAAAAGAAGGCTAATTTATAATAAAAACCCTAATTTAGGGAAAAGGAGATAAAAGAAAAGTTATTTCCGATTAAGGGAGTAATTTGCCAAGATATAATCCTAAAACTATTGGGAATGTTAAAATAAAGGTTTTAAGTGAGTTTGATGAAATTAGGAACCTTGATGATTAAGGATTGGAGCAAAACCCTAATTTCCAAAGAAACCCTAAAATTGGAATTGAAATCCTAAGTAAAGTGATGATTTTGGATAAATATTAATAAAAGGAAATTGGTACTTTTATTTCAGGATTTCTATTCCTCATTGCTTGCTTGATTGGGTTTCTCTGCATACTTGAGTCTTTCTTGAAATCTGCAATTGAAGGTATGTGGTTACGCTTATTAATATCTCGAGATAGATTTCCGAGGTTTTCTGAGATTTTCACCAATGACTTGAAATAAACTGTTGAATGATTTTAATTCATGCAAACTATAATGTGAATATGACTATCACATGACATATGTGCCTACTATCTCAGATCCTGGTCCCCTCTGTGTCTTAATGGCTGACCTAGTACATGGCTACCTAGAGGGTAGGTCCATCAGGTCATGGAATGACTTAGTATATGGCTACCTAGAGGGTAGGTCCATCAAGTCACAGTGAGTTAGATATTGGGCTACCTTTGGGTGGTGCCATGCGACTCTACCTTTACAGAGGTATTATATAAGTCCTTATAGGGACAACACAGAGTTGTGGATAGGTATGGATTGAGTAGTTTGGCTCAAAATGAAATCTTGGTTGTTAATTGATAATTAACTGATTACTTTGTTATCATAATTACATGATTATCGTTTCCCCCACGTACCAGCTTCCTGCTGACCGACGTTTTGTTTGTCGGCATTTTAGGTACAAATGAAAAAAACAAACAATAAAGTGGCACATTGTGAATTTAGGAATTAAAGAACAAGGAGGAACTAGTTAGATTAGTTCATCTATGGTTAGAAGTTTAGTATATTCCAAACTTTTCAAGGAATGCAAAATTTTTATTACCATGTTTCAGTATAGTCTATTCAAATTTAATAATTGTTCTTGGTTATATGTTGAACCTTAGATCTGGAAAATTATGGGTGTGGCTTCGACCTCTCGGTCTCCCTTAATTGGGGGTTACCAGAAGGTGGGGTCGTAACACCTAGGTTTCTACGTTAGAGGAACTTAGGAGTATTAGGGGGTGAGGCTAGTAATGGGAGTGGAAATGAGGTTCTATGTCTCACATCACCCACATTCTATCCTTGATAAAGATCAAAGCTAAGAACACTAAATTCATCTAAACTGGCTACTTAGATCTCTCAAATAGGGTTAGGAGAATTGATTAGCATGTAGGAGGATGGGTAGCTAGCTAAGGATCCATGAATTGGAACTAGGAGCAAATCCCAAAATTCTAACATATCAACAACTTTCCTAAATTCTTAGGTGATTTCAATCACAAACCAACAACAAATTTATGAAGAGTGAGATAAAAATTGAACATGATCATTAGAGAATGAGATTACAATGTTTACATATCATTTCCTCCCAACATGGTATCAAAGTAACATTTTTTACTCCAAACAACCCACCGAAGGGTCCTAGCTACTCAGGAAAATGCATAATACAAAAATAAAGGATAAAGAGGTAGAAGAAGCCATGGAGATCGAAGTATATGGAGAAATCCTCCACTTCAGCTATTGCAAAACATCCTCCTCTTTCCTCCAAGGTGCATGGGGCATGTAATGGTGGTGGAATAGGGTCCAAACACTAGGAAACTAGGGTTTTGGTGGTGGAAATAGTGAAATGGAGTGGAATGGAAGTGGAAATGGAGTGGAACGGGTGGAATATGAAAATGTGGTGATAGAAGGTAGCTAGGGGTGGTCAACCACATGCTCCATCTGTCACCTAGGTAAATATCTGTGTGGGGGAAGCAATAGGTCAAGTAGGGGTAAAGTGGGGAATGTAGTGGAAAATTAGCTAGGATTTTGTGAGTATCACGGTCATGGGGGTCACCAAGACCATGGTGGAGTGGGGGTGAGAATGGTCATGGTTGAGTGGAATGACCATGGTGAAAAATGAGGAAAAATCACAATAACTTGAGTGGTTTTGAACTGAAAGTGGCACGGTCGTACTAGGGCAAGGGTGGCACAGCCGTGTTGGTCACCAAGTTCGTGGTGGGGCATGGGTTCCATAGATGTGTTGGTCACTACGACCGTGGTGGAATGGAATTATTTTCCCATTCTTGGCTCTACAACCATTCTACATCTGCGACCACACGACCTTACAAGGTGGCACGACCGTTCTGGGTCCATCTACCATGGTCATTATGAGTGGCATGGTTGTGGTGATTCTTACATTGCTTGAAGTTGACTTTGTTGATTTTGGATGAGCTAACATGGACGTTCTGATGTACCATGACCGTGGTGGTCTCTGTTGTAGCACTTTGACTTGATTCCTTGGATTTTCTTCGACATCTTTGCTTCAATGGAGCTTTGGCCACTACAGATAGGTAGAGGGAGCCTCAAACTTTACTTTAGGCATCTCCTGTAGTAGAGAAATACAAGGATCATTCCTTCTCTCTCTCTTCCATCCAATCATGGTCTAAATTCCTAAAAACATGCAAATAATGTATGTAAGTGCACTTCATACAAATATGCATATTAGGGAAAATAACATGTAATCTAACATGTATAGATGAGATTGAAATGAAATATGACACAATATGAAGCCCTAAAATAGGACTACTTCACCAACACAAACGTATAACATACTTGTCCTCAAGTATGCTGCAACTCAATCCCTTTACAAATTTTCCACATCAAGAAATGACAAATGCAATGAAATAGGTGAATATTGACTAAAAGGGCACAAAGATGACTAAGTACATGCATTCCACATCTCTCCTCTCCTCTTTTACAAACCAATCATGATTAGAGCATTAATATTTCAAACTTCAAATATATAACATAGAAAACACAATCATTCCATCTGGTTGTTATATCACTCCGGGTAAATCATTACATGGTAGTAAAGGTAAAAATGACTAATTTTGTTATTTTACATTCATGCATTCAATATCATATGTCCATCTACACTAAGTATATTAAGTCAGAACTTGTCTCATGATCACATCCATATGGATTATCAACCCCTCATTTTTATGCAAAAATCACTTTCTAGGTCATTAGACCAATTCATATAATTCTTGCAGTAGCAATATGATAGTATGTCACAACATTACTCATAAACTCCGCACTCTTAGCTATGATATTCATTTTACCTACAAACTAGTGTTACATAAGTAGGAGAGAGAAATCACAATCATTGGATAACAATCTCCAATGATAATGAGTACACTTATCTTGTTATCATCGGATTAAGGTTATGATACATGCACAACTAATTAGGTTTCAATAACACTATCTCATTACCAAACCCTGATTCATCACCTCCCATATTGTTAGAGAGTATAAGTATTAAGTGTTTTTATTAATGATTAGCCATTCCTAATTAAAACACTTTCAGTAGGTCATTACACCATATATTGATCATGTACACACTCATGTATAGGTGTATCAACTACTCACAACACATATGACTTAACTCCTTATAACACATGTGTCTAGGCCTAACATAACAACCACATAACTACACAGACTTAATGTCTTGACTGCGACACCATGAGGCATGCAACATGGCATCGCGACCACCTACAACCCAACATCTCGACCACACCTATATCTAGACAAGACCGAGATTGCACCCAAGACAACATCACAACCACCACAGATGTAAAAAAGGGCATGGCGTTGCGCTCCCGACTCCAAGGACATGTAACAAGACTTTGCGACTGTGATAGAGCAATGTGACAACCACAACCCTCAAGGTGTTGTCTCACTATACCAAGGTGTTACGTTCGTAACCTACCATGTTAAGACCATAACCAACTAGACTTTAACCTGATATACTCATAACATAACAAGACCATTCATCTCAACCATCCTGCTTAGTCGTCCTAGCTGCAACGTCAACCAAGAACCAAGTGACCATGCAACAATGTTGCATCACAACCATACGAGAGTAACGGCCATATTTAGGGTTAGAGGGTAAGTCGTGATCAAAACCACCCGTTACACAGTGTCGACCGAAATGGAAGGCCTAGGGATGTCTTGACCATCTACTCTACTCCATCACAGATCTGAACAAAGTTCAAACATGAGGGTTATAGTAAGGAAAACCAAGCATCAACAGGGTGAATAAGACCCTAGATCATGGTGTCAAAAAAAACCACATGATCATAGAAGATCATCAAAATATATGTATATCGAGAGTGAAAGCCACAATTCCCATGTGTTTTAACATATTTAAAACCTAATGTTATTATCAGGAACACATCTTAATCAGGTAGAACAACAAAGTATGATCCGATTTAATATGCTAATGGTGGATGGGAAGAGAGTAATAAAATCCTCCTAATTTTAGGGGAAACTTTGTCCTAGTATCTCAAGATCCAAAAGCTTCAACTAAGCTTCCACTCTTCAACCAAAGGATCACCTCCAAGAAGAAGAAAAAGATCATAGTCACAATAGAGCTCAAGAAGGAAGAAAAATAGACCTAGTTGATCCAAACGAGAAAAGAGAAATAATCATCCTTTAATTTTGTTAGGAGTTCGTCTCAAACGACCACCATGGATTTTCCACAACCTTTAGCCAAGAAGGAAGAAGGAGATAGAGGTTTCAAGAGAAAGTAATTGTGATCAAGAGTAAGACCACTTACCATGAGAAGAAATCCCCACAAATCACCACCAAGATGTTGATCTAGCACAAGATTTTCATTGTCCAAGGTGGATCGGCCACCCAAGTTCCTTGCTCCTGGAGCTCCAAGGATGATCTCAAGGTAGAAGAAGAAGTTTGGGTCAAAAAATATTTTCTTGTAAGGAAGAGAAGGGGTTATACATCCCAAAAAAGGGGGGAAGTAGAAGATCTTGAGGTTTCAACATATTAGATCACCAAGGGACACTTACCCATCAACGAAATAACCTTATTTCCTCTTGCATGCATAAATTGAAATATCCATTTTTATCCTGCAAAGTGTTGCGACCTCTAAGGTCAGTTGTTGTAGAGAGGCGAGATCACCTCCTTACTAAAATTTAAAGGAAATACAAAACTTCCACTTTTTCTAGGAAAAATAGACATTTTGGAATGCATGTATAATATATTTTAATGTGTAGATCACAAATTTGGCATAAATTTTTACTTTTGGATTTATTAATGATTTTATTTTGTATTTTGAATTATCTCATATTTTCCCTTTCAATTAATACAATAATACTTACTATTTTCCAAAAGTTGTGAAACTTATCACACAAGCAAACTTGTACTCAAAGAAAATTAATTTGGATTTAGAATTATCTTTTGAGTTCCACTTTTAATATTTGTAGGCAATTTACTCTTATTTTCACTCAATGGAGGAAAATTAATTTAATTAATGCCATATTATCTTAGTTTTAGTATTTTCTTTTCTTTTTCTGACAAAAAAGGGCATAGAAACTTCTACATCGATTTTATTTTATCCTTATCCCTCATAAGTGGATATTTAAATTAAACAAATTATAAAACTTTCACTAATGTATGTGTTCTTAACCCCTTATAAAGTAAAATATTGGGAACAAATGTACACCAAACCTGTATAATTTCCACTAATTCAACATCAACGATAGAAATGAAAGGAAAAGCTTTGTAAAAAGGATAAATTAATATTATACATGGATTTTAGTTTGTTATAGTTTCCATCATGTCTCGGTCAAGACACTCTCAAGCACATCCTTTTCTCGATCGAGACACTTCAAGGTTGAAACACTAGCTCCTCGCATGTACATGATCGAGATACTAGAAGACAAAGTGTTTCTACCCACTCTTTTACAAGGTTGTCTCAGTCACGACCATGCAACCAAAGTATTTGTTTTGATCGTGACCCTAATCACTAATGGTTTAGGGTTACAACAAACAAACCCTAAGTCAATCACTTATTAACTATGCAAACCCTAGAAACCCTAATATCACATGATAATGTCACACCGTCATCCATGATCCAAACAAAGACCCCCATTGCATCATCATATCAATCATGAGTCAAGTTACAAATCACACTCTCTACATGTAACATTTTGTAAGATAACCATCTCTCATGGCTAAATTGCAAACTAGTCCAAAACAAGGACATATATTGCAATGAGTTCAAACATTAATCAAATTGGACCAAAATGAAAATATAAGCTTGTCGTATGACATTAAGACTTCTCAAGAACCTAGATTATGGTTTAAGCATCTCAATATACAAATTAAGCACAATAATGCATTAATCTAGGTTAGGAGTCTGACAACTATAAAACCCTATATGTATTTCTCCCCCAAAATCCTACTAAAAAAGAGATGGATATCTCGTTTGCATCTCGTCTTCAAGCTCCCATGTAGATTCTTAAGAGCCATGATGATTCCACAAAACCTTAACTAATAAATGTCCTTTTTCTTCAACTTTTTTATCCTTCTATCTAGGATCAACACAGGTCCTCCTACATAAGATATATAATTATCTAATTCTACCTCACCAAGCTGAAGAGTCAACTTCGTATCGGGGTGACACTTCTTCAACATGGAGATGTGAAATAAAAGATGTAACTTCTACAAATTAGGTGGCAACTCCAACTTATAAGCTACCTTCCCAACATGTGCAGTCGTAGGATAAGGTCACATACCCTTCTTTCTAAACCATAGAAGACTTTAGGATACACCATGTATCCTACTTGGAACTCTAAACGTCTATGACAGTTATCAGCATAAGATTTCTATCTATCCTATGTTGCTTTCAATTGCTATTGAATGACTTTGATCTTTTTAGTTGTCTGTTGTACTATCTTAAGACCTAGAAGCTAATATTCCCTCATCTCATACCAGCACAAATGAGATCTATAATGTCTCCCATATAATGCTTCATATGGTGCATGTGGATGCTCATCTAATAGCTACTATTATAGGAAAACTCTATCAAGCTAAATCGTATATCCCAACTGCCCAAAAATTACAGTACACCTGCTCGTAGTAGATCCTCAAAGGTCTGAATTGTCCTTTCAAATTGCCTATCTGTGTGTGGATGGAACATAGTGCTAAACCTTAACTAAAAACCCAACACTATATGTAGATATTCCCAAAAACAACAAGTGAACTAAGGTCCTCTATCTGACACTATAGTAGTTGGGATACCATATAGTCGTACAATCTAGTCGAAATACACCTGTGTAAGTTTCCCAGATGTACATGTCTTTACTGGCAAAAAGTGTGGTGACATGGTCAACATGTCCACAATTACCTAGATGGAACCATGACCTTTGTCTATTCTTGGAATTCCAACCACAATGTCCATTTTGATATGATCCCACTTCCATTGAGGTATAGGGAATGATTACAAAGTCCCGACAGGCTTCTAATGCTTAGCTTTAACCTGCTGACATATTGCACACTTAGCGACGAACACAACTACATCATGCTTCATTCCTGGCCAATAGTACACATGTTTTAGATTCTAATACATATTGGTTCTACCTGGATACATATCATACATGGATGACTGAGCTTCTTCCATAACTAACTTCCTCAGACTATTAACATATGGTATAACTATTATTCCATGATAATATACTATCCCATCCTTAGATTCATGAAAACCCTCATGCTTTTCACTTCCTAATTCTACTTGAATATGTTGTACCACAGTATCATTCTATTTTGCATCTCTGATATGTCGATTCAATGTCAGTTTTACTTGTAAATGTGCAAACATACCTGCTAACATGGACACCTCCAACTATACATTCATTTGTCACAAGGAAACCAACATGTCTCTATTATGGCATACCCAAGCACTCAACTATGCTTTTTCAATAAATGATGACGTAGAAAATTCCTACTAGAACATCTACCACTACATTCTCCTTCCTTGGAGAGAAACCTATGGTGCAATCATAATCCTTTATCAGTTCCATCCAATGTTGTTGGCGCATGTTAAACTCCTATTTGGAAAAGAAATATTGCAAGTTCTTGTGGTCAGTGAAAATCTGACACTTCTCACAATACAAGTAGTGTCCTTATTTTCAAAGCATGGACCACATCTGCTAACTCCAAATCATGAGTCGGGTAGTTCTCCTCGTGTTTCTTAATCTATCATGAGGCAAAAGAAATCACATTCTTCTCCTGCATAATCGCACAACCCAGACCATTCTTAGATGAATCATAAAAGACAATATAACCCTTTCCCTACTCTAGTATCACTAACACTATTGCACTAGTTAATCTCTCCTTCGGATCATAAAAGACCGTTAACATATGTAATCCCAAGAAAATGATACATCATTCCTTGTAAGGTTTGATAGGGGTAAAACTATGACACTGAAGTTCTTAATGAACCTCATGTAATATGTTGCCAAACCTAGAACGATGCAAATCTTTGTAGGTTCTTGTGTTGATCCCACTGTAGGACTGAATCCACCTTTTTTGGATCTACAGAGACTCCTCTGGCAGATATTATGTTCCCTATGAAATCTACTTGCTTTAACAAAAACTCACATTAACTGAACTTTGCATACAAATGATGTTGTCTCAGCAAAAGTCAAAGTTTGACGTAAGTGTTTCTCATGCTATTGACCATCTCTAGAGTAGATCAAGATCTTATCTATTAACACCACTAAAAATTGATCTAAATGGGGTATGGACACTTTGTAAATCAGATCCAGAATGGCCACTAAAGCATTGGTTAGCCCAAATGGCATAACCATAAACTCATAATGACCATACCTTGTCCTAAAAGCTGACTTAGGTACGCCATCTGTCTTAATACTCAATTGATGATAACCCGACCTCAGATCTATCTTAGAAAAGATTATGGAACTGATAACTAATCAAACAAATCATCTATACGTGGCAACAAATACTTATTCTTAATTGTCATCTTATTCAAGGACCACTAGTCAATACATAACCTCATTGATCCATCTTTCTTATTTACAAACAAAATGAGACCACTCCATAGAGACATGATGGGCCTAATGAAACCTTTCTCAAGTAGTTCTTGAAACTATTTATGAACATCTTTCATTTCTACTGGTGCATCTGACATGAATTTACCGTGCGTAGAATGCAAATGCACACGTCAGAGTAATATAGGCCTTTGTGAGGCCCGAGTCGAACTCAGGGAAACGTAATTATTAGTAGACTACTACTAACTACTTGCAATCACCTAGACCGATTAAATTAATTTGAGATTTGATTGAAAAAGAAAAGAAAAATGAAAGAAAACAGAGAAATCAATTAAATGTTTGGTTTAATCAATTCAAATGGGAATCCTTAGGATTACGGTTTCACCACAGGTTCTCGTTGTATTAATTTCTACATAGTTATCCTAATCTATCTCTCATTTTGGGTAGTGGCCTGTATTCAGAATTGCTCACTTTTGTTATACAATTCACTACCTAAATCTAGGCCGGTTCCACGGTAGTAGTAACCTATACCCTAAACTAGGTGCATGATGACCATACTCTGGGTTTCCACCATTAACCGTACATCACATTATTCAAAGGATTCATTAGTTAATGTGAATTTCGTCTCTTTTCAACCATTAATTCTTCTTTCAAAGTAATTAAAGGCATTAGATTATCATTAGGGTGATCAATCATAATGATGTAATGGAGAAAACAAAATCATACCACGGATTTAAGAGACAAATTATGAAATACTATGGTAAAAATGTCATACAACCATCACCCTGGCTACTCCCGGTCCTAAAGATAAAGGGGATTAGCCCCGCATGTTCATCTCAATGAAAGACATGATGAGAGAAAGGGAAAACATGGAGAAAACATGAATGAAAGTGATGTAAACCCCTGAACGGAGGAGATTCAGGCGTTCCTTGATGTAGAATGCACGATCTATAGCCTCTCGATGATGGAAAACATCCTCTGCGGCTCTCAGAATGATCGGGGCATGATTCTGGGCTCTGTGCTTCTCTCCTCCTCTTCTTGAGACTTGTGCAATGACTAATGACATGATCCCCTGCTTAGGGCCACCGTAATTAGGTATGTGCACCACTTTAGATTGACAAAAGATCACCATCGTCCGATTAGAATCAATATGAAACAAAACCTGATCTGACGGTGTCTATACCATCGACGCGGGTCGATGGTATCGACCCATCAGAATATCGACAAGTCTTCTTTTTCTGACGTTCCTCCTAATGCAGACTCGATACCATTGACTATAGTGTCAATGGTATTGACTCCTTTATACGTCGCTTTTATCACCGATCTGACGCTGAAGCTGGGCAAGGTCGATAGTATCGACTTTGTGTCGATAGTATCGACTAGTTGAGTGTTGGCTCGCTGTAGGTATCTCACTACCATCGACTTTGTTGTCGATGTTATTGACGCTTCTTGGTTCCTTGCGGTTATCTCACTGTGACCGAGTCGATACTATCAACATCTATCGATGGTATCGACAGCTGCATATATTCATTTTTCCTAAAATTTCAAGATAAATCCAAATCAGCCTTGCTAAAACACATTAATATGATCCTTTATAACCAAAGAGATGAAATACAACAGATTTGATGCAAAAAAGAGATTATTGACTAAAATGAGTGAATCATGCAATATTAACCACAAATGTGACTAATAACACATAAAACACATGTAAAACCAGTCTATAAAAGTGACTCCAAATCCTCACATCAAACTCCCCTAAGCTTAAACATTGCTTGCCCTCAAGCAACCAAACTATAGAATAAAATTGCGAGGGTCAACTAAAAAACATACTATCACAACAGACATTACCGTATGATTCCCACCAGACTTTCACATACTGGCCCTCACTAACCACAGAATGGTAACTACCCTAAAGGTGATGATGATCATCCATAGTAGATATCCACTCCAAGATTAGTGAACACTATCAAATAAGGCAGTTAATATAATAAAATCTTCTGGTTCAGGCTTGGTGCATCTTGTGATCTCCTATCTACATTGCTCAAAACCTAACTACCATCTAAATGGAATCATATCTCATGAAATACCAAAGTGAGGAGATAGTAACGGGTGGCCTACCATTTTGAGCAACGTGTGGATGGAATAGGTGGTTTATGTAAGAAAGAGTAGCACAATACAGTTTGACATGCAATAGTGCAACAATGACCTACATGATGCTCATGCATATGAAAATGACCTAATGCTTACATTTTAGGTGGAATGATGCATGCATTACTATTATATCCCAACGAGAGATAGAATATCTATAAAATTACACATGTCCTTGTTCTTCTTATTATGCAAGTGAACAAGTTCCTCCATCTTTCTGACCTTCACTTACTTATTATTTTTTTCTGTCCTTATTTTTCTTCATGACTAAGATGAAATTTGCACATCTTCGTCTTAGGCTTAATCTCACAACTACTTTTTCTTTTCCCTTTTTTTATTTCAGAAAGTACGAAACAAGTTCCTTATTTTCAGAATAAGCAAGGCACATCATGTACAAAATGATTAAGATCATGCAAAATGCAGCTAAAGTGAGATTGACATGCATTCTAAAATTTGTGCATGCATGAGTATAATGCAACAGATGTAAAAACTAACTACAATGCAATCCTATCTACATGATATGCAATCAAGAGATGACAAACTGTAAAGTGCTACTAATGCTTATGGTGGAGTGTAAATGAGATGAGGTGGATAGATCACAAGATTAATTGACAGAACCCTTAGAAGATATTATATGTCCCTCCTTACTGACATGTGTAAAATCAAGGGGCTTTTCTCTCTTATTTCAGATTAAAGTCCCATTACCATTTGGTCAATTTAGGCTCAACATCCAATTCCATCCACTTTCCTTGAATCATAGGCATGTAGAGTTGTGATCTTATGTTTTAAAGTTGACAAACCCAATTATTTTCATAAGTTAGGCGCTTACGTTCAAACAAAGCAAGCTTGCAATCAGATGAAAAATTTTCAAATTTACCCATAACTCCCATATGATAAACATAGAGATGACAAATTACACTGGACATCCATGGATACACTAGATAGTATGTGGATCCTAAAAGCAAAAAGCTAAGAAAATTTCTAACATAAAAGAAAAGGCAATAAATGATAAAAACTAAGAAAAATAAAAGATAGAAAAAGATAGAAACTGTTCCATCACCCCCCCAAGCTTGAATTTGACTATGGCCTCATAGTAAAAAACAATCTTAGCAGGTGGAACAGTGATACCATTTATTGCTCAGGTAGGGGGTACTATGGGGAGGTGGGATCCCATGATGGATATTGCCCCTGGAAGTTTGGATCATATGGGGGCATCAGTGGAGGTTGAGGATATCCCTCGAAGTAGTTTTGGCTCTAGTAGTGATCATAGAATGGCTACTACTGCTGTTGCATCTCCTGAATGCTCTGTAGCATGGTGTACACGCCCTGCATAGAGTATTCATCCTCTCCTTGTTGAGAGGGTTGTGGTGGTGGAGGCTGCAAAGATGATGATGCACCCAGGTAGAAGCGTGGATGCTTCCACAGTGCCACTTGTGCCCGAAGAGGAGTAACAATCTCCTCTTCCTCCTCCTGCTCATTGCCGTCATCATTGTCGTTGTCGTCACCGTCTTCTTCTTCGTCAGAGTCGTCGATGGAGATGATAGGCCACCGAAAGTGTTGAGCCCCTTGGATGTTGAAGACGAGATATGGAAGAACACATTCTTGATATTCTTTGTTCACATGACAGTGTGCATATACCACACCATCACAAAATGTCAATAGGTTAGACCGATGCAGATGATGTAGGTTGACCGAGCTTTTACTTAGCAGGGGAGGCATTGAAGAAAGGTCCAACCCGAGATATAGGGCTAGAGGCATGATGAATCCCCCAAAATGAATTGGAGCCCGACACGTACTCTACTTCACCACCATCACATGCGTTAGGAAGAACACACCCCAATTAACCTTTCCACGTGTTAGCAGATTATATAGAAAGAAGAGGTTGGTCTCCTGGAATTTACTCAGCGAAAGTTCTCCCCGAGTGAAGAAGGTAACACATAACATGCGGTGAAGGACCCGCATGAATGGATGCTCGAAATCGGCCACTGCGGCATTGTGGTAGATGATCGTTTTTCCCTAAGGAGCTTTCACCAGCTGCATGAACATGGTGTCGTAATCAGCGCGGTTGTCTGGCCATCGGTGCTGCTCGGTGGAGTGCCACCAATTGTAGATGGAGTTGAATTGCTTGAGAGTCATATTATAATTTTTGTTGAAGAGCCCGAAGGACACTTGACCTTTGATCCATTCCCTGTCAGAGGCGTTGAGGTCATTTGACACGACGCATATATCAAGTGATGCCATGAATTCCACCACCAATTCTTTATAAGTCAGCCACTCGCCGAAAAAGGGGTGGCCCTCCACATGATGTGTGACCACGTTGTGGAGCCTACTCGTGCGACCCTTCTGGCATGGAGGATATACATCAGGTTATCTTCGAATCTGAGATCACAGATCATTGCCCGATCAACGTATCGGGTTGGCTCGATCGTTCTTTTCAGCAACTCCTTGTATACTTTCTTCACATCCTCAGAAGGATGTGCAAGTCCGGGGCGAGGGATGGAGCCTGGCGGTGGTGGGATGAATGTCTCAATCTCCATCGGGTGGGTGCTCGAAGATGATGAAGAAACATTCCTCCTCATGATGAAAAGAAAGGGAAACAAAAAGAGAGCTTGTTTATGGTCAAAGAAGATGATCCCCGCAGTCGGTGAAGATCTCGAAGAAGATCGCTCACTCGCTATATGCTCGGTGAAGACCTTCAGTTGCTCAGCAATGCTCAATGCACAAGTTGAGGGGATTCACTCTGAAGGTGTGAATAGAATTGAGAAACATCCCCTCCTTTTATAACTGAACATGTCACTACTGTTGCTCTGTCGATACCATCGACGGGTGTCGATGGTATCGACACCTGGACAACAATCCGCTCTTCGTGACCATCGACAGTTGTCGATTGCTGGATGTGGGGTCCTAGATCGATGACGTGTCGATACCATCGACGGGGGTCGATGGTATCGACCCATCCCACAGATCGACTTCCGAAATTGGTGGGCTCTGTTGATTTCTTCTCACGGATCGGTGACGTGTCGTGTCGATACTATCGACTAGGTGTCGATGGTATCGACTCTTCATGGTTTGATTACCCTCGCGAGGCCCGGGCGCCTCATCCTCATTGTTGTCGTGTTGATACCATCGATTGGGTTGTCGATGGTATCGACTTCACTGAGACAAATTCTTTTGTAAATCTTCAGGGATCTCGCGAGCATCGACTTCCTAGTCGATACTATCGACCCAGAGCTATCTTTTTCTTCGATGTCTCTGATTGTATGTCGATACCATCGACAAGGCCGTCGATGGTATCGACTCAAAAAAATTTCTGTAGCTGCTTCCCTATACCCACGTCGCTACCATCGACACTGTGGTCAATGGTATCGACTCTGACTCAGTATTGCACATTGAACAAAACGATTAAGGTAAATTTTTACACACAAAAATGAAATTAAACAAAACTAACTTGCAAATGCGAAAGAAAATGAAGGAACTACAAATTAAAACTACCGATGGTTGGGTTTCCTCCCAACAAGCACCCTACTTTAACATCTTAGGCTAGACGCAATAAATCTCTTCATTCATCCTTAAGTGCCATGAGTTTAACCTCATGTACTTTTCTCGTGTAGTCCTTGCCAAAGTAAAGCTTCAACCTTTGACCATTAACTAGGAACGTCATCTCTCCATCTCGCACCATAATAGCACCATGTGGGCACACCTCCTCCACAACAAAAGTTCCACTCCACCGGTACTTCAATTTCCCGGGATGCAACTTCAACCTTGAGTTAAACAATAACACACGATCCCCTTTTTTGAAAACACGTAGTTGAATGTGACGATCGTGAATTTGTTTTGTTATATCTTTGTAAATCCTCGAGTTTTCATAAGCGTTCATCCTCATCTCATCTATCTCATTGACCTCTAGCATTCTCTTCTTACCTGCATCATCATAACTCAAATTAAGCTTCTGTAGCGCCCAGTGTGCCTTGTGTTCCAACTCTACCGGCAAAAGGCAGGCCCGCCCATAAGCCAACCTAAAAGGCGTAGTGCCTATAGGTGTCTTAAATGCGGTCCTATACGCCCATAATGCATTCGGTAGTAGTGTACTCCAATTCATTCTTGTCGAAGCCACTATGCGCTCCAAAATTTTCTTAATTTCTCTATTCGACACTTCAACCTGCCCTTGTGTTTGCGGGTGGTACGGGGTACCAACATTGTGCTTCACCCCGTACTTGCTCAATAACACAACAAACTTTTGATTTTTGAAGTGGGTTCCTCCATCGCTAATAATCATCCGTGGCACACCAAATCTGTACAAAATATGATCTTTCACAAACCTGCACACTATAGAAGCGTCGTTAGTCCTTGTGGGTATTGCCTCTACCCACTTCGATACATAATCAACAGAAAGTAAAATGTATAAATTAGAATTTGAGGACACAAAGGGTCCCATAAAATTGATGCCCCACAGATCAAATACCTCAACTTCTTGAAACACGTTGAGGGCATCTCTTGCCGCTTTGAAATATTACCTACCCTTTGACAGGAATCACATCTTCTCACATAGTCGTAGGCACCCCAGAATAGTGTAGGCCAATAAAGACCACTCTCTAACACCTTGGCCACCATTCTTGAGCTCGCATGATGACCACCGGTTGGTAGTGTATGACAGTGACTAAGTACACTATCATATTCAATCTCCAGTACACACCTGCGCAACACGCTGTCCCTGCATTTCTTCAACAAGATGGGATCATCCCAGCAATAATATCTCAAAGAATGGAAAAATTTCTTCTTTTCTTGATAAGTCCAATCATCTGGAATTTCTTTACATGAAAGATAATTAACAATCTACGAAAACCATGGATCCTTAGATTTTAAAGAAAGGATTTGCTCATCAGGAAATGTCTCGGTAATGGGTATATTCATATCCCTCTCATCCACCTGCTCTAACCTAGACAAGTGGTCCGCAACCACATTCGCAATTCCTACCTTATCCTTAATTTCAATGTCAAATTCTTGTAACAATAAGATCCACCTAATCAATCTAGGTTCGGTATCTTTCTTTTCCGTCAAGTATTTTATGGCAGCATGGTCCGTCCATACCACAACTTTTGACCCTACTAGATATTGCCAAAATTTTTCGAATCCAAAAACCACGGCGAGAAGTTCCTTTTCAGTTGTGGTGTAGTTAAGTTGTGCCTCATTTAAAGTCTTTGATGCATAGAAAATCACCACGGGTTTGTTCTCAAAATGCTACCCAAGAACAGCCCCTACTGCCAAATCCGAAGCATCAAACATGAGCTCAAAAGGGTTAGTCCAATATGGTGTTTGAACAACCGGTGCAGAAATTAAATTTTCCTTAAGTACATTGAAAGCATGCAAGCATTTTTCATTGAAACCAAACATCACATCTTTCTCAAGAAATTCAGACAACGGTTTAGCGATTTTGGAGAAATCTTTAATCAAACGGCGATAGAACCATGCATGACCGAGAAAACTCCTTACCCCTTTCACCAAATTCGGTGGAGGTAGTTTTGAAATAATCTCAATCTTAACTGGATCTACCTCCAGCCCCTTGCTAGACACCTTGTGTCCAAGCACAATTACTGCGCTAACCATCATATGACACTTTTCCCAGTTGAGAACTAAATGTGTGTCCTCACATATTTGTAAAACTTTATCCAAATTGTACAGGCACTCATTAAACAACGCTCCATAGATGGAAAAATCGTCCATGAAAACCTCTAAACAATGCTCAACCATATCAGAAAAAATAGCAAGCATACAACAGTGAAAGGTTGTTGGTGTGTTGCACAAGCCAAAAGGCATACGGCGGTATGCGAATGTTCTGTAGGGACAAGTGAAGGTAGACTTCTCTTAGTCCTTAGGATCAATGGAGAAATGATTGTAGCCGAAATAGCCGTCTAAAAAACAAAAATGAGATCGACCAGCTAGTCGCTCTAAAATTTGATCGATGAATGGAAGAGGAAAATGATCTTTTAACGTAGTGGAGTTCAAGCGATGGTAGTCAATGCACACACACCACCCAGTTACCAATCGGGTCGTGACTGGTTTGTTTAACAAGTTATGAGTGATAGTGATTCCCCCATTTTTAGGGACTACCTGTGTGGGGCTTACCCACATCGAATCTGAGAGAGCGTAAATGATGCCTGTAGAAAGGAGCTTGATCACCTCCTTCTTGACGACCTCCATCATGCTCGGGTTGAGTCGACGTTGTGGCTGAATCACAGACTTGGCTCCTTCCTCGAGCCAGATCTTGTGTTGGCAAAGTGTAGGGGAAATCCCCTTAATATCAGCAACTGACCACCCGAATGCACCATGATGGTTCTTCAGCACGATCATCAACTGCTCTTCTTCACTGGAACTCAGATATGCCGAAATAATCACCGGTAGTCTTTCACCATCGGCTAAGAAGGCATACTTCAAATGAGGAGGCAGTGGCTTCAGTTCTAACTCTAGTGGACAGATCAATGATGATTGAAGAGGTGGTGGAAGTGGCCCAAGATCCTCATAATGCTTGGCATAATAACACAGAAACACTTGAAGCATCTTTACACACTCTTGTAATGACTTGCTTCTCATATGATCATGCATTATGTTGACAAGGCAAGCTTCAAGGGGAAGTTCTGGATATGAGTCAAGGACGGAGCTTGCTATTGCATCATCTTCAGTAGAAACATGAATTTCCTCCTCTTCATCATTTGGATAACCCACAACTCTACAAAGAGAAACAACTTTGGTTTGTTCCATAATATCCACTGCCAGTGTCCCCTTGTCTACCTTGGTCATTACATGAGCCATATCTAGAAATGGCTTCCCTAAACAAACATAAATGTTTTGATCAAAATGTTTCACTATGCGACATTGCTCCTTTGCCTATGATTGTGTTGTACTTGGTGGCATAACCATTTCAAATCTGTCATCTTCTAATCCCAATGTCAGACGGCCTCTTCCCATTTTGAGTATCATATCCGCAGTAGCTTGGAAGGGTCTTCCAAGGAGTATCTCATTCCCTTGGTCATCTTGCATTTCCATCACCACAAAATCTGCTGGAAATACAAACATGGCTACCTTTACCAGGACATCCTCAAAAATACCATACAACTTAAACACAGAATTATCCGCTAGCTGAATCATCATGTTGCTTTGTCTCAATTCCTTAAGTCCCAGCTTCTTGAAAGTAGAAAGAGGCATCAAATTAATACTTGCCCCAGAGTCACACAATGCTTGGCCGAATTTCACCTTGCCGATGTAACATGAAATATTGAAGCAGCCCAGATCTTGTCTTTTTGGTGGTAATGTGCCCAAAATGAAGGTGCTCACTTGTTCTTTAAGAACCACCATCTTAGTATCAAGAATCTTGCTCTTCTTGGTAATTATATCTTTAAGAAACTTGCCATAAGAGGGTATATGCTCTATCACTTCTAACATCGGAATGTTGACAGAAAGTTTGTTAAAACTATCTAGGAACTTTTTGAACTAAGCATCCACTTTCTTAGCCTTCAAACTATTTGGATACAAGAGTGGAATGGTCAGTGCCCTCTGATGTGGCAGCACATATGGTTTTCTCTTTTGAGTCTCTTCCTCAGCAATGTTCTCTAGTGTGGCGTCCTCTACAACATCCTCCATCGGCTCTGCGATTGTGACCTCCTATGTGGCCTCACCTGTGGTTTCTGGCTAGGGTGTGCTTGGTTCATCAGCCTTAGAGTTTCAAATCTTCTTTCCACTCCGTAACAAAATTGCTTTGGCTTGTTGATTTCCTCCTGGAACATTTGTATTTCTGGGAAAACCTTGCTACGTTAGTTTCTTCAAACTTGAAATCTCTACCGCCATCTGTGCTAAAGATGTCTCGAGTGTCCTCATATGAGCTCCATGACTTTGTAAAGTTTTCCCAAACTGATTCATGAACTCTCCTTGTTGCTTTATTTGTTGGCCAAATGTGCTCATGAGTTCTTGATTCTGCTTGATTACTTGATTGAGAAACTCATTGTTCATTTCTTCTGCTGTGGGTTGTGGCTTAGCTTCCAAATCCTGCAAGAATTGTTGGGATCTTTCCAAGAAAATTTCTTATCCTTCCTCCAGGAATAGTCATTATTCCTATATCCCTGTTGTTGACGCATGAATTTCACCTGTGCTTCATCATCAGACTCTTCATTTTCTTTTTCCAGAAGTTTCTTTGCAATAAGATCCATGTTGTCATTCAGTTCTTTAATGGCTTTGGCGCTCCCTATAGATCTAACTTTCTCAGGTGCATCTCTGGTGCCCTAGGATTGCCTCTTTTACATGTTCTTAAGAATCTCCCAACATCTAGTATCAATATTGTTCAAAAAGAAACCCGAACCTACTGAGTCTAGGTTCCTTCTGTCATGTTCATTAAGAGAAAAGTAGAAAATTTTCACCTATTTCTCCTTGTCTAACCCATGATGAGGGCATCATCTCAGCATTATCTGGAATCTTTCCCAGGTCTCTGACTAAGTTTCACCTGCATTTTGAGTAAAATTGTGGATTTTCCTGATTAAATCATTAGTCTTCTTCGGTGGAAAGAAATGTTTGAAAAAGACCTTGATCATCTGATCCCAAGTCTCAACCATCTCATCATACAGATTATAGAACCACTCTCTTGCAGTTCCTGTAAGAGAACTTGGAAACAATTCCAAATATAGTGTCTCCTGCGGAAAACGATCCATCTTGATCATATCACAATTTTCCACGAAAGTGCTTTTGTGGGCCACTGGATCTTCATTCTTTAGTCCATGGGATGCTTGAGTTTTGACTAGATTTATTAGTGCCAGATCAATTTTATAAGTCGGGATGTTGATAGTCTGCCTCTTGAGCGACCCTTTCGATGTAGAGGAAGAAGACGCCTTGATCTTCTCCCATATCGTCTTTTCTTTAGCCATCTCTTCTTGTTCAAAATCTGAATTTACTCACTCGGGTTGATTCTGAATGTTATGCCCCTCGACGTCTGATCCTGAAGATGGGACCTCTGGTAATGACTGCGCGTAGTTTGTGCTACGCGTGCTCAGCATGCACTGGTACCTACAAAATGATATATTTCATTAAGTACAATGCTAGACGAATATAGATTTCTAAGAATTAGACAATCAATTGCAGGAATTAACAATGTAGTTAAAAGAAAAAAAATTAGCCTAGAGTGGCCGCTTATAGCACTCGTAGTGCCAATAATTGATGTCTCCCCAGCAACGGTGCCAGAAACATGACACGAATTTACGGTGCGTAGAATGCAAGTGCACGCGTCAGAGTAATATAGGCCTTTGTGAGGCCCGAGTCAAACTCAGGGAAACATAATTGTTGGTAGACTACTACTAACTACTTACAATCAACTAGACCGATTGAATTGATTTGAGAGTTGATTGAAAAAGAAAAGAAAAATGAAAGAAAACAGAGAAATCGATTAAATGCTTGGTTTAATAAATTCAAATGGGAATCTTTAGGATTACGGTTTCACCACATGTTCTCATTGTATCAATTTCTACATAGTTAACCTAATCCGTCTCTCATTCTGGGTAGTGGCCTGTATTCAGAATTGCTCACTTTCGTGATACAATTCACTACCTAAATCTAGGTCAGTTCCACAGTAGTAGTAACCTATACCCTAAACTAGGTGCATGAGGACCATACTCTGGGTTTCCACCATTAACCGTACATCGCCTTGTTCATAGGATTTATTAGTTAATGTGAATTTCGTCTCATTTCAACCATTAATTCTTCTTTCAAAGTAATTAAAGGCATTAGATTATCATTAGGGTGATCAATCATAATGATATAATGGAGAAAATAAAACCATACCACAGATTTAAGAGACAAATTATGAAATACTATGGCAAAAATGTCATACAACCATCACCCGAGCTACTCCTGGTCCTAAAGATAAAGGGGATTAGCCCCGCATGTTCATCTCAATGAAAGACATGATGAGAGAAAGGGAAAAATGGAGAAAACGTGAATGAAAGTGATGTAATCTCCTGAACAGAGGAGATCATGGCGTTCCTTGACGTAGAATGCATGATCTATAGCCTCCCAGCAGTGGAAAACGTCCTTTGCGGCTCTCAGAATGATCGGGGCGTGATTCTGGGCTATGTTCTTCTCTCCTCCTCTTCTTGAGACTTGTGCAATGACTAATGACGTGATCCCCTACTTAGGGCCGCCCTAATTAGGTATATGCACCACTTTAGATTGCCAAAAGATCACCACCATCCGATTAGAATCGATTTGAAACAAAACATGATCTGACGGCGTCGATACCATCGACGTGGGTCGATAGTATCGACGCGGGTCGATAGTATCGACTCGTCAGAATATCGACAAGTCTTGTTTTTCTGACGTTCCGCCTGAAGCAGACTCGATACCATCGATTGTAGTGTCGATGGTATCGACACCTTTAGGCGTCATTTTTATCACCGATCTGACGCTGAAGCTGGGAAAGGTCGATAGTATCGACTTTGTGTCGATAGTATCGACCAGTTGACTGCTGGATCGCTGTAGGTATCTCGCTACCATCGACTTCGGTGTCGCTGGTATCAATGCTTTTTGGTTCCTTGCGGCTATCTCACTGTGGCCAAGTCGATGCTATCAACATTTTTCGATGGTATCGACAGCTGCATATATTCGTTTTTCCTAAAATTTCAAGATAAATCCAAATCAGCCTTGCTAAAACACATCAATATGATCATTTATGACCAAAAAGATGAAATACAACCGATTTGATGCAAAAAGAGATTATAGACTAAAATGAGTGAATCATGTGATATTAACCAAAAATGTGACTAATAAACACATAAAATGCATGTTAAACCAGTCTATAAAAGCGACTCAAAATCCTCGCATCAGCATCCTATACGGTGTCTGCGCTATGGATTGGGTATCGAAAGCTAGATTGATTTCAAAATCAATCTCTCTAGGAGGACGTACACCTAGGAACACATCTAGAAACTCATCCTCAAATTCTCATACAATTTTCACTTCCTAAATACTAGGGCCATTTGCCTTGGCATCCATCACATGTGCTAAGAACGCATCACAACCATGTCTCATCCACTTCTCAACTATCATAGTTGAAACTAGACATGTTGGAAGAATCTTCCTATCATTATGGAAAACCCATGAAGCATCACCATCTACAAACATTTCCATCTGGGAACTACAGTTTGAGATCACTTGATACTTTTCCAAAGTATCTGTCCCAAGTATTACGTCAAATCCATGCATTTCAAGTGGTAGGAGATCCACCTTAATGTTGTCCTGAAAAGAAAAGAACACTTCTTGTAGCTCTACAGATCCAATTAAAGGAGTTTCTAGATGAAGATTGTTATGTCTGTGACTAGCATGTATGAAACAGTTAGCAATCACTTCTCTAGTGATATAGGAATGTGTCACACCTAGGTCAATCAGAATAGATACAAAACATGAAGAAGACAAATCAGAATGAAAGAATTTCATTTGTTCTGTCACAACCATTTGGTTGAAAACTCCCTTTGGATGACTCATTGCATAAAATCTACCT
Organism: Alisma plantago-aquatica; assembly: GCA_963693085.1. NCBI lineage: Eukaryota > Viridiplantae > Streptophyta > Magnoliopsida > Alismatales > Alismataceae > Alisma > Alisma plantago-aquatica. The sequence continues at coordinate 1,476,933,557 of OY856411.1, read as the reverse complement.
GTCACATGTTGTCATCCCCATCTTGTACCAACTTGCCTTGAATATCCATCTTATGATGTTTGACTGCATCCTTTATGACTTTTTTGTTGTCGTTGTTGTGATTCTTACTGACTCTGCCTTTGTCTACTGAGTCACTTCTTCATCCTTCACATGGCAGTACCACTTGGTATGCCCCACCTATCCACACTTGAAACAAGTTTTACCCTCATACCACAACCTTGACAGACCTGTCACTGACACTGACATTGCATTGCGAGCTCCTATAGGTGAAAAACTATGGCCTCTGCTTCTGCTATGCATCCATTGTGAGTGTGTCACCGACCTCATTTGAGATTGAGGTGCTGAGTAACTGGGATTCTTAAAGCTTATAGATGATTTTCCTTGGTACTTTATAGGACTTTTCTTATCCTTTGACTCACATTTCTCCAGAACTGATTGTTCTACCCTCTAAACATACTCCACAAAAGTAGCAAATCTATCCATGTTCTACAAGGATAACATTAGAGTTGTCAACTCAGGACTTAGACCCTTCTCAAAATGCCTGATCCTCTCCTTGTCTATTACAGCCATATGCGAACATAACCTTAGGAATTCCATAAAGTTATCTTCATTTTCACTAACTAACATATATCCCTATAAAATATTCTCAAATTGTACAATTTTCTCATCCAAGTATGTCTCTGGAAAGTATTGACTTATGAACTCTCATCTAAATTCTTCCCAAGTAATCACAAAACCTGACATTTTCTCCTCTTAAATTGTCCATCAGTGACGAACACTCCCTTTCAGTAGATATAGAGCATGTTTTACTTTATCTTCCTTTAGGGATATTGAAAATTTTGAATGCCTTTTCTAGCTCGGTCAGCCACTTTTTTGCATTATCTTGACCGGATGTCCCCACATACTCTAGTTCTCCTACATGTCAAGGACTCTAAAAGTCTTTACATAACTTTGGGTTTCAACACCTAGGAAAGTTTCCCTTGGTCAGATGACATGCATCGTATCCACCATGTGTGTCATAGTAGCCATATACTGTCTAATCATGTCCCTAAAAGCAGAACTGGCTACATCAGCTAAGTTGACTTGAGGCATCTCAGACACAACATCAGCCAGTTCTTGCCAACTTGCACGACCTCCTAGTACAGCAACACCGCTTTGCGAAACATGTTCTCCAGACATCTTTTGTTCTCTTCTTCTTCTTCTTCTTCTTCTACATAAGTAAAAGTGACCATAAATATTACTGGAAGACATTAGAATAGACTCAAACCCTAGTCCTATGTCATTGTAGACTCAACAAACCTATAGCTCTAATACCAACCAAATTGTGACAACCATCGCCACACAATGAGAGATTATTCAAAACAAAGTGTGGAATTAGCATTATCAGCAATGTTACCACAAAATAGGGTAAATTAAAACCATGTTGCAATTCAATGTCTCCAGTGGAAATTTATCACTAGAAGCCTTCCACACATGCCATATATATTCTTTATATGCCAAAAGATGATACATATTTATATTCACAGGCTATCAAGGTACAATTGTTACATTTCACAACCTATTTATATGTACACGCCATTTATACACAAACATGGTGTAAAGCCAAAATCTACATGTCGATATACAATACAACATAAATCTCCCCAAAGACTTGAGAGTAAGGGACAACATATATGACTCTACTACAAAACTCTAACTGGTAGCATATACAACCTCTGTAGCTACTGTTCACTTTGTTGCTCAGCACCTGCACCATGTCCTTGACCTCCTCATTCATGACCACCTAAAAAGTTGTCGAACCCATGGAGTGAGACCAAATGTCCAAACGAGAGACATAACTCTTCGCCAAAGTCTATTATAAGAATAGTACCATAATGAGTAGTAAATAAAGAAAGTAATAATACTTGAGCAATTTAAGTAGTTACAATGGAACAATAGAACATTTAACACAATTAAAATTAATATGAACAACATGTATAATTGTTATAAACTACACAGTAGAAGAAGTAAGGCATGTGGTCATCCAATGTGATTCAAATTTGACCCTAAAAAAATATACTATGCAGTTGTATTATCACTTTTATTATAATTACCTAAGGATTTGAGGTGTACCACTTAAATCAAACTGACCACGACTAATTATAAATCAGTACCATACAATATTCATGGAAGAGTCAAACTCCATGATCATCACCAACACTACTCAATCGGTTCGAGTGTGGAAAGCAGTGACATAACAGTCATACTACAATGAACACAACTTGGAGTCAATGCCAAAGTCATGTAGTGATAGCAACTCATAGTCAAATATATGGTCATGTAAAACAACTAGTCTACCTTGGTACATGGCATAGAACTAGATAACTGGCTCAAGCATGGTTGTTCAATGATAAACAATATACCACTATTACAACAATTTAATGATGCAATGAGTTATCTTCACTGGTACTGCACATATTCAATAATATGTGCTTCAAGTTTCCCATTGGAGTTAGTCGTTCCACCATCCAACTAAAAATTGATGTTGAAGATGGATCTATGGTATAGGGAAACTACATGATTAGGGTTTCACTTTATTATATATTCCAATTAGGTGTCTTTTAGTGCATCAGTCAAGTTACAATGTATTAACCCTAAACAAGCTTTATAAAATTTAAGGGTAAGATACAACTTTAGAAGATATAAAACGTATTAAGTGAAAACTTGTATCATGGTCATATCAATGTGGAATATCAACCTCTCAATTTTATGCACAAAGACTTGCTAGGTCATTAGACCAATTCATGTAATTCTTGCACTTTCAATATCACAATATGTCACATCATTTCTTAAATATCCACCTTGTATTACATAGGGATCAACATAGCATTCTCTTAGCTAGGATATTCATCTTACCAGCAAATTAGTGTTACATAAGTACGAGAGAAAAGTACAATCATAGAATAACAATCTCCAATTATAGTCAGCACATTTAAGTGTTATCATCAAATTAGGGTGAGGATGAATGCACAACCAATTAGTTTTCAATAACATTATCTCATTACCAAACCCTATTTCATCACCGCCCATATTGGGTGAGAGTATAAGTATTTACTGTTTTTATTAATAATTAGTCATTCCAAATTACAACACTTTAAGTAGGTCATTGCTCCACTTATTTATCATGCACACACTCATGTGTAGGTGTCTCAACTACTCACAATACACATGAATTAACCCCTCAAAACACATGTGTCTCGGCCGAACATAACATCCACACAACCACACCAACATGGTGTCGTGACTACGACACAATGAGGCATATAACGGGGTGTCACGACCACCTTCAACCCAACATCTCAACCACACCAATACCTAGTCACGACTGAGACACCACCCAGCCAACATCATGACTGTGACATAAGAAAACATCAGCATGGCATTGTTCCTGCAACTCTAAGAACATGTAATGGGAAGTCACAACCATGACAGATCAACGTTGCAACCACAATCCTCAAGGTGTTGTCTCACTATCTAAAGGTGTTATGATCTTAACCTACCATGTTACGACCATAGACAACCTCCTTATAACTTGAAAAGACCATTATTCTCAACCATCCTACTTAGCCATCATAGCCGCAATGTCAACCAAGATCCATGTGGCCATGCATCAATGTTGCATCACAACCAGGCTAGAGTAACAACCATCCATAGGGTTAGGGACATGTTGTGACTTAAATCATGCCTTACAAGGTGTCAACTATGATGGAAGACCAGGCAACATCTCGACCATCTTCTCTACTCCATCACAGATTTGAACCAAGATCAAATTTGGAGGGTAACAATAGGGAAAACCAAGCGTCAACAAGGTGAATAACACCCTAGATCATGGTGTTCAACAAACCCTAAACAATGCTCATATAAGATCATCAAAAGAAATGTAAACAGAGAGTTGAAGCCACGATTCTCATGTGTGTTAACATATTTAAAACCTAATATTATCACTAGGAACAAATCTTAATCATGTATAACAAAAAAGTATGATCAGACTTAAGATGGTAATGATAGATGGGAAAAGAGTTATAAAACCCGCTTGATTTGAGGGGAAACTTTCTCCTATGATCTCAAGCTCTAAAAGCTTCAACTAAGATTTCACTCTTTGGACAAAGGATCACTTCCAAGAAGAATAAAATGACCACGGTCACAACAGAGCTCAAGAAGAAAGAATAATAGACATAGATAATCTAAAGGAGATAGGAGAAAAGACAAAGAATCATCATTTCATTTGGTTATGAGTTCCTTTCAAACGGTCATTGTGGTTTTTCCAAAACCTTTGGCCAAGAAGGAAGAAGGATATGGAGGTTTTAGGATAAAGGAATTGTGATAAAGAGTAAGACCACTTACCAAGAGAATAAATCTCCATGAAGTTACCACCAAGATGTTGATCTAGTACAAGATCTTCATTGTCCAATGTGGATCAACCACCCAAGGTCAAGCATGAGGTGTCGATAAGACGTTCCATGTATCCATGTATAAGGGTGCCCATGGTAACACAAGCCTTTACAGATAAGCAAGAAGTCATGAGGTTGCAGTTTACCTTCCATATGTCTATGTCTAAGGGTGCGCATGGACATGCAAACCTTTATGGATGAAGAAGTCAAGCATGAGGTGTCCATGGAGCTTTCCATGTGTCCTTAGCCTATGGATTTCATGGCTATGCAAGAAGACAGATCATAAAGGCTTATTGAATATCAAATGTTGGTTCTAAAAGCCCGTGGAGACATCTAAGCCATCCCCACTAACATCCAATCAAAGAAATAACCCCATTGGTTGATAACTTCTAAAGATAAGTTCATTTATAAAGAGAGTAATCCCTAAACTTCCCTTGAAGAGAAACACCTTCAAACCAAGGTGCAACTAGGTGCCCCATGGTTAGAAAACTTGAGAATGGTAAGGGAATATCTAAGGATTATAATGCATGTGACAATTTGCAAGGAAAACCTCCGAATTTGGTAAATTACAAAAAAGTCTAGAATGTACCTAAAATTGCATAATTTACACAAACAACATCCAAATTTGGTGAAACTTAATCCTCAAGGTATCTAGGATGTGTTAAATAAAAATATCCAATTATTTCCATATTTTGAAGTTATATCATAACATTATTCATTACTTATGCCTTTTACTCATTTTCTCTCTCCTAAACTTATCCTAATATTTTAAGGATGTCCAAATTAGATAAAATTTGACATGTAGGCTAATTTTGAAATGTAGATTACGAAATTGAAGTTTGTTTCCACTTTTGAGGCTTCTTTTATGATATATGTCATATGGCCCATTAATTGTCCATTATCTAAATTATTCATCCAATTAAGTTATCTTCATATTACCACCAAAATGAGCTATGTGGCATATTTTATGTATCCATTATTAACCTAAGATGAATGTTAGAACATTAGGTTACATTAAGGTGATTTATATGTACATTACCTCATTAGGATTATACTAAACATCTTTTAGGTCTAACCTCAACCTTGTTTGGTTATCTCCAAATGATCAAGCTTCTAGGGTAGGGTTTGAGATCTAGTATGTTACAACACACCACCCCTTAAAGGGATTTTGTCCTCAAAATCAAAACATCCATATAAAAGAAAACAACTTATTTACCACCCCATAATAGGGTCAACCTATCAAGTCAAACTAAAAAACATTTAGAGTTACCCTAAACATCAATCTTTCACCATCTCATGATCTACTTAGGCGAATTGTAGGGAAACATCTCATCTAAAGGGTGATTATCAAAGTCAAGGGTTTTAATAAGGGAGACAAAATTGAAATAGTAAGATTTTGAATACTATTGGCTCTGATACCATGTTGTAGTGAGTATAATCAGAGAGGGAGATCCACTCCCTACTAAAAAAAAATTTAAGAATAAAACATCCATTACGAACAAACTCAAAGGTATGCTGGAATAGATGCAAATTTTCAAACTTCAATAAATGGTATTCAAAACAACCAAAGTGTAGCAATGGAATTAAAACAAATGACTATATTTAATTATCACAAAATATTAAAAAATTACATCACAATATCCCATAAGGGTTTACATGTATAATACAACATAAGGATCTAAGTAAAAGGAAATCAGAACCATAACAAGATTGTCTCCAAGCTTGAAATCCTTAAGCTAATTCAAAGTATTCATGCCATATCATCCAATTCCTTCACCTAGGGTTGGAACTATAACCTACCAAAAGAAGAAACATAGGTGACATCAGCAAAGGTTGGTATGTGCATACTAAACTATGGATTCATCAATATATGAAATAAAGAACAGCAAATATAAATGGATTCCCATAGAAAGGATAAGGACCAACCAAATTGGTATTAAGATAAAGGGAATTGAAATCATATGATGACAAAAGAACACTTGCAATTAATAAAACATAAAGATTGGGCCACACAAGCACATGTAAAGAATTAGGGGACATACCCCATATCTTCAACCTGCATGAATGTGAGATAAACATAGCCCTAGAACAATATAAAGACAAAGTTGGACAAGTTTCACAAACATGAAACCTGATAGAGAATGACATACTACCATACTCCCAATATATATAAAAGTGGGCCAAACCTCACAAATTTAAAACTCGGGTATGGGGCGACCTCCATCCCAAAAACAATAGGAGCATACTGCCCCGAGCAGGAAATACACATCTTCCCAGAAACTAATGTAATTACACTACTCTAGTTCTATTGAATCACATACCTTGTTAAATGTAAAGGCAAATAGAAAGTATAGTCAGATTCTACAAACTCGTCATCGCAAAAGTGACCAACATATACATGCATCTCACAAGTGGGCAAAAGACATCACATGACATCATATAGAGTTCCACCATGAACAAAACAGAAGAAAAGACCAAGAGAATGTCAAAATATGATAATATGATCACAAAATTAGTAACAAATAAAAGGTACTTCACACGAAGCATATTTTCCAAAAGAACAAGATATGGTGTAGGGTAACGTCCATAGGACTAAGAGAAAGAATAATTTAGGATAGTTTCTCAACAAGAATAATGTGGTTTGCAAACATATAATAAGAGAGAGAAATTCCTCAATATGAATAATCAGTTCTACAAACATACAATGAGAGAGAAAAATTTCTCAATATGAATAATCAGGTCTGCAAACATAGAATAAGAGAGAAAAAATTTGGAATAAGAATAATAGGATATGCAACCATAATGAGAGAGTGAAATTTATCAATATGAACAATTGGGCCTGCAAACATACAATAAGAGAGAGAATTGCTCAATATGAATAATTGGGTCTGCAAACATACCATAACTTCAAAGTCTAACAATCCAAGGTAACTTCTGGCTCCAAGTCTAGTTCTCTAAAAAACCTCTAGGGAAGGTGGATAGGTCCAAGTAGCAAGGTTCCTAAGATAGAGAGGTTGGTTTTTCCAACAAAGCTCATGTCTCGAGCAAAAAGAACCTTCTCCACTTTAGAGGTGAAAAATCCTAAAAAAAGAACATGGAGATGGGGTATTTAAGTGTTCTAGGTGGGGTTTCACCATGGAAGGCCATGGTTCAAACCTGGAAGAAGGTGGAAGGAAGATGAACAACATGAAAATAGGGAAGGAAAGGAGGAAACTTACTAGTTTTGATCGAAATCACCAAGAAGGAGCTTTAGAGATCCTAAATAGAGAAAATTTGGAACCCTAGGAGCCCTCTTGACCAAGGTAGGCACCTTCTTTTACCTTGGAACAACACCTTTGCAGACAAAAATAGTAAGAATGATGCTATAAACTGGAGGAAAGAAAAGGAGAGCAAGAGTTTTCAAATTGTAAGGTGGGAAGGGGTAGATATGGCTTTATAAAGAAAGGGGTCAATCATGAAGACACCTATGGACTTTCCATGTGTCCATTTATAAGAGTAATCATGGTTATGTGAGCCTTTATGGATAAGTAAGAGGTCAAACCTAAGGTGTAAGGTTAAGTTCCATCTGTCCATGGCTACGGGTGCCCATGGACATGCAAACCTTTATGGATAAGGAAGAAGTCAAGTGTGAGGTGTCCATGGAGCTTTCCATGTGTCCTTAGCCTAGGGATTTCAAGGACATGCAAGAGGATAGGTCATAGAGGCTTCTTGAATATCAAATGTATAAAAGCCCATCGAGACATCTAGGCCATCCCCACTAATGTCCAATCAAAGAAATAATCCCATTGATTGATAACTTCTAAAGATAAGCTCATTTATAAAGAGAGTAATCCCTAAAATGCCCTTGAAGAGAAACACCTTCAAAACAAGGTGCAACAAGGAGCGCCATGGTTAAAAAAATCGATAATGGTAAGGAAATATCTAGGGATTATAATGCATGTGACAATTTGCAAAGAAAACTTCTGAATGGGGTAAATTGCATAAAAGTGTAGACTATACCTAAAATTGCATACCTTGCACAAACAACATGGAAATAAATCCAGCTCTGTGCATGCACAAATTACCCATGGTAGAGGAGTTTAAACCTTCATAGGAACACCAGAGAAAACTAAACCCCAATATCAAAGAGGTGGTTCACCTCGAGGTTCTTACACTCCTAAAAGCTAGTATCATTTATCCAATTTCTAATTCTCAGTGGGTTAGTCTGGTCCAAGTGGTCCCTAAAAAGGGGGGGGGACCACTGTCGTCCTGAATGATAAAAACGAGCTAGTACCCACAAGGATTGTCATAGGATGGAGGATGTGTATCTATTACAGAAAACTAAACAAAGCAACAAGAAAAGATCACTTCCCTCTACCTTTCCTTGATGAAGTCCTTGAACGCTTGGCCCACTAAAAGTTCTTCTGCTACCTCGATGGTTATTCTGAGTTCTATCAAATTCCAATACACATAGAAGACCAAGAGAAAACAACCTTTATTTGTCCCTTTGGAACCTACACTTTCAGAAGTATGCCTTTTGGGCTGTGTAACGCACCCGCAACTTTCCAAAGGTGTATGTCAGCAATTTTCACAGGATTAACTGAGTCCATAATGGAAGTATTCATGGATTACTTTTTAGTTTATAGAGATTCTTTTGACAATTGTCTACTCAACCTCAGGAAAGTTCTACAAAGATGTGAGGAAACAAATCTTATCCTGAATTGGGAAAAGTGCCACTTTATGGTGACCGAAGGTGTTATCCTCGGACATCGAGTAAGTGAAAGAGGAATTGAAGTAGACAAAGCAAAGATCGATGTCATCTCAAAGTTGTCACTGCCAAAGGACATAAGGGGAGTGTGAGCATTTCTGGGTCATCCTGGATTCTATCGAAGATTTATTAAAGACGTCTAAAAAATAGCAAAACCCATGACCTACTTATTGACCAAAGATGTTGATTTCAATTTTGACCATGAATGCCTACATAGCTTCACAACCTTAAAGAATGATCCAATCTTTGCACCTATTTTGAGAGCACCTGACTGGTCAAAACCATTCGAGATAATGTGTGACGCTAGTGACTATGCTATAGGAGTGGTGCTAGGGCAGAGAATAAACAAAAAGCCCCATGTGATATACTATGCAACAAAGACGCTAGACGAGGTGCAAAAGAATTATACTACTACTGAAAAGGAATTCTTGGCCGTCATTTATGCCTTTGAGAAATTTCATTCCTATATTATCGGATCGAAAGTCATAGTATACATGGACCACTCAGCCATCAAATACCTAATTCAGAAACAAGATGCAAAACCCGGACTCATCCGCTGGGTATTAATGCTTCATGAATTTGACTTACAAATAAATGACAAGAGCGGGGTGGAAAATTTCGTTTCTGATCATCTAAGTCGCATCGAGTCTTAGGAGGATGACAATATACCTATTCGAGACTCCCTACCAGACGACCAACTTATGAAAATTACTACCAGATTTCCTTGGTATGCCGATATAGTGAACTATCTAGCTACAGGAATTATCCACCCTTCTGCCTCTCACCACAATAAAAAGAAATTCCTTCATGATGTTAAGAAATATTTTTGGGATGAACCATATCTTTTATGTCTATGTGCGGACAGACTTTTCCTTCGTTGTCTACTAGAAGAAGAAATTATCCCTATTCTAGAACACTGCCATTCTAGCCCTACTGGGGGGCACATGATTTCTAAGAAAACCGCTCTCAAAGTTCTTCATTCTGGTTTCTTTTAGCCAATGATAGCAAAGGACACCCATAATTTCGTCTGATCCTACAATAAATTTCAGCTTTCTGGGAGTATATCAAAAAGAAATGAAATGCCTCTTACCTTGTGGCAAGAAATTGAACTTTTTGATGTATGGGGAATAGACTACATGGGTCCTTTCCCCTCATCTTATGGATTCTCATACATACTGGTTGATGTGGATTATGTTTCAAAATGGGAAGAAGATATACCCACCATTTCTTGTGATTCCAAACCAGTTATCAAAATGTTCAAGGATATCATCTTCCCTAGATTCACAATCCCTCAAACAATCATATCAGATGGAGGATCTCATTTCTTAGAATGAAGTTTTGAAGCCCTCCTAAGAAAATATGGAGTTAAACATAAGGTCTCCACACCTTACCATCCACAGACAAGTGGACAAGTCAAAGTTTCAAATAGACAACTAAAGGCCATTCTAGAAAAGACAGTCAACAGACATCGCACAGATTGGTCCACTAAGCTCCCTGATGCCCTTTGGGCATACCACACGGCTTATAAAACACCAATAGGAATGATCCCATTTCGTTTGGTATATGGGAAGTCATGCCATCTTCAAATTGAATTGGAACACAAAGCTTGGTGGGCCATCAAACAAGTGAATTTCGATTTCAAAAGCGTTGGTGAGTATAGACAACTGCAATTACAAGAACTTGAGGAAATATGAATGACCGCCTACCAAAGCATTAGATTTCTACTACTAGAGGCTGCTCTGGTTCATTTTGTGATGTGTGCTTTACGTTTTCTTTAGTGCTTTTATTCCAGCCTTATTTCCAAGCCACAACCCTAGCTGGCTCTATTGGATTGACCCATATGGTCTTCAGTTGTTCCCTCCAAGTCTCCTTTTCAGGAATAGGGATATCTTTGTGAAGCCTTTGAGGTATAACTTCTGAAGGAATTGTCGGGTCACTGAAGAAGCGACAATCGTAGATGACCTCCATGGCAAACACACCCCCAGTCCATGCATGTCTTCATCATCTAGATCTTCTAGGGGGATGCCGTTGTTGACGGCTTCCATCATTCTCATCTATGAAGGTGCAATCCCCCAAGCCAACCTCTTCTTGAGGGACCTTCTTGTTGATGGAGAAGAACTTCCAGAAGCCCTAGAATTTGTCATCTGCTTCTTTGATTGCGCATTGCAGACATAGTGGTATCTTTATGGCATATCTAGCAGCTTTCCTTTTATAGATGAGTGAGGTGTTGTGTAGTTCGGCTGTGTAGCATTTGAGCATTGTCGTCTTCCACTCGTATAGGTCCACGACAGTCAGTGCCCATTGCCTTACATTCCTTATGGGCAACACTACACATCTTGTTTCTCTTCTGCATACTGCTACCTTCAGCTCAGCGACATCTATTGCCTTGTAGTCTTCTTTGTAGAGGAGGTTATCTAGATGTTTTGTTCCATTGAAAAATGGTTGCGGCCTGTCTGGGTGTAGAAATTCTTCTAGGAGGGTAGGACAGAGCACCTTAAACAACCTTTTATGTACTTTTGCCTTTTTCAAGAAGATCCCCCAAAAGTGATCTCTAGTTAGACGTATACCCTTGTTATTATACAGTATGTCTAACCCGGGTAGATCTTCATTGAGGATGTCCGCCAAGATGTGGACATCTCTGCACATGATCTGTGATACTGCAAACATGTCTATCTCCTTCATTTTACATGGTAGGGGAGGAGCCACTCCAAGTGTTTCTTTTTTAGCTGGCGTACTCCGCTCCCTGGTGAGCTACTTTGTAAAGAAAGTGGATATCCTTACGTCCTCATCGTCAAGTGTTCCTTCATGTGTTGAAGATGCTAAAGTTTCTTCGATAGTCGGCATAGTTGTGGCCACTTGCTTCACTTCTTTGATTGTTGGTAGGATTGTGGCCACTTGTTCTGTTACTTCTAAGGAAGCTTCTCTAGATACATTGTCTCTGCTATTGCTTTCCTTAGGAGTTTGGCCTAGTTTGGCAGCCATCAACTTTGCCTTAGTCGCTTCCATCATTCCAACATAGAGGTAGTGGTTATGTTCATTGTGTCTTTGGAACAGGAGGGACTCAATGCTTTCATCGAGGCCGGCACCCAACTCAGCCAGGATGTTCTTGAGCTCGTCGGCTCCTGTCGTGTAGAAATATTTCATCGATGTAGTGACTTCTTCTTGATGAGCTACAACTTGCTGCTCTTCTTGTGTTAGCTTACTGGTAGGTAGGGTCATCTGTTGTTCTACTCATCTACCACTTACTTTATAAGTTTCTTCTTTTCCTTCTTCAAGGTTGTTGTTGATAACGAGTTCCCTTAACAATGATGTGATTTTCATTGTGTCTTTGTTGTTATGGAGCTCGGTTGTTGTGGAGTTTCCTTTTTCTTCTGCTGAGCTGCTGGTATCGTCTTTACAATGGAACTTTCTTCTTTCGACGCCTCTTCCCTTTGTCGGTCCCTCTAGCATTGTCGTCGTCATTGTCATCGTGGCTAGAGGTACTCGATGAGGAGTGTGTTGGGCTTGCCAAATGCTTTGCTTTCTTCTTCCTCTGCCGATCCCCAATTTTTTTTGTGTTCTTTTTCGAATTTTCAGTGGTCCTCTTCAAGGCGTTGGCATTCTTCTTCTAGGCTGGTCATCGCCACATCATAGCCGCGATGCATGTGTTCATTGTCAACTCAAATGGTGTGCCTCTCCTTTTTAACTCCTCCATTTCATCCTTCATTGACTTCAGCACTCCCATCATTATCCATTGGTTGCCTAATGCTTCTTGTATGAGGTCTGGGAATGCTTCAGTTCTGTCGTTGAGGACCTATGCTTGTGTTGTTAGTGTAGATAAAGAGGAAGTAACATTAATATTTAGTGCAGTGGTTTGATGCATGTGTTCCCACATGGTATCAAACCTATTACCTAGTATACCCCCGAAAGAGGGTGTCCATTGTTGTTGTTGGTGCGGCTATTGTTCTATGTGCATCTTTGACATGCTTAGTCTCATTTTTTGTGAAGGTGGTGGGAGTGGTCCTTTTTCTTTCTCCTTCTTCTGGTCTTCTTGGTCCACATCGGCTCCATGGACTTCTGGTTCTGGTACAGCTTGGGAGTCTTGTTCTTTCATCTTAGCCTCTGGTTCATTGTCGGGTTGTAGGCTATCCATTGTGGGTTCTTCTTTTTCTGCCTCTAGCTCCACTGTAGCTACTTCATCATGTGGCTTTACAGGTGTGGGCTCTTTATTTTCCACTTTCTCTTATGGAAGGTTAGGTGAGGGGGTTGGTAGTTCTGTAGCATTTGGCGTTGCGGTTGGCATGGTCAAAGTATCTGATATCTTCCTCTTCTTTTACATTGTCAACTCTTTATGCTGCTCTGTTATCTTCTTCTCCTTTATTTCAACTTGGGCACTACTCTCTCTGACTGTAGATGCTTATTCCTTGTCAGTTCACAGTGCCCCTGAGTACATCTTCTCTATGTCATCATGGGTCGGCCGCAGTTTATGGGTGTCATAAAATGCCATCACTGGAAGGGGATGAGCTTCTTTGAGTAGGTCTTCTTGTAGTATAGTTTCTCACCATTCTGCACCAGACTCCCAATGTTGACAAGGGACTTGATATCTATTTTTTATTTTCCCTCTATCTCCTTATATTTCTGGATCTCTCATATATCCATAAAGTATTGAGCAATCTTTTTTATTTGACCGCCCATGCAGTATTCAAAATTCTTCTTGCTTCTCCTCCCACTGTCGTAGATAAACGGTCGATTAGTATCTTTCCAATATTACTGGCTTTCCGTTTATCATCGACAATTTTAGGAACAAGTCCCCCTTGCTTGTTGTTCCCATCTCAGACCTCGTGTAAATGGTTTATGCCATTATCTTTTCGATTTTGTGAATGAATCATGAGGTGATCAAGGAGGCCTTTGAGTTCTTTGAGCCATGTTCTTCTTCACCGGTCAGCTCTTCCCACATCTGGTGGCTATCGTAGTTGATTGCTTCCTTCTCTCATGGGGAGGTGGAGTAGGATTTTTCTTCTTCTTCTATCTTCGTGAATATCTTATTTAGCACGACCTTCGTTACTGTGTAAGGATATCCTCCTATCCTTACCTTCAGTTTGTAATCTCTACCACCCATCTTCCTTGCTTCCCTACTCATGGGGATTTTATTTAGGGAAGACATGAACTCTACCGATAACTTCTTGAAGGATTTGGCCTTGGATGTGCATAAGGTGCCTATATTTGCACATTCTAGGAATTTGATTACCTTATCGTAGATTCCTATTTTCTTGAAATCCTCTACGTCCAGGTACCAAGTTGGGATGAAAACCTTGTTCTGATACATCCAGTCATAGGTAGACTAATGTAAAGAGTTCCTTGGAATGAATGAGGGATCACCAGATTCTAGTGATGTCTCCCCCGTGACTTCTTTCTCTTGGTTAGCTTTTTCTATCTCCTTCCCCCTTATATTCTCAGCAACCACTGGTTTTTCCTTCTTCCTGCCCTTGGTTTCCTTGGGTGTAACTTTCTTTTTCTTTCCCTGAACTCGTGTTTCTAATTCTCCTGATTGATACTTGGAAGTCTCTATTTGTTTAGTTTATTTTGTGCCTTGAGGAGAGTCCTTTGGTGTTTGGTGTCTCAAGATCCTCTGGTATTGTTCAAGTCACACTTGCATCTCAACAATTTTGGCTATTGACAGAGATGTGTTTTTCTTCAGTTCCACTATCAAACTTTCCACTATCTTTTCTACCTCCTTCAAAGATGTTGCATGCTTGTGGATGGAGTCATCGGTCATGGGAGAAGACATTCTACAAAATTTTCACAATGAATAAGTTTATAATTGATTTAATAGTGAGTAATTTTTTTACAATTGTCTATGAAACTTTGATAAATTCAAATTTGTTTATAGGGACCGTGACCCATGGCCTTTTTTTGGTAATACAAGGGACACCGCGATCGTGGTATGGTTTGGGTTGGTTGCGATCGCGATCATGGTCACAGTCGTGATCATGATCTTTTTGGTGATACTCATGCATTGAGGGAACATCGTGACTAGGTTAGTTCGATGTGTAGACCACAGTCGCGGTCTAATTGGTTCAACAGTTTCACTTCACTTTCGCCTTTTTTTCAAATGGGGCAGGTGGGTAGGGCAGAGGTCGAAGGATATTGATCGTAGGCACACTCGACAGCTGGTGGTTGCTACTACTATTATATTTTTAGGTTTTTAATATTTGTTTGAAAGCACCGCCCTAGGGTGGGCGAGATTTTGACTAACAAGAATGACTGGCAGTGGCATGATAAGTGGCAAATGAATAATGAATCAGAAAAGGAGCAAGGGCGCGAGGCAAAACCGGCAATGATAGAGGCGGCTGTGAAGAACCATGGAAACGGCGAGTGAAAAGCAAAAATAGGGTTGGGCAATTATCATGTTTGATGGATGAGACGACAAGATGGAGGCGAAGACACGGCATAAAGTCAGCTATGGCGGAGGAGGTTGGTCACTGTCGGGTGATTCATTGGAGTCGAAGGGTTTAACTCAGGCTCGAGAAGGTAAACAGTGAAGGGAAATAGTGAAACTGAGGTTTTAGTCTATATAGTAGGGATGATTGTGATCCGTTGAGCATAAAAAGGAGGGATGACTGCAACCGCAATGTGTTCAAAGCAGGACCACAACCCACAGTCTCTTCTCCTCAAGGAAAACTTAGGTCGAGGTCTCATCGGCTAAACGAAGACACTGCAAGTTGAGGTCTTGCTTGAAGTAATGTTAACATCATGAACGCGGTCTAGACCACGGTCAGAGCACCTGACTAAAGGAAACTCATTTCATCAATCAATTTATATTTTCAAAGGGGGATAGGATATGTATAAAACTGAATAGAGAAGTAAACTAATCAAACTAAAAGGTAGGAAAAGTAAAAGATCAGAGAAACAACAAAAACTTGGTTGCCTCCCAAGAAGCACTTATTTTAAAGTCTCTAGCTCACCTTCATAATCATTCATCCCTTGGTTCTCTTAGTTGGGTGTTGTAATTCCTCATTATTTTCCACTGGTGACTAATTGGGTTCCTCCAAACTGACTTCAGACCATTAGACAAAAGCTTCATCTTTGTAAAATATTTTCACTTTGTGACCATTAAATTTGAAAGTTCATGTTCTCTCTCCAAAAATCTCCATCATTCATGATGGTTATATCTTTACTACACAAAAGGGGCTCGACCATCTTGTTTGGAGTTTTCCCGGGAAAATCCAGATGCTTGAGTTAAACATAAGCATTTTGTCACCCTCACTGACATCTTTGTTCTTTAAGTCGGCATCATGCCACACCTTAGTACTTTGTTTATATATTTTTGCATTTTCGTAAGCATGCAGCCATATCTCTTTGAGTTCCTGAAGTTGTAGGAATCTCTTCTAGCCTACTTTCTCCAGATCCATGTTAAGGAACTTGATCACCATAGGGCTTTATGCTCAAGCTCAAGGAGTAGATGGTGGGATTTACCATAGATCAATATGTACGGCGTTGTTCATATAGTCATTTTATTAGCAGTCTTGTAAGCCCAGAGAGCATCGTCGAGCTTCATAGACCAGTCTTTCCTAGTACAACTGACCATCTTTTCCAATATTTGTTTTATCTACCTATTGGACACTTCTACTTGTCCTGAGGTCTGAGGATGATAGGGTGTAGCAACTTTGTGCTTTACCGAATACTTCTTCAATAGCGCCTCAAATTGTTTTTCTCCAAAGTGTGATCCTCCATCTCTTATAACAGTGTAAGGCACTCCAAAGTGTGGGAAAATGGTCTTCGCAAATAGCTTGATCACCGATTTAGAGTCACAATTCTAAGTTTCTACTGCCTCAACCAACTTCGACACATAGTCGACGTCTACAAGGTTGTACTGGTATCCTTTCGATGATGGGAAAGGACCCAAAGAGTCGATTCCCCATACATCAAAAATCTCCACTTCCACCCATTAAGCCATGGGCATTTCACTTCTTTTGTTGATACTACCAGTGAGTTGGAATTCCTTACATGCCTTTACAAAAGACATTGCGTCTTTAAATAGGGTGGGCTAGAAAAACCTAGATTGGAGTACCTTCTCAGCAGTTATATCTCCACTGTGGTGCCCTCCATAAGGTGAAGAGTGACATTCTTTCTAGATTGGTGAAACTTTTTCCTCAGGTAACATCTCCGATACAAATTGTCAGAACACCTTTTAAACAACAACGACTCATCCCAATAATAGTTCTTGACGTTAGCCACAGGCCAATTGATTTCCTCTAGTGATATGTGATCTCAGGTGGCAGCTAGCCAGAGGCCAAATAGTTACAAATATCAGCAAACCATGGTAATCTTTGTTCCTCTGATTGACCCATCATCAAGGCTTCATCAATGTAGTTATCATTAATAGGCAATTGATTTCCCTCATCAAAAATGATTCTGGATAAGTGGTCAGCTACAACATTCTCCTTTCCTTTCTTGTCTATAATTTCATGATCGAATTCCTACAACAGTAGAGCCCATCGTAGTAGCCTTGACTTGGTATCTTTATCTTGCATAAGATAACATATCTCCCTGTGGTCAGTATACACTTTCACCTTGGACCCTATAAGGTATGACCGGAAATTATCAAATGCAAAAATTATCGCAAACTTTTCCTTCTAAGTGGTGGTATAATTTACTTCAGCTTCATCCAATGTGTGACTAGGGTAACAGACAACATAATGCTTTTTGTCCTTCTTTTATCCTAGGACTATTCCTATGGCGTAATTACTAGTGTCGCACATTAGCTCAAAAGTCAACTCCCAATTTGGGGCTTGTAGGATAGGTGTAGAAGTCAAAGCTTTCTTCAGGGTGTCGAAAGGTTCTAAGTATTCGTCATTGAATTCGAAAACTACATCTTTGATTAACAAGTTTGATAGTGGTTTCGAGATTTTTGAAAAGTCTTTGATGAACCTTCTATCATATCCTGCATGGCCTAGAAAATTTCTTAACCCAGTCATAGACTTCGGCGGCGGGAGTTTGGAGATAGCTTCAATTTTTCTTAGATCCACTTCGATACCCTTCTTGGAAATTTTATTTCTTTAGACAATACCGCTCGGGACAATAAAGTGGCACTTTTCCTAGTTTAGGACCATGTGTTTCTACTCGCATATCTATAGTACTAAGGCTACGTTTCTTAGGCAGGCGTCAAAGTATGTCCCATATACTGAAAATTCATCCATAAAAACCTCTACTATATCCTCCAAAAAATCAAAAAACATTGAGATCATGCACCGTTGGAAAGTTGCTGGTGTATTGCATATCCCGAAAGGCATTCTTTTAAAAGCATACGTGCCATAGATGCACGTAAATTTCATCTTCTCTTGATCATCAGGGTGGATTGGAACCTGCTAAAATCCAAAATATTCATCCAAGAAACAGAAGTCATCATGGTGGGCAAGTCGTTCCAAGACTTGGTCATGGAATGGTAGGGGCAAGTCGTTCCAAGACTTGGTCATGGAATGATCGACAAAGTTCTGATTGCATTTATGTGTTCCCTCAGCTCTTTCAGGAGTCTTTCCATTTGTTCTTTTGTTAGGTTTGCATTAACGATGACGAGATTCCTTTCCTCATTGTATAGGAATTTGTATTTCAGTCCTTCAGGGAGTGGTTTCAGTTATGGTTTCAGCTTGGGATCCTCTTTCTCTTCGCTCGACTGTTCCAGCGAAGTATATTTTATAGTTTCAATTACTTCTTCATCCTCACTGAGATCTTCTTTGCCTTGGTTAAGATAATCCAGAATTTCAACCACTTATGGGTCTTCTACCAGAGGATTTGGGTTGTTCAAGGCACTCATCAGGGGATCTACTATGGCCATTTCCTCTTGAACCTCCTCATAGTATTGGTTGAAGTTGTCCATGAAGTAAACTTACTCAGAAAGAGGCGTTCCCTTCATGGCATCCTTCACCTTGAAGTCTATGTGATCATTTCCAATCCGGAGAGTTATGATGCCTTTGATGATAACTATCAAAGCCCTGCCAGTTGCCAAAAACGGTCGTCCAAATATCATAGGACACTTCGGGTCTTCGATAGTGTATATTACATCAATGTTACAAGGGATGAAGAATCGTCCCACATGGATCAGGACATCTTCTACTATACCAATGAGTGTCTTGAACGTGTGTCCGCTAGTGTAATCCTCATGTTTGTTTTGACCATGTCGCTCAATCCCAGTTTTTGAGCTAAACTTAGGGGCATGAGGCTAATGCTCACTCCAAAGTCTGTTAGACCTTTCCTTTTACTATTGTCCCCAACACAAAAAGGGATGTTAAAGGCTCTGGGATCTTTCTTCTTAGTCATCAATTCATCTTGAACAAAAGTGCTAGATATGTTCTGTTACGACCCCACCTCCCGGTAACCCCCAATTCAGGGAGACCGAAAGGTCAGAGCCATTAACCAATAACCCAGATCAAATGTTCGACAAATAATCATTAACAATTATTAAATTCTACCAACTATACTAAAATATGGTAAAAATAAAACTTTGCATACCTTTTAAAACTGGGATTTCAAAACTTCTATTCACACAGATACTAATCTATCTAATCATCCTTTGCACTTTAATTCTCATTTAGTACCACATATGCCACTTTACTATTTGTTCTTTTCATGGTACCTAAAAGCCGACAAACAAAATGTCAGTCAACAAGAAGCTGGTATGTGGGGGAAATAATAATCACGCAAATATGTTAACAACATAATCATTCAATTAATCATTTAACAACCAAGATTACATTTTAAGCCATACTACTCAATCCTTACCTATCTCCTAACCCTGTGCTATCCCTGCAGTGGACTTGTATGCTACCTCTCTTTTAGGTAGATTCTTACCCCCATGGTCCTACCTTACAGGTAGACAATACCTAGGGTAATAGAGTCACATGAAACTACCCAAAGGTAGCCCAATATCTAACTCAATGTGACTTGATGGACCTATCCCATTGGTAGCCATGTACTAAGTCATCTAATGACCTGATGGACCTACCCCATAGGTAGCCATGTACTAGGTCAACTATTAAGCCACAGAGGGGACCATGATCTGAGCTAGTAGGCCCGTTTCTTATGTGATAGTCATATCCACATTATAGTTTGCATGAATTAAATTCATCCAACAGTTAATTCATGTCATCGATGAAAACTTCGGAAAACAAACTCGAGATATTCATAAGCATAACCACATACCTGATTTGATGATTTCACAAGTATTAAGTAATTCCATCCAAGAAAGCAATCCAAGCAAGCAATTCAACAACCACATAATTCCTGAAAAGAATATGTACTCTATTTATTACACACTTTATTAAGAATCTACTTTATTGACTTGGATTCACTTTCTAGGGTTTCTGTATCCATTTTAGGGTTTCATTTTTCAATTAGGGTTTCCCTTCATCTTTTACCATATTAACCCTGATATTATGCCATTACTCATAAACCCTAATTATCTCATCTATTCTTCAATATTAAGGTTATCTTAACAACATATAACCCTATTTCCATATTAACGACACATTAATCATCAATTAATTTCATTAAGCTTCTTTTACATTAAAGCTACTCTTTTTATCCTTTTAATCCATGACAAGATCATTATGCACATCTATCATTAATTCAAAGTTCATTAGGGTCTAGTTAACATATGAACTCATTTTGCCATCAATTCCACCTTTTATTCATGAAAATACCCTAATTACTACATTTAGGGTATTTATCCAGAATTAAGGACTTTCATATACAAATAACTTAGAACCATCATTTAACAATCATATTTTCACATTTTTCAAATTAAATATGATCTTATCTTCTTTTACCCTAAATTAGGATTTCTAAATACTTAATCATTCTCATATGGGGAAAAAACCCTACATCATGCAATTTTACATCTAGATCAGGTTCGAATCTAACATTATCATTCAACAAGTTATTAATACTTCAATTAACCCATTAAGCATTCTGGATTCATCCTTTAATCACCAATAGGGTTTTTAACTTAACTTTAATGCACTTTTCATCAACTTATAGTATTGTTGCAATTTGGAACGAAATCAATCTTTAATATCATTTTTATTGGATTTCTCTCATTCTCTTGATCAAAAATCATATATTACTAGTCCTAATCGGAGTTACCAATATTTAATTACGATTTTAACAAGATTTCACTTACCCGGGCCAATCGGATTGTGCCACGTCGTCAAGCTCATGCAACGTTGGCTTTTGGGAACATAACCAAATGACGACATTGCCCCTGCTTAAGTCAGCGATCCTTCACCCCGCAGAGGGGTACATCCGTCCAACTGATCTTGGTCATCTTCCACCTTCAGAGGGTGCGACGCAGCCGCCCTAGGCGCCGTTCTACAGCCAAGCACGGGCTCTCTCCCACTCCTGGGGCCGCGATCCTCGCCGGGAGTTGCTGCCCTTGCTCCGCCCTTCTCAGGCGCACACAGGGTGCCCCCATACCTTGGACAAGGTGGTCGGTTTCTCACATGTTGGCCATGCCTTCTGCGGCCGCCCCTACAGCCTGAAGGCTGCTATTACGCGCGCTCCAGGGCACGGCCTTGATGGACAAGTTGCTCTTTGGCAACGTGGCACATCAAGCCATAAACTCGACCTTTCCTTGGCTCCATCTAACTCCATGCTCACGCTGCTACCCCTGGTTAGGGTTGAATAATGAAAAGAGAAATAAGAATAAGAAACATAAACGTGGGATTCCTTTGGACTCGAACCAGAGGGTCTCCCTGTTATATATGGGTGAGTAAAGAAGCCCTAGGTTGGCTATTCATGAATCTAAGAGTCCCTTTCCAAGTAGGAAGTCAATTCCTTCAAAGAGAAGTAATATTCTCTCTCTTCTTTATCCTTGGTTATTTTCTATTATATGGATATTAGGAAATTCGAAATTCCTCTTTTATTTTCTTTGTACTTGCCCTTTGATTTATTGGCACGAAATTATATTCACTTTTAGTAGAAAATATATCCCTTCTTTACAATACCACATAAACCATTAATAATGTATTACATTATTATCTTATTTTGCTCTATTGGTATTTTCTCTTTCCTTTCCTTCATTGGGGCTCCTTGGACCCCAAGAAACTCTAATATTTCGAAATCTTTTTTATTGGATACTCATTATCCTTCTAGATGCATCTAAATGCATTATTCTTTATTATTTCTCATTATCTTGTTTATTTCTTATTAAAATAGCTCTTTTTGAGGATTTTTGTTTATTTCTCTTTTATTTTCCTCATTGGTATTCCTTTTATCATTAGGAATCCTTGGGATACGAAATTCCACTAAGGATAACTCAATTGTACCTCTTTCCATTTATTTCCAACATTTTAACATTAATTTCAATTTCTTTCTTACTAAAGAAATACTTAATTAATATTTTCTTTTCTTATTGCTTTCTTTTTGCAACTTTGGACTCCTTGGAACCCAAGGAACCCAAGAGGCACGAAATCCATCATTGGATTACATCTCTTTGCCTTCTAGAGGTTTCTACCTCTTTCTTTTCTCAAATATTCAATTATTCATTTACTAATTGAATTTTCTTGTTATTTGGGCCCAATAGCCAATAAAGCCCCCAACACAATCATCAAGGCTATTGTAAATGAAATCCATTTATTCGAACCAAATTATATCATTATTTGTTCAAATATCTTTAATATGAGAAATTACATTTCTCACAAAATGAACCCAAAAATTGGGGTTGTAACATGTTCGCTAGATGTACTGTTTGAACATGGTATCCCTTCTTCTCTTTGTGATGAGATCCTTGAAAAACATTGCATATTTAGGCATTTCCTCCAAGGCATCAAGAAATGTAACATCTATGTGAAACTTCTTTACTGCTTCCATAAATTTTTTGTATCTTTTCTTGAGATGTGCCATAATGAGCTTGTACGGGAATGGGACCCTTTGTGCATACGAATGTTTCTTCATGAGGATTTCCTCAGCAGGATCTGGATCCCTAACTTCTCTACTTTTCTTTTTGCTTTCTTCAATGAGTTTCCATTATCGACAGACTTGTCAGGAGTAACTTTTTTTCTCAGGTTGTGGTTCCTCATCTTTTCCTTCCTCATTGTCTCCCCTAGTTCCAGAGTTATTTAGTGTCCTGCCAGATTAGAGGGTAGCCATTTTAGCAGTCTTCGTGTTTGATGGAATTTTTCCTGAGGGATTCTTCACCAACACTGCCAATCGCGCAAGTTGTTGGTCAATTTGGCATTGGTGTGTCTGGATATCCGCCATCTAAAGTTGCATGGTTGTCAGGACTTCAGAATTAGCTAGAGCATTTTGGGCTAGTTGTTTGTTTACTGTGGCTTGCCTCTTAGCAAAATCAAATAATTGGGTAACTAAGTCTTCCTAGCTGATATCCTTTCCTTGTATTAATCCTTGGCCTTGGCCTTGGCTCGGTCCTACTCCCTAATGATTTTGATTCTTACCTTATCCTGAGTAGTTCTTGTTGGTTTGATAGTTTGTCATCTGAGTATACTGAGTTTGTCTACTTCTCTTTTCGAAACCTGGCGGCAGTTTTGGCTGGTTGTTCAGTTAATTGAATTCTCAGCAGCATCCTAGTTTTCATAATTGAAACTGGGATGGTTTGGCCTCTTGAAGTTAGCATAGGAGACATTTTCAGCCTCTTCATCACTTTCACTATCATCGGATTCCTCTGGCCTAGTGTGAATAAAGTTGTCAATTATGTGCCCTCCCTAGCCGCAGGTAACACACTTCATCATTTTCTCTACATATTTCTTGCCCTTACTTCCTGAGTCCTTTAATTACTGGACATCAATAGCTATCTTTTGAATCTGGGCAGTGATTGCCTCCAAAGCCTTAGCTTCGGCAGACCATCCTTCATATGTCTCCTTCACATATCCTCTGTCATTTTTGTCGTAGTACATGCCTGCTTGTAGTGCAACCATGTTCTCAATGATCTTGATTGTACTTCTTGGTTTCTCTCCTATGAAATCACTTCCTGCCACGGCATTCAGTGATGTCCTCTCAGCTGGGGTCATCTCATTATAGAAAGTTGTAACAAAGAAACCTTTTCCATAGTTATGGTGAGGGAAATCTCATAGATATTCTCGGAATCTCTCCTAAGCCTCATATAGGTTCACACCTAGATTCTGCATGAATGAGGTTATCCTTTGCGTATTTCAAATTGTTTTCTCAGTCAGATAAAACTTTGTGACAAAGGCATCAACAAGATCCCTCCAGTTGTCTAGATTCCAATGCAGTAGGCTGAGGTACCAGGACATTGCTTTGTCTTCTAGGGAGAAGATAAATATCTTGCAATAGATTACCTATTGGGGATTTCCTCTCATATTTATGGTATCACAAATGGTTTTGAAGGAATCAAGGTGGTGGTATGGGTTTTCATTTTTGGAACTTCCTTGAAAATATTTGTTTTGAATCATCGAGATTACAACAGGCTTCATTTTGAAGTTTGTTGCATCAAAGCGTGGGATTATGATGGGGCATCTAGAATCGTTGGCCCTGGTAGTAGCCAATTCACAGAGAATTTTTACTTCTTCATCATCTTCTTCACCATTCCTGTGGTTTCGATCTCTTTTTCCATGTCGCTCACAGTCATCATGGTTCCTTCTATGTCTGCGGCGATGGTGACGTTCGTCCTCGTGACGGTCATCTTCGCATTGCTAATCATGTTCTTCCTCACATTCTTCACACTCTTCTAGTTCAGGATCCTCTCGTTCTTCTCCAGAGGGAGGTGGATCACATGAGATCCTAGCACATTCTTCACCAGAGTGGTGGTCATCCCTTCGAGGAGGCATCTTGTCACACGGGAGGAATAGAAGCTAGGATGGAGATTAGATTTGCCTTCTTCGATTACCTAAACAAAACATATGGTCGATTCCGAAAAACTGGACATGTAAAATGAACTATATTAATTGTAAGTTAGTCGGGTTGAAGATTTAAGTGCAGTCAAGCTTAATATTAAGCTTGAGACAAGGGAGTATAAAGGAGCGGACTCGTGTTCTTAGTAGTGTCATTTTGCCTTATCCCCTAGAACGGCATTAAAAAGTTGACCGGCCTAAATAACATGTCCAAAAATGGAGCGGATCTAGAGTAGTTGGACTTTTAAAGAAATAACCCGACTCTTAGTCCCCCACAAAGATAATCGGGGTCGAACACAGGGACAAGGTTGGTAGTGTTAACTGCACATAATCTAACACTCTTATACTCCAGATAAAGAGGGTATTTGAAGGGGTGTTCCCTGAAGAACGATGGCACTCAAACCAAAATAGAGCAAGTAAAACAAAGATAATAAGAACAAATTAAAATGAAAATATGATGAAACAAGTATATGGAAGGAAACTCAGATCGGGTTTCACCTACGAAGACACCTCTCCAACATGCAACATTGTCTCTCTCTCTCTTTTACTCCCATCAAGATCACAAGAAACCATCTATAATGTCTATTCCACTCTCTCTCAAGATCAGCATCGATCTAAGTCTAAGGGTAGCCTCTATCTCGAGCTGACCACACATAAACCACAAAGCATAACATATGATTCAAAGCTTTAGCATTCCAACACTCGTGCATTTGTACTACTCCATAACACATGATAAAAGTGATATTACTCTCTCGAGATATCAACTATCAAACATCACAAGATGGTAGCTAAGCATACAAGTGAAGCATTAAAACAGGTGTATGGAGATAATCTTGACAAGAGTATATACATATATTCAACAAAGAGAGACAATATACAAGTTGGGAGAGTCTTAGTGGCTACTCCCAACCCAAGTTAAGGTGTTTTAGCCGCTCATGTTCACGGGCAACATAACGCTGTTAAAGAAAGATAGATACATGAAGATCCACAAAGTGAGGAGGGAAGTATAGTAGAATGGAATGATAGATCCAGACAGAGAGAGAAGGGACGTGATACAACGCGAAACTTCTTCAAATCTAGATCTAGTACGTCAATGGTGCATACGATCTTCTTCTCTCGAAGGAGTCTTCCATCTTCTCTCTCCTCAGTTTTTGCCTTTAGAGATCCAAGACTAGTGGATGGGATGTAATGGAATGAATCAGCGAAGCTACAGCACTTCGTGGCCTTCTAGATCTTATCTATCATCTCCTGCCTTGACAAGACATATGGGTGGCCTATTTATAGGCACACGCCACCGACTTAACTTCTGGACCGCGATCGCGGTCTGGTTTAGGGAGGGGTAAGATCGCGGTTGTGGTCTCCTTGCCATTTCTTCCTAAGTCACAGTTAGGTGAGCTTCCGCACTTGGTCACGGTCTGCATGTGGCTCGCAGTCTAGCAAGGATCGTGGTCGAGGTCAACTCGTGCATTGCGTTTAAGAGGTCGGGGTTGAGGTCTCCCCACTTGGTCACAGTCTGCATGTGGCTCATGATCTAGCAAGGATCGTAGTCTGCTTGAGGCTCGCATTCTAGCAAAGATCGTGGCCTCCAAGCTGATCACGGTCCAGCTAGATTGCAGAATGACTGCAAGCTTAAGGCATTTGAAGACCTCGACTGTGGTGATATGGTCCTTGTCTTATAAGTGGGTCGCGGTCGAGGTAACGACCATGACTTGGTCTATAAATGTACTTGAAAACAAAGAAAGATGTGGGAGTGAGGTTTTTGGCAAAAAGATGGTAAAATTTTGGGGAAATCTAGTAAAAGGTATACTAAAAGAGGTGTAGAATATATACAAAAAGTACATAAAATGAAGTTTTTGTTATACATCCCTTTTGTTAAACAACCTGTAAATAGAGGCCAACCCAGATTTCTAACTGGAAGACATTGTACTTCAATATTTAGAATATAAGAAATATTACTGTCTTGCACATTCCTACTCATAAAGATCTGACTCTTCACATTATTTATTTTCAAGCCTAAAATCACATTGAAGGTCTCAAGAATACCTTTTAGACACAATGCATTCTGATCATCAACTTTAGAGAAAAGAGGTGGATCATCTTCAAAGATTATATGTGAAATATTTATCTCTTCTAAAACATACAAAGGTTTCAACTCACCACCCCTCATAGAAACATTGATAATTGATGTAAGGCCTTGCATTGTAATAACAAATAGTTAGGGGGATAATGGTTCTCCCTGTCTCACCCCGTTAGAGGTAGTAAACTGATCAGAAGGACATCCATTAACCAAAACTCTATAAGAAGTCAAAGAAAAGGTCACATTAATCCACTCAATCCAACACCTAGGAAACCCCATATTATATAATAAGAAAAGAATGTAATCCCTTTTAACTATGTCATAGGCTTTAGCTAGATCAGCCTTAATATGCATTTTTTAGACCCCATAAAAGTTCTCAAAATATCATTTGCTAAAATGATCACATCACCAATCCTCCTCCAATGAATGAAAGCAACCCGATTATAATATATGAGAGTAGCGAGAATATACTTCAATCTTTTGGCCATAATTTTTGTGATGACTTTATAAACAATATTACACAGAGAAATGGGCCTGAAATCCTTCAAACAACTAGCTCATTGTACTTTTGGGATCAAATTTATAAGGATGATATTACACTCCTTCAATAACTTCCTAGAACTAAAAAAATCTTGAACAATAGAATAATATCCTCACCAATGATATCCCAAACATATTTAAAAAACACTGCATTAAAACCATCAGGGCCTTGTGTTTTATCATACTTCATAGATTTAAACATATCTTCAATCTCAGATCTACTGACTACTTTCCTCAGACCATCAAACCGCTCTTGTGAGATAGTAGGTAAGACCCATTCTTCATTCCAATTCACTTTTGTGTTAGGAGTGTCATTAAACAAGATGCTATAAAACTTCCTCACAATCCCCCTAATTAAATAAACATCATAAGAATTAATCTCATCATCAGATGTAAGAACATTAATATGGTTTCTAAGTATTCTAAACTTTAAAGAAGCATAAAATAACAACGAATTTCTATCCCCCAACTTCAGCCACTACACTATTTTTCTATCAACATAATCTCTCCTCATCTCTCATAGCTTTAATAGCATCATCTGTAGCCTAAGATAAGAAATATGCTTCAAATTATCACTTAGATTAGCTTCAACTTCCCTCTACAAAGAAAAAAACTTTAATTTTAATCTCTTTAGACTTATAGAAAAGGTTACCAACCACCTCCTTCTTCCATATTTGGAGAGCATCAGCTATCGCTTGTAGCTTTCTATAAAGCCTAAACATAGGGGTACTAGAAATCTCAGACCCACACCAATCATGCTTAACCTCCTCCCTATAACCCTATTGTTTCGTCCATACATTTATGAACCTAAAAGGAGTGGGTTTCTTATTTTCAGCATTCACTCTCAAAACAATGATCTTATGGTCATTGAACAAGGAACATATCACTTCACCCCAACATTAAGGAGAGGAAGTAAGAAAATCAATATTACTTAAGATATAGTCAATTCTTGAGAAGGTGATTTTACCAGTTTGTTTATGACTATCCCATGTAATGAAGGAGCACTTAGTTGGCATCTCAATAATATTAGAATTAGCTACTGCTTCATTAAAGTCCATCATTCCCCTATTTGTTGGAGCTTGTTTCCCCAATTTCTCACCATTTAGCCTAGCAATGTTAAATTCACCCAGAACACACCAGTTTAGGGGGTTAGGAGCATAAGACTCAGTTAGAGAATCCCAAAGGAGAGATCTATTAGAATCTACATTAAAACCATAAACAATTGAAATAGTAAACCTCATCGAATCCTTCATAATGGATCAATGAATAACTTGGTCATTTGTAGAAATCACCTTGATATCAATGTCCTCGTCAAGACACTGAATCAAAATCATTGTATAGGAATAAAACTCATAATTATCTACATAGTTGACTCCCTAATATATCATATTCACAAAGATGCACAAATCATCTTTATCGACTTTAGACTCCGTGAAATATATATATATATATATATATATATATATATATATATATATAGAGAGAGAGAGAGAGAGAGTCAGGATAGAATACACTCGAGTGTACGGATCGCACGAATACACTCAAGTGTGTTTGCATATCAAGACTATTTTTTGCAAAATGTAAACCATTGATCTTCACCGTCATACTATAACTAGGCTACATACAAATTTTGAACCCATTTGGATGATTGTAAGTCACTCATCCAAGGGAAATAAAGTCAACGTGCGAAACTAATTTGAAATGCATAATTTTTGCAGTCTTCATAACATGAGCTATACATATCCAAATGTGCTCAAATTTTGTATATGAGTTGTTCACGAGATGTTTAAGAAGATCAATAGATTAGATTTTCAAAAAAAATATAGCATCATGGAAAACTACTTGAGTGTATTCCGCTTTGGATACACTCGAGTGTATTCTAGCCTGACTCTCTCTCTCTCTATCTATCTATCTATCTATATATATATATATATATATATATATATATGCATTTAGTTTGTCCATCTCTTCCTGAATATGAGGGATCTTATCTCAACCTCCCCTCTCATTCCAAAAAAAATAGTAAATAGCTTAACCGTTTGGGAGTAAGGACACCTCTACCACCCCACCATCAACCTGATGTACACTCCCTCCATCTGACTTTCATTATCCACAAAGCTTGAGAGTGGAGAGTATTTGTTAAGCGAATAAGGGACATTCCAAGTAACACTTTAGAAATGACCCTAGGAGGAGACGTAGACTTCTTTATTGTCTCCCAACCAGATTCAAGAGACAGAACATGGGTCACCAATCTGCGTTCAATACTAATAGTAGAGGCCACTACTTCTCCTACTACAATCTGTCTGTTACAAATAATAACATCCATCGCCATTGTTGCATCATTCCTGACTAGATTTGTAGATACTTCCATATCTCCTTATTCAACATCTATAAAAACTTCATTGTCTTGATCTATCTTATGATATTTAGGAATCCATACCTTCTTCATTTTCTTTTTCGGCTTTCGTTCATCCAAATATTTTGGCAAACCACACAGAGATGACAGGTGCCCAAACATGCCACACAACAAACACCTTGATGACTCACAGTCGTACTCAAATTCAATGGTATCGCATTGTCCATCCTCAGAGATGATCTATAGATCCTTAGGAAATGAGAAATTTGTGGGGATGACCACCAACAATCTACTATACTCAAGTTTATGAAATTCAGATGCAAGTTTATCAAGCCAAAGAGGTTTGCCAATATAAGAGCATGTGTTGTTTGAACATTTTAGTATTCTAGAGCACCAAGGGCAAGTTATGAATCTTTATCCATATCGGTAACTTCATGAGCTTCAATTTCTCTAATTTTTCTCCACGCTCCCACTTCTTTATAATCAACGACATCCCAATAGAAAACCACGAACCTCCATCTACTTCCATAACAAGGTCTTCATCGTTAGCAAACATACACGCCCCCTTGATCTAATTTCAATGGAGCCTTTGACTCTCCATATCTAGGCTAGGTGACGAGCAAGCATCGACCAATGTGTTTTCAACCCCAGTACATACCCGACCGTCGTTCTACTCCATCTAGCCACATTCCTCTCCACAATCGCCTTAGGATATAACAGTTTCCCGTCCACTTAACTGACATAAGTTTTGCTCAAGTTGACATGACCAACACTATCCTTCATGAAGAGATATGACCATTGTCTTGATCCCTCTGCAATAAAGACCTTCCCCACAACACCCTTCAAGATGCTACAAATCTCTAAGGCCTCCACATCGACGCGATCTAGAGGGTCAGGCACCGTCGTCACATCGACTGTCACCCCCTCAACCCCCCAGCTGATTAGGCCCTCCACCCAATAAGTTGGATTTTAATCTTTAAGATCATCAATTTTCTTAATATAAACACCATTATCAACTTCTACACCATTATGTTGGAGTTCAAGACTAAGAAATTGCTCTTATAAATGTTCTATTCTATCATTGTAAGTTTTATCATTTTCTTCATGAACTCCTATTCTAGCACATAAGTCACCAATAATTTTTCCTAATCTCTTCTTTTTATACTTGCATTTTGAATAATAAGTATGAGAAACATGAACCATATCAATAAGAGCATCTTTAGGGAGTTCATTGAGATTTACCTCACTAGCCTCACTTACTTCCTCACTTGTTTTTGACGTGAGGGCCATGGTTACATCTTTACATTTTCTTTCTTTAATTGTTTTCATTCTTTTTGAATTTACCCTCTTTTGGTAGCACTCCTTCCTATGGCTGCTCTTGTGGAGGTGTTTCTTGACATTTGTACATTCATTCTTGAAGTGCCTCTTTTGAACACACTCATTTAATCTACTAAAAGAGGAGGAGCAAGGATTACCCTTACAGTGATTTCCCTTGGGAGTAGTGAGATTCATTATCACTATGGGAATCATCTTCCGTTCGGGATGGACGAGCAAGGGTAGTGACTTGTTGTTGCACAATACATTCAACTTTGCATTTGAAGCATTCTCCTTCTTTCTCTTAACCTCTTTCTTTTCTTCTTCCTCTTACTTTTCAAGTGTCCATTCATAACTTTGGAGATCTCCTATGAGTTCTTCAATAGGAATGTCAGAGAAAGAATTTGTTTCTTCCATGGTATCCACCATTATTTTCCAATGGCAAGGAAGAGATCTAAGAATTTTTCAGTTGATCTTTCCTTGATCCCTAGTGTGACCCAAGGAGGCAAGGGTATTTACAATGGTGTTGAGCCTTAATACATTTTAATCACACTTCTCTTCTTTCCAGTCTTGAAGCCTTCAAGGAGACCATTGATCATATATATTGTGCTTTATTTAACTTGCTTAGTACCTTCATAGGTGATATTGAGCTTGTTCCAAATCTCATGGGCTTGTCCCAAGAGAAAATTTAGTTGGAATGAGGGCAGACTGGATGATGCTAATAGCTCTAGGCCTTCATTCTACTTGACTCATTCCAAGTTGCTACCTCTCCTTCCTGCTTGGTTTAGGGAAATTTGACCACCTTCCATATGTAAAATGTAACGACCCCGCCTCCCGGTAACCCCCGATTAAGGGAGACCCAAAGGACATAGCCGTTATTCAATCAACATGATCAAAGGCTCTACAAATAATCAATAATAATTATGAAATTCTACTGACTAAACTGTAATTTGGTATAAAATAAAAACTTTACTTACCTTTGAAAACTTTGGAAATCTATCTATCCAGAACTTGAATCATTCTTTCTGATCCTCCTTGCACTTTATTTCTTATTTTCACAATGTGCCATTTTATTGTTTGTTCATTCCCGGGTTGTACCTAAAATGCTGAAAAACAAAACATCGATCAGCATACAGAGATATGATGGTATGTGGGGACAACCAAAATTTCACAGATATGGCTAACAATTTAATAATCACAATCAAATTATTTATCAAGCCAATTTACATTTTCAATGTGTCATTCTCCACCGCTTTTGCCCTAACCCTGGAATACCCCTCTAGGGTTTCTCTTTTGCCATTGACTTAAGGCCACCTTCTCAATCCTGAGCTTGATGCCTGGGAGTCACCTCTCATGGTGCTCCATAGTCATGCATCATAGACCACCTTCTCATTCCTGAGCTTGGTGTCTGGGGTCACCTCTCATGGTTCCCATTGGTGTACCCTCTTGGGCCTGACCTTTATGGCATCTTCCATCAGGGTGGCATGTTGGTGTGAGAATTCACATGTATATATAACTGTAATAGCCATAGTGACTTTATAATTGCAGTATAAACATCCAAACTGTTTAGATTGCATTCAATGCCAGGAAACATCCGAAAAACCCTCGGGAAACTAAACTGATTAATCATAATTAACCACATACCTGTCAAGCTGCCTTGAGTGCAGAATTAATCCAAACAATCAAGTAATCCAGAGTAAATCAAGAAAGCACAATTCAATCCTGAAATATTCATCCAATATTTTTTATCATGGATCATGGTATACAAATCTAATAGGCCTAATCGTGCCCTAGGGTTACTAGCCCTTTTTAGGGTTTTAACCATAATTAGGGTTTCATTTCCTTTTACCACCTTTACTTTATTTTTATCAAAATATCCATCAAACCCTAGTTATCTCAGTTTATTTTCTATTAAGATCTTAAGATCATATTTGGATCATAAAAACCCTAATTTTCTGATTATTATATCCTTTCTTCCCTTTTTCTCTCACTTAGGGTTTCTAAGGGTTTTAATCAACATATTAAGTTTAAAACCCTAATCCTTACAATTCCATCATCAAAACAGGTTACAATCTATCTTAATCATTAAACCAGTTAATAATGCTCAAATTTACACACTTGCAAGATTAAATCTATTTTCGATCATCAATTAGGGTTAATACCCACAATTCAATACATTTTCTATCCATATTAGATACTTTTGCAAAAAGATACAGATTTCAGTTCCCAAACTATTTTTAATGTGTCCCTCATATTTTTTTGATCATTTTTCATGTATTAACTTTACTCATCCGAGTTTTCTAGCTCAAGATATGATTTTTATAAAGAAAACCTTTTTATTTGATTTATTATCAAATTCATGGATTGTTAGATCAATGATCCGTTGGTCCACTTAGGATCCAACAGCCAGGGACACACACCTAACCTTGATTTAGGTTGCAAAGGATGAAAATGTCCTTACCATGATAGACGTGGATGGGAGGGAACTTGAGTACTTTTGCAGGGTCATCTTCTCCATCAACCTCACGATGAGTCCCTGTTCGCGAGCCAGCCTCTGGGAGCAGTCAACTTGGGTGTTGACTTCCATCGGAAGGGCTCCTTCCTTGCCCAAAACTGGTCCTCCACCTCCGCCCGACCCAACCGGATTCATTGATGGCCCCAATTGTTCCAGTCGTGACAGGTGTTGCTGGGATGACACGAGGGGTCTCCCGGCGGCAAAACAAGGAGGTCCATGGTACAAGAGGGCTCGAGATAGGGAATTGGTGGAAGCTACTTGTCTGGCAGGTCCTACCGCATCTCGTAGAGTCGTGCATCAACACACAGAGGGAATCCACCCCCTTAAATTGCATGTTGCTAAGGCACACAGTCGTCGGGGTCCTTAGGTTTAGGGGATTCTTCTAGAGACCCCCAAGCTAGGCAAATCCTAGGATTAATCTATCTGTAAGAAAGTCACGAATATATCTAGCATGTTTCTGAGTTCGCACACACATTGATTGACAAGGAAATTGATCAAGGAAAGTCAGAATTCTGTCCTTGCTTTCCTAACCAGACGTGAGAGCTGGAAGACAAGTTTATCACAGTCAGATCCAGATTTGACGACACTAAATGTGCGCGCCAGATCAAGGAAAATATATCCAAAATTGTGACATTTAATTCGATTCAAACATTACCCCTTTACTTTAGGAAACTTCTAAAAATCACAACTCTTTAATCGTTTATCCTTTTTCCAAAAAAATAAAGGAAGCTTTAGATCGACATTATCTACCATTGTACAAAATTAGAGACCAAATTCCAAAGGAAAAGGGTGTTTTCTTCATAAGAAATCTATCATTATTAATTCAGCCAATTAATTTTGTATTCTCTCTTTCTTTGCCATTAAATTATTATTTTAGATTCTGTGAACCTCAAGGAACCCTAATGGCTCAGAATCCCATCTTGGGAATATTCCTTAGCCTCTCACTTATCTTTTATCTATTTTCTCTTTCTTCTTATTCATTTCTTATTAAAATATCTCTTTTCAGGGATTTCTCTTTATCTCTCATTATTTTCCTTATTGGAATTCCTTTTAACATTAGAAACCTCATGGATACGAAAATCTATCAAAGGTACCTCTTTCCTCATATTTTCCACATTTTATCATTATTTTCAATTTCTTTCTTAGCAAAGATATATTTAATTGATCTTTTCTTTTCTTGTTGCATTATCTTTGCAACTTTGGACTCCTTAGAAGCCAAGGAACCCAAGAGGCACGAAATCCATCTTTGGATCACATTATTTTGCCTTCTATAGGTTTCCACCTCTTTCTTTTCTCAAATTCTCAATTATTCATTAATTAATTGAATTTCCTTGTTATTGGGCCCAATAGCCAATAAAGCCCACAACACAATCATTAAGGCTATTGTAAATGAAATTCATGCATTCAAAACAAATTATATCATTATTTGTTCCAATTTCTTTAATATGAGAAATTACATTTCTCACCAAAAGAACCCAAAACTGGGGTTGTAACATCCTTCCCCTCTTATGAGAATTTTGTCCTCAAAATTCCATTAAGCAAGCAAACAAACAGAATAAGCCTTTCTTTTGTCCATCAGGGATCCCATGTGGCTTCACCCTTTCCATGGTGCTTCCCAAGAACCTTCATCATCTCATATTCTTTTATCTAAGTTCTTTCTTACCTTGGTATATCGTACCCTCATAAGTGACTCAGGACTTTTCAGCCTCTCAAAAAGCTGAATAGGTTTAGAGCTCATCACATGGCTTGGGTACCTCATATAGTGCTCTAGATCAGACTCATATAGCACATTATACATCATGTTATCCTGAGGGGTAAGGCTAAACACAACCATCTCCACCAATCGATCTCAAATGGACCCATATATCGGGGATTCAGCTTTCTCATTTGTAGCTTTGAGGGATCAGATTTTGACATCACATACTCTCCCACAGTGAACTGCATGTCAGTCTATTTTGCATCAGCTCACGACTTGTGTCACCTCTGGGCTTTCTCTCAGCCATTGCACAATCGAAGTGACTTCATCTGCACACATTGTGGTTCTTTTCTGACCTTCACGAGGCCTCCTTCACCAACATCATCTTAATGAAGTGGTGACCGATACAACCTCTCTATAAGACTTCTTGCATCCCGATAAAGGCTATGGTGGTTAACATCACATCTTAAGAATTGTCTCTTTGTATCACCTTGTATGATCACTGGTGCTCTCATATGACCCTCTCGTCTGGATCATACTAACCATTAGTTAGGGGTGATAAACTATTCTATCATCGAGTTCTTCATGTATCTACTTCCACCTCATGGAAGTGAACCTTTAGGTCACACTCAAGAACTTTTGAACTCGCATCATGGTGAAGTTGAACAATCTCTCTCTCTTAAGTAGTTCAATTGAATCCATCCCTTGAGCACATTCTTTCTTCCTCATGTTATCTAGGTAAGGTGATCTACCATAACCCATTTTGTATATTGACCTTCCATGGTCTAGGGGAGACTCAAACATCCACAGTGATGAACTCCCATTCCCTCTCGGGAACTCTTTATACTTTATATCCATGCACTGGGTTACTAGTGTCCGTCCTTCACCTCCTGACTTGCATAGCCACATGCTACATGCAATATCATATTAAGCATCCCAAGTACTACTATCACTTACTATTTTTGTAGTATCACGGTGTTTGGTGATCTTAAACCATGATATCTTGTATATCATGATTCCTCAAGATCGATTCCTCGGAAACCCTAAACCACTCTCATTAGAGTTTTATTACCTTCCTATCCAAAGAAGTGCATCTGAGGTTCTACAACCATCCTTTTATTGCATCAAGGCCTAGGCTGGCTAACAAAAAAACTACTAACTTGATCAACCGATATTGTTACATCTGAGTGTTAGCCATACTTATCTCTTTTTCAAACTTAGGGTTAGCCTAACAACCTCAACTTCTTCTAGCTTCCAGCTAAACTAGGCAACTATATCTCAACCAGAGCATTCATTACCACTTCACCTCCTTAGGTGTTAGGTAATGTTGAAGACATACACCTCCATGTATTCCACTTATTATCTCATCTCAACTCTAAGTTTGTCTTCATCAAGAAACTTTGAGCTCATCCTCATGGTGATCAAACTCAACCTTGTGATTACTTGCAACACTTGCAAAAATCCACCTAGTTCAAGATAAAACATCCTCACAAGATGCTCTCCTTAATGCTCTTAGTGTTTGTAAACCATCCATGTATTATTTGCTCCATAAAGGTATGTTATCATCTCTATCCTCATACCTTGTAGCAACGTTCCAACTTACATCATCTTTATCCTTGGTGTAAGGCATGCGTACTGTCCTATCTCTCACTCCCATAACAAGAGGAAATAAGTATTTGGTTGCAGTCCAAATACAGAGTTCTTCATGTTCTAAGAGTAGAGATGGTACAACCCACCCTGCCAGTACACTTTCAAATCTAAGTTCAAACGCGCCACATATGTCTCTACTTCACAATCATCTTCATATCGAAGTTACTTCCATGGAAAATTGATCTGGAACCTACTTTGTTCACCACACAATCCTTGGTCATCTCCTCTGGGTCTATAGGGTACCGACACTTTTGGGGTCATCCTTCTTCCCTCATGCATCTAGAGAGTGCCCTACTCATCTGCCCTTTGGGTCCCATGAGTTCATGAAGGTGATCAATCTGCTAATCCATGGCCCTCAGACAATGATAGTTGTTACCTCCCGACTCTATGGTCATGTGCAACTAGGGAATTAGGCAACTCCTGCTTCCATCAGTCTTATCCCTACCTGACCCTAAGATAGACTTAGGATTCTAACATAGTACATGTCCAAGTTAGAACCTTACCTAAGCCTTCATCATCTCTCTTTCTGGATTCAAGGGCTGTCTTTCATCCTTTTATAGGGTCATGGTGACCTTCCTACCTTGGTCAGGCCCCATACCGGTTACCTCCATGGTAACACATCCACATGCACCTAGAGATGGATATTTATGGGTCTATAGGTTCACTCTCATACCATGTACTTTTCATCTAGCTTCTCAAGATCCTATGAAACCTCTTTAGGTTTCCTCCAACCCACAAAACTGGTAAACACCCAACCAAAGGGTCCCTCTCCCAGGATGGGATGAAACTACCACTCTTGACAACAAGGTCACAACCGTTCTTAGGGTTTACATCTACATGAGAATGCTTAACCCTAGCAATCTACTAAGGC
This sequence comes from Alisma plantago-aquatica, assembly GCA_963693085.1. Classification (NCBI taxonomy): domain Eukaryota; kingdom Viridiplantae; phylum Streptophyta; class Magnoliopsida; order Alismatales; family Alismataceae; genus Alisma; species Alisma plantago-aquatica. The sequence goes on along the minus strand of OY856411.1, from coordinate 1,476,895,519 downwards.
AAAAGAATACCACCTACTAAACCATACTAGGTCATCCTTGTTCTCTTTCCTCAACATTAGATCCAGATCATACCTTCCCTTGTAATCAACTTAGTTGTGAGGGGTTTGTCAAACATATCTTTAACTTACGGGGTTTCCTTTACCTCCACACATGAGGAGTACCCTGATCGAAACTATATAGACTCAAGTCTCATTAGGAGCATCAGATACACTGCTTCCCCTCTTAGGCCTAGGAACCCTAGGTCCACAATTGGGTGTCCAACTGCATGCTCAATCTCTTAACCATGAATCAAGCATGTCCAAGGTATGTCATGTACTTCCATGATCCTTTTATATAAGCAACACCTCAGAGTTGAGTCCTCCTCAAGGACAACCAACTAGGTATAAAAACTCACAACTAGTTACTTAAACCTCCTCAGGGTCTAAGGCACTCTTTGTCTTATCTCAGCAGGTAATACTTATACCATATGTACATAGGTACCAAAAGCATCATCCTCTCTCTAGGGTTTGGTTCCTCTAAAGATAACCAAAGTATGATCAGTCTTTAGGGATCAAGCATAAGGCAACCACTATCATCCACTTAGGTCGCATCATCCTTGACTCCCCACTATTCCTCATGTCTCAGAATCTAAGCTTCCAACCTTCTTTCTTGGGTCTTGCTTTCTCTCTCTAGATCTAACTCCACATCCAGCCTTACTACTAGAGGTCCTATCTCCATGAAGTTGGATCAAGCTCACAAGCATATCCCTACCTGGGTGAAGCCTATGCTCAACTCATGTTTTGCTCAAAATTATCCTGAGCTCTTTATGCTTATCACATAAGCTATCCAACATACTCCCTTGACCAGGGTTTCAACCTACTGTCAGCACTGTTGACGCACTCTGGGTGCAAGCTATACTCTACTTACCTAAGCCCATAGGGTTTTTATAGGTTCTCCTCTAACCTCATCCATGAAGGAGCTATCCTTCGCTCTAACATGCATGACCCTCTCCAGGGTTGGGTCGCCAAAGGTACTAGGTCATCTAACCTCTTATGGCATCCCCAAGGCATGTCCAACCAAACACTCAGTCAACCATGACATATAACTCATCATGTCATCTCTCTCTAACCTTCACTTAGGGTTAGGGTTAACATCATTCTCAGAGGATGTTCTAGGTCTCTACTTTTAATGGAGGTCTCTGCCTCCAAGACTAACTCTCTCTACTCATCCTCCTGACAAGGAGGTCTATCCTCAGGTCTCTCCTGAGGGCAATGACAACTCGTTTCATACGACCTAAGCATGTATCTATTCTTTAGTTTACATTTGCTCTATTAAGCTTATGTCCATGAGATCTTATTTACATGCTTTTCATTAATTCGGTGGAGGATTCCCTAGACCTTATCAACCTTACCCATACCTCAAGAGGGTAAGGAGAAGAGAGGAAACCCTAATCCTTAAGGTCCTTAACAGAATTTGAGTTGAGAAGGGATGAACAAGATGAGAGAGTCCTCAAGGTGTCTTATTTCGAGTCATATCCTAAGACATCGGTCAGGCAGTCACACAATTTGGGAGTCATCGTATTCTGACTTGCGGTGCAGAGGAAAATATTTCCAGCCCCCAGACGTGATCCTTTTCTAGACACCTCAGTCTTTCAGACAATCCTGTAATAACTCCCTCAGTTCTATGGAATTTGTAAAATTTAATAATTATTGAATATTAAATGAGGAACCTACGCTCTAATACCAATTGTAACGACCTCGCCTCCCGGTAACCCCCGATTAAGGGAGACTCGAAGGACAAAATCGTTATTCAATCAATAGGATCAAAGGTTCTACAAATAATCAATAATAATTATGAAATTCTACTGACTAAACTGTAATTTGGTATAAAATTAAAACTTTAATTACCTTTGAAAACTTTGGAAATCTATCTATCCAGAACTTGAATTATTCTATCTAATACTCCTTGCACTTTATTTCTTATTTTCACAATGTGCCACTTTATTGTTTTTTCATTCCCGGGTTGTACCTAAAATGCCAACAAACAAAATATCGATCAACATACGGAGATATGCAGGTATGTGGGGACAACCAAAATTTCACAGATATGGCTAACAATTTAATAATCACAATCAAATTATTTAACAAGACAATTTACATTTTCAATGTGTCATTCTCCACCGCTTTTGCCCTAACCCTGACATACCCCTCTAGGGTTTCTCTTTTTCCATTGACTTAAGTCCACCTTCTCAATCCCAAGCTTGGTGCCTGGGAGTCACCTCTCATGGTGCTCCATAGTCGTGCATCATAGACCACCTTCTCATTCCCGAGCTTGGTGTTTGGGGTCACCTCTCATGGTGCCCATTGGTCTACCCTCTTGCGCTTGACCTTTATGGCATCTTTCATCAGGGTGGCATGTAGGTACGAGAATTCACATGTATATATAATTGTGATAGCCATTGTGACTTTATAATTGCAGTATGAACATCCAAACTGTTTAGATTGCATTCAATGCGACGAAACATCCGGAAAACCCTCGGGAAACTAATGCGATTAATCATAATTAACCACATACTATCAAGCTACCTTGAGTGCAGAATTAATCCAAACAATCAAGTAATCCAGAGTAAATCAAGCAAGCACAATTCAATCCTAAAATATTCATCCAATATTTTCTATCATGGATCATGGTATACAAATCTAATAGGCCTAATCATGCCCTAGGGTTACTAGCCCTTTTAAGGGTTTTGACCATAATTAGGGTTTCATTTCCTTTTACCACTTTTACTTTATTTTTATCAAAATATCCATCAAACCCTAATTATCTCAGTTTATTTTCTATTAAGATCTTAAGATCAGATTTGGATCATACAAACCCTAATTTTTGGATTATTATATCCTTTCTTCCCTTTTTCCCTCACTTAGGGTTTCTAAGGGTTTTAATCAACATATTAAGTTTAAAACCCTAATCCTTACAATTCCATCATCAAAACAGGTTACAATCTATCTTAATCATTAAACTAGTTAATAATGCTCAAATTTACACACTTGCAAGATTAAATCTATTTTCGATCATCAATTAGGGTTAATACCCATAATTTAATACCTTTTCTATCCATATTAGATACGTTTGCAAAAAGATACTGATTTCGGTTCCCAAACTATTTTTAATGTGTCCCTCGTATTTTTCTGATCATTTTTCATGTATTAACTTTCCTCATCTGAGTTTACTAGCTCAAGATATGATTTTTATAAAGAAAACCTTTGTATATGATTTATTAGCAAATTCACGGATCGTTAGATCAATGATCCGTTGGTCCTCTTAGGATCCAACGGCCAGGGACACACACGCCTAACCTTGATTTAGGTTGAAAAGGATGAAAATGTCCTTACCTTGATAGACGTGGATGGGAGGGAACTTGAGTACTTTTGCAGGGTCATCTTCTCCATCAACCTCATGATGAGTCCCTGTTCGCGAGCCAGCCTCTGGGAGCAGTCAACTCGGGTGTTGACTTCCATCGGAAGGGCTCCTTCCTTGCCCAAAATTGGTCGTCCACCTCCACCCGACCCAACCGGATTCATTGATGGTCCCAATTGTTCCAGTCACGGCCGGTGTTGCTGGGACGACACGAGGGGTCTCCCAGCGGCAAACCAAGGAGGTCCATGGTACAGGAGGGCTCGAGAGAGGGAATTTGTGGAAGCTACTTGTCCTGGAGGTCTGTTACAACCCCAATTTTGGGTTCATCTGATGAGAAATGTAAACCCTCATATTGGACAAATAATGATATAATTTGGTTTGATTAAATGGATTTCGTTTACAATAGCCTTGATGTTTGTGTTGTGGGCTTTATTGGCTATTGGGCCCGAATAACAAGAAAATTCAATTAGTAAATGAATAATTGAATATTTGAGAAAAGAAAGAGGTAGAAACCTCTAGAAGGCAAAGAGAAGTAATCCAAGGATGGATTTCGTGCCTCTTGGGTTCCTTGGGTTCCAAGGAGTCTCAAGTTTCATAAAGAAAGCAATAAGAAAAGAAAAGATTAATTAAGTATTTTTTTAGTAAGAAAGAAATGTAAAATAATGGTAAAATGTGGAAAATAAGTAAAAAGAGGTACAATTGAGTTATCCTTAGTGGAATATCGTATCCCAAGGATTCCAAATGATAAAAGGAATACCAATGAGGAAAATAAAAGAGATATAAAGGGAAATCCTCAAAAAGGAAATATTTTAATAAGAAATAAATAAGATAATGAGAGATAATAAAGAATAATGCATTTATATGCATCTAGAAGGATAATGAGTATCCAATAAAAAGGATTTCGAAATAATAGAGTTTCTTGGGATCCAAGGAGTCCCAATGAAGAGGAAAGAAAGAGAAAATACCAAAATTGCAAAATAAGGATAATGGGAATACATAATTAATGGAATTATGAGGTTTTATTAAGAAGGAGTATTTTCCTACTTGAGGAGAATATAATTTTTGAGGCCAATGAATTAAAAGACAAGTTTAAAGAGGATTAGGAGAGGAATTTCGAATTCCTAAATATCCATGCAACAAGGAATATCAAGGAAATAAAAGTTAATGAAGAGAGAGAGAGATGGTTGCTTCACAACCAAGGAAAGTGTGTTTCCTTTCGAGTTGGGACTTGAGTCCTCATGAGGCACGCCTTAGGGATTCATACTCCACCCTATATAAAAGGGTAAAACCCTGGTTGAGGTCCAGGGAGAAATCTCACGCAATGCAACCTCTTCTCCTTCTTCTTTCCACGCAAAACCCTAGAGAGTGTATAATACTATCCATGGAGCAAACCAAGGGCTGAGGAGTCATCTGGTTGAAGGCTGGACACTTCCATGACAACACTGAATGGATTGTCTATCAATCGAATGCCTTTGACACTACACAACACCCATCATAGGCTTGCAAACCGCAGCAACCACTGTAGCAATTGTGGGCCTTGTTGCGGTCGAGTTTGGCCATATAGGTCATGTCAAGGGGGCGCCCTGCGTGCGCTGAGGAACAGAGAGGCTGGGGCAGCCATGGGCGGTGACGCTCGGGCCATAGGGGAGGAGCAGGAAACCGTGTAAGGGCATCTAGGGTGGCTTCTGGGCGGATTCGGGAGGTTGAAGATGACCCTTGAGCTTTGGACAGAAATACCCTTCTGCGGGCAATAACAACAAACAACTTAACTAGGGGTATAACCGTAATTTGGTTATGTTTCCAAAATCCATCGCGAGATCGTTGCATGGCAAGGGTGACGTGGCACTCCCAAATTGGTTCAAGTAAGTCAAATTTGCAAAATTAGTATCTAATGTTTGCTAACTCCGATTAGGACAAGTAATATATGAAAGTTGCTAAGAAAAGTGAGGGGAATCCATTAAAAATGTAATTGAAGTTTGATTCCTTTTAAAATTAGAAAATTAATGGAAGTTATTAGCTTTAGATGTAGTAATGTTTAAAGAACCCTATTTTGATATGATTAAAGTGATTAGTAGGGTTTAATAAATTATTAAAGTTGATATTAGCCTTTTAATGATAAAAAGGAACATTAGGAAGAAAACAAAGATGAAATTTACATATAATTAGTTAATTTAGAGTTTCATTTGCATGAATATACTTTAATGGGCCTTGAAACACTAATGTTGACTAATTCAACTATTAATGGCTTTAATTCATTAATTTCATGATTAAAGTTGGAATTTGTTGAATCTAAGCTATTTCGAACATTAAAGTTCCTAATTTGTGGATAAATACCCTAAGTGTAGTAATTAGGGTTTTCTCATGAATAAAAGGTGGAAGTAATAGCAAATTGAGTTCATATGTGATTTGGACCATAATGAACTATGAATTGATGATAAATGCATATAATGATCTTGTCATGGATTAAAGGAATAAAAAGGTAACTTTAATGAAAAGAGGTTTAAGGGGCTTAATTAATGGATAATTATGCCTTTAATCCGAAACAGAGGAATAGATGTTGAGATAATTAGGGTTTAAAATAGTAAAAGATGAAGGGAAACCCTAATTGCAATGGAAACCCTAAAAGTGGACTAGAAACCCTAAGAAGCGAGCTAGATTTAATAGATCTTAATGACATGAGTAATAAAAGGAAATTGTATAATTGTTTTAGGATCTTATTGAATGCCTGCTTGCCGATTGGTTGATTGGATTATTTCTGTCTCATATCATCAAATCAGGTATGTGGTTACGCTTATGAATATCTCGAGTTAGTTTTCCGAGGTTTTCCGAAGTTTTCATCGATGACTTGAAATAAATTGTTAGATGAATTTAATTCATGCAAATTATAATGTGAATATGACTATCACATAAGAGATGTGCCTACTAGCTCAGATCCTAGTCCCCTCTGTAGCTTTATAGATTGACCTAGTAAATGGCTACCAATGGGGTAGGTCCATCAGGTCACTAAATGACTTAGTAAATGACTACCAATGGGGTAGGACCATCAAGTCATCATGAATTAGATATTGGGCTACCTTCAGGTAGTGCCATGCGACTCTATTACCCTAGGTATTGGCTACCTGTAAGGTAGGTCCATGGGGGTAAGAATCTACCTAAAGAGAGGTAGCATACAAGTCCACTGCATGGATAGCACAGAGTTAGGGGATAGGTAAGGATTGAGTAGTGTGGCTTAAAACGTAATCTTGGTTTTTAAATGATTAATTGAATGATAACATTGTTAACATATTTGCATGATTATTGTTTCCTCCACATACCAGCTTCTTGCTGACCGACGTTTTGTTTGTCGGCGTTTTAGGTACAATGAAAAGAACAAACAGTAAAGTGGCATATGTGAAATTAAATGAGAATTAACGTGCACGTGAGGATTAGTTAGATCAGTACCTTCATGGTTAGAAGTTTAGAAATCCCAATTTTTAGAAAGGTAAGCAAACTTTTATTTTATACAAGTTTTCAGTTTTGTAGTAGAATTTCATAATTATTATTGATTATTTGTCTAACCTTTGATCCTGTTAATTGAATAATGGCTCTGACCTTCAGGTCTCCCTTAATTGGGGCTTACCGGGAGGCGGGGTCGTTACAATTGGTATCAAAGCATAGGTTCCTCAATTAATCTTTAATTTTACTAATTCTGTAGAACCCAAGGGAGTTATTAGAGGATTGTCTGAAATATTGAGGTGTCTAGAAAAGGATCACGTCCGGGGGCAGGCAATATTTTCCTCCACACCGCTAGTCAGAATACGAGGACTCCCGGATTGTGTGACTGCCTGACCGATGTCTTAGGATATGACTCGAAATAAGATACCTTTAGGACTCTCTCATCTTGTTCATCCCTTCTCAACACAAATTTTGTTAAGGACCTTAAGGATTAGGGTTTTCTCTCTTCTCCTCACCCTCTTGAGGTATGGGTAAGGTTAATAAGGTCTAAGGAATCCTCCACCAAATTAATGAAAAGCATGTAAATAAGATTTCATGGACATAATCTTAATAGATTAAGCGCAAACTAAAGAATAGATACATGCTTAGGTCGTATGACACGAGTTGTCATTGCCCTCAGGAGAGACCTGAGGATAGACCTCCTTGTCAGGAGGATGAGTAGAGAGAGTTAGTCTTGGAGGTAGAGACCTCCATTAAAAGTAGAGACCTAGCACATCCTCTGAGGATGATGTTAACCCTAACCCTAAGTACGAGGGAGAGATGACATGATGAGTTAGATGTCATGGTTGCTCGAGTGTTTGGATGGACCCACCTTGGGATGCCATACGAGCCATGAAAGGTTAGAGGACCTAGTACCTTTGACGACCAAACCCTGGAAAGGGTCATGCATGTTAGACTGAAGGATAGCTCCTTCATTAATGAGGTTAGTGAAGAACCTATAGAAACCCTATGGGCTTATGCAAGTAAGGGATAGCATGCACCCAGAGAACGTCAGTGGTACGGTAGTAGGTTGAAACCCTGGACAGAAGGGCATGCTGGATGGCTCGTGAGATAAGCATAAAGAGATATGGATAATCATGAGAAAACATAAGTTCGAGCATAGGATTCACCCATGTAGAGGTATGCTTGTGAGCTTGAACCTTAATGGAGAGAGGACCTCTAGTAGAAAGGTTGGATGTGGAGTTATCTCGAGAGAGAGAAAGCAGGACTCAAGCAAGAAGGTTGGAAGCTTAGATTCTGAGACACGAGGAACAGTGGGGAGTTGAGGATGATGCGACCTAAGTGGATGATAGTGGATGCTTCTAGTACCCATGGTATAAGTGATTACTTACTGGATGAGATAAAGAGTTCTTTAGACACTGAGGAGGTTTAAGTAACTAGTTGTGAGGCTTTATACCTAGTTGGTTGTCCTGGAAGAGGACTCATCTCCGAAGTGTCGCTCGAGTAGAAGGATCATGTAAGTACATGGCATACCTTGGACATGCTGGATTCGTGGTTAAGAGATTGAGAATGCAGTTGGATACCCAAAGGAGAACCTAGGGTTCCTATGCCTAAGAGGGGAAGTAGTGTACCTGATGCTCATGATGAGATTTGAGTATCTATAGTTTCGAGCACGGTACTCCTCATGTGTAGAGGTAAAGGAAAACCCTTAAGTTAAGGGTATGTTTGATGAAGCCATCACGACTAAGTTTATCTAATGTTGAGGAAAGAGAAAAAATATGACCTAGCATGGTTTAATAGGTGGTCTGCTTGTGCCCTAGTAGCTGCTGGGTTAGGCATGTTCATGTGGACGCATACCCTAAACATAAGGACGGTTGTGACCTTGTTGTCAAGAGTTGTAGTTTCCTCCCATCCTGGGAGAGGGACCCTTTGGTAGGGTGTATACTAGTTTGGTTGGTTTTGAGGTAACCTAAGGAGGTTTCATATGATCTTGAGAAGGTAAGTGAAGAGTACATGGAATGAGGATGAACCTATAGACCCATAGATCACCATCTCTATGTGCATATGGATGTGTTACCATGGAGGTTACCGGTATGGGGCTTGAACAAGGTAGGTAGGTTGCCATGATCCCTATCAAAGGATGAAAGTCAGCCATGAATGCAAGAAGATAGATGATGAATGCTTGGGTAAGGTTCTAAGTTGAACATGTACTATAAGAGAATCCTAAGTCTATCCTAGGGTCTGGTAGGGATAAGACCAATGAAAGTAGGAGTTGCCTAATTCCCTAGTTGCACATGACCCTAGGGTCGGGAGGTAACAACTATCATTGTCTGAGGGCCATGGGTTAGGAGAATGATCACCTTCATGAACTCATGGGACCCAAAGGGAAGATGAGTAGGGCACTCTCTGGATGCATAAGGGAAAAGGGATAACCCCAAAAGTGTCGGCACCCTATTGACCTAGACGAGATGACTAAGGATTGTGGGGTGACCCAAGTAGGTTCAAGACCATTTTTCCATGGAATTAATGTGGATATCAAGATGAGGACATGTTTCAACCTAGATTTGAAGGTGTACTGGCAAGGTGGGATGTACCATCTCTACTCTTGGAATAGGAAGAACTCTGTATTTGGACGGCCGCCAAATGCTTATTTCTTCTTGTTATGGGAGGTAGAGATGGGACAGTACGCATGCCATACACCAAGGATAAAAGATGATGAGAGTTGGTACATACCTTGGTGTAGTGAATGATACATGGATGGTTTACAAACACTAAGAGGAGTAGTCTTCTTGTGAGGATGTTATATCATGAGCTATGTGGAATTTTCAAGTTAACTGAAGTTGAGTTTGATCACCATGAGGATGAGCTCAGAGTTTCTTGATAAAGATAGACTTAGAATGCAAGTTTGAGATGACAAGTGAAATACATGGAAGTGTATGTATTCAATGTTACCTAAGGATGTGAAGTGGTAATGGATGCTTTGGTTGAGATATAGCTGCCCCATTTGGCTAGAGACTAGAAGAGGTTGTGAGTCTAACCCTAAGTCTAGAAAGGAGATGTGTATGGCTAACACTCAGATGTAACGAAATATGTTGAACAAGTTAATGGTTGTTTGGCTAACCAGCATGGGCTTTGATGCAGTGAAAGCATGGTGGTAGAACCTCAGATACACTTCTTTGGTTAAGAAGGTAATAAAACCCTATTGGGAGTGGTTTAGGGTTTTTGAGAATTGACATATGGGAGATCATGGTTTTAAGATCACCAAACACCATGATACTACAAAGATAGTAAGTGATAGTAGCACTTTGGTTGCTTGATGGGAAGTTGCAGGTAGCATGTGGTCATGCAAGCCAAGAGTGAAGGACGAACACCAGTAACCCAGTGCTTTGACTTAGAGTTTAAAGAATCCCCAAGGGGGAATGGGAACTTATCACTACATATGTGATGGTAAGTCTTCCCTAGACCAAAGAAGGTCAAGATGCACTAGTACAGAAATGGTCTGTAGCGTCGGTTTTTTAAAGCCTACATCATCACTTTTTAACCGACGCCTAGGTGGGCGTCGCTACAGAATTTGGTCTATAGCGTCAGATTATTTAACCAAATAAAACCGACCTTACAGAGTAAACACCTACGCAAGAGGTTGTAAAAATTCTGACCTAGGCGAGAAAAAAGGAGCCTGTAAGGTCAGTTATTTCATAAAATCCGACCCTGTAAACATTCTCGGTCGAGAAAATTGTCGACCGAGAACATTTACAGGGTCGTTTTTTATGAAATAACCGACCCTAAAGATTGAATACCATTTTAGTGGTAACTCTCAGTCGAGAAAATTATCGACTGAAAATATTTCGGTCTCGACCGAAAACTCTCTATAAGGTCGGTTTTATGAGAAAACCGACCCTAAAAATTGAATAAAACATTTCAGTGTAAGACTCGGTCGACAAATTTCTCGACCGATTGTATTTCGGTCGAGAAGTTTGTCGACCGAGTCTTACACTGAAATGTTTTATTAAATCTTTAGGGTCGGTTTTTTCAAAAAACCGACCTCATAGAGGACATGTAGACTCGGATTTTTACAAAAACTGACGTTAGAAGTTCTATTTCGGTCGAAAATTTTTCGACCGAAGAGTGTACTATGGATTCAATCTATAGGGTCGGTTATTTAAAAAACCGGCGCTAGAAGTTACGATTTTTTTAAAAACAATTTCTGCAGAAATTTATATAGAACAGAAGAACAAGAAGATTCATATATTCTGGGAGAGGGGAGCATTGATGCTCAACCGTCACCATTCAAAACCACACATTCATAACAAAAATGATAATAAATATCATAATTTACAAAATGATAGAGTGCAAGTCTGAGATGACATATTATAAAAGTAAAAATATGAAAGAGTGTGTACTCAATCCACATACATAAATGGAGCCGACATATTTAAACCAATGCTATTTCGACTTCACTTATAAAACACTCTGACCACTCTTCTCAGAATTCATTCAAGTCCACATGTGTGTAAGGCTGAGTTGTAAAGATCTGTAACAGAAAATGCACATGCTAATATTTTATAAAAATGACTACAATCACTTGTAAATTTATGATGTTATTCTTTATTACCTGACTTATAGTCTGAATGTCATGTGATGCTTGTTTGACAATAGCTTGCATGTATTTCATTACATAGTAGCCACAAGCCCAGTCATTATTTTGCATAGGACACTACAAATAATGAATTATACTTAATGTTAGTAAACTACTATAAACAACAGTTGAGATAAGACTATAAGAGTTGACATATTAGAATTGAAAAATTAATACATATAAGACTAAGCAGTTGTCAAAGTAGCTACCTTGACAGTTTTCAAAGTCAATGTCTTTAATTTTGTGGGTATTTGTCCTCCAGCTTCACGAAAAGACTTTATACCCCTATCAATTAAACGATAGTTGGTAAAATAGAAATTCTAAATAAAATATCATGTTGAAGCAATTGATTAAATTTATGCTTACTCCATAGCTGAAAATTTCAGTTTGTGACTCCTTGTTGTTTTACCCATTGGGTCAAGATAATAAAGAGTCATCAATTTTGGGACAATCACCAGTAATTCCCAATGTCTAGCTCTGATTAAGAATAAAACAAAAATTAAAATAAATAGTTTCATTCATTATTAAAATTATATTGAATAATAATACTTACTGGACGTTAAAAGGAATTAGGATAATTTCCTTCCCCTCACTAGCAAAATATTTGAATGCATCAGAGAAGTACTCATTCACTTCCTCAATATTATTTGTCTCCACCTGACTAGTGATCGAAGGAACTAAGAATGCAATATTCTTTATATCAAAGTTGGTGACCTCAGTATATAAATGGCTGTTAAACATTTGTAATTATTTTCATATGTAGAAATAAGCTAAAAATTTGTATTGGAATTTTCTAAATATATTGATAGATCCTTACCTTATCCATACCTCTATTATCAAAGTGTTCAACCAATCATACCGGAACAACTCTATAATATCATCAAGAAAAATAAAATTCTCAAAGTCCCTCCCAACTGCATCTTCTGTTAACTTGACCATCATATTTGATCCCGATCTTTGGTTAGCTAAGTATCGACACAAGCATTTAGATTTGCTTCCCAATTCATCGAATGTAGTTTCGGGAATGAAAGATGGCTTGGGCATAGGAGGACGACTAGAAGAAGTTTTACTTTTTGGTTTACAAACCTGTTAATTAAATTACATACTTATATTACATGAGTTCATATATGCAGTCAAATATGAAAAATATGGTAGAAATAAGGTATACCTTGTCATTGATAACCAAGTGTCTAGGCCAACCCACCATAGCACCCTCAGCTTCTTCAAATGTACTATATTCAGGATTAGGTATGGGTAGTGGTTTGTCCCCCATTCCGTCATACTCAAGATGGATGGACACACGGCAGATGTCATCAGTTATTTGTTGGCAATGCAATGTACCACCAAGGTTGTACACTTTGCCCGCTGTCACAACATTATATTTTGGAACCTCCACTGCAAGTTTACAGTTCATACCAACCTAGATTGAAATAATATAAGTTATATAAGAAATAGTAGAACAGATACATGTTACAACTATATATTATCATATATTTATCATACTAATAAAACAACATATAGAACAAAAACTTAGTGCAGATTGTCGTGGTGGTTCATTGGGAGTGCTCCCATGACCTTCTACAACTATAGCATGGGCTTGTACCTCATCACTTGAGAGACGTGCAGTATGAATAGGTTGAGAAGGTTGAGTATGTTGATATGAAGACATTATTTCTTTTACTTTCTGCGCTACTAATGCTTCAACATCCTCTTGTGTAAGACCTCCTGCACGACCTCTTTTAGATTGCGAAGGGCCAAAATAAGACTTGAATCCTATGCCAGCTCCTAATCCCCTAACATGGACAGGATGCTCCTTCGTACCAAGAGCAACTGCTAGTTCATCCATGTAGCCAGTTGGGATGAACTTTTCTTCCTTCCTTTGCTCATGGAGATCAATCTATTCATAGTTAATAAAAATATTAAATCACAATATCAATTATATATAAATAAATCTAAGTTTGTGGAAGTTACTCTTTACTTAGTTGGGATAAACCTACCATCTTTTGTGCCACCTCCTTAGTTGCAGGGTTGACAACTTCACCGGCTCTATTCTTTCTAGCATCAATCCATGTCATGTGTCGAGGTGGTCGCTCAACTTGAGTTGTACTAGATTCTTCTCCAGAAGATGATTGATTCTCTTGTAGTTGGCGGCGGAAGGCATAACCACCGGGCCCCAAGTGATGGTCATGCACATTTTTAGCCCGTCTTTCCTTTTGAGCCTGGTGAATAGCCTGATCATTTAAAATGAGGTATTGCAATTTAGACTTGGCAAACATGTATAAAAAGATTCACCTCCTTAATTGTATAAAATTAAATATTCATACAATACATCACAATCTTTATTACCTGAAACTCTTCCGATCTCCTAGTTGTAACAAATCTTTCCCACACCACAGGATCAATAAAAATATATGCATCTGTAGCTTTCTTCTTTTGTTTAGGATTATTTATAAATTCCCTTACAAGATATGTCTTAAAACCCCTCCATCATACACCACAACATTGTAGCACTCTTTTCTTGTGATCTTTTTCATTTAGATGAAAAACACCCTATACATACAAAAGAAGCAATTAATAATGTTGTTTTGAAAAGGAATTAATTCCAAGAAAACTAAATTAGAATCAATAGATAAAAAACATATCACTTCCACTCACAGATATATCTTTCCATATGAGGTCTTTTTTGGCATTAAAAACATCATGCCAATTTTCTATATCTATTGGCACCTTAGTGCGCGCGGTCGCCCCTACGTAATGCTTGAAAGCACTAGCATGTTCCCCAACAGGTGCTCCTGTCATATCAAACTGGACTGGCAATTTATCCCCTTTAGCCCTGAGCTCCTGCAGCCTACGCATCAATGTAGGACCTCTACAGTTCTTAGCATCACCACTACCATCCTCATGGTGCTCATGCTCAGAATGTTCATCTTCATGGTGCTCATGCTCAAAATGTTCATCTTCACTCGCCATTTTAGAACCTGCAAGTATACATGATAAAAAAATAAGTGATAATAAAAGCACAAGTGATAAGGTATACATGATAATAAAATAAATAATTCAAAGAATACATGCCTTTAGTATTGGTTGAGTTGTTAGTCAAGGAAAATTCCTTCAGCATGGTCTTGACGTTTATAATATTCATCGGTGTTATCTTCAACATTTACACTTGGCAAACCAACTGAGAATGGACTGGAATCATCATACTTTTCGTAGTATTCTTCTTCATTTATAGGATCTACAGTAAACTGTCTTTTTCCATTAAGAACGACAGATCAATTTTTATTTGCCAGGTCATCAATATAGAATACTTGTTTTGCTTGGTTTGCCATGATGAATGGCTCATCTTTGAAACCAATCTTTTCAAAATTCACCAATTTGAAACCCAACTCATCCACTAAAACTCCTTTATTGTTGTCAACCCATCGCTCCACCGGTTTTGAGCTTTAAGAGTGTATAATCACATCACAGCACTCAACCTCGTGAACTTAGTACAACCCTTATATAAAGGTTTTTCAGCATCATGGAAAATGTTTGCAAATAAAGAAGGTGGATCAATGACATTGTCCCGAAAACTACGTAGCATCTCATCAATCATATCATCATGAATCTGGTCATCTTGAATCGGTTCATCATTAACATTATCATCATTATCTATATCTTTTATGCCACAACTATTAGTATCCACATTTTCTGCTCCGTAATTCAATTTCTCTCCATGCCAATACCATTCATTATAACCTTGTATGATCCCATTGCATATGGCATGATTCTTAATTTCCTCACTAGTATCAACTTTCAAATTGTTACAACAATTTCTACATGGACAATATAGCCTATCTGTAGGTAGTTTCCTATGTTCCTCAGCAAATCTGATAAATTCATCAAGACCTTTGGCAAACTCTGGACTGCAATGGTTCTTGATAGACATCCAACTTCGATCCATTTTCTATATCACATTAAAATTAATTATAAAACTAACAGTTTAATATTGATACTATAATAATCTGTAAGTTTTTATTGATAGAAAGTGTACCACCTATCCCATTTTTGAATATTTAATCTCACTAGTAACTTTATAATGTATGTTTAGTTTTGAAGAAAATTTCAGCAGCATTTCCCCTAAGTTCTCCAAGTACACCGATGTAAATGACAAATAACCACTCACATATGTACCCAGAGAACAAATGGAGAAATCCTACTGAAATAATCTACAAAACTAAACATATGTTATATAGGTACATCCTAAGAGAGATTAAAATATCCAAAAACAGTCCCAAACCGGGGACTATCCAAAGTTTACTCGTAATGAGTAAATTTTGAACGGGTTTCTAAGTTAATATATAAATGCATTTTTTTCATATTTATATATTAAGTTAAACATCATGCATCAACCCTAAAGTGTCAATGTAGGAGTACACATGTCTAATCTAGTATTAATTTCTAAAATTTATATAATGATTACATATGAAAAAAGACATGCATGTTTTTATTATTTGGTTATCAAATCATATAAAATGGAAAATACTTGTACAAATTAGCAAAGTAAGGTCGTTTCCAACAGTCCAAAGATTGAAATCATTATAATATTCAGAACTATTTGTGAACATCACAACAAATATGATTAAAACATTTATAGCTCCAACATAAATAAGTTCTAGGTCCATCTCGGTCGACAATTAGTCGACCGAGAGACCACCTGGGCGCAGCGTCCAGGTCCACTCTCGGTCGACAATTTGTCGACTGAGAGTGGACCTGGACGCTGCGCGCATGTGGTCTCTCGGTCGACTCATTATCGACCGAGATGGACTTGGAAGCAGCAATGGCGGCGAGCAGGAATGAAGGGGAACAAGGGACGAAGGAAGCTCGAACTTACTTGTTAATGGCAGCGAGCTTCGTGGAGGAAGAGACGAACTTCACAGAGAGGCGACGACCTTCGTGGAAGAGTGGAAGGCGGCGACGACGAGCTTCACGGCAATGAAGAGAGCTTCACGGCAACGACGGGCTTCATGGAGGAGAGTGGAAGGTGGCGACGATGAGCTTCACGATCCTCTTCGCGGCGACGACGAGCTTCACGATCTTTTTGGCGGCATGGAGAGGCGGCAACGGCTTCACGGAGAAGCGTTCGTGGCAACGGCGGAATGACAAAGTGAAAAGGGGTTTTACGGCACCGCGGGATAGAGGTTAGAAAAGAGAAAAGGGTTTCGCAAGGGAAAGAAAGTCTAAAATTTCGGCTTTTTGCACGGAACGAAAAACTGTAGCGTCGGTTAACAACCAAAAACCGACTCTACAGATAAACGGTGCTCGTGTCGGGTTGTTTAATATAAATCAAACGCAAACTCGGTCGACGAATTTGTCGACCGAAAAGACCTATAGGGTCGGTTATTTGATAAAACCGACGCTAAAAGTGCTAATCTGAAGAAATCTGGCTCGTTTCGGTCGACGATTTGTCGACCGAACAGGAGCAAAATTTCCTTCGTACAAGAACCTCTAGGGTCAGTTTTTTCGTATAACTGACCCTAAAGGTTCTTATACATGTTTAATATAAATCAAACGCAAACTCGGTCGACGAATTTGTCGACCGAAAAGATCTATAGGGTCGGTTATTTGATAAAACCGACGCTATAAGTGCTAATACGACGAAATCTTGCTCGTTTTGGTCGACAATTTGTCGACCGAACAGGAGCAAAATTTCCTTCGTACAAGCACCTCTAGGGTCAGGTTTTTCGTATAACCGACCCTAAAGGTGCTTATACATGTGTGAAAAACTAAATTGGATATTTTCGTTCGACAATATTGTCGATCGAGACAACCTATAGGGTCGGTTATTAGAAAAACTGACCCTAGAGGTGCTTCTAAGAAAGAAATCTGGCTTCATTCGGTCGACAAATTCGTCGACCGAATGTGTGTCGGTCGACAAATTTGTCGACCTAAAGAAGCCATATTTCTTTCTTAGAAGCACCTCTAGGGTCGGGTTTTCTAATAACCGACCCTATAAGGGGTCTCGATCGACAAATTCGTCGACCAAGGATCTCTAAAGTGCTTCCACAATGCTAATAATTGTGTTATGTGAAACTTTAATATATGGTGATGTCGTATGAAACCCTAATATGGGATAATGTTATGTGAAACCCTTATATGGAATGATGTTTTGTGAAACCCTAATATGGAAATGTTATGTGAAACCTTAATATAGGGTGGTGTTGTGTAAAAACCCTAATATGGGATAATGTTATGTGAAATTTCAATATGGGATGATGATATGTGAACCCTAATGGATAAAGATGGGAAACTCTAACCTTAATGAGGGAATAGAGATGTTATTTTTGTATTGCATGATGTTGATATGAAATTGATAGGGTTGATATGAAATTGAGATGATTGTGTAACAAATATCCTAAATACCTTGGTCAGATGACCTGAAGGTAATAGTTACCTGATAAGTGATAACCATGTTTAGTGATGAACTAAGGGTTTGAATACCCAGAATCAGCAAATGTGATGATGGTGGTATTGAGGGATGTGAATTCCCAACAATGAGACAAAAGATTGAGATCCCAATGCTTTATAACATTTTGAAAAGTACTAAACTCTATTCAAAAATTTAGTCGGTCGACTATTTGTCGAACGAAAGAGCTCTAGGGTCGGTTATAAGGAAAAAACCGACCCTAAAGTCATCCTCGGTTGACAATATTGTCGAACGAATTTGTCTCAGTCGATAATATTTTCGATCGAGATTAACCTTGTTTCAATGTTTTAAATTAAGTACCAAGTGTGTGTGTATGAGATTAACCAAGTGATGCTTTGTCAAATTTAGCCATAATTTATTTTTCAATCATTTGAAATAACAATATTCTTATATAACATGTATATGTCCAAATGAAGCCATGGAAAACACTTTTATTCATAACAATTTAATGCCCATACACTTTATAAGCTGAAGCATGACATACTTGCTTTATAAAAAGATATCCATTACAATCATTACAAACATATCTCATAATCTCACTGAAAAGACCGAAGGATTACATCAATGTCTGGATCTTTTCCAAGAAAGGGCTCAGCTCCATAATATTTGACCAGTGTCTGCCACTCCAAGGCACCTGTCTTGGTTAAGGCATAAGCCTCCAAGAAGGTGGGAACACGATCAAAGCGAAAGTTGGCAGCAATGTCTTGAAGTTGAATTGGGGAAAACTGAGTATGTGTGAGATCAGGAGATGGTGGAAGTGGAATTTGATAGTAATTATAGGAAGGATTGTATGGATTTATCATGCCAGGATTAAGGGAATAGGGATATTCATCAGGTTGGTTAGGAGAGAGAGCTTGCATCCTTTGGTTTAAATAAGTCATGCCATGGTGATTATAATCCAATTGCCTACTTAGGTGATATTGGGATCCAACAATGTATGTCAAAGTGTTTGTAATAGGATCATGGGGTAGGTTGGTAGGACGAGGTGGTGGAGGTATGTCTTGGGTGGATGTCTCCCCTTCAGTCCTATCCCTTTTGTGGCCAAAGTCGATTCCCATCTTTTCCACCGTATTTTTACTTATCTTCTGGGGTTTTTTATCCCATGTGTAACCTAAGTCGTCCTCAATATTCTTCTTAAGAAAATGTTGAGTGATTTGGCATACAAAGTCAGCATAAGGTGGATTGCCAGAAAACTCAAACATATTCTTAAGGATGATACGAATAAAGTTTATGGGAATACCTTTGAGAATGCCATAGATAAGGCACATACGAAAGGTGGGTACTTCAGATTTGTTTGCTCTAGGATGGATATTGTTGGCAACACTGAGATTTGTGATCCTAACTTCAGGTTTTAAATTTAAGGCATAATAGGTACCCCTATCTTCATGGCAAGTCGTATTTGATAGAAAGATGGATTTTTTGACATGACTAAGGTTAGTTGTAGTGTCATCTTGGGAGAGTTTGGTGAGTGCATTTCCTCTGGTGAGTTCAACAAAATCTTTATATTCTTCTATGTTTAAGTCAAGCATATCAAGAATACCCTCCTCAGTAAAATGGAATCCATACCCACCAACCATAGAGGAGAAGGAATCATGGTCAGGATGTGGGGTTAAATTGGTGTAGAATTCATTAACTACTTTGGAGGAGTAGGAATGGAAGGAGGGGATCAGAAAATCAGTCAAATGTTGCACCTTAAAGAGTTCCTCCAAATCGACAATGTTCTGGAAGTCCATGGCGTCGACTGGCCGTCGTGGAAGAGGAGGCTTTGAGGAGAGCCTGAGGTAGCGGTCGCCTGCAGCTGCATCTTTGAAGGGGACGTCGTTGATGAACGGCAGCGGATCAACCGTCCTTCCTTTCCTGCCTACAACTTGTTTCTTTCCACGCGTTGATGAGGAAGCCATTTCGTTGCATTGAAAGGTAGAAATAGCAAGCAAGAATTGGATGTAGAGAAGCTGAAGATTTTCACAAGAATACACTAGAGAGGAGCTAGAGAAGTGAGAATGTGAAGGTGTGAAGAAATGGATCGTTTGGGGTGCTATTTATAGCAAAACAGAGCCAATTTCGGTCGACAAATTGTCGACCGACGGCCGCAACAGTCGTCTATCGGTCGGCCAACGGTCGATCGAAAATATAGCCATTACAACGGTCAACGGTCGTATTTATAGTCGTTAACGGTTGAAATTCTAGCTGTTACGACGGTTGATTTTTTTAGCCGTTACGACGGTTGATTTTTTTAGCCGTTACGACGGTTGGTTTTTCTAGTCGTTCCTCGGTCGACAATATTGTCGACCGAATGGACTTGTAAGGTCGGTTAGTGATGAACTAAGGGTTTGAATACCCAGAATCAGAAAATGTGATGATGGTGGCATTGAGGGATGTGAATTCCCAACAATGAGACACAAGATTGAGATCCCAATGCTTTATAACTTTTTGAAAAGTACTAAACTCTATTCAAAAATTCAGTCGATCGACTATTTGTCGAACGAAAGAGCTCTAGGGTCGGTTATAAGGAAAAAACCGACCCTAAAGTCATCCTCGGTCGACAATATTGTCGACTGAATTTGTCTCGGTCGATAATATTTTCGACCGAGATTAACCCTGTTTCAATGTTTTAAATTAAGTACCAAGTGTGTGTGAATGAGATTAACCAAGTGATGCTTTGTCAAATTTAGCCATAATGTATTTTTTAATCATTTGAAATAACAATATTCTTATATAACATGTATATGTCCAAATGAAGCCATGGAAAACACTTTTATTCATAAAAATTTAATGCCCATACACTTTATAAGATGAAGCATGACATACTTGCTTTATAAAAAGATATCCATTACAATCATTACAAACATATCTCATAATCTCACTGAAAAGACCAAAGGATTACATCAATGTCTGGATCTTTTCCAAGAAAGGGCTCAGCTCCATAATATTTGACCAGTGTCTGCCACTCCAAGGCACCTGTCTTGGTTAAGGCATAAGCCTCCAAGAAGGTGGGAACACGATCAAAGCGAAAGTTGGCAGCAATGTCTTGAAGTTGAATTGGGGAAAACTGAGTATGTGTGAGATCAGGAGATGGTGGAGGTGGAATTTGATAGTAGTTGTAGGAAGGATTGTATGGATTTATCATGCCAGGATTAAGGGAATATGGATATTCATCAGGTTGGTTAGGAGAGAGAGCTTGCATCCTTTGGTTTAAATAAGTCATGCCATGGTGATTATAATCCAATTGCCTACTTAGGTGATATTGGGATCCAGCAATGTATGTCAAAGTGTTTGTAATAGGATCATGGGGTAGGTTGGTAGGAGGAGGTGGTGGAGGTATGTCTTGGGTGGATGTCTCCCCTTCAGTCCTAGCCCTTTTGTGGACAAAGTTGATTCCCATCTTTTCCACCGTATTTTTACTTATCTTCTGGGGTTTTTTATCCCATGTGTAACCTAAGTCTTCCTCAATATTCTTCTTAAGAAAATGTTGAGTGATTTGGCATACAAAGTCAGCATAAGGTGGATTGCCAGAAAACTCAAACATATTCTTAAGGATGATACGAATAAAGTTTATGGGAATACCTTTGAGAATGGCATAGATAAGGCACATACGAAAGGTGGGTACTTCAAATATGTTTGCTCTAGGATGGATATTGGTGGCAACAATGAGATTTATGATCCTAGCTTCAAGTTTTAAATTTATGGCATAATAGGTACCCCTATCTTCATGGCAAGTCGTATTTGATTGAAAGATGGCTTTTTTGACATCACTAAGGCTAGTTGTAGTGTCATCTTGGGAGAGTTTGGTGAGTGGATTTCCTCTGGTGAGTTCAACAAAATCTTTATATTATTCTATGTTTATGTCAAGCATATCAAGAATACCCTCCTCAGTAAAATGGAATCCATACCCACCAACCATAGAGGAGAAGGAATCATGGTCAGGATGTGGGGTTAAATTGGCATAGATATCATTAACTGCTTTGGAGGAGTAGGAATGGAAAAGGGGATCAGAAAATCAGTCAAATGTTGCACCTTAAAGAGTTCCTCCAAATCGACAATGTTCTGGAAGTCCATGACGTCGACTGGCCATCGTAGAAGAGGAGGCTTTGAGGACAGCCTGAGGTAGCGGTCGCCTGCAGCTGCATCTTTGAAGGGGACGTCGTTGATGAATGGCAGCAGATCAACCATCCTTCCTTTCCTGCCTACAACTTGCTTCTTTCCACGCGTCGATGAGGAAGCCATTTCGTTGCTTTGAAATGGAGAAATAGCAAGCAAGAATTGGATGTAGAGAAGCTGAAGATTTTCACAAGAATACACTAGAGAGGAGCTAGAGAAGTGCATAATGTGAAGGTGTGAAGAAATGGATCATTTGGGGTGCTATTTATAGAAAAACAGAGCCAATTTCGGTCGACAATTTGTCGACCGACGGCCGCAACGGTCGTCTATCGGTCAGCCAACGGTCGATCGAAAATATAGCCGTTACAACAGTCAACGGTCATATTTATAGCCGTTAACGGTTGAAATTCTAGTCGTTACGACGGTTGATTTTTTTAGCCGTTACAACGGTTGGTTTTTTTAGTCGTTACGACGGTTGGTTTTTCTAGTCGTTCCTCAGTCGAAAATATTGTCGACCGAATGGACTTCTAAGGTCGGTTAGTGATGAACTAAGGGTTTGAATACCCAGAATCAGAAAATGTGATGATGGTGGTATTGAGGGATGTGAATTCCCAACAATGAGACAAAAGATTGAGATCCCAATGCTTTATAACGTTTTGAAAAGTACTAAACTCTATTCAAAAATTCAGTCGGTCGACTATTTGTCGAACAAAAGAGCTCTAGGGTTGGTTATAAGGAAAAAACCGACCCTAAAGTCATCCTCGGTCGACAATATTGTCAACCGAATTTGTCTCGGTCGATAATATTTTCGACCGAGATTAACCTTGTTTCAATGTTTTAAATTAAGTACCAAGTATGTGTGTATGAGATTAACCAAGTGATGCTTTGTCAAATTTAGCCATAATTTATTTTTCAATCATTTGAAATAACAATATTCTTATATAACATGTATATGTCTAAATGAAGCCATGGAAAACACTTTTATTCATAACAATTTAATGCCCGTACACTTTATAAGCTGAAGCATGACATACTTGCTTTATAAAAAGATATCCATTACAATCATTACAAACATATCTCATAATCTCACTGAAAAGACCGAAGGATTACATCAATGTCTGGATCTTTTCCAAGAAAGGGCTTAACTCCATAATATTTGACCAGTGTCTGCCACTCCAAGGCACCTGTCTTGGTTAAGGCATAAGCCTCCAAGAAGGTGGGAACACGATCAAAGTGAAAGTTGGCAGCAATGTCTTGAAGTTGAATTGGGGAAAACTGAGTATGTGTGAGATCAGGAGATGGTGGAGGTTCAATTTGATAGTAGTTGTAGGAAGGATTGTATGGATTTATCATGCCAGGATTAAGGAAATAGGGATATTCATCAGGTTGGTTAGGAGAGAGAGCTTGCATCCTTTGGTTTAAATAAGTCATGCCATGGTGATTATAATCCAATTGCCTACTTAGGTGATATTGGGATCCAGTAATGTATGTCAAAGTGTTTGTAATAGGATCATGGGGTAGGTTGGTAGGAGGAGGTGGTGGAGGTATGTCTTGGGTGGATGTCTCCCCTTCAGTCCTAGCCCTTTTGTGGCCAAAGTCGATTCCCATCTTTTCCACCGTATTTTTACTTATCTTCTGGGGTTTTTTATCCCATGTGTAACCTAAGTCGTCCTCAATATTCTTCTTAAGAAAATGTTGAGTGATTTGGCATACAAAGTCAGCATAAGGTGGATTGCCAGAAAACTCAAACATATTCTTAAGGATGATACGAATAAAGTTTATGGGAATACCTTTGAGAATGGCATAGATAAGGCACATATGAAAGGTGGGTACTTCAGATTTGTTTGGTCTAGGATGGATATTGGTGGCAACAATGAGATTTATGATCCTAGCTTGAGGTTTTAAATTTATGGCATAATAGGTACCCCTATCTTCATGGCAAGTCGTATTTGATTGAAAGATGGCTTTTTTGACATCACTAAGGCTAGTTGTAGTGTCATCTTGGGAGAGTTTGGTGAGTGGATTTCCTCTGGTGAGTTCAACAAAATCTTTATATTCTTCTATGTTTACGTCAAGCATATCAAGAATACCCTCCTCAGTAAAATGGAATCCATACCCACAAACCATAGAGGAGAAGGAATCATGGTCAGGATGTGGGGTTAAATTGGTGTAGAATTCATTAACTGCTTTGGAGGAGTAGGAATGGAAGGAGGGGATCAGAAAATCAGTCAAATGTTGCACCTTAAAGAGTTCCTCCAAATCAACAATGTTCTGGAAGTCCATGACGTCGACTGGCCGTCGTGGAAGAGGAGGCTTTGAGGAGAGCCTGAGGTAGCGGTCGCCTGCAGCTGCGTCTTTGAAGGGGATGTCGTTGATGAACGGCAGCGGATCAACCGTCCTTCCTTTCCTGCCTACAACTTGCTTCTTTCCACGCGATGATGAGGAAGCCATTTCGTTGCTTTGAAATGGAGAAATAGCAAGCGAGAATTGGATGTAGAGAATCTGAAGATTTTCACAAGAATACACTAGAGAGGAGCTAGAGAAGTGAGAATGTGAAGGTGTGAAAAAATGGATCGTTTGGGGTGCTATTTATAGCAAAACAGAGCCAATTTCAGTCGACAATTTGTCGACCGACGGCCGCAACGGTCGTCTATCGGTCAGCCAACGGTCGATCGAAAATATAGCCGTTACAACGGTCAACGGTCGTATTTATAGCCGTTAACGGTTGAAATTCTAGCCATTACGACGGTTGATTTTTTTAGCCGTTACGACGGTTGATTTTTTTAGCCGTTACGACGGTTGGTTTTTCTAGTCGTTCCTCAGTTGACAATATTGTCGACCGAATGGACTTCTAAGGTCGGTTAGTGATGAACTAAGGGTTTGAATACCCAGAATCAGAAAATGTGATGATGGTGGTATTGAGGGATGTGAATTCCCAACAATGAGACAAAAGATTGAGATCCCAATGCTTTATAACGTTTTGAAAAGTACTAAACTCTATTAAAAAATTCAGTCGGTCGACTATTTGTCAAACGAAAGAGCTCTAGGGTCGGTTATAAGGAAAAAACTGACCCTAAAGTCATCCTCGGTCGACAATATTGTCGACCGAATTTGTCTCGGTCGATAATATTTTCAACTGAGATTAACCCTGTTTCAATGTTTTAAATTAAGTACCAAGTGTGTGTGTATGAGATTAACCAAGTGATGCTTTGTCAAATTTAGCCATAATTTATTTTTCAATCAATTGAAATAACAATATTCTTATATAACATGTATATGTCCAAATGAAGCCATGGAAAACACTTTTATTCATAACAATTTAATGCCCATACACTTTATAAGCTGAAGCATGACATACTTGCTTTATAAAAAGATATCCATTACAATCATTACAAACATATCTCATAATCTCACTGAAAAGACCGAAGGATTACATTAATGTCTGGATCTTTTCCAAGAAAGGGCTCAGCTCCATAATATTTGACCAGTGTCTGCCACTCCAAGGCACCTGTCTTGGTTAAGGCATAAGTCTCCAAGAAGGTGGGAACACGATCAAAGTGAAAGTTGGCAGCAATGTCTTGAAGTGGAATTGGGGAAAACTGAGTATGTGTGAGATCAGGAGATGGTGGAGGTGGAATTTGATAGTAGTTGTAGGAAGGATTGTATGGATTTATCATGCCAGGATTAAGGGAATAGGGATATTCATCAGGTTGGTTAGGAGAGAGAGCTTGCATCCTTTGGTTTAAATAAGTCATGCCATGGTGATTATAATCCAATTGCCTACTTAGGTGATATTTGGATCCAGCAATGTATGTCAAAGTGTTTGTAATAGGATCATGGGGTAGGTTGGTAGGAGGAGGTGGTGAAGGTATGTCTTGGGTGGATGTCTCCCCTTCAGTCCTAGCCCTTTTGTGGCCAAAGTCGATTCCCATCTTTTCCACCGTATTTTTACTTATCTTCTGGGGGTTTTTATCCCATGTGTAACCTAAGTCGTCCTCAATATTATTCTTAAGAAAATGTTGAGTGATTTGGCATACAAAGTCAGCATAAGGTGGATTGCCAGAAAACTCAAGCATATTCTTAAGGATGATACGAATAAAGCTTATGGGAATACCTTTGAGAATGGCATAGATAAGGCACATACGAAAGGTGGGTACTTCATATTTGTTTTCTCTAGGATAGATATTGGTGGCAACAATGAGATTTATGATCCTAGCTTCAGGTTTTAAATTTATGGCATAATAGGTACCCCTATCTTCATGGCAAGTCGTATTTGATTGAAAGATGGCTTTTTTGACATCACTAAGGCTAGTTGTAGTGTCATCTTGGGAGAGTTTGGTGAGTGGATTTCCTCTGGTGAATTCAAAAAAATCTTTATATTCTTCTATGTTTATGTCAAGCATATCAAGAATACCCTCCTCAGTAAAATGGAATCCATACCCACCAACCATAGAGGAGAAGGAATCATGGTCAGGATGTGGGGTTAAATTGGCATAGAATTCATTAACTGCTTTAGAGGAGTAGGAATGGAAGGAGGGGATCAGAAAATCAGTCAAATGTTGCACCTTAAAGAGTTCCTCCAAATCGATAATGTTCTGGAAGTCCATGACGTTGACTGGCCATCGTGGAAGAGGAGGCTTTGAGGAGAGCCTGAGGTAGCGGTCGCCTGCAGCTGCGTCTTTGAAGGGGATATCGTTGATGAACGGCAGCGGATCAACCGTCCTTCTATTCCTGCCTGCAACTTGCTTCTTTCCACGCGTTGATGAGGAAGCCATTCCGTTGCTTTGAAATGGAGAAATAGCAAGCAATAATTAGATGTAGAGAAGCAGAAGATTTTCACAAGAATACACTAGAGAGGAGCTAGAGAAGTGAGAATGTGAAGGTGCGAAGAAATGGATCGTTTGGGGTGCTATTTATAGCAAAACAGAGCCAATTTCGGTCGACAATTTGTCGACCGACGGCCTCAACGGTCGTCTATCGGTCGGCCATCGGTCGATCGAAAATATAGCCGTTACAACGGTCAATGATCGTATTTATAGCCGTTAACGGTTGAAATTCTAGCCGTTACGACGGTTGATTTTTTTAGCCGTTACGACGGTTGATATTTTTAGCCGTTACGACGGTTGGTTTTTCTAGTCGTTCCTCAGTCGACAATATTGTCGACTGAATGGACTTCTAAGGTCGGTTATTAAGAAAATACCGACCCTAAAAGTTACTTAACCACATGAAAACTGACTCCTTATCGGTCGACAATCTTTTCGACCGAAAATTCTATAAGGTCGGTTATAAGTCCAAATCCGACGCTAGATGTGTTTATACATGCGTGAACTATCTGGATCCAGAATAGATATCGGTTGACGAATTCGTCGACCGATATATTTCGGTCGACAATATTGTCGACCGAATTGACTTCTGAGGTAGGTTATTAAGAAAATACCGACCCTAAAAGTTACTTATACACATGAAAACTGACTCCTTATCGGTCGACAAATTTGTCGACCGAAAATGCTATAAGGTCGGTTATAAGTGCAAATCCGACGCTAGATGTGCTTATACATGCGTGAACTATCTGGATCCAGAATAGATATCGGTCGATGAATTCGTCGACCGATATGTTTCGGTCGACAATATTGTCGACCGAATTGACTTCTAAGGTCGGTTATTAAGAAAATACCGACCCTAAAAGTTACTT
The DNA here is from genome assembly GCA_963693085.1 of Alisma plantago-aquatica. Lineage (NCBI taxonomy): Eukaryota > Viridiplantae > Streptophyta > Magnoliopsida > Alismatales > Alismataceae > Alisma > Alisma plantago-aquatica. The sequence continues at coordinate 1,476,867,795 of OY856411.1, read as the reverse complement.
ATACACATGAAAACTGACTCATAATCGGTCAACAAATTTGTCGACCGAAAATGCTATAAGGTCGGTTATAAGTGCAAATCTGACGCTAGATGTCCTTATACATGCGTGAACTATCTGGATCCAGAATAGATATCGGTCGAAGAATTTGTCGATCGAGAAAGAGCCAGATTTCCTTCGCATAAGTACCTCTAGGGTCGGTTTTAAGGAAAAAACCGACCTTAGAGGTACTTATCGGTCGACGAATTTGTCGACCAAGTGAATCGGTCAAAATATTGGTCGACTGAGGAAGGCTCTAAGGTCGGTTAGATGTGCAAATCCAACGCTAGATGTGCTTATACATGCGTGAACTATCTGGATCCAGAATAGATATCGGTCGACGAATTTGTCGACCGAGGAGGCCTTTAAGGTCAGTTTTGTAGGAATAACCGACCTTAAAGGTGCTGATCCGAGGAGGACTGTAAGGTCGGTTATAAAGAAAAAACCGACCCTATAGATGCTTGTATACGTGAAATTCAACTCTTATTCGGTCGATGAATTTTTCGACCGAGGATCCCTGTAGGGTCGGTTATAATGTAGAACCGACCCTGTAGTTCGAGGTGGGAAGCCAAATCCAAGCAAATTTTTGCCACCGGAAAAATTATCTATAAGGTCGCTTATTTTAGAAAAACTGACCCTATAGAGATGTACTACAAGGTCGGTTATTTTAAAAATAGCGACTCAAAAGGTCTTACGTGGTGCCTACATTTTTTATAGACATATAAGGTCGGTTATTTGGAAAACCGACCCTATAGAGATACATTACAAGGTCGGTTATTTTAAGAAAAGCGACCCAAGAGGTCTTAAGTGGTGCCCGCATTTTTTATATACATATAAGGTCGGTTATTTGGAAAACGGACCCTATAGAGTTACATTACAAGGTCGGTTTATTTAAAAAAATCGACCTAAGAGGTCTTAAGTGGTGCCCGTATTTTTTTTAGACATATAACGTCGGTTATTTGGTAAAACCGACCCTACATGTAGTGACGTTATAACCCATTTATGTACTAGTGATGCAATATGGGTTATGGTAGAACGCCTTACCTAGATGACATGAGATAGAAAGAATGCTGTCAAGGGACAGACTCGGTTGAACTACTTAAGAGAGAAAGATGGCTCAACTACACCATGATGCGAGATCATAAGTTCTTGAGCATGATTAGAAGATTCACTTCCATGAGGTGGAAATGGATACATGAAGAACTTGATGTCAATACAGTTTGTCACCCCATACGAATGGACAGTATGATCCAGACTAGTGGGTCTGATGAGAGCATGTGTGCTCATTCAAGGTGATACATAGAGACAACTCTTAAGATGTGATGTTAACCACCATAGCCTTTATCAGGATGCAAGAAGTTCCATAAGGAGGTTGTGTCGGTCACCACTTCATTATGATGATGTTGGTGAAGGAGGCCTCACGAAGGTCAGAAAAGAACCACAGGGTGTGTAGATGAAGTTGCTTTGATCGTGCAATGGCTGAGAGAGAGCCCAGTGGTGACATGAGTCACGAGCTGATGCAAAGCAGACTGACATGCAGTTCCCTGTGGGAGAATATGTGATGTGAAAATCCGACCCCTCTAAGCTACAGCTGAGAAAGCTGAGTCCCCGATATATGGGCCCATTTGAGATGGATTGGTGGAGATGGTTGTGCTTAGCCTTGCCCCTCAGGATAACATGATGTGTAATGTATTCCATGAGTCTGATCTGGAGCACTATGTGAGGTACCCAAGCCATGTGTTGAGCCCTGAACCTATTCAGCTTTTGAGCAGCTGAAGTGTCCTGAGTCACCTATGAGGGTACGAGATACCAAGGTAAGAAAGAACTCAGATGGAAGAATATGAGATGATGAAGGTTCTTGGGAAGCACCATGGAAAGGGATGAAGCAACACGGGAGCCTTGACAGACATAAGAAAGGCTTATCCTGAACTATTTGTTTGCTTGATAGAATTTGGAGGACAAAATTCCTATAAGAAGGGAAGGTTGTTACAACCCCAATTTTGGGTTCATCTGATGAGAAATGTAAACCCTCATATTGGACAAATAATTATATAATTTGGTTTGATTAAATGGATTTTGTTTACAATAGCCTTGATGTTTGTGTTGTGGGCTTTATTGGCTATTGGGCCCGAATAACAAGAAAATTCAATTAGTAAATGAATATTTGAATATTTGAGAAAAGAAAGAGGTAGAAACCTCTAGAAGGAAAAGAGAAGTAATCCAAGGATGGATTTAGTGCCTCTTGGGTTCCTTGGGTTCCAAGGAGTCCCAAGTTGGATAAATAAAGCAATAAGAAAAGAAAAGATTAATTAAGTATTTCTTTAGTAAGAAAGAAATGTAAAATAGTGGTAAAATGTCGAAAATAAGTAAAAAGAGGTACAATTGAGTTATTCTTAGTGGAAATTCGTATCCCAAGGATTCCTAATGATAAAAGGAATACCAATGAGGAAAATAAAATAGATATAAAGGGAAATCCTCAAAAAGGAAATATTTTAATAAGAAATAAACAAAATAATGAGAGATAATTAAGAATAACGCATTTAGATGCATCTAGAAGGATAATGAGTATCCAATAAAAAGGATTTCGAAATAATAGAGTTTCTTGGGATCCAAGGAGTCCCAATGAAGAGGAAAGAAAGTGAAAATACCAAAATTGCAAAATAAGGATAATGGGAATACATAATTAATGGAATTATGATGTTTATTAAGAAGGAGTATTTTCCTACTTGAGGAGAATATAATTTTTGAGGCCAATGAATTAAAAGACAAGTTTAAAGAGGATTAGGAGAGGAATTTCGAATTCCTAAATATCCATGCAATAAGGAATATCAAGGAAATAAAAGTTAATGAAGAGAGAGAGAGAGAGATGGTTGCTTCACAACCAAGGAAAGTGTGTTTCCTTTCAAGTTGGGACTTGAGTCCTCATGAGGCACACCTTAGGGATTCATACTCCACCCTATATAAAAGGGTAAAACCCTGGTTGAGGTCCAGGGAGAAATCCCACGCAATGCAACATCTTCTACTTCTTCTTTCTGCGCAAAACCCTAGCGAGTGTATAATACTATCCCTGGAGAAAACCAAGGGCTGAGGAGTCGTCTGGTTGAAGGCTGGACACTTCCACGACAACCCTGAATGGATCGTCTATCAATCTGATGCCTTTGACACCGCACAACACCCATGATAGGCCTACAAACTGCAGCAACCACAACAGCAATTACGGGCCTTGTTGCGGTCGAGTTTGGCCATATAGGTCATGTCAAGGGGGCGCCCTGCGTGCGTTGAGGAGCAGAGAGGTCGGGGCAGCCATGGGCGGTAATGCTCGGACCATAGGGGAGGAGCAGGAAGCCGCGCAAGGGCGTCTAGGGCAGTTGCTGGGCGGATTCGGGAGGTTGAAGACGACGCTTGAGCTTTGGACAGAAATACCCTTGCGCAGGCAATATCAACGAACAACTTAACCAAGGGTATAACCGTAATTCGGTTATGTTTCCAAAATCCATCGCGAGATCGTTGCATGGCAAGGGTGACGTGGCGCTCCTGGATTGGTTCAAGTAAGTCAAATTTGCAAAAATCATATCTAATGTTTGGTAACTCGGATTAGGACAAGTAATATATGAAAGTTGCTCAGAAACGTGAGGGGAGTCCATTAAAAATATAATTGAAGTCTGATTCCTTTTGCAATTCGAAATGTAATGCAAGTTCTTAGCTTTAGATGTAATAATGTTTAAAGAACCCTATTTTGATATGATTAAAGTGATTAGTAGGGTTTAATAAATGATTAAAGTTGATATTAACCTTTTAATGATAAAAAGGAACATTAGGAAGAAAAACAGGATGAACTTTGTGTATAATTAGTTAATTTATAGTTTCATTTGCATGAATATACTTTAATGGGCCTTGAAACCCTAATGTTGACTAATTCGACTATTAATGACTTTAATTGATTAATTTCATGATTAAAGTTGGAATATGCTGAATCTAAGCTATTTCGAACATTAAAGTTCCTAATTTGTGGATAAATACCCTATGTATAGTAATTAGGGTTTTCTCATGAATAAAAGGTGGAATTAATAGCTAATCGAGTTCATATGTGATTTGGACCATAATGAACTATGAATTGATGATAAATGTGTATAATGATCTTGTCATGGATTAAAGGAATAAAAATGGTAACTTTAATGAAAAGAGGTTTAAGGTGCTTAATTAATGGATAATTATGCCTTTAATCCGAAATTGAGGATTAGTTGTTGAGATAATTCAGGTTTGTAATCAATTGCATTAAATTAGGGTTTAAAATAGTAAAAGATGAAGGGAAACCCTAATTGCAATGGAAACCCTAAAAGTGGACTAGAAACCATAAGAAGCGAGCTAGATTTAATAGATCTTAATGACATGAGTAATAAAAGGAAATTATATAATTGTTTCAGGATCTTATTGAATGCTTGCTTGCCTATTGGTTGATTGCATTATTTCTATCTCGTATCATCAAATTAGGTATGTGGTTATGCTTATGAATATCTCGAGTTAGTTTTTTGAGGTTTTCTGAAGTTTTCATCAATGACTTGAAATAAACTATTGGATGAATTTAATTCATGCAAATTATAATGTGAATATGTCTATCACATAAGAGATGTGCCTACTAGCTCAGATCCTAGTCCCCTCTGTAGCTTTATAGATTGACCTAGTAAATGGCTACCAATGGGGTAGGTCCATCAGGTCACTAAATGACTTAGTAAATGGCTACCAATGGGGTAGGACCATCAAGTCATCATGAGTTAGATATTGGGCTACCTTCGGGTAGTGCCATGCGACTCTATTACCCTAGGTATTGGCTACCTATAAGGTAGGTCCATGGGGGTAAGAATCTACCTAAAGAGAGGTAGCATACAAGTCCACTATAGGGATAGCACAGAGTTAGGGGATAGGTAAGGATTGAGTAGTGTGGCTTAAAACATAATCTTGGTTGTTAAATGATTAATTGAATAATTACATTGTTAACATATTTGCATGATTATTGTTTCCCCCACATACCAGCTTCTTGCTGACCGGCATTTTGTTTGTCGACGTTTTAGGTACAATGAAAAGAACAAACAATAAAGTGGCATATGTGAAATTAAATGAGAATTAGCGTGCACGAGAGGATTAGTTAGATCAGTACCTTCATGGTTAGAAGTTTAGAAATCCCAATTTTTAAAAAGGTAAGCAAACTTTTATTTTATACAAGTTTTCAGTTTAGTAGAAGAATTTCATAATTATTATTGATTATTTGTCGAACCTTTGATCATGTTAATTGAATAATGGCTCTGACCTTCAGGTCTCCCTTAATTGGGGGTTACCGGGAGGTGGGGTCGTTACAAGGTCCCACCGCATCTCGCGGAGCCATGCATCGACTCACAGAGGGAATCCACCCACATAAATAGCCTGTGGCTATGGAACACAACCGACGGGGTCCTTAGGTTTAGGGGATTCTTCTAGAGACCCCCAAGCTACACAAATCCTAGGATTAATCTGTCCGCAAGAAACTCACAAATATATCTAGCATGTTTCCAAGTTCGCACACACATTGATTGACAAGGAAATCGATCAAGGAAAGTCATACTTCTGTCCTTGCTTTCCTAACGAGATGCGAGATATGGAAGACAAGTTTATCACCGTTGGATGCAGATCTGACGACCCTAAATGTGCGTGCCAGATCAAGGAAAATATATCCAGAATTGTGACATTTAATTTGATTCAAAGGTTACCCCTTTACTTTAGGAAACTTCTAAAAATTATAACTCTTTGATCATTTATCCTTTTTCTACAAAATATTAAAGGAAGCTTTGGATCGACATTATCTACCATTGTATGAAATTAGAGACCCAAATTCCAAAGGAAAAGGGTGTTTTCTTCATAAGGAAGCTATCATGGTTAATTAAGCCAATTAATTTGGTATTCCCTCTTTCTTTGCCATTAAATTATTATTTTAGATTCCTTGAACCACAAGGAACCCTAATGGCTCATAATCCCATCTTGGGAATATTCCTTAGCCTCTCACTTATCTTTTATCTATTTTCTCTTTCTTCTTATTCATTTCTTATTAAAATATCTCTTTTCGGGGATTTCTCTTTATCTCTCATTATTTTCCATATTGGAATTCCTTTTAACATTAGAAACCTCATGGATACAAAAATCCATCAAAGGTAACTCAATTATACCTCTTTCCACATATTTTCCACATTTTATCGTTATTTTTAATTTCTTTCTTAGCAAAGAAATATTTAATTGATCTTTTCTTTTCTTGTTGCATTATCTTTGCAACTTTGGACTCCTTGGAACCCAAGGAACCCAAGAGGCACAAAATCCATCTTTGGATCACATTATTTTGCCTTCTAGAGGTTTCCACATCTTTCTTTTCTCAAATTCTCAATTATTCATTAATTAATTGAATTTCCTTATTATTGGGCCCAATAGCCAATAAAGCCCACAACACAATCACCAAGGCTATTGTAAACAAAATTCATGCATTCAAAAAAAATTATATCATTATTTGTTCCAATTTCTTTAATATGAGAAATTACATTTCTCACCAAAAGAACCTAAAACTGGGGTTGTAACATAAAAGTTCATGCCTAGAATGTAGAATTGCATCCTTATTTTCCAATAGAGGAAGTCAGTACCATCAAAGATAGGTGGACATCTTGAAAAGCCACCCTCTACATTGACAGAACCCAACATATTTCCGCACATCTTTTCTTAATCGTAGGAGTATATTGTTAGAGAAAACCAAGATCTTATACCACTTGTTATGTCTTTGACCTCTTGAAAGGGGTGAATAGAGCAAAAACTACCTAAACAAAACTCATCAAACATTCAAGATTTTTTTCTAAAAGATGTTGCTAGTTTGAGAAACAAGGAAGAGAAATATTGAGAAAACACCAAAGATGAATAAGATTAATAGTGGTTCCAATCTCCAATCTAGGAGATGTACATCCACTACCTTGAGGGATCAATCTCTTGAATTTTGAAGCTTTTTACACTCTTATATTCCACAAGGAGAGTTACAATAAGAGACCACCCTTTCTATGAACAATGGTTAGACTAGCATTCCTTTTCAGATCAAGGATCTCATTACAGTTATAAAGGTCTTACCTATGTACCTACCAAAAATCTTGTGTCTTATTCAAGGACTCACTCATTCTTGTAGAAGATCTTTAGACTTTGATTCACCACCACTTTCATAAAGGAAGTCACCTTCAAATCACCAAGTTGAGAGCGAGTGAATGGGAAGGAGACTGAAGATCTTTGACAACAGTAGAATGGAGAAACTCTCTAACTAAGATCCAAACTCACTCAGATTGAACGTAGAGAAGTAATCAAGTATGAGGGAGATTAGAGGATCATGGATGTACATTCTCAACTATGGAAAAAGAACATAGATGGAAAATTTGGAATGTAGATCAAGGGCCCCTTTTATAGTTGAGGTTTCCTACCAACCAATAGAGAGACATGGATTGAATTCTAGTTGGTTTTGTTGGTTGCAATGAATCTAAATTTGAAGCTTGCAATAATCTAAATGGCTAGATACACTTTTTAGCACTTTGAACAATAATGTTTTTGGATGAGTTACATCTTTGATAACTTGGATGACAAGGTTCATTGTCTCACCAATGATAGTTGTCAGTTGAGTTTCTAACTAATGAGTAACTCAGTTGACAATTGTATTAGTCTTACCAGCATTAGTTTTCGATCGAGTTACCCCACAATAAACTCGACTAATGACATGTTTTGTCAAAAGACCAAAATGGTTGTCAGTCGAATTACCTCAAAGGAGAAACTTGAGTGACAAGCCTCCATATTAAGGCTTATGAAAGATACCCAAAAAATATATAAGCATTCAATTTAAGTGCTCTAGATTTTTGTTAAGCTTAGTTGCAATTCATACATTCAACATAAATGATTTACAACCTGATTCTAATAAAGATATTATATATTTTTGAATTCATGCATTTGTTTTGAATTTTTTTTGGCAAACTGGGGTTTGCAAAACTCATCCTCTTAATATACCTAATACCTGAAATTGATCCCAAATGACTAATTAAATGGGCATGAATAGAATGGTTAAGTCATATTCAAAATATAGATAAGGTATAAAAGTTAGATCAAGATAAACAAGAGGGATACTAAAACTGGTTACATGAGAGAGGTGGATTCACCAATAAGAAATTGATTGTACATCTATTAGTTCTCAAAGAAAGTGAATCATCAACATATTAACTAAATACATTTCCAAGAATAGTAATATATGTATAGCACATCAATGCTACCATCACAACATTTATATGTTTTTCACCAAAAAAACTTAACTAAACCAAGTACATATTTTGGAAACGACTCATCTTTGTAACACTTTCTCTTATTTTTTTATTAAGCTATTTTATCATTTTGCAAGTATTATATAATGTATAATATCTTATTCATATTATCTTCAATATCTGAGACACACTCAGGTAAGCTATTCTTCATCATTTTTCTCTACACAAAGGAAATCTATTGAAAAGCTAAATTATTGTCTTGCATTTTCATAAAATCTCTAACCATAAACAATACCTAATCAACCCGCTCACCTTTGAAACCATACCCTATTATTAGCATCTTTTTTAACTATTCTTTTCTCTTATTATGCATATTATCTATAAACATATATACTACCATCGAAAAACTAGATGATATTCACACACACATACACACACACACACACACACACACACACACACATATATATATATATATATATATATATATATATATATATATATATATATATATATATATATTGCTACTTTTTAATATTTAAATCTAATGAATCCACTTCCTAAATATTGTTATCTCTCTACCTTCTTACTATATATTCATTTTTGTGAACATTCGAGCAGGACAAGAATTCCCATCAAATTTTTAGCACATGGTGCCAAAGATATTATAGGCACCATACCTTCCTCAAAACAACTATGATACATGTTTATGTCAGTAATATCTTCTAATATTGTTGTTTTAACTGTCTACACATATTTCTCTCCTGATAACAAAATCATACATTATTATACACATGAATGGAAATCTAAGAAATTATATTCCTCATATGCACTTCTACTCATTTTATTTAAAATCACTTTAAAAATAACGAGTTTGTAACATTATTTAAATGAATAGAAATAGGGTTTCCTATGCACTATACAAATGTGTCATCATAGAATTCAAAATATACTTTTCATATACGTATGGATTTAACAAGAGTGAAGCCATTAGATAGGTATAATCAACATGCATCATCATCATATCTAATCAATTTTCAGTTACATATAAATACAAAAGGAATTCATATTACCCAATTAATAAAAAATGTATAATCTCTTTTCATATTAATGGCACGTCTGTGTTGAAATATGCTGAAAAAGATGCAGATCGATTGCAAATTCTACAATATGTTATATTGGAGAGAAAATGATTGGGTCACGCGCACCCCTCCTTCAAGCGCATCACGTGCGGACAGATGGGTGGTTTTATTGGGGGAGAAGCTGATTTGGGGGGATGATATGACAGACTTTAATTGGATGGGTTGGTGGAGGTTGTGTAATGGATAAATAAATTTGTTTTACTTATAACTTTGGAATTGTGTTGAATTTTTTGACGAAACAAAACCATTGGATTCTCTACGAAAAATACATTCTAATAAGATTAATACTGATATTTTTTTAACAAAAAAAATTAAAAAATGATATGAATAGGTGATGTGATGAGAGAGAAAATTCTTTTGTTAATAATTTCTAAACCGTGATGAATTTTTAAACAAAATAAAAACCATTAAATTTGTGATAAAAATGCATTCAAATAAGAGTAATGTTGATATACTTTTGAGGAAATAGGTCAAAAAGAGGAGTGAAATGATTTGGGCGTCAATTAACCATCTTTGGGTGTCAATTTGCCACTTCTAGGCGTCATTAAGTTGTTATTGGTTGTTAATTACCCTTATACTCCATTTAATGCATAAAACCATATTTGAGCGTCATTAAGTTGTTCTTGGGTGTTAAATAAATATATTTGGGCAATGTTATGTTGTTTTGGTTGTCAATACCTTATTTGGGTGTCATCTTTATACTTATGGGTGTCAATTAACCATTTTGGGCGTGAATTAACCATTGTTGGGTGTCAATAGCCATTAATGGGCGCCATAGCACCAAAAATGGCTATATAGTGCCCAAAAATTGCTAAAACTTTTAGGTATGAAACAAACCTATTTGGGCATCATTACATATTTTTATTTATTAATACCTTATTTTGGTGCCATCTTTATACTTTTGGGTATCAATGAACTATTTTGAGCGCTAATTAACCATCTTTGGGTGTCAATAATCATTTATGGACGCCATAGCGCCCAAAATGGTTAAATATCACCAAAAGTTATTTGTCAAACAAACCTATTTGAGTGTCGTTACATTATTTTTGGTTGTCAATACCTTATTTGGGTACCATCTTTATACTTCTGGGTGTCAATGAACCATTTTGGGCGTCAATTATACTTCTGGGTGTCAATGAACCATTTTGGGCATCAATTAACTATCTTTGGATTTTAATTAGCCATTTATGGGTGACATTAAGTTGTTATTGGGTGTGAATTATCCTTATTCCCTATTTAATGTGTAAACCATATTTGGGCATAATTAAGTTGTTCTTGGGTGTCAAACAAACTTATTTGAGCGCCCTCATGTTGTTTTTTTTTGTGAATTACCTTAAGTGTTTGGTTGTCAATTATCTTAGATTTTATTTAGCACGTACAATATTTATTTGATCATCATTTTTATACTTTAGGTGTCAATGAACTATTTTTAGGCGTCAATGAACCATCTTTGTGTGTCAATTAACCTCGATAAATCCTTTTTGTATTTTTTTTCTCAAAAATATGTCAACATTAGTTTTGTTAGATTGAATTTTTCGTAACGAATCTAACATTTTTTGTTTCATTAAAAAATTAATTACAGTTCAAAAGTTATAAGTGTAATAAATTTATTTACCTACTATATAATTCCAAAAAAACCAACCAATCACAATCTACCACGTGGAGGTGGTTTTAGGGGCTGATTTTGGGCGTGCTTCACTGCGCTTGAGAGCACATGAGCATGCCCAAAATTTAACCCATATTGGAGCATGTGTTGTACTGTTGGTACAACATTTTCTTTTCGCCGCCTTACAATACATAGATAATGATGTTATCGAGAGGTCTGTAATAATTTATATCCCCAAAGGTGTTTACTCGTTAGATTATGAATTAGAAGTACTTTGGTCGAATGCACAATACTACATCATTAAAATGGAATTGGTGTGAAATGATTTCGGAACTGTTTTGGCATCTATATTGTTGGAATTTTTCTTACAAAGAAAATGTTTCCCATCTTTTATGTGATTAGCTTCTGTTATATATCCAAACTGTATTCTTAAAAGTTTTACGTTGCATTAACTTCTTTGACTAGTACGGTTTTAAGGCATGTGTTATACCCGGCCTATCAAATATCGGAGTTCAACTAGTTGATAAATAATTTAGACGGGGTCACGCGCAGGTTTTCATGGGACTGACTCAACGGAAAAGGCCATTCACAAAATCAAAAGGATAGAAGAAAGTAGACGTACATATAGTTGAATACTTCAACAACCCTTATCATCGAGAATTGAATTGAATATGAGGAGTAAGCTCAAACCATAAGAGAACAGGTCCACTCCAAGCTCTATAAAAACCTGTTTGTATTGATGTAAAGCACTCATCTCTCTTGTTTCCTCGAACTCTTCATCCTAGCTAACATCTCCTCATGGCCAAGGCTGTAGCTCTTTGCTTCGTAGTTCTACTTGGTCTGAACATGGTATCCGCCACTAGGGTGCTTACTCAGTGGGGACCAGGGAATGGAGGAGGTGGAGGGGGAGGCGGTGGAGGAGGAGGTGGTGGTCTAGGTGGCTGGGGTAGTGGATCTGGGTCCGGCAGTGGCTTTGGAAGTGGAAACGGTGGTGGTGGAGGCGGAGGGGGAGGCGGCGGTGGAGGGGGCAATGGAGGTGGATCCGGATCCGGCAGTGGATTCGGGTCAGGTGGTGGATTTGGTGGATGGCCTGGAAGCGGTGGTGGTGGTGGTGGAGGAGGAGGTGGAGGCGGGGGCAACGGCGGTGGGTCTGGGTCTGGCTTCGGATCAGGTAGTGGATTTGGTGGTGGAGGAGGGCGTTGATGCATGCTACTTTTGCAAGATGGTAGTCCAGTAGGTATGTGGTCTGGTTATATACAAACTAAATAAATTTTCAGTGGTTGAACGAGAGATCTGAAGTTAGAAGTCTACGTTGTAAACATGATCACTTGGGTATATACATGTATACTTCCTTAATAGCAGTTGTATATGCTTTGAGTTTCACCTATATACATATTTATTTCAGAAATACTAGATACATAAATACATGTATGAATGAAGCTCGAAAATTTGATATACTAGACTGAGATTTCAACGTATGTGCCAGGAATCGTATCGCTGGTAGCTTGATCTTGTCAAGTATTGGTGATCTTGGAAATTCCAATACTACCCTAGCTAATGCCCAATTATGACATGCAAACATGATAAAACCAAATTTATTATGCGTCGACTATGGCCAGCACACATGATGAGCGACTTTCGATATATTTTGGGATCCGCACAAGATTTGAGAATATGCCTCCCCACGTGTTAGAAAAGGATCAGAAGCATCAATTCAACCAGTTTTTTCTTAACCGTACACAAATTCAACGCTGTTAATCTAAACCCGAGAATTCGATCAAATTCTATTTCAGATCAAATAAAACGCTTGCTGGCGACATAAAGTCCATTTCGAGTCTTGACTCCGTCTGCCCCATGCCCATTTAATCAACTATTCTACTCTACTAAGACGCAATACTCGTTTCCGTCCTATTCCCTTGCCTTATTTAATTGGACTCTTTGATTCCGTCTTCTGCCAATTTCCTTTATTAACCGGACTTTTCAAAAGAATTCGGTGGTTGGACTCCTCTAACCGGAAGACCTACAATCTCCAAATTCGTCTATCTCGATAAAACTGATGCATCGGAAAAAGAAGAGAAAACCAAGGTAGGCCATGACCACCGTCGGTCACCCAGTTCCGCATCTACTCTGACGGCCCGTCAATGGATCGTCTACTGCCACGCCGTCGACGGCTTTTGCTAATGGCCTGGATTTCATGTCAGTGCAAACCATCACATACGTTATTCTTGAAAGATGACGATGATCAGACCACTTCGTGTTACATCAGTCTATTGACAGATATATGGAGTCCATCACTACATAATCAAAGGCTTCGACTGATGACAGAATTTGATGGTATCTCAGACGATCATGTTGCTTCAAAAAGACAACCATGACCACAATAGCTACCACGTCAGAAAATGATTGCAATGCAAATAGTCACATTGTTCTTGGAAAACCACGTGATGATCCAGCCACTTTGTATCACATCAGTATACAAACGGTTATTTGGAGTCCACTGCTACATAATCAATAATTTCAACTGTTGATCAGGATTTGAAGCTCAAACCATCATGTTGCTTTCGAGAGACAACCATGACCAAGGTTAACTACCATGCATACCACAACTCGATAATTCTCTGCTTCGTTAAATCATTTTCATAGAAACTTCAGGGTGTTCCTACAGACATGTGACACCCATCCACAATGCACTTGTGACTAATTGCAGAACTCCTTGTCAAACCGGTGCCACTTTTCTTGTTGGTGCCTAGTAGGCGGACTATTTATAGGGCCATGGAGATAATGGTTGGCATTGGCAAGGTTCACGATGACTGTTGGGTGGTTCATTATTAGCATGATTTTATCACTTCAGCGACAAAGGATACTAACCTTTGTGAGAGCCTACAAAATACGTGATATTTGACTGGAGAAATTCTATATTCCCTTTACAGTTCAAAATAGGAAATAAATTTTCAACCAATAAAAAACTTCAGATTCAGAAGAATGCTAGTACAAATTTGCGAACACTTGCCATGCGTCTTCTGCAACCATTGGAAGTTGATCTATAGTTTTATATGGTGAGTTAATCTCTTGCAATCCTGCATCCATATTATTTTCATTGTCATCGATTGTTGCCTTTAGATCAATTCTATTGCGTATGGTTTCTGTTAGTAGATGGCAGATTTTCTTAATGCGTAAGGTTAAAGTATGCAGTCTTTTGTAAATTAGTTGCATGTTTGCATTTTTTTATATCAGCTTATATGTTCATGATTATGGATCTGTTGTCATTACCTTTTGAATATTCTTTTTCTTACTTCGATTGTTGCGTGTCACTTCTCTAAGTAAAATATTAGAGCCCATGGTATTTAACCTTACGCAGTGGTAGATATATTTCTATTTAGGGAACCCAAAAATTGTCACCCTTTGGCATTTTAGAAACACTGTATTATAGATTGAGAAAAAGATTATTTATATGAATAAGAATCTATCCAATTTCAGTGCATCATGTTGTGGTCATCTGATTTTCATTTGATTTGGATGATAGTTAGAAATATACAATGATCTTTAGTGATGGAGAGTTCATTGAAATTTTATCTTAACGTTTTCTATTCAGCCGACTTTCATTATGATACTTTTGTAGATTAGATATACTTTTAAACACTTCTCCTATATGAATTTTTAGATAATGTAAGAATGAATATGATGTGCACTTTTCATTCCTATTAATAATATTGTATAATTTTTGTTTGAGACAGAAAGTGACACATGATTGCCAATAACATCTAATTCCTACGAGTAATATCATATCTGATTTTGCATTATATGTTGTAGTTCTTTACTGAAATGATGAAATAAAACTTTCGATGCACTCAATCTATAAATTAGAGCATATCTTACAAAATATAAATTACATAGATGCAATGTAGACAACAATATAGCATTCATATGACACTCAAATAATTTTTCTTCAAGAGAGATAGTAAATGAATTGGCAATAAAGTGCACACACCTATAATAGGGTTCATAAGAAATTTATCTAATTCCACTTCAAAGATATTATATGAGTGTAATATAATGTTTCAAGTAGATAATTCGCTTTCATCTAAACATTTTCCTAATGAAGAAAAGTTATTATATTTGAAACAATTGTAATGAAGGAAATGTGGCATTGGGTGCATTCATATACATTCAATGCACACTGTTCTATCCTATACTTCAAAATTGGTACTTCTCTAAATATTTTGTTTTCAGATAAAGAGTTACTCAAAAAGAGTAGTACATATCTCTTTCATTTAAGTATTTGGTTAATATTTATGAAAGGAAGTAAGGAGTTTAATATTTAAAAAATCATAACATGTGATACTTTCATGATTCATGTTCTTGGATAATATATATAAAGGAAAATAAGGAGTTGGATTACTTATAAAAATTCATAACTGGTGATACTTTCATGATTCATGTGTTGCAGCTATGTATTCAACTAATAAACCAATACCATTGTAGTTGATATGGATGACATTTCATTGTTGGCAAACTAACTTACTCAAAATTGGTACTTAGTTAAGTATTTACTTGCAATGGGAGAAGTATGGATGATTTTTATATTTTTGGTAAACTACTTCTCACAAAAAAATTGGAGCTTAGATAAGTATTGTCTTGTGACGGGAATAATTATTTGTTGTCCATGACCTTGGTGATAGATGATGGATTTAATATATCTATTATCTAATCATCCATGGTAAAAGGATATAAACTTGTTTAATTTTTAATTGATAGATATGTTAAACATTTCTTACGCATAATTTTCATGTATGTCAACCACCATGACATGTTCATATACAGATAAAAATGCAGGGGTGTCATAATTTGAGTTGTTATTGTGACATAGGTTTTCTTATGTTATATGCATGTTTTATATACATGTGTCCTAATACACTTGAACATGGGTTAACTTATATGAATCTACAATAAGGAACAATAGGAAATTATTCTAATGGCACCTGATATAAATAACTTTAATTTGAGGGTGACCTTAGAGACAATAAATTTGGAAATGGCATGGTGTAGTTAAGTATTAACAAATTTTATCAACTCTATAGACATCTGAATTATTAAGTTACACCATCTATTCTACAATTAATATGCATTCCAGCCATTCCTACCCCAAATAGTGTAATGTATATAAGGAATAACATGAATTCTAGAAATCAAGGTCAGTGTTTTCTCTCTGATATTTCTCATGATATATTAACATTCGTTGTAATATCATGTGGAACTGATGATTGAGAAATTATTCTCTTATTTCTGTTGAGGTGTTTTGGACTATAAAGAACATCATTATTGTGGAAAATTAATATTTTTATATTTCATGCAAGATATATTGATATGCATCATTGAAAATACTACAAACGAGATATATTCCACTTGAAATAATAATATTTCCAACATATATGTTGTAGGATGCAAGGAATCTTTTGGATTATATTAAGGATTTGTTTTCCTCCTATATCAATAGCATATTCCTATTTGTCATTGTCATTTTCATTTTTTTTGCAATTCAATTGTAGAATATAGGGATGACTCTTTTAGTGTTTTGAATTTATATTTTTTTGATGACAAGATTTGACATCTTTCTTTTTATGTTTCTAAAAATAAGATCTTAGATTAAGAGCTAAACATATGGCTACTGCTATTGAAATATGTGCATAGTAAATTTT
Organism: Alisma plantago-aquatica; assembly: GCA_963693085.1. Taxonomy (NCBI): domain Eukaryota; kingdom Viridiplantae; phylum Streptophyta; class Magnoliopsida; order Alismatales; family Alismataceae; genus Alisma; species Alisma plantago-aquatica. Next base: position 1,476,851,024 of record OY856411.1, on the reverse strand, counting down.
ATGCAAATGAAATTGCAAAAGATTTTAAATTTCATAGAAATTTCAATGACTTGGTTATATAGAGATAGTGTATGTGTTTAGTGGGTATCAATTTCACAATTTGGCTGTGTTAAAATAGATAGTGTTTATTTTTTGTGTGGCTGATTTTTTTTTCTACTCAACCACCTATCCATATGCTAATAATATTGTGCTATATTGCATATCACTAGGGATTGCATTACACATCCAATATATATAATTGCATTACATATATTAGGTTTACAGGTAAACTATTAACGTCGCATAACTTTGCATGCTAACAACTTTTTTTTTGCTCGGTAAGTGCCTTTCTCTTTATTAGCATAAGACCCCAAAAGTTTATGTATAGGTGGAGAACGAATGTAAGGAATGGAAAAACACCTATACAACAACTAGCATATTAACTATACATAGCAATTACATCAGCAATGTTGCTCCAACATTTACTGCTTTCAATGAGGGAACCTCTGAAGATCCTTGAATTTCTCTCTGTCTAAATATAGAAGAGAGTCGACAAGTAGAGCAACTGTTGTTTTTTCAACCTCACACTACTTCTTTCAATGAGGGAACCTCTAAAGATCCTTGAATTTCTCTCTTTCCAAATATAGAAGAGAGTCGCCAAGCAGAACAACTGTTGTCTTTTCAACCTCACACGCAAACAATCAATAAGAAGAATAGGTACTTGAGTAATAAAACCACAACTCACACCTTCCCTCGATAGAGCAGCTACAAAATCACAACTAAAGAATAGATGATCCATGTCCTCAACATCATTTTCGCACAAAATACATCTTGGTGCCATATGAAAGCCCAGCTTCTGTAGATAATCCAACGTAGGTAACTTGCCTAGGAAAATTCTCCAAGCATTCAGAATCATGCTCTTAGGATGATCAAATCTCCAAATCCAATTAGCCCAGTCCAGATGATTTTAATCACCTCTCTGAATGTGCCAAGCTTAGCTAATCTTCAAAATAGATTTACCTTGAAGTCTAATTGAATCTTCATCCACAATCTTAATATCAGCATCTTCAATGCAATTTTTAAACTCTTTGAAACATCATATGTCTGGAATAGTCCATTTTCTCTCCTTAATGAACTTATTCAACAGACCATTAGCACCAAAACCAATTTTTAGAATGTTTTTAGAATCAATACAATCACCCAAAAACTTATTACCAGGAAACCAGGGGTCTTTCCAGATACTTATGCACGATCCATCACCAATAAGAATTCTAATCCAGGGAAGAATCATATTTCATAGGCTACATAGAGGCTTCCACATCCAAGAGCTATTCATATTGGGTTTACTGGACCAGAAGGAATCATTTTTTAAGTATCTACCATCAAGCCATCTCACCCAGAGTGAGTCCTTTTTAGATGCCACATTCCACGCATTGACAATCATAGTAGCTTTAGTCGAATCCTCAACTCTTCTTATCCCTAAACCAACCTCTTTTTTTGGTTTACAGACTTGCTCCCACTTAACATAGTGAATTTTCTTGTCAGTAGAAATACCTTCCAAAATAAAGTTCTTACAGATGCTATTAATCTCCTTCATGATACTAGTAGGCAAAGGAAAAGTGGCTGACCAATACAGATGTAGGGCATTCAAGGTAGAAGTAACCAACTCCACTCTTCCACCAAATGACAAAGTTTTCATCTTCCAATTATCAAGTTTCTTTTTCATCTTATCAACCAAGGGTAGACAGAAGGATTTTTTAAGTTTACCACTGAAAAGCGGAAGCCCAAGATACCTCATGGGAAATGTACCTTTACTTATTTTCAAAATATCAATAATAGATTCACTATCCACATTCTTACTAAAAAACACATTTCTCTTCTTGAGATTCATTTCCAAACCAGAGACTCTCCCAAAATGATCGAGAAGACCTTTAATAGATTTAGCATTTATAGGGTTGGCTCTAGCAAAAATCATTACATCATCAGCAAAAAGAGAATGAGAAATAGAACTGCCATTGCTAAGAGGGTCCAACAACTTCCTTCTAATAGCATTCTCCATCATAGCACTGAAGCCTTGCATAGCTAGTACAAACAAAGAAGGAGCAAGATGATATCCCTGTCGAATTCCATTAGAGGGAAAGATGGCACCAGAAGGTTTACCATTAACCAGTACATGAAGGCTCGTAGTACTCAAAATAGTCTTTATCCAATCAATAAAGCAATAGGGGAATTTCATTTTTTCCAGCACTTTAAAAAGAAAAGGCCATTTCACAAAATCATAAGCCTTTGTTAGGTCTGCCTTAATGCACATTTTATTACCACCATTACTCATGTTGAAGTCACTAATCAGTTCATTTATAAGTAAAAGAGCCCCTGCAATCTTCCTGCCCTTAATGAATGCTATTTGGTTAGGACTTATGATGGAAGGTAGAAAACTTTGCAACCTATTAGACAAAATCTTAGAGATAATTTTATAGAGAAAGTTACACAGAGCAATCGGCCTCCAATCAGTGATATTCTCAACATCTTGTACTTTAGGAATAAGAGTGATATAAGCTTTATTAATCTCTCTAAGCATCTTATTACTGCTGAAAAAATTGAGTACGACTTTAGTGACATCTTTGCCAATTATGTGCCAGGCAACCTTGAAGAAATGCCCATTAAACCCGTCTGGCCCTGGAACTTTGTCCCCATCAGCTGCCTTAATAACCCTCTCCACCTCATATTTAGTGACCACGACTCTAATCATGTTGAATTGTTCATTAGTCAAGGAAGGCACAATCCATTCTGAATCCAAATCCACATAATCATCATTAGAATCCTTGTTGAACATGTCATTATAATAAGTATGAATGTGTTCAGTGATCTTCTCTTCATCATACATTTTCCCTCCTTCAACATTCAAACATCTAATACAGTTTCTAGCAGCTCTTGGTTTGATAGATTTATAGAAGAAAGATGTGTTCTTATCGCCAAGCTTCAACCAGTTCACTCTAGACAGTTGTTTCGCATAGGATTCTTCTCTATCAGAAACATCTCTAGTAGCTTTGCATTTTTCAATAGCATACTCCCTAAGCTTTATATCATCATGATACTTATCAGTAGTAGATAAAGCTTCAGTAGCTTCGAACTCCAGAATCTTAGAAGAGTCTTCAATATTACCAAAATTCTCCTTATTCCACCTTATAAGCTTTTATTTAACATTCTTCACCTTTATAGTAACTCTAAACGTAGGGTTACCACTAACCTCCATGTTCCAGGCTTCCTCCACAACCTTCAGAAAATCAAGGTGGCTAGACCATGCATTAAGGAATCTAAAATACCCCTTCTTCTTCACATCACTAACCATTCTAATAACCAACTGATGATGATCACTATGGATAGTGCTGTTAATATCCCCCCAAGAGTCCTTGAACACGTTCATGAAATAAGAATTATGGATCACCCTATCAATTTTAGACATCACAAATTGATCACCTTTCCTCCTATTATCCCAGGTGAAGAACGCACCCTTTAGATCCATCTCAATCAGGTCAGAGTTAGCAAAGACATAATTGAACTATTCCATAGCTTTGACAGAGTAGAACCCTCTACCCTTCCTCTCATGAGTGAACCATATGACATTAAAATCCCCAATGAGAATCTAGGGCTCAGTATGCTACATAACCTTTTCACATACTAAGGAACTATGAAATCAATTTTCCTTTTCTTATAGATATATATAACAGTTGTACAAGTTATAGATTACATTTTAAAAAGAACGTGTGTCACATGAACATATTTTCACAATCAATTCATAATACCAAAGTGAAAAAAAATATTATCTTTAAATTTATTAAAGTAAACATGGACCAATGACAAATATGAAAATTGAAGCTTATTATGTTGAACAGAACACTAATGAAGACATATAGATCATGGGGTATCCATTTAAGAATGAAAATGTGAAGAAAATCATAAGAAATTATGTAGTATCCTTATGCATACTTCTAAGACAAAGACATAGTAATTTTGACTACGTTGAAAACTTTTTCACTAATGATCTTGTAGAAACACAATGTCAATTATATATTTTCATATTCATATATATGCACGAAGAACGTGCATCTACTCGTACTATATATACTCCACTTATATATTTACACTTTCTATCTTCCATCTAGATGTAAATGTCCTTATATAGTTGTCCCTTACCCAAATAGGTATGTGCACACCATTTATAGAGGTATACATTGAATTGACATATAGTAGAATAATTTTCTATAGCATCATCGAGGAAGTATGTTACAACCCCAAATTTTTGGGTTCATTGGTGAGAAATGTAATTTCTCATATTAAAGATAATTGAACAAATAAAGATATGATTTGTTTTGAATAAGTGGATTTCATTTACAACAGCCTTGATGACTGTGTTGTGGGATTTATTGGCTATTGGGCCCAATAATAAGGAAATGATAAAGGAAAATTCAATTATTAAAATAGTAAATGAATAACTGAATATTTGAGAAAAGAATAATGTGGAAACCTCTGGAAGGCAAACCCAAAGAGGGATTTCGTGCCACTTGGGTTCCTTGGGTTCTAAGGAGTCCAAAGTTGCAAAAAGAAACCAATAAGAAAAGAAAAGATTAATCAAGTATTTCTTTAGTAAGAAAGAAATTGAAAATAATGTTAAAATGTTGGAAATAAGTGGAAAAAGGTATAATGGAGAGATCCTTTGTGGATTTTTGTATCCCAAGGATTCCTAATGATAAAATGAATACCAATGAGGAAGATAAAAGAGAAATAAAGAGAAATCCTCAAAAAAGAACTATTTTACAAAGAAATAAACAAGATAATGGGAAATAATGAAGTTTAATGCATTTAGATGTATCTAGAAGGATAATGAGTATCCAATAAAAATGATTTCGAAATCTTTGACTTTCTTGGGATCCAAGGAGTCCCAATAAAGAGGAAAGAAAGAGAAAATACCAAATTGCAAAAAAAAAGGGTAATTTGAAACATTATTAATGAATTTTGTGATATTGGTAAAAAGAAGTATTGTTTCGATTAAAAAGGAAATGTAAATTTCGTGGCCAACAGATTAAAAGTGAAGCATGATAATGATAAGAGAAATAAATTTCAAATTCCTTAATAATCAAGGATCATGGATAATGAATGAATTTTTTAAGAAATGAGATATTATTCTTGTTTAAGGGAAAAGTAGTTTCCTTTTGAAAAGAGCTTTGTTCCTTCATGGGAAGGCATGCAAGAGAATGCCTACCCTCCCCTATTTAAGGATTTGACCCTTGGCCTCGAGCTTTGAAGGATCTCATACTTTCTTCTTCTCCATTCTCTACAAACCCTAACCAAGAGGGTATATCACTATCCTAGGGCAACGAGGGGTTTTGTTGGGGTCCTGATGGAGGCAGGGATCTCCCACGACAAGCCCAGAAGGACCGACTACCTTTTCTCTCTTTCGTCTACACCCAACGCTTGTCGGAGATCTGCAAATCTGTAGTGATTTGCAGCAGCCATCGCGGACTTAGCTTGCTTGGGTATGTCCATCTGGGCCATGACCAGGTGGTTCTCCATGTGTGGAAGGGAGTCGTGGATCTAGGGCAGCGAGTTCCGGCAACTTTCGTGGTCCAGGGAGGAGCAGCTAGCCCCGTGCAGGGCTGAAAGCGGCGGCCAAGTAGGGCATCCCGAGCTTGAAGATGACCCCCGGTCGTTGGATAGTTATGCCCTCCGCGGGTTGAAGAAACAACCTACTTACGCGGGGGCAATTTCATAAATGGGTTACGTTTCCAAAAATGAGCCGCTTTGCATGGAAACGATGACATGGCAGTTCTCGATTGGTCCGGGTAAGTTGATTTTACAAAAATCATATCTCTTTATTAGTAACTTGGAATATAGTAAAAACTATATATCAAATTGCTTAGAAAAATGAGGGGAATCCAATAAAAATATAGTTAGAGGCTAATTCCTCTTTCTATTCGAAAAGTAGTGTAAATTATCATCTTTAATTAACCAAAGATTAAGAAACCCTATTTTGAAACGAATAAAGTGTTTAATAGGGTTTAATGGATCATTAGAGTTGATGTTAACCTGTTATTAATAAAAGTGAAAATAGGATCTAAAAAGATGATCTTTTTATATAATTGGCTTATTTTAGGGTTTCATGCATGATTATGCATTAATGAGCTTGAAAACCCTAATTTAAGGGAATACGTCTTTTAATTGGTTTAATTATTCAAATCCATGAATAAATAGGGATGTGATGATCCTAAGTCAATTTGGGTATAAAAGACTATTAAAATGTATAGTTGAGCAATTAAGGTTCATATAAATGGAAAAGAGTATTTTAGGGTTTGTTGACCAAAAAGGGATAAAGTTTGAGGAATGGATCTAAGAAACCCTAATGAATATTAATGAAACCTTAATGCATATTAGAAACCCTAGAAAGTGAATCCAAGTCAATAATGTAGATTCTTGATAAAGTGTGTAATAAATAGAGTACATATTCTTTTCAGGAATTATGTGGTTGTTGAATTGCTTGCTTGGATTGCTTTCTTGGATGGAATTACTTAATACTTGTGAAATCATCGAATCAGGTATGTGGTTACGCTTATGAATATCTCGAGTTAGTTTTCCGAGATTTATCAAAGTTTTCATCGATGTCATGAATTAATTGTTGGATGATTTTAATTCATGCAAACTATAATGTGGCTATGACTATCACTTAAGATATGTGCCTACTAGCTCAGATCATGGTCCCCTCTGTGGCTTAATAATTGACCTAGTAAATTGCTACCAATGGAGTAGGTCCATCAGGTCATTAGATGACTTAGTAAATGGCTACCGATGGGGTAGGACCATCAAGTCATCATGAGTTAGATATTGGGCTACCTACGGGTAGTTCCATGTGACTCTATTACCCTAGGTATTGGCTACCTGTAAGGTAGGTCCATGGGGGTAAGAAGCTACCTAAAGAGAGGTAGCACACAAGGGATAGCACAAAGTTAGGGGATAGGTAAGGATTGAGTAGTATAGCTTAAAACACAATCTTGGTTGTTAAATGATTAATTGAATGATTACGTTGTTAACATATTTCCATGATTATTGTTTCCCCCACATACCAGCTTTGGTTGATCGACGTTTTTTTTGTCGGCGTTTTAGGAACAATGAAAAGAACAAACAGTAAAGTGGCATATGTGGTATTAAATGAGAATTAAAGTGCAAAGGAGGATTAGATAGATTAGTATCTGTGTGGATAGAAGTTTTGAAATCCTAGTTTTAAAAGGTATGCAAAGTTTTTATTTTTACCATATTTCAATATAGTTGGTCGAATTTTAATAATTGTTAATGGTTAATTGTCGAACCTTTGATCCGGGTTATTGGTTAACGGCTCTATCCTTTCAGTCTCACTTAATTTGGGGTTACCGGGAGGTGGGGTCATAACAATTGGTATCAGAGCGTAGGTTCCTCATTTAAACATTAATAATTATTAAATTTTACAAACTCCATAGAACCCAAGGGAGTTATTAGAGGATTATCTGAAAGATGGAGGTGTCTAGAAAAGGATCACGACCGGAGGCTGGCAATATTTTCCTCTACACCGCTAGTCGGAATACTAGGACTCCCGGATCTGTGTGACTGCCTAGCCAAAGTCTTAGGGTATGAGTCGAAATAAGATACCTTTAGGACTTCTCATCTTATTCATCCCTTCTCATCACAAAATTCTGATAAGGACCTAAAGGATTAGGGTTTTATTTCTTCTCCTCACCCTCTTGAGGTATGGGTAAGGTTAATAAGGTTTAAGGAATCCTCCACCAAATTAATGAAAAGCATGTAAATAAGATGTCATGGACATAAGCTTAATAGATTAAGCGCAAATTAAAGAATAGATACATGCTTAGGTCGTATGACATAAGTTGTCATGTCCTCAGAAAAGCCCTGAGGCTAGACCTTCATGTCGGGAGGATAACTCAGTCTTGGAGATAGAGATCTCCATTGCAAGTAGAGACCTGGCACATCCTCTGAGGATGATGCTAACCCTAACCCTAAGTGAAGGTTAGAGAGAGATGACATGATGAGTTAGATGTCATGGTAGACCAGGTGTTTGAAAGGACATGCCTTTGGGATGTCATATGATCCATGGGTGACCTAGCACCTTTGGCAACCCAACCCTGGGGAGGGTTGTGCATGTTAGGGTAAAGGATAGCTCCTTAGATGATGATGTTAGTGAAGGACCTTAGAAACCCTATGGGCTTATGCGAGTAGGGCATAGCATGCACCCAGGGTATGTTAGTAGTGTGAGTAAAGGGTTGAAACCCTAACCAGGAGAGTATGAAGGATGGCTTATGAAATAAGCATAAAGAGCTATGGATAACCTTGAGAAAAACATAAGTTGAACATAGGCTTCATCCAGGTAGGGGCATGCTTTTGTGGTCGACCCTTCATGAAGAAAGGACCTCTAATGTGAGGTTAGTTGTAGGGTTAGAGAGAGAGCGGGACACCAAGTAAGAAGGTCATAAACCTAGACTCCGAGATATGAGGAACAGTGGGGAGTTGAGGATGATGTGACCTAAGTCGATGATAGTGGATGATAGTGGATGCTTCTAGCACCTATGGTATAAGTGATTATCTACTGGATGAGATAAAGAGTGCTTTAGACCCTGAGGAGGTTTAAGTAACCAGTTGTGAGGCTTTATACCTAGTTGGTTGTCCTAAAGGAGGACTCAACTCCGAAGTGTTGCTCGAGTAGAAGAATCATGGAAGTACATGACATAACTTGGACATGCTTGATTCATGGTTAAGAGATTGAGCATGCAATCGGACACCTAAAAGTGAACCTAGGGTTCCTAGGCCTAAGAGGGGAAGTGGTGTACCTAATGCTCATGATGAGAGTTGAGTTTCCATAGATGCGAGCATGATACTTCCTATGTTAAGAGGAAAAGGGAAGCCCCTTAAGTTTAAGGCATGTTTGATGAACCCCTCCCAACTAGGCTGATGATAAAGGAAAGTATGATCTTGATCCAACATCGAGGAAAGAGGACAAGTATGACCTAGCATGGTTGTGTAGGTGATCTTCTTGTTCTTTAATAGCTTGCTAGGGTTAAGCATGCTCAGGTGAATGTAAACCCTAAGGATGCTTGTGACCTTTGTTATCAAGGTGTAGTTTCCTCCCATCCTGGGAGAGGGACCCTTTGGTAGGGAGTTTACCAATTTGGTTAGTTTTGAGGTAACCTGAGGAGGTTTCATAGAATCTTGAGAAGCTAAGTGAAGAGTACATGGCATGAGAATGAACCTATAGACCCATAGATAACCATCTCTATGTGCATGTGTTACCATGGAGGTAACCGGTATGGGGCTTGACCCAGGTAGGCAGGTTGCCATGATCCCTATGAAAGGATGAAAGTCAACCCATGTATACAAAGAGAGATGATGAAGGCTAGGGCAAGGTTCTAAGTTGGACATGTACTATAAATGGAGAATCCTAAGTCTATCCTAGGGTCAGGTGGGGATAAGACTGATGAAAGTAGGAGTTGCCTAATTCCCTAGTTGCACATGACCATAGGGTCGGGAGGTAACAACTATCATTGTCTGAGGGCCATGGGTTAGGAGATTGATCACCTTCATGAACTCATGGGACCCGAAGGGCAGATGAGTAGGGCACTCTTTGGATGCATAAGGGAAGAGGGATGACCCCAAAAGTGCCGACACCCTATAGACCTTGAGGAGATGACCAAGGGTTGTGTGTAAACCCAAGTAGGTTTGAAACCAGTTTACCATGGAGGTAACTTGGATATCAAAATGATTGTGATGTAGAGACATAAGTTGCACATTTCAACTTAGGTTTGAAGGTGTACTGGCAAGGTGGGATGTATTATCTCTACTCGTGGAACAAGAAGAACTTTGTATTTGGACAATCACCAAATGTGTATTTCCTCTTGTTATGGGAGTGAGAGATAGGACATTACGCATGTCATACACCAAGGATAAAAGATGATGCGGGTTGGAACGTTTCTACGAGGTATGAGGACAGAGATGATAACATACCTTGGTGGAGTGAATGCTGCATGGATGGTTTACAAACACTAAGTGAAGTAGTGTAGTCAGCTTAAGAGGATGTTTTATAAGGGCTATGTGGAATTTGCAAGTTAACCAAGGTTGAGTTTGATCATCATGAGGATGAGCTCAGAGTTTCTTAATGAATACAGACTTAGAATTTGAGTTTGAGATGATAAGTGAACAACATGGGAGTGTATGTCTTCAATGTTACCTAATACCTAAGGATGTGAAGTGGTAATGGATGTTCTGGTTGAGATGTATCTGACTAGTTTGGCTAGAAGCTATAAGAGGTTGTTATGATAACCCTAAGTTTGGAAGGGAGATATGTTTGGCTAATACTCCGATGTAATGATTCATGTTGAACAAGTTAATGGTTGTTTGGTTAGCCTAGTCCTTGATGTAATGAAAGGATGGTGGTAGAACCTCCGATGCACTTCTTTGGAAAAGAAGGTGATGAAACCCTGACTAGAGTGGTTTAGGGTTTCAGAGGAATCGATCTTGAGGAATCATGACATATAGGAAATCATGATTGAAGATCACCATACACCATGGTTCTACCAAGATAGTAAATGGCAATAGCACTTTGGATGCTTAAGATGAAGTTGCATGTGGTATATGGCCATGCAAGCTAGGAGGTAACGGACGAACCCCAGTAACCTAGTGTATCGATATAGAGGAAAAAATAGTCCCTGAGAGGGAATGGGAGTTCAACACTATGGATGTTGTGATAGGTCTCCCCTGGGCCAAGGAAGGTCGAAATGCAATATGGGTTATGGTAGATCGCCTTACCTAGATGACATGAGAAAGAAAGAGTTCTGTTAAGGGACAGATCTAGTTGAACTATCCATGAGAGAGATGGTCCAACTACACCATGATGTGAGTTCAAAGGTTCTTGAGTTTGACCTATAGGTTCACTTCCATGAAGTGGAAGTGGGTACATGAAGAACTCAATGTTAGTATAGTTTATCACCCCTAACTATGGTTAGTATGATCCAGACTAAAGGGTCTGATGAGGGCATATGTGCTTGATTTGGGGTGATAGTTAGAGACAATTTTTGTCCTATGAAAGATGTGATGATGACCACCATAGCCTGTATTGGGATTTAAAGAAGCTCTGTAAGGGAGGTTGTGTCGGTCACCACTTCAGTACGGTGATGTTGGTGAAAGGACCACGTGATGGTTAGAAAAGGGCCACAGTGCGTGGAAATGAAGTCGCTTTGATCATGCAATAGCTGAAAGGAGCCTAGAGACGACGGGAGTCATGAGCAGATACAAAGTAGACTGACATGCAGTTCACTGTGGAAGAATATGTGACATGAAAATCTGACCCCTCTAAGTTACAACTACGAGAGTTGAGTTCCCGATGCATGGGTTCTTTTGACATGGTTTGGTGGAGAAGGTTAAGTTTGACCTTACCCCTCAAGATAAAGTAATGTGTGATGAGTTCCAAGTGCCCAATTCAGAGCACTATGTGAGGTACCCCGACCATGTGCTGGGCAATGAACCTAGTGAGCCCTAAGGGAGGCTGAAATGGACTGAGTCCACCTGTGTAGTTTATAGACGCTAGGATGAAAGAACTCAGAGAAAAGAATATGTGATGATAAAGGTTCTTTGGAAGCGCCATGAGTACGGTAAAGCCACATAGGGGCCAATGATGGACATGGAAAAGTCTTATCCTGAATTGTTTGTTTGCTTGATAAAATTTTGAGGACAAAATTTTTATAAGAGGGGAAGGATGTTACAACCCCAAATTTTTGGGTTCATTGGTGAGAAATGTAATTTCTCATATTAAAGATAATTGAACAAATAAAGATATGATTTGTTTTGAATAAGTGGATTTCATTTACAATAGCCTTGATGATTGTGTTGTGGGCTTTATTGGCTATTGGGCCCAATAACAAGGAAATGAAGAAAGGAAAATTCAATTATTAAAATAGTAAATGAATAACTGAATATTTGAGAAAAGAATAATGTGGAAACCTCTGGAAGGCAAACCCAAAGAGATATTTCGTATCACTTGGGTTCCTTAGGTTCCAAGGAGTCCAAAGTTGCAAAAAGAAAGCGATAAGAAAAGAAAAGATTAATCAAGTATTTCTTTAGTAAGAAAGAAATTGAAAATAATGTTAAAATGTTGGAAATAAGTGGAAAAAGGTATAATGGAGTGATCCTTTGTGGATTTTCGTATCCCAAGAATTCCAAATGATAAAATGAATACCAATGAGGAAGATAAAAAGAGAAATAAAGAGAAATCCTCAAAAAAGAACTATTTTAATAAGAAATAAACAAGATAATGGGAAATAATGAAGTTTAATGCATTTAGATGCATCTAGAAGGATAATGAGTATCCAATAAAAAGGATTTTGAAATCTTTGAGTTTCTTGGGATCCAAGGAGTCCCAATAAAGAGGAAAGAAAGAGAAAATACCAAATTGCAAAATAAAAGGGTAATGTGAAACATTATTAATGAATTTTGCGATATTGGTAAAAAGAAGTATTGTTTCTATTAAAAAGGAAATGTAAATTTCGTGGCCAATAGATTAAAAGTGAAGCATGAAAATGATAAGAGAAATAAATTTCAAATTCCTTAATAATCAAGGATCATGGATAATCAAGGAATTTTTAAAGAAGAGAGATATTATTCTTGTTTAAGGGAAAATTAGTTTCCTTATGGAAAGAGCCTTGTTCCTTCGTGGGTAGGCATGCAAGAGAATGCCTACCCTCCCCTATTTAAGGATTTAACCCTTGGCCTCGAGCTTTGAAGGATCTCATACTTTCTTCTTCTCCATTCTCTACAAACCCTAACCAAGAGGGTATAGCACTATCCTAGGGCAACGCGGGGTTTTGTTGGGGTCCTGATGGAGGCAGGGATCTCCCACGACAAGCCCAGAAGGACTGAGTACCTTTTCAATCTTTCGTCTACACACAGCCCTTGTCGGAGATCTGCAAATCTGCAGTGATTTGCAGCAGCCATCGCTGGCTTAGCTTGCTTGGGTATGTCCATCTGGGTCATGACCAGGTGGTTCTCCATGTGCGGAAGGGAGCCACGAATCTAGGGCAGCGAGTTCTGGCGACTTGCGTGATCCAGGGAGGAGCAGCTAGCCCCGCGCAGGGCTGAAAGCGGCGACCAAGTAGGGCATCCTGAGCTTGAAGATGACCCCCGGTCATTGGACAGTTATGCCCTCCGCGCATTGAAGAAACAGCCTACTTATGTGGGGGCAATTTTGTAAATGGGTTATGTTTCCAAAAATGAGCCGCTTTGCATGGAAACGATGACATGGCAGTTCCTGATTGATCCGGGTAAGTTGATTTTATAAAAATCATATCTCTTTATTAGTAACTCGGAATATAGTGAAACTATATATCAAATTGCTCAGAAAAACGAGGAAAATCCAATAAAAATATTGTTAGAAGCTAATTCCTCTTTCTATTCAAAAAGTAGTGTAAATTATCATCTTTAATGAATTAAAAATTAAGAAACTCTATTTTGAAATGAATAAAGTATTCAATAGGGTTTAATGGATCATTAGAGTTGACGTTAACCTGTTATTAATAAAAGTGAAAATAGGATCTAAAAAGATGATCTTTTTATATAATTGGCTTAATTTAGGGTTTTGTGCATGATTATGCATTAATGAGCTTGAAAACCCTAATTTAAGGGAATACGTCTTTTGGTTTAGTTATTCAAATCCATGAATAAATAGGGATGTGATAATCCTAAGTCAATTTGGATATAAAATACTATTAAAATGGATTATTGAGCAATTAAGGTTCATATAAATGGAAAAGAGTATTTTAGGGTTTGTTGACCAAAAAGGGATAAAGTTTGAGGAATAGATCTAAGAAACCCTAATGAATATTAATGAAACCTTAATGCAGATTAGAAACCCTAGAAAGTGAATCTAATCAATAAAGTAGATTCTTGATAAAGTGCGTAATAAATAGAGTACATATTCTTTTCAGGAATTATGTGGTTGTTGAATTGTTTGCTTGGATTGCTTTCTTGGATGGAATTACTTAATACTTGTGAAATCACCGAATCAGGTATGTGGTTACGTTTTTGAATATCTCGAGTTAGTTTTCTGAGATTTATCAAAGTTTTCATCGATGTCATGAATTAATTGTTGGATGATTTTAATTCATGCAAACTATAATGTGGCTATGACTATCACTTAAGATATGTGCCTACTAGCTCAAATCCTGGTCCCCTCTATGGCTTAATAATTGACCTAGTAAATGGCTACCAATGGAATAGGTCCATCAGGTCATTAGATGACTTAGTAAATGGCTACCAATGGGGTAGGACCATCAAGTCATCATGAGTTAGATATTAGGCTACCTGCGGGTAGTGCCATGCGACTCTATTACCCTAGGTATTGGCTACCTGTAAGGTAGGTCCATAGGGGTAAGAAGCTACCTAAAGAGAGGTAGCACACAAGGGATAGCACAGAGTTAGGGGATAGGTAAGGATTGAGTAGTATAGCTTAACACATAATCTTGGTTGTTAAATGATTAATTGAATGATTACATTGTTAACATATTTGCATGCTTATTATTTCCCCCACATACCAACTTCGGTTGACCGACATTTTGTTTGTCGGCGTTTTAGGTACAATGAAAAGAACAAACATTAAAGTGGCATATGTGGTATTAAATGAGAATTAAAGTGCAAATGAGGATTAGATAGATTAATATCTGTGTGGATAGAAGTTTTGAAATCCCAGTTTTAAAAGGTATGCAAAGTTTTTATTTTTACCATATTTCAGTATAGTTGCTAGAATTTTAATAATTGTTAATGGTTATTTGTCGAACCTTTGATCCGGGATATTGGTTAACGGCTCTATACTTCCGGTCTCCCTTAATTGGGGGTTACCGGGAGGCGGGGTCGTAACAAAGTATTTCAAGAATATCACACTTTGAACTGAAACCCCACACCTAACTGCTACTTAATAGTAAATTATTTAAATCAAAATATAAAAAATAGAAAAAAAAAGTTGAAAAGCAACACATAGAGAGGCATTTTTCACCCATGGATATAGTTTGAAACCTTGTACAATACACTCTCGATCTTATTGGATGTTCTATACACCTCAGTTTTTATATGTTGGATCAAGATCCGCATTAGTCATGTAAAAAGAAAACAAATATTCATCAATAATAACTGCGACACTCTGTCACTCACAATACCTTTCTCACTCCTCTCTCTCCATAATCACGACATCGCTCCCCTCTCCTCCCAATTCCCGCTCCTCTTTCATCTCTCCCTCTTAGCTATAGGAGAGAGAACTACAAACAACAAAAACTTTTTTTTGGGACGACGTGTTTAGGACTCCATTGCACTACTACAAAATCTTTTATAAATCAAAATTAATTGGCGAGGGATAAAATTTTGGACCAACTTAACTTTAGTTCTGAAGACTTATTCCTAACCAATATAATTTAAAAAATTCTAGCCATAACTTGTGGCGTACCTGCACATCCACCCGACACTCAGGAAATGCAAACTGAATCACTGACCGAGGTATATCCCCCCGCTAGTTGATATATTACATGCAACCTCGTGCAAAAATATTTGTATAATATTCCATTTTTCATAGAATGAAAAAGATTGTTGTTTCAAATTTAACTCCCTATGCAATTTCATTAAAGATTTGTTACCTCCCTACTTCTTCCCGCTCCATATTCCTTAACTGATACGTAAGTAATGTACATTTACCACTTATATTGAATTTTTTATTTATATTGTTTCCAATGTCGCAATATTATTTTTATTTTTTATTGCATATGCGTTATCCATCTTATTTGCTTGAGTCAACATATATTTACTGGGCAGATGCACTATCATTTTTTCTTCTTTCTATTTTTTTGCATCTTGATAATTGTAATGCTTCCTTTGATTACTACTAGTATTATACAGTAGGATTTGAAAATTTCATCTGAAATCTTATTAGTTATTAAATTATATGTGCATTAATCATATAACTCTAAATCACAGTAAGTTAATCCAGTCCCCCATCATTATATTGGGAATCATTTATGTAAAGTAATGTGTGCTAGTATTGACATGAAAAATTATGTATTTTATCCTAATTTCGTACAGTATGTAACTTTCATGTCGTATAGTACTAAACTACAACAAAACAATTTCCAAACTTCCATTTTATGTACAATACTTAAATTTTCCAGTAAAAATAGGTGTTTGTTTCCACACTTTCATTTTGATTTATCCATGATAAAAAGTATGAAAATATATAATATCCACACTAATTACAAGCGTTATAGATCAAAATGTAAAAAAGTATTCACTCATTTTTTCACATTTTTTTGCGTGGAACAAAAATTGTCCACATTTTTTCTTCGCACATTTTTTAGAAAAGTCTATCATCCACTCTTTTTTTCCACATATTTTTGTGTGAAATTCAAGTTATTCACATTTTGTTCTCTCTCTTACGTGTCATCCAAAATAATTCATACTTTTTCTACATATTTTATTGCGTGCAATCTACTTATAATCACTCTTCTCTTTAGCTTTTTTATGTGAAGTCCAAATTATCCACAATTATCTTTGCTTGATATATATATACTGCAATATGCGTAGAAGATTAGTGCAAATCGTGTACAATATATAGCACATCTTGTAAAATTTGCATACAATACTGTAACACTGCAATTCTTTTTCCAACACACACAAACACATGCATGTATACATACATACATGTGATCCTACGATACTTGGTGATGACAACAATTTAATACATTCACATTAATATTTTTACAGAAAGGCAATAATCATTAGTCAAATGTAGTCTTACAATGAGAAAGACATCTGAATAAAAGAAATTCAAATGTAAATGTAGTCATTCTTCGACATAACATTGTTCCAATTAGAAAAAAAAATAGTACATATTTACAATAAGCTTGTACCCTAGAGAACAGTAAACCATAACACTTTAAACTATGTCAGCTCCAACACCAACTCTTGTTCTAATTCAGCTCATCTTGTATTCCTTGACCGGCTGAAGAATCAACAGGAACCTACAGAATCAAATAAATATATCTAAACATATAAATTATGAACATTGCCTGCAACTGGTATATGAAAAAACATACTAAATACTTTACAACAATGACTTTGAATATGAGACAGAATACTAGTCACAATAGAATATATACACACAATGTATCGATAGACAAAAAATGGCATATATGAAATATCTTTTGTGCTTTTGACAGTGATTATGTATGTTTTTTAAATGTGCATGTATATGATTTATTTCAATCTTTAGTCGGATTTGTTGTTTCTTGTTTCAGTAGGAGCATCATACTCCTTCCCTCATCAACTTACACCTGTCCCTGCCCATTGAATGATAGGGTTGAGATTTTGTTTGTATAACCGATGGCAATATCTAACATAAGGTTGGGTCTTTCTTTGTAGTTTTTTGTTTGGGAGCTAGTTTCTGGTAGGTTATCTGCCTTGTTCCGCCGTATATCGACATTGTTTGTTCCTTTGAATAAAGATTGTTACTCCTTCCTCTGTGAAGGCGGTGGTTTTTCTGGGTTTCCCCCGGTAATTCAACCTTGGTACGACTAAATCTCATCTTTGCTCTGGATTGATCTTATTACTCAGTTGTATGGCTTCATTTGAGTTGATATACGAGCAGAATACTGTCTTGTTCCAGCCCCTCTACCACCACTTAACGCTCAGGTTGAAGGAATTCTTCATGAAAAGCTACTTAAGACAGCCTCAAGGAAGAAGAATCAATGCATAAATGTCTCTCTCTCGTTCCAATATGAGTTGTAGTGCCCTTGAGCTACTGAACGTGACGTTTGTATCTTTCTCCCTAATTGTAGATGTCATATGGCTAACAAGTAATGAATCGATCCATTTGCCTAAAAAAAAATATCT
Source organism: Alisma plantago-aquatica (assembly GCA_963693085.1). Taxonomy (NCBI): domain Eukaryota; kingdom Viridiplantae; phylum Streptophyta; class Magnoliopsida; order Alismatales; family Alismataceae; genus Alisma; species Alisma plantago-aquatica. The sequence continues at coordinate 1,476,833,093 of OY856411.1, read as the reverse complement.
AACACAAGGTGCAGCCTTGCTCCTTGTTTAGTTAGGAACAGCAAATCCTAAGGGCTGATGGAGGGGGGGTACGTTCATAAATGACATCCTTCACCGTACAAATGTTCACATATCCTCTACATCCGATGAGCACATTCGTCATTGAATTGAATGGCAAGATGGGATTGATCCGCAAGTTCTCAAAATATGTAGACACGGGTGATTTTTCTATTCTAGAAATTCTACGGACCCTCATCTCATGTCGGTAACGTTCAAGATTAATGTACCTCTTGTGCAAGAGGATCAGAATGGGACAATATATAACATGGTTGGCAAGGTATGTGAATGGAAACGGACAAGGGGTTCGCAACCCAGTATTGATGCAACAGGAAAAGGATTCAGGTCATCACATAGTCCATTCTATCAATCTATTAGCCTCAGACGAACATTTAAATTCAAATTATGAACTGAAGTCATTTCAGAATATTCTAGTTGAAAATATAAACAAAACAATGTTTAAAGGTATCCGTTAGTATTTTGTCCTCCATTTAAACATAAGTAGGATCAGACACATATAGAAGGCAATTATTAAGATGAATATGTTCCGGTTCATGAGTACCTAAACCGAACTCTAATATAAGTTTTCTTCAAAAATATAAACACACTCAACTTAAACAAACCCAAACAGGAATGCAGAGTCTGAACTGAACTCCATAAATAGTATTACTCGATAACTATCTATAATTTCCCTTATTATATACACGCTTTTAATTTGTATTAAACAACTAATTAGCTAGGAACTACAATTGCAGAATGTTAATGTCTACAAGTAGTAATTACTATTAAACAAAATGTATGCATTTAAAGTTGATATAGAAGTCACCGTTTAGACGTGCACTTTACTATTATTTTCAGATGTGTCAATACCCAACAATTTTCTTTTGACTGTGGCCCATTCTCATATTTGTTCTTTGCAAAAATAATTTCAGAGATATACACTACATTACGGATAATACATAATACATAAGACAACAATATAACAATATAGAGTTACTTTTATTTATGCTTGGTTGATCATTTCAGAACTTGGTATGTTTTTGTTCAGGCATGTCATGATTCAAGTCCAAATTTAATTTCATGTAAAGGTCCACTCAGCATGAACTACAACCTTTTAGGACTTCCTTACCCACTCTACTAGTATGTAGATGTGTTAATGGAGAGGGGTCATGTGGTTATATGCCTATTTTTATTGACAACAGAAACCTAAATGTGCAAATCCAAACAGACATGCATAACCCAAAATGAAACTTTGTACATGGAACACTCTAGAGTACCATGAAACCCCTTGTTGGCCTCAGTGCTTTGTTCATCAACTATATTAGCAAGTTTAGTCTACTCCCATTTGTGGTGGTATAGAGCAAATCATGTGTATTGGCCAAACCTTCCTCATCATTTTTTTTGTTGGTAAAAGCTCTTTTTTTTCTGAAGAAATGTATTACAAACTATACATGTGAAAGTAAAAAGAAAAGAAGGTATCTCGTACAGTTTTCTCTATAATATACAAGTTGTAACTAGAAGTATAACAACCATGTAAAATTGGGTCAAAACAAGAAAGCTCCCAATCAAGACATTAGCCTAAGCTTCACCAACATCATCCTAATGAATAATCCCAGGTGAATCATTGAGTAGTCACTCACGGAACATACTAGGTCAATTAAAACTCCAGAATAAAAAAACCATCAACAAAGAGAATAAAAACTTCAAAGCATCCATCTTCATACGAGAGATCATTTCCTTGAAGACCAACAATATCTTTAGAAACTAAGACAGGAGAAATCATCTACAAAAGGGTCCTCCAATTATTAGCTCAACCAAACAACATCACATCCTCCAACAAGTAAACATAGATCAAAACAAAAGCTCCTAAATCAAACAACAACATGAGCTTCAGTAACAACATCTTCCAAAAGAATAATCCAAAGTGAATCATTCAAAATTCACTCACAAAACATACTACATCAATAAGAGTCTAGAATAGAAAGAACTTCATCATATTAGAAGATAAACTTCTGAAACAAGAAATACAAAAGAGAACCCATCTTCATATAAGAGAGTGCATATCCTTGAAGACCAACATCATCTTTAGAATAAAAGATCGAAAAATACCATCTGACAAAACATCATCCAAAGTAGAACACTTTGTAGGAATATAAAGAAGCCCCCTCGATCAAAGAAATCCCATTTGCAGCTAAAAAAATCATATTTGAATCCCATAATAGGATCATAAGCGGATAAGGAAAAAAGACTAAGAATTTAGAGCAAGAAAATTGATCAAAATAATTTTTCAAATAGCACTCTCACCTCTGTAGGAATTATGATGTTCTCTAATGTTCCTCTCCATCTAGGAATGATCCAAAATTAGAGGTATAATAATTTTAGCAATCTTGCTTTTCATCAAAGTAACCTAACTATATCATCTTAAAATAAAACACACCAAGTCCTCCTATAAAGCTATGTTCTAGGTATCCATTCCAAAGATCACATTGAGTCTATGCATATCAAGTGGTATAAGGACCACCTGAATGTTGTGTCCTGAGAAAGAAAGAACGCAGGATAGACACACCTCCTGCAACTCAGAGGAACTAACTAAAGGGGTTTCTAGGTGAAGACTGTCAACTCTACGACTAACATGAAAAAAGAAGATATATATCACTTCTCTACTGATAAAAGAGTGTCACACCCGGGTAAACCAGAACATATATAAAGTAGGAGGAAGATGAATCAGAGTGAAATAACTCCATCTGACCAGTCACAACCCAAGGGTTGACTACTCCTTCCGCTGACTCATGGAGTAGAATCGGGCCGTTGCATGTTGTCGCCCTGTCCTCTGCTAGACTATCCTAATGAACCCTGACAACGTACTCTGCTACCGCCACTGTTGAACTTCTGATGTTGTGACCCTTCCTGACTTTGTCTCGACTATTACATCACCTCATCATCCTTCACTAGGAAAAACAACCTAAAATGCCCTTGTTGTCCACATCTATAACATGTCCTTATGTCAAACTATGACCTAGATGACCCTATCATTGAAATTGATGCCACACTGTGAGCTCCAACTGACGGAAAACAAAGACCTCTACCTTTTCTCAAAAACCACCAAGACTGAATAGATGACCTTTTTTGTGACTGAGGTGTTGAGAACCTAGGCTTTGTGAAGCTTCCAGAAGACTATTCATAATATTGTGTCTTCCTCTTCTTGGTGTTCACCTCATTCTTCTCCACATCTAACCATTCTATCCGCCTCACGGACTCCACAAACGTGGAAAACCGCTCCCTATTCTCTGAATTTAAGATCTCTATTGTAAACTTGGAACTCAAACCTTTCTCAAAATGTCAGATCCTCTCCTTATCTGTCACATCCATATGTAGGAAAAGCGTCATAGGCTCCATGAACTTGGCCTCATATTTGTTGATTATCATAGATCTCATTCGGATCTTCTCGAATTGAGAGATCTTCTCATCCAGATAGGTCTCTAGGAAGTATTGACTCACAAAATCCTACCAAACGTCTTCCCAACTGATCACCACACCGAGTCTCTTCTCCTCGATCGCCCACCAATGGCCAACACTGCCCTTCAGCAGGTACACTCCGTGCTTCACCTTAACCTCCTTAGGGATACTGAGGATCTTAAAGGCCTTCTTCAACTCATTCAACCACATGTCTGCATCTGTCGGATCAGTCGTACCAACATACTCTATCGCCCCAACTTTCCTTAACCTTTCAAAAATCTTCCCAGAACCTTGGGATTTTGCTTTGGGGACATCTGCCCTTTCTCGTGGTACATGAATTCTATCAACCATATTCATCATTATGGCCATGAACTATCCAAAAATGGACTAAAAAGTGGGATTTTCCACAGTTTCCGGGTCGAATGAGCCACATCAGTCACTCCGTCCACTTTTTCCTACCTACTGGCACCACCCTTGGTATAGGAACACTGCTCTCCTCATGTTCGTCGTGGTCTCTAGGCATATCTTTTCCCTTCTTCTTCTTCTTCTTCTTCTTCTTCTTCTTCTTCTACATAACTATAAGTTATGATCAAATACGTTGGATAACACAAGAACAGACAGAAAACCTAGCCCATGTCCCTATAGACTAAATTAACCTAAAGCTCTGATACCAACCTTTCCATGTGACAACCCACCCCCACATTAGCGAGATTACTTAAAATAAAGCACGAAATTAAAACTAAATATCCATATTACCATTAAATAGGGTAAAATAAAACTGATCTTATATAACCACAACAGAAGAAAAAATATAACATCTTTGTCTACAAATTGTGACATATGTAGCATATATCATGCTCAAAGAAATTACATATCACTGTTCAGTGGCTAACTTGCCACAAACCTATTACATATGATAACATGTTCACATATACACACCATATATGTACAAACAGGGCATACTTCCAAAAACTCATATCAATGTACAACGTCTACAAAACCTCCCAAGTACTTGAAAGTACAAGGATGACACATAGGACTCTAGCACAAAGAACTAGCAACATATCCAACCTTCAAAAGCTATTGTTCTTCTTGTTGCTCAACCTCAACTACATGATCTTTACCTTGTCATGCACGACCACCTAAAAGATGTGGAAACCCATGGAGTGAGACCAACGTCCCAACGAGAGATATAACTCTCCAACAACAACTATTATAAGCATAGATAGATTATTGAGAAGAAAGATAATATTATTAGCAAGATGAGCAGATTCAACTAAATGATATGAGTAAAACTGATAACACGGATTAGACAGTTTAGGAATCTAAAATTGAGGAGTAGAACATATTATACTTATAGAAGGATTATGAAGAAGATCTATAATAGTTACTAACCAAACATTATAAGAAACAAGGCATGGGGTCATCTAATGTGAATAGTATTTGACCCTGTGCAATCATACCACACTTTTGTATTACGTCTTTTAATATGCCCTGTGGAGATGAGGTATACCACTTATTCTCCAAAAAACCACTACCAAGTTAAAATCAATGCCATAGAAGTCTAGGAGAGCCAGACTCCTATGATTTTCCACACCCTTGGTCGGTACGAGTCCTCCGCAATGATATATAGATTCAAACTACAAATCAACGTAGTCCACCTAGGTATATGGGCACAACACTAGTGAGATATGACCATAACTATTCACCTACCAGGGTCTGATCAGAACCATTCTTGAAAAACACATCATCTAAGATACATCCTCAACCATTCTCCTATTGGGGTATGACCATAGTTATCCTCCAAATCTATATTTGTGGATGAAATGATATATCCTAAACTTACCCCCCACATATTCAAAAATATGTGCATTGAGTTTCCCACAAGAATTACTCATTTCACCATCCAACAAGTACTGACGCTGAAGATGGATCTATGGATCAGGGAAACCTACATGATTAGGGTTTCACTTGACTATTTATTTCCAATTGGGTATCATGTAGTACATCAATCATGTTACAACGTACAAACCCAAAATTAGCTCTACAAAGATAATAGTAGGTTGCAACGTTAGAAGGTATAAAACAAATGAGGTATAAACTTGTCACATCATCACATGATATCACATCCATACTAGGCCAACACCAATATCACATCATCATGGGATAATCATGCCTCATCACATTATTAGAGCATATCACCTCACATTAGGCATTGAGCCTTTTCTAGGTCATACTACCCAATCATATAGTTCCTACATAACAACATTATCTCATCATGAATCATCAAGGCTCATAATCATCACCATGTGTCATATAAGAATTACCATGGCAATCACCAGCTATGATGTACATTCGACCTACAACATAAGTGTAACATCCCTGACTTGGGTTATGTGTTAACCCAAGATGTTTTGCATAATAAGGTTGAGTAGATGCTTAATCTTATCTTGGGAAAAGCAATTAGGGCTCATGAGAAACTTATGTTTCAATTTTGGTCCTCTTTGAGCAATGTTGAAGCAATGCTTGCTTATTTTGGACTAAAGTGCAAATTACCCAAGTTGAGGGATTAGCTTGCAAATTGCACATGATAAAATGTTCCTATTATGTTTAGACATCATAAGAATGGATATGATGTAGTGGTATGGTTTTCATAAGCTTGGGCACCAAGATTAAGCTTGTAAAGCAATCCTAGTGCATTAAAACCTAGTTTTGGTGTAATGTGCAATTTACCCAAAACCTAGAGTTAAACATGCAATTTACCACTTCAACAAGGCCCCCAATGCTTCTTGGAAACATATGGCGTAAACAAATGGGAGGGGTGCCTCATTTAAATTAAGTTGGAGGAGAGAGAGAATCTTGATATTAAAATAATCAAGATTTAATCCTAAGTGAAACCCTAATTCAATTTAGGGCAAAGATTCAAACATATGGTATAAACCCTAATCGGCTAAGTGCTGAATTTCCAATTGATTGAGATGATGTTTTGGGTTGATTTACCCAAACGGTTTCAAAACCATTTGGGGATCACCCAAACGGTCTCAAGACCGTTTGGGGGTCACCCAAGACCGTTTGGAGGTCTAGGGTTAAGTATGTCTAAGTCTTTGAAGGTCCAAAGGTACCAAATTGAATTGCAACTAAGTGCTGATTTGATAATAAATCCAATGGTCCAAAACCCTAATTGGATGTCATGGATTTTGATGATGGAATGGGCAAAAGGTCTCAAGACCATTTGGAGATCAACCAAACGGTCTCAAGACCGTTTGGTGGTCATCCAAGACCGTTTGAGGTCAGGTTATATCATGTGACGATGATAGTTTATTGATTTCAATTGATTTGGTTCCTCAATGTCAAACATTGATGGATCCTTGATTTCAAACCCTAAGTGATGTTTTATTGATTATAAAACCTAGTTCAATTGGGTTCAAAACCCTAAATTCAAGGTCTAATTGAATGGTGATACATTGATCCAATTGATGAATACTTTAGTGGTGCAATTTGTAATTGGTCCATGGATTGAAACATTGAGTCGATTGAGTGTTGAAGTGTCTTTTTGGTCCATGCGGCTTTGAGAAGGTTTGGACCAAAAGGTCTCAAGACCGTTTGGGAACAAACGATCTCAAACTATTTGGAGACCCAAAGTGCAAACGGTTTCAATACCTACCTTGTCCAATTGGTTTCAAGTATAACTTGTTCAAATGGTTTTCAACCAATTGATGTATGAGAACCAAGATCATTGAAGGTCTAAGTTATTAACTTTGGTAATATCAACATGGTTAATCCATTTGAATATCTCATGTAATTGAAGGTCCAATATGGTGAACCTATTTAGATAATGCATTTGAAGATTTCAATGGTTAACCCAATCGATCACTTTGTGGAATTGAAAGCTTAATTGGTCAATTCTTTTGAATTCCTTATATAACTGATGGTTTAATTGATTAGACCATTTGGATATATAATATGATCAAAGGTCAATCAACTATGTGATTATTAAAGATGTAGACCCATGATGATTGTGAAAGTTAACCCTAGCTATGTGTACTCAAGTGAAGAGTTGACCTAGATTAATCTTGGAATAATTAACACCCTAGAGAGGATGAGAGGAAGAGTGAATGGGAGAGTTGATTGCTTACTTAATAAGCCCTAATTCTCTCATTCTGAATAAATGTGTAATCAGGGTTTGATCCATAATATGAGATCATGAAATCTTCATTGAAAAGATTGATGTACCTTGAACCTAAACTAGAGCAAGGTTATGTGAAACCCCAATTTAAGGGAAAAGCTCAGTGAAACCATAATCTAGGGTGATGATATAACCCTAACTTAGTGTCACAATGTAAGAAACCCTAATTTAATGGGAATTGTATATCCTAACCCTAATTTGGGTATGAGGAAAGAGAAACCCCACTTGATGTGAATGGTAAACCCTAATCCCTAAAATGGGATAAAGGTATATGAAACCCTAATATAGGGAAGTGCCATTAATACTAATGTGAAGCCTTAACACTGGGTGATGTGTTGTGAAGTCTTAATTTCACATAATACTAGGTGAAACCCTGATATGTAAGGATTTTATATGAAACTGTAATGAAGAGTGATTCTAGGTGAAATCTATATTTGTTTGTGATATGCTAAGTGAACCTCAAATTATAATTATGGAAATCCTATTCCTATTGATAGAATAGTGATTAATGTATTGACAAATGAAATACCTAAAGGTGTTGATTATGGATATCCTTATATTAATAATCCCTGACTAAAGAGGGAACATTGGTATTACTTAGTGTTGTATGGTACTGATGTGAAAGAGAAATCATGAACCCTAAAAAGAGATGATACTACTTAGTGTTGTATGATACTGATATGAAAGCATTATAATTGTTACCATGAATACTAATCATGCAGGGATGATGAGATGAGAAGCATAGCCATGTATGGGCTATGATGCTTGTTTATTGAGAATGTTTTATAGCCTTTATAAGCCTTCATATGCTTTGTGTAGTAAGAATCAATGAGCTTTGTGTACTATGTAAAATACATTGTATAGAAAGAATTATGGTGTCTTTGGTCAGATGATCTGAAGGTAAAAAGTTACCTAACAAGTGGTAAAAAGTATCCTATGGTGAGTTATGGGTTCAAATACCCAGATGCTATAATCATGATGATGAACTTGCTAAGAAGAGGAAATGTATTTAGTGAGTTGAGGGATTAAGATCCCAACACTTTGTGAAAAGAGTATGGCTATAGGCCATGACTCCACAATGACAATGCCAGGGAGTAGATATATGATCTAAGCCTAAAGATAGTTAATGTTGTAGTAATGATGCTGTAGTGAATAAATGTTATACATGTTCTTCATATTCCTTAATGAATAAGTGACATGTGGCTATTTCATGTTATAGTTGCAATGTTTTAGATAAGAATAATATTCTAATCTGTTAGGCATTGAATTAGCTACTGCCAAACAAATATGATTCCTCGGTGCATATTTATCTTCTTAAGCTGCAATAATAATGTTACTGGAAGAGAGTTATATCTCTCGCTAGGGCAATTTACAATTGTCTCACCCCCGTGGGAACTACATTTTTTAGGTGGATGTGGACGAGGAGACAAGAATCCTTCAGTAGGAGAAGGACAACAGCAACATCAGTAGAGACAACAGATAAATCTCAGGTGGAGACACTGGCTGTTATGCTTTGTATAGATGTAAATAGAGTCCTATGTGTCGTCTCTGTACTCTCAGGTCCTCGGAGTAGTAGTTAGTGCGTTTGAGATTTTGGCTCAGGGCCTCGAGATTTTATACTGCCTGTGTTTAGCTTGACAGGACAGTTAATGCTTGTAATTCTCAAAAGGAGATGATACATAATATGTACCTTCGAACAAGAATGTAAAAGTGTTACTTTGGTTCTATGTGAGAAAGTTTTCCTTGATGGATCTTTTGATAAAAAAGGTTATACTTTTTAGTGATTTTTGGTAATCTGCTGCTTAGTGAACACTTCCGCATTAGTTAATCTTGTTTTCGTGAGACAGTCGTCACAATAAGTGTTACAGAAGTAGGAGAGAGAACACATCATCTCATGCTGATCACTTCAAAAAAAGTTAAGAGTTACATCATATGCTCAAATTAGGGTGAGGGTTCCCAAAGGTAGCCGTTTAGGGATTTCCATAATAATATAACATTCAACCCTCATATCATTACTCCCCACATTCATGGAACACTTTAGGGTTAAGCATCATTACTATAAAAAATTAGACATGAGAACTGAAATTAGGTAGCAACCAAACCGTATACCTAATCAGTGGTAGAGACCATCATCCACTCATGCATATGTGTTGTGACCACTAGGATTTCACATGTATCAATCAACACTAGGTTGTCACCTTTTTGCGACCGCAACACATCATGATAGGTAGCGACCACCACCACCTTTAGATGTAGAGAACACCTTACACCAAGTGTAGCGACCAACACTAGTGGCGACCACCATGATTAGGTTAAGGGTTAGCTTGTGACCACAACAACTTCTGTGCATGTAGCAACCTCAATATGAACCATCACAAATGTAGTGACCAAGGAGTGAGCAACTCACGGTAGTGACCAAAACATAGTGACCATAAACTTGATCATAATGACCTCAAAGAATTATGAGCACATGTCTACCTAAAAAGTAGCATAACATCAAGAAATACAAACATAAGCAAGGAGAAAATGACATGAAAGATAAATATCAGAACTCGAAAATAAGCAACATAAGGTAAAATGTGGAAAAATCCTGATGAGAGAGGGAAAACCATGCAACCTTCTCATGAAACCAAAGATAAAGATTTCCAATGACAAGTAAGACCGAACCAAATCATTATATCAAAACAAACAAACATGATGCATTCAAGAACATAAAACATCCACCAAAACTATCATTTTTGGTACATGAATTTGTGTTTAGGAGAAACAGTAATCTACACAAGAACACTTGAAAATCTTAAACCCCAAATCAAGCTAGCATTATCGGTCAATTTATGAACACATTTTAAAGATCAAGCAGTAGAATGCAAGTAAGATAGAGGTGCAATAATAGTAGAGGGAAGTGTTATATAACCCACCTAAGGATGAAGATCAAAGCCACAAGCTCCAAGAGAGAGAAGGAAGCTCCAACTAGGATCAAATCCACAACCAAAAAATTCACCTCAAGAGAAAAATAACACACCAAGGTCAAAGGATATCAAAAGAGAAAGAGCAGAAACCATAGGCTTAAAAAAAGGGGGAAAGAGGGAAGCTTCAATTCCACATAGGTACTACCATGGCCAAACCATAGTATCGACCTCTACGGAGAGAAGTTCCTTGAAAGAGTTACCATGGTAACCCATAGTCCCAAGACCATGAGAAGTAAAAAAGTGATAGGGTTCAAAGGAAATGAGATAAAAGGTAGGAAACTACTTACCAAGAAGAAAAATCACCAATAACAACCACAAAGTATATGATCAAGCTCCAAATCACCACATGAAAAGGTGATCAACCACCAATATCCAAGATCAACATCTTCTCTTACACCACCAAGCTCAAGGCCAAACCCCAGGAAGAATAGAGAAAGAAGAGTTCTAAAGAGGATACTTGCATGTTAAAGAAGGAGCATATATACTCAATGGTAGGAGGGAGGTAAATATCATGAGGTGTCAAGATATGAGTGCACCAAAAGGACACATGTCACACAAAGCCACAACAACCCAAACACTCACAACAAGCATGAAAGAAAGGATGATAAAAACTAGGTAGTGTGCCGACCACTAAGGTCCAATACACCCTTCAGTCGAAGCAAACCACAGTTGAACATAGTAGCGACTACTACACTATGTTACCCAACAACAGGTGACACATAGTTTAATACAAGGAAACCCTAGTGAATTCAACCGAGACTAAGATGTTTGGGTATCTAAAAACACCACCAAATTAATGTGATTCGGTCAAAGAACTCCAAGAAGACACAACATCATGGTCGCTACACTCAATGAACTCAACATGGTCAACACCACCACCCATGCAAAGCCATGCAAACCCTAGATCAACATACATGATGCCACCTCATCATACAAGGTCTAAAAAGTCACCCAAAAGCTTCATTATCTCTCTCATGATGTCGAAGAACAAGAGATACAACCTACATGTGACAATTTAAAAGATAAACCCTCAACATGGGTAACTAAATACTTGGTTCAAAATAAGCATACATATAACATAACTAACTCAAACATTATTCGAATTGGACCAAATTTTAACCATAAGCATGTCACATGTAATTAAGGTGCATAACATGATTAGATTAAGGTTTCAACATTGTATTAAGCAAAGAAAACACAATCAAGGACTAAGCTAAGTCAGGGGTCTTACAATTCTGATCTACATGGAGTTTGTTGTTATTCAATGCATCCATATTTCCAATGTCATTGTGGAGCTTAATTCCCACTAAGCATGTGCTTTTAGTGAATCGTCGACGCTTCTTTCCCAATTATACTATACTTTTTCATATTTGTGCCATAATATGCTTGGCTATATGTGCTTCTTTATTCTAGGTATCTACCACTTTCATGCATTGAATGATCTCAATTGTAGTATTGACACCAAGCTATTTTAGTTTGTATGACATATCTATGTTAGGACAGATCTCGTTGAGTTTATTCCAATATTTTTTTCCTTCTGGTGTTAGTGATATTTCCAATTGATCATTTTCTCTAGGTTCACATGAGACAAATGGTTGCTTCAACACTTCAAACTTCTCAAAATCTCATCATTTTCTAGTCTACAAATTTTATATCAGCAAGGTTGATATTTCATTAAGATTTTATCTTCATCAAGCTACTTTCATTATTTCAATTCTTAGTTGTATCTATTGATATGGCTCTTCTACTGATCTACATTGGTTTCTCCTTGATGTAGACTTTCATTCCTATCTCGACTGCAAAGTTTATGCATCATATTTTCGGAACCAATATGGCAGTCATCAACCTTGTATAATTTGTGTTTGTGCCATTTTATGCATGGCTATGGTCATCTACACTAATTCCAAATGACTACACTTCTTAGACAATTTGAAGATATCTCTGTAGACACATTGGCATTGTGTATGTGTTTATGCTGTGTTAATTCAACATAATTTTAAAGGTGGCAACATACTAATTTTGGAAAGTCATATTTCAGAGGGAGTGAAAATCATTCATGGGGGTGATATTTTTTATTTTTGATTTGTCATATCATCTAATTGAGTCTTGTAAGATCAACTTGGAAATGTCTTTCACCCATATTTCAACTTGGGGTTGAAAAATAAATGTTGATTAGTTTATATTGTTATATGGTCCTAATTTTCTTAGCCCATTACGACTAATTTCACTTCCTCTTTACTTACCTGCTAACCTACATATACGAAGGGGTTTTCATTCTATTTTAATGAAAATATGTCATTATCCTCCCATCAAATTTTGTTAACATGGAATCGTATTGTGCCCCATAAAACAAGTGTGAGAGAAGTCCACACCATATAAAAAGGCATGCGTAAGTACAATAAAAGTGGCAACACGTGAGGGCAAATGTTGAGAATAAACTCACACCACTGATTTTGGGGGTTGTCTTTAGACTAACAAAGATGATGGGCCTTTCAATATATGCCAATAGGTTTTATGTTGAATACCACACATTCTTAATTCTTATATGGTCTCAGAGAGTGGACCCATACAATAAGTGTGAGGAAGGTCCACACCCTATAAAAACATTTGTGCAAGCATACAATGAAGTTACCACAAGTGAGGGGAGATGTTGAAAATAAACCCATACAACTGAGTTTGGAGATTATCATTGGGCTAAAAAGAATGAGGTCCTTTCACTCATTTCCATGTGGTTATAAATTGATTATTGGTTTTAAATTGAGTTCATTGTATCATGTATGCCTATACTACTATTAAAAGAGTGAATATTTCTAATTAAATACAACACTGCCACCATTCAATTAGATTTTTCCAATTTTTAATCTCTACACTCTCACTCATTCTCTTTGTTTCTTTGCATTTCAAGGGTTTTTTCTTGCTTCAAATTAAAATCACATATTCCTAGACTTCCCCTGTAATCGCTACCTCTCGGTCCATCTCTCCTGATGACTTTGTGCTTCTTAGTGTCTCATACACACTCCTCATCTGATAAAATAGTTCCTAATCTCATTCCTTTCTAACTGGAACAAAAAAACATTTCTTTCATCCACATTAACATACCATTTTCCTAAAACATTTTTGCATTAACTCTCACATTCATTAATAGAAGATAAAACCAAACATCTAATCCCAACATAATCGTACCTCCCCATGAGTGATCTCTTAGCACTTTAATTAACTCTCCTATATGTGAACTATCATTCCATTTTCTTCTTTTTCTTCTCTCACCACTAATACACTTTTCTATATATGTTTCTATTTTATGAATTTTTCACAACATACTCCTCTTATAATAACATTTCTTTTTCTAAACATCAAAATCTCTATTGAAAAGATCTTAGACAAAAATGTATGCTATTTTGTAATTTTCTCTCGCATATATTCTATTTTTCCTCTCACGTGCATAAGTCTCCCATGCATGGTAACAAGTTGACACACAAGAAACTTTTTTTATCATAGCAACAAAGCCTCCAAAAATTATAACAAAATATGTTTCCTAATTGTGGAATTTTCATCTATCTTTTGGCATGGTTTTTGTTGCTTGATTCAAAAGTTCTAAAGATATATTTTTTAGGGTTTTGATTGGAATAATAGTTAAGGAAAATATTATAATTAACAAATATGAGATTTTGAGTAAGGATATTAATAAGTAATTAATAACAAGGGTCAACCTAGGGTTTTACCAAAGGATTGGATTTCTAGGGTTTCATCTTGTATACTAAAAATTGAACACTAATTAATGAGAAAAAACTATACATAGGCTTGAGGTGGCTTAAGACTCGGAAGGGTAATTGACATCTGATTTAATACTCAAGTCATGGTATGGTGCATCTAATATATTTAAATTGGGCATACTATCATGAAAAAATGTCTCTTTCCCATATGAGGCACTAACAAAAATTGTGTACATCCATGTCATCTTAAGGAAGTACTCTTGTTTGTGAATATCTTGCTTATTTGTTAACATTTATGTGTGAATACCACATTGACAGTCTTCTGATCTAATCTGGATAATGATTTGGGTCCTGACGTGATATTTTGAATGCACTAACAAATTCACTCGGGGTTGAGATCCCTGAGTTTTTACCAAAACCAAAGTGCAATAATACCACCTGCAAGCAGACGAGTCTTATTGCAGTATAGTTTAGGATCGAACCTAAGGGACAACATTTTTAAGAATGTTTGTCAGTCTAGTCTAGTTCAAGTTAAGGCTAATATTTAAAATGGTTGTTTGATTTGAGGTTACTTAAACTAATTGCAAGAAAGTAAAAGCTGAATTAAAGTTGGGTTTAGATCAGTGATATGGAATCGCTGGGATGGTATCGAGTTTCACCACTGCTACACACGCAAACACATTCAATCACAAACAATCTAGGAAAGATATATCAATCCAAATAGAGGTGTTGCAGAACCCCCATATGGGCGTTAGGTTTGCGTAAGAATCACCTTAGGCATCAGATGTCTTGTCACCAACCAGATCACTTACTTACGGCTCCAAAGATACAGAAATCCAACGAAGGTTGTGAGCCCCCTATACAAGCATTAGGCACACAGAAGCGTCACCAAAGGCTAGATGGCTCGTCCCCTCGCAGATCATACACTTACGACCTCGAAGAAATCCCATTCTATTTCTAGTTTGGGAGTCAACTGCATTAATCGATAAGAAAGCATGCGATTAATATGCGATCAAACATTGATAATTAACAAGAAGATACAAAATGCAACTAAGGTTGTGAACCCCCTATACAAGCGTTATGTACACAGAAGAGTCTCCAAAGGCTAGATGGCTCGTCCCCTCACAGATCATACACTTACAACCTCAAGGAATCCCATTCTATTTCTAGTTTGGGAGTCAACTTGTTAAAAGACATTCAAGCCTACATATAGATGTTCTCACAACATAGGAAGAACAAAGATGAAAGCAAGAAATTAATCAAACTACGAATATAATGATGAACAACGAAATTAAGAGTTATATACATTGCCATGGAAAGTTTAAAAAAATAACATGCTTGCATGGGTAGCGGGGCTTGTCCCCACACCCCAGCAAAAAGGGACTACTCGCTCATGATGTGAGAAACAAGAACAGTAAGAAAGAGAGAGGAATCCGCAATGAACTCGGTGCAGAAGGTAGTCATAGCTCGATCAAGAAGATACAACCTTCTACGTCGTGTCGGAGCAGATCTAGACGGGAATAGGAGATGCCAAGACAGACTGGACAGTCTCCCTCGCTCCGTCTTCCTTCTCTCCTCAGCCTCCTTGGTTGCAACACAGGTAGTAGGTGGAATGAAACTGGCGCAGACTGGACTGGATTTGGATCAGACCTGTGTACAGGAATCCTGTCGGTGTCCCAGAACTGATGCCCCCAAATGAGGACCCTTGGGGACCTATTTATAGGCACTGGACTGGCCCTCACATTTTTGGTGTGATTTCAGTCTGAAAATATCTTGTCCAAATAGTTTGCATGTATTTCCTTCATTCAGTCTTGTATTGGCAACAGAAAACAGTTTGGAAACCGTTTAATAATTAAATGATCTACTCCATGCGGTCTGCATGCTTTTATTTATCAAACGGTTTCATAATCCGGCCATTCAGTTTGCATTCCGGCAGCCCATTCGGTCTTCATTTGCTATTCGGTCTTCGCATGGAAAATGGTTTTGCTGCATATGAGACCATTCAGTCTATGCAGTTGATTGCCCAAACGACCCTCAGTGCTACTCGATCCCTCGCAGGCAAACGGTCTACGCGACCTTCAAACGGCCTTTGCACTTGTAGCAAATGGTCTATGTGTGTGTGCTCATTCGGTCTTGCATTGTCCATCTCCATTCAGTTTTGGATATTCAAACGGTCTCGCAGATCAGAACTCCGCAAACGGTCTCACAGACCGAATCTCTTCAAACGGTCTTGAGGCGTGCACGTCCATTTGGTCTTCCATTGTCCAGCTCCATTTAGTTTTTGAAATTCAAACGGTCTTACAGAGAGGAACTCCGCAAATGGTTTCGCAGACCGAAACTCTGCAAACAGTTTCATTGATCGAATCTCCGCAAATGGTCTCGTAGACCGAATCTCTTCAAACGGTCTCAGAGACCGAATCTCTTCAAACAGTCTTGAGGTGTGCACATCCATTCGGTCTTGAGATCGTATGGACGAAACTGAATGGTGAGACTGAATGGTGAGTGAAGGTGGGTCCCAGCTGACTGTTCAACCTTATCAAGACCTGGATTAAATCAACATAAATTCAGTTAAAACCTTGATAGTCGAATCAATTAAGTAGTTTTGCATATTATAATGCATTTTGATATTTAATGAGTGAAATAGTATATTTATAGAGTTGAATTTGTCCCAAAGTGCTAATTGAATTCCATGATGAATATGCATTCATCAGGTCCTCCAACCCCACTTCATAAAAAACTTGATATTCTCAACCCTTGCATGGATATAACTATGCTTTGTTCTTTTCTACCTTATTTTCATGAGTGGATGACTAGTCATAAACAGAAGTAGTGACACCGTATTGGAACTAAGTTCTATTCCCTTTCCACTTATAATGTTTATAGGCATTGGGTCTTGCTCCCCTGGAAGGCACTAGGTTCTATTCTCCTACCACTTATGATATTAGGTACTAGGTTTTACTCCCCTTCCATGCACTGGGTTTTATTCCCCTCTAAAATACTATATTTGTTTGGGACTAAGATTTTAGTCCTCCTCCTTTTGGTATGGAATTTATGTATTGGCATCCTGCTTTCTAGTATATTCTAGTCATTATTTTTATCACCATGCAACTATTCATTTTGTGTTTTTGTTGATGTACCTTTTAAGTATCATATCCTTGTTAATAAATGCCTAAATTTTGGGATATGTCAGATCTTTTGAAAACCCTCATCCATTGAATATATTATTTTTGACATCTCTTAAGTTAAATCTTCCATTGGTTAAATTATATGCCTAATTATTTTACTCTGCATCTACTCAACATTCATTGACGTCCTTTCTTTGCTCTCTTTATTGAGTGTTGGTTTCAACCCTCCTAGAGGTTTCACATCCTGAGGACTAGGAGATAGAGGGTGTCACTTAGATTTATCTATCAAATAACTTCTGCGATGGACATATTGCTCACCGAGGATGTTTCCTATTAGTTTAGGCTTTAAATCTGGTTAGAACCATTCATCGACACTATACTGAACTCAGTCAACTAAATTTTGCAATAGTTAGATTTACTTTTCATTGTAACAAAGTTATACTTCTTTTATCCATCTCTTTGAAAAAATATTATCCACCCCTTTTATGTAAAAGTCATTATTTATAATCACGAAAGAATGGGGTTTTATGGGATTTATGTTCTTAAATTAAGTAATGAGTGGTCCACTTTAGGGTCCCCCTCCTTACAAGATAGTATCATAACATGTTTGTACTCGATAATCAAACTATCTTAGAATTTTTCCTTGTGACATTTTTCCTTTTACGTTATATCTGTGTTTTAGGGATATAACTCGTTTGACAACATCATTGCTACCCCCAGCCTGACGTTTCAGAGGGATTTTCGATACTGGAAAATCCTCATTTTGTCATGCCGGTGGATCTAGCGCGCTCCCGCCAATGGTATTTATAAACCTAACTAACATGGAAGCGCACATGTGGATTCACTTTCGATATTTATAAACCTAACTAACACACCTACTTCTACTAAAATAGCTACACCCGTAAGCGCACAGGGTCATGTCGTAGTATAGGTAGGTGGCAAGTATAGGGTCGATCCACAGGGAAAAGAGGGGGCACTAGAGCTAGGTTAGTTTTGCTGGGTTCCTACTGTGGAGACTAAGGTTAAGGGTTTAAAGGTGGTTTGATTGTTAAACTACTATGAACAAATGAGGAATTAAAGGCAATAATGAAATCTAAGTTATCCCTAGATTAGATTAAGGCTAAACAGGAAAGAAACGATTAAGCTAGGTATGAAAAGGCAAATTACACTAAAGCAAGCAAGAAGAGCAATTAAAGAACTAAACGAACATGAACAAGGCAAGAACAAAGCAATAAGCTAACTAAGCAAGGAAAGAGCTAATTAAGCTAAGCAAGCACAAAGCTAGGGTTTTAAGCAATAAAGGGAGGTATGGGTTGTTTAGGGGTATGAACTTATCACTTAAGTTGGGGGTTGACATATGAACATTATGATTCCATTTAGTTTATCCAAACCAAACAACAAGTTAGAGTCTAATGAATTAACGTAAGCTACTAATTGGCCATGGATATGCTAGGTTGTACATAGGGGAACTAGTCCCTAACACCCCCTACTACCCTTATGAGGCTCAATTGGGTTAGGGATTAGGTTCAATTCGATCAGAGTCTAATCAAGTACATGATTCTAGATTAGGCATTCCTAGGGAAATTAGGGGATGAGGGTAGTAATGGGGAGGTGAAATTAGGGTTTTAGGCCCCAATTCCCCCACATTCTAGCCTTGAGAAGGCTACATGCTAATTGCAATAGAATTATCTAATCTAGCTACTTAGATCTCTCACTTAGGTTTAGGGAGATTGATTAGGATGTAGGAAGATGGTAGGCAACCTAGGGATCCAAGAATTGGACCTAGGGGAAAATCCCAAAATTCACACATATAAGAAATTTGCCTAAATTCCTAAGTGATTTCACACACAAACGAAAAAGCAATCCATGGAGAGTGAGATGCAAATAGAATATAATCATTAACAAATGGAATTAAAGTGTTTACATGTCATTATCCCCCAACATGGTATCAAAGTAACATAATTTCCCCCAAACAACCCACCCAAGGGGCTTAGCTACTCATAGACATGGAAAATACAAAAAGAAAGGAGAAAGAGGTAGAACTAGCCATGGATCTCAGTGTAGATGAGGGATCTCCTCTCTCGAGCTGCTGCAAGGACGTCCTCCTTCTTCACCTTGGATGAAATGGTGTGGAATGATGGAGAGAAGTGGATGGAAAGCTTAGATATGGGGGGTTATGTGGTGGAAATGGTGAAATGGAGTGGATTTGAGGTGGATATGGAGTGGAATGGAGTGGAGGTGACAAGGGAGCGAAAATGGGACTCTAAGCAGCCAACCTCCGACCCCCAGCCGTCACTAGGGATTATATAGGGATCTAGGGTTAAGTTAGGGATAAAATGGGGAAAGCAGTGGAAACATGGGTAGGTTTTGTGAGTAGCACGACCGTGGTGGGTAGGGTAGACCATGGCCGTGGTGGATGGGCATGGTCGTGGGTTTATTCCATCAACGTTAATAGGGTTTTGGTTGATTTTTGGATGAAATGGCCATGGCCATGGTGGTCAACACGACCGTGGTGGTGCCAGGCACCACGACCGTGGTGGCTAGCACGGCCGTTTTGGTCTTCTATAGCACGACCATTTTGTGGTACCATGGCCGTGGTGGGTCTTGGATCAACTCTTTGACTCTATTCTTTGGATTTTCTTGGACATCTTTGCTTCAAATGATCTTTGGCCACTAGGGGTAGGTTGAGGGAGCGTCAGACTTCACTTTGGGTCTCTTCAAGGGTAGAGGAACCCTAGGATCACTCCTTCTCTCTCTTCCATCAAGTGTATGCCTGAAAAATGCAAATAATGTCTACAAGTGCATTTTATAAAAATAAGCATATTGGGAGGAATGACATGCAATCTAACAGGTATATATGTGATTGAAGAGCAAAAAGACACAAGATTAAGCCCTAAAATAGGGCTGAATCACCACCCCAAACTTGAAACATACTTGTCCTCAAGTATACTCTAACTCAATCTCTCTACAAATTTTCCACAATCAAGAAATGAAAAATGCAATATAAAAGATGATTGTTGCTGAATGGGATAAAAGATGACAAAGTACATGCATTTCACCTGTATCCTCTCCTACTTTCACAATCCAACCATGAAAAGAGAACAAAGCATATGAACTTCAAATATAACACATAGAATACACAAGTTATCCATACTTCTTCCATAAAGTTCCAGGTAAACCGTTTCATGATGATGTTAATCAAGGATGACTAGGAGTGCTGTTTCACATTCATGCATTCCGTATTATATTTCAAATCATACCAAATGACCCACGTGGCTGCAGAAAAAGGCAAAATGAGCTAAGTTTGATGCTTCTTAGCTCAATGGGTATGAAAGTGGAAGAAAGGGTTGCCGTAAGATTTTTGGAGTGTTTTTACACACTCATCTTTTCTTTATTTGAATGCTCTTAAACTGGAGCACCCTTTTATTTTATTTTTTCTTTTCTTTTTCTTTGCCCTTGGTGTAGATAGGGCATATGGTGGATGGAGTGAAGTGGGGAGATAATGATATGCCCACCCCAAATTTTTGGAGGTGGCCAAGGCTGATTATGTACACTAGGACATCTTTTTATGAGGCGGAGGGGTATGAAGATGGTGGAAGAATAGTTGGGTCAAAGAGGGGTCATTGGTATGATTTTCCACATAAGACATCCTGATTGAAAATTAATCCAACACGTCATCTAAGATATCACACTACATAAATGAACAAGTTGAAATTGATATATCAAACAAGTGATTCTACAAACACTAACCATTCAAAGCTTGCTCAATTTCACAATTCAACCAATTCAATCATAATCCCAAGAGAGGTGATGCACATGTAAAAAGTCACCCATTGATACCACTTAGCAACAAACAATGGTAATTCACTTGCATTTGTCAAAGGTCATCATTTTTACTTAAAATAGTAGAGATTGGGTCCAAACACACTTTTTAGACAAGAAATTCCAAATTTGGGCAAAATTGGCCAAAATGGTGCCAAGTTGCCTTCAATCACATCTAAACCTATATTATTGAACTTAAAGCAGTAAGCAAGCAAATCCTAACTAAAACATGCAAAAATTACCAAAAATCTACATGATATGCAATGCATGGTGAAAGAGAAATTTTTTTGAAAATTACGCAAAAATGACAAGAAGGTAAACTACATGACATGCAGGTATGCAAAGCGGTAAACTTCTAAGCTAGATAGCAAAACAAGAGAAAATATGAAAAACAACAAACAAAGAGTAAATAGCAGGTGAGATACAAAAATGAGTGAAAGTAGAATGAGGGCATACCGCCCTACCACCCCAAACTTTTGAATCATGATGTCCTTAGCATGACACTAAAGTCTAGGATGATAGGGTAGACGATCATTGTGATGGTGGTGGAGGTTCTCCTCCCTACCTTTAATAGGCACCCTAGTAGTCTGATTGCGGAGGGGGATAGCTGTCCTGAAATGCTGATAAAGAACTCCACCAATCTTCACCCCACAGTGGGTTCCTTTGGGCCTGGGCATTCTGAAACTGATAAAGATGGTTGACCTGGTAATGCATATGCTGGTGGTCCAACCACATGGTATCCGGTGTCCTCTAGAAGCCCTCCTGTGCCCATAGTATTCTATCCTACATTGCTCGAATACCCTCCAGTTGTGCATGAATGGTGGTCATGTCATAAGCATTCATTGAAGGCTGTTGTGGCTCTGACGCCCTTGTCCTCTCTTCTCTTTGCCTTACTCACCGTGCTTCTCTTTACTCCACTGCCCATCTCTGCTCAGTCACCTGTGAAGGTTCTCCTAGACCTCCTACAAACATCACCTCAAGGATTGCCTCTCCCCTGGGGTTCTCCTCCTCATGCCTCCTCAATTTTTCTAGAAAATCCTGCGTTGGTCCATATTGTGCCATGAGGGGAGGGGTATGGTAAGCCAGCTCCAATGTGACTCCTGGGTAAGGTGGGTTGACCTGGTAGATGATCTTCTGATCTGCAATTGTAATCATGGAAGAGCGAGTCAAGTAGTGCAAGTCAACTAATTTTCCACCATCTGCCTTTGTGTAGCCTGTCATGTCATGTCCTAAGGTAGTAGCTATGGATGTTACAATCCCTCCCATTACAAATGGATTTGTGCTCTTGGAGGGGATTGTCCTCATATGATCTATAAGTAATGCCCCCAGGTTCACATGCCTCTCTTTGGTCATCCAACCAAGAACAAATAGATCTTTCCTTGGTTCTCGTACCTACCAAAGATGGTGTTTGCTAACACCTTCTGAACATAGCAGAGGAACGGGCTGTGGATGGCACTCGTCATGGACTTCCCCGCTACAAATGTACTTTGGCTGGTGAAGCATTTCCACATTGTTGGATATGTGGAACTCGAATCATTCTCTATCCTTCCTCCATCTAGGAGGGCTGCCATCTCCCCACTTGGGGCAAAAATTTGATTTAGCATTTGCGAGGTTATCTTCCACCTCTTATCCCCAATCACCACTTTAATTGCATTCTCACCATCATCAGTTGCTTTTTCTAGTGTGGCAAAGAACTGTTGAGTCAGCTCAATGTAGGACTCTTGTTGCAATGTTAGGATCTTAAACAACCCCATTTTCTCCATCAATCCCTGAAAGTAGGCGTAGAAACCCATCGCCACCATTGTCACTTGGCATGCATAGCAAGTTTCTAAAACTCTATGTGTCAAGCACCTCGGGTGCTTAGGATCCTTTGCCCTGCCTGTAGTGACCTCGAACTGTGGAAGGGGGCGTTGTGGTGGTATCTCACACTGCTCAACTTCAGGCATATCAGTATCATCTTCATCATCTATCATGAGTCGTCGATGTGGTCGTGGCTTCGGCTCGGGCTGTGGCTGTACTACAGAGGAGACAGATGGACAGGCGGCTGAGACTGAAGGCCAGGAAGCGGACAGAGGTGGCTGCGACGATGACGATGTCCCCCACTGTGGTTGTTTGGAGACTTCTTCAATGATAGGATCCACTATGGAATCCAATTGGGGGTGGATGTTTCTTGCTTTCCTTTGGTAGGGGATGACACCCCTAGTTTTCTCTACTGCTTTCCTTGCAAACTTCTTCATTCTTGCTCAAAAGTGGAAGTGAAATTAGAAAATTTCGGATTTCTCTGAAGAACTGGGCTGTTGGGGTGGAATGGAGAAAAGTGGTGCATTTTTGGATGGAAATTGGTGGAATCCAGAGATTGAGGTAGTAGAAATGGTAGGGGATTGATTCAGGATGATTTGGGAGTGATTTGGTGAGGATTCAAGGGCTGGAGATGGTGGGAGGAGTGCTGCACGGGCGCTAGGGCGCGAAGCATGACTGTTCTGTTCTTTGAAGAAATGAGCAAGTGAATAGAAATTTTGCAAAATTTAAGTTTAAGTTGCTGGAATCATGCTGCACTGAACGGCTATGGTGTCTTCAGTTAACACGGCCGTGCTACTCCGGTTCCATAGTTGATTTTTTCTCAATTTGTGATGATTTCCCTATTGAATGTGAATGTACCTCCATGGCCGTTCTATTGTACCACAGCTATGGTGGGTACTGTAACAGCAATATAACACTCAAATCATGTTCAAACATCAAAACTTTGATCTCAAGTTGATATTCTATTGATTCTTTGTCAAACTTTCATCTATTCCTTCTTCATTTCACACTGTTCTCACCTGCACATCTCAAAACTACGCAAAGACTATCAAATACAAGTGTGTGTGTGTGTTTTCTTGGAAAAATGTAAAAACAAAGCAAAAGTATAAAAAATGTAGATTGGGTCAAAAATTCCCAAACCTAGGGGGGTTGCCTCCCACAAGAACTCAGTTTCTTGCCTTCAGCTAGGCTTCTTGGTGATTCTTCAAAATTCACCAATTTGGAATCCTCATGTGCCCATTCTTGCAAAACATGCATCTTTCATTTGCACTCAATCTATTTTCCTCATCCCTTTCATCACAAAAATGATCACCAATATCTTCACCTTGGTGTCCTCTCAAATGCCCATTTGGACTTGTGAAGTGATCATGTCCAATATCCCTATCTCAGACTCACCGGGTTGGGGTCTTGTACATGTTGTTGTTGATCTTCATGTCCATGAATGAGACTGTCATAGTTCCACTGCGCACATGAATTTCAGCATCAGTTGTAGATAAGAATGGTCTTCCCAAGATGATGAGAATCTTCCTATCCACTAGCTCCATATCAAGTACAATGAAATCTGCCGGGAACACCACACCTTTTTCTTTGTCTATGATCACCAAGACATCATCCACTCTACCCTTGGGCACTTTTATGGATCTATCTGCCAACTGGAGAGTGCAATGTGTCGACTTCAACTTGCATAAAGCCCAACTCAACATGGACATGGTATGGCATCAAATTCACACTAGATCCCAAATAAAGTAAGGACCTGTCTATGCGATGTCCCCCTATGTAACTAGGTATGAGTGGGGCTCCTGGGTCTTTTCTCTTTACGGGAAGGGAATGATGTATGATGAAGCTCATTGCTCATTCAATCTCACCCTCTTTGGAATCCTCCTGTTGACCTTCTTTTCACAGTGCATAGGCCTTTGAGACACTTGACATATGATGGAATTTGTTTGATTGCATCCAAGATAGGAATGTTGACCTTTACTTGTCGGAATACCTCAAGAATGTCCATATTGTGCTTTTGTCTTCTTTTCATAGTTGGGGGCTCATCTAGTGCTTCGGGAAATGGTGGCTCACTAGCTATTGGCCTACTTGACTCGACACGATCTTCCTGTGGTGTAGCATGAGGTGGAGTACTAGGACTCCCAATATCAACATGGGGTGGCAAATGATCATCTTCGGCAACCTCAATCACAACATCACCACTGGATTGCTTTTACTTGGCTTTGTCACTCTTTCTTTGACTTGCGGGCTGCTCAAGTGTTTTCCCACTCCTTAGAACTGTCACAACACTACCTTGCTCATGATGGGGAGAGGGAGCATGTTGTGGATGTGGAGGAGGTGGGGGTGATGGTTGGTATTGAAATTGAGGTGGAGAGGGAAATTAAGGTTGGAAAGTGATGCTTTGGGAAAATTGAGGTGGTGAAGGTGGTGGAGGTATGTAAGGCTTAGGATAGCCTTGGAAGGAGTGAATCAGATGTACTTGCATGGGGGGTGGACTATAGAAAATGTGGGAAGAAGGCATAGGTCCACTTGCTTCATGGTGGCTCGTGGTGGGTTTTGAAGACAATTTTTCTTCCTAGAGAGCGATTATGAAAGATAGTTGCTCTATTCTCTCTTCTAACCTTGCAACACTTCTTTGAACTTCATCAAATACTTTCAATCTAGAGAGAACCTCTTCCCCAAACCTTGAGCTATATGTGGGACTTTGTGGTTCCCGGTAGCTATAGGAGTGAGGTGTCTTCTTTTCTTCCCCATAGAACTCAATAGAATTGACCGAATGACAAGGAGGTTTGGTCACTTGGTTTCTCATGAAGCTCATCATTTCACTAAAAAATTTCATCACTTGTGGGCTTGAATCA
The DNA here is from genome assembly GCA_963693085.1 of Alisma plantago-aquatica. Lineage (NCBI taxonomy): Eukaryota > Viridiplantae > Streptophyta > Magnoliopsida > Alismatales > Alismataceae > Alisma > Alisma plantago-aquatica. The sequence continues at coordinate 1,476,807,131 of OY856411.1, read as the reverse complement.
TCGTGAGTTGGAGATGTCACACCAAAAGATAGGTCAATGCCACTAACCATACAAGAAGCTTTCATCCTTGAACGTTTTGCCAAACTCTCAAACAAGGGCCATGTCTCCTCAGGTGGTTTAGCCATAAAAACCCCACCACAAGAAGAATCCACTATAGCTTGACTTGCATGAGATAGACCCGAGTAGAAGGAATGAACTAGCTACCATAAAGGGATCTCATGGTGTGGACATTCTCTCAACATCTTTTGAAATCTCTCCCAAGCCTCGTGAAATCTCTCATTATCTATTTGACTGAAACTTTCTATGGCATGCCGGATTTGTGTAAGTTTTGCTATAGAGTAGAATTTCCTCAAGAAAGCATTTTTCATCTCTCCCCAACTCATGATGTCCTTTTTTGAATCATACCACTCTTTAGCTTTGTCTTTGAGGGAGAAGGAGAACAAAGTCAACCTGATTGTATCATCACTTGTTGTCAGCGTCCTGAAGGTGGAGCATACTTCAAGAAAGGAGTCCAGGTGCTTGTACGGGTTCTCACTCTCTGAGCCATAGAAGATGGGCAAAAGCCCAACAAGGCCTGGAGGGATGGAGAATTGCTCCCCTGGCATCTGATCAACCCTGCTAGCAATTGGCGATGTGTAGTTTCTAGGCATGAAGTAGTCTTGAAGTGGCTTGTGAAGTGCATTTTGGCCTTCCATATTGTCTTCCCCCGAATGGCTTATCACATGCACAAAGCACAACCAAACAAAAGAGAACAAATTAGTAAACCAATATACACAAAGAATGCAAAGAATAATGAATAAATAATAGCAATGATGAGGATAGTAGGAAAATTCAAAGCAAAACTAACTAGCTAGGGCGAGTACCTCTAATCCCCGACAACGATGCCAGAGAGCTTGGCGCGCTCCCACCTATGGTGTTACACACTACTCAATTTGGAGTTGTGAATAGATGCAACCCCGCGGACAGAAGCACACATGTGGATTCACTTTCGATATTTATAAACCTAACTAACACACCTACTTCTACTAAAACAGCTACACCCGCAAGCACACGGGGTTGTGTCGTAGTATAGGAAGGTAGCAAGTATAGGGTCGATCCACAGGGAAAAGAGGGGGCACTAGAGCTAGGTTAGTTTTGTTGGGTTCGTACTGTGGAGACTAGGGTTAAGGATTTAAAGATGGTTTGATTGTTAAACTACTATGAACAAATGATGAATTAAAGGCAATAATGAAATCTAAGTTATCCCTAGATTAGATTAAGGCTAAACAAGAAAGAAAGGATTAAGCTAGGTATGAAAAGGCAAATTACACTAAAGCAAGCAAGAAGAGAAATTAAATAACTAAACGAACATGAACAAAGGAAGAACAAAGCAAGAAGCTAACTAAGCATGGAAAGAGCTAATTAAGCTAACCAAGCGCAAAGCTAGGGTTTAAAGTAATAAAGGGAGGTATGAGCTGTTTTTGGGTATGAACTTATCACTTAAGTTGGGGGTTGACATATGAACATTATGATTCCATTTAGATTATCCAAACCAAACAACAAGTTAGAGTCTAATGAATTAACCTAAGCTACTAACTGGCCATGGATATGCTACTTTGTGCATAGGGGAACTAGTCCCTAACACCCCTACTACCCTTACGAGGATAAATTGGGTTCGGGATTAGGTTCAATTCAATTAGAGTCTAATCAAGTCTAGGATTCTAGATTAGGCATTCCTAGGGAAATTAGGGGCTGAGGGTAGTAATGGGGAGGTGAAATTAGGGTTTTAGGCCCCAATTCCCCCACATTCTAGCCTTGAGAAGGCTCCATGCTAATTACACTAGAATTATCTAATCTATCTACTTAGATCTCTCATTTAAGTTTAGGGAGATTCATTAGGATGTAGGAAGATGGGAGGCAACTTAGGGATCCAAGAATTGGACCTAGGGGCAAATCCCAAAATTCTCACATATAAGCAAATTTCTAAATTCCTAAGTGATTTCACACACAAACCAACAAGCAATCCATGGAGAGTGAGATGCAAATGGAATTTAATCATTAACAAATGGAATTACAATGTTTACATGTCATTCTCCCCCAATATGGTATCAAAGTAACATAATTTCCCCCAAACAACCCACCCAAGGGGCCTAGCTACTCATAAACATGGAAAAAACAAAAAGAAAGGAGAAAGATGTAGAAGTGGCCATGGAGCTCGGTGTAGATGAGGGATCTCCTCTCTCCAGCTACTGTAGGGACGTCCTCCTTATTCTCCTTGGATGAAATGGTGTGGAATGATGGAGGGAAGTGGATGGAAAGCTTAGATATGGGGGGTTATGTGGTGGAAATGGTGAAATGGAGTGGATTTGAGGTGGATATGGAGTGGAATGGAGTGGAGGTGACAAGGGAGCGAAAATGGGACTCTAAGCATCCAACCCCCAACCCCCATCTGCCACTAGGGATTATATTGGGATCTAGGGGGTCTAGGGTTAAGTTAGGGGTAAAATTGGGAAAGTAGTGGGAAAATGGGTAGGTTTTGTGAGTAGCAAAGCCATAGTAAGTCACCATGGCTGTGGTGGGTAGGGTAGAGCACAACCGTGGTGGATGGGCACGGTCGTGGGTTTATTCTATCAAAGTTAATAGGGTTTTGGTCGATTTTGGGCTGAAATGGCCACAACCGTGGTGGTCAACACGACCGTGGTGGCTAGCATGGCCATTCTGGTCTGCTATAGCATGGCCATTTTGTGGTACCACGGCCATGCTGGGTCCTGGATCAGCACTTTGACTATGTTCTTTGGATTTTCTTGGACATCTTTTCTTCAAATGATCTTTGGCCACTAGGGGTAAGTTGAGGCAAACACTTTATTGTTGCATCTTGTAGTGACAAGATGACTATCAACATAGTTGATGTTTCAAAGATAAATGCCTTGTTTATCTTGTGGTACTTGGTATGCATAAGATAAAATGATATATAAAAGTTATTGATAACTCAAACAACGAATTAGCATCATCATGAGAAATTCATTTCTAGTTTCCATATGATGATAAATCTAGACTCTTCTGGTTAGAGAACCAGTAAGAGACTTGAATCTCTTGAACATGATAAATCGATCTTCACTAGTGGTAGTGGGAGAATGATTATCTTATTAGGGATAATACATGTGATGTATTTACACACCTATTGGAGCAAATGCTAATACTTCAAACGATGTTTATAGAAATTCCAATATGAATATCTTAAAGTGTTCAGTAATATCATAGATGAAGTACGAATTTGGTAAAGTGTTAATTCTTGATGAGATCAATGAATGAAATACTTGAACCAAATGTTTGAGATCCATATGAGTGATTATGATAGTGTATCATAGTGAGCTTGTGATTAAGGCATGGTGATGTCTAAATTAAAAGGGAGTCATACTCTAAGGAGTTAGAGGATGATTATCAAATAACAAATTTCTTCTTAAATAAAGAACACCCCACACTAATAAAGGACATTAATAATCACAAGGAGTTGTGAGTTCTTATATCCTTGACAGATACACCTCGATTATCTATGTGATGAGTTGGTCATGTGATGAATCAACTATCTAGATGAATATGAGGAACCATATTTTGAGTTATGGTTTATGACCATTACAACCTAAATGACTTCCATGTGAACCATATTGTATGACCTTGATGGTAGCACCCATTGGGATGAAATCCATAAGTGTGAATGAGTCTTAAGCATTAAGACACATGGATAACAATTTGAGATGGATGATGCTTGTTGATTGCAACTTAATGACTAAGAGATTTGACATACGAATACTAAAACCGCATTCCTATGAGGAATAAAACAAGGATGTGTATGTGACACAACCTATAAGGTTTATGAATCCATTAATGAAAATGAAGTTTATAAGTTATAATGGACTAATCAATGTGATTGATTAAGTACAAGCAACTTACAGCTGGATCTTTACTTTGATGATATAGTCAGAGGATTTGACTGATATGCCAAAGATAAAGAAGGGATTTGTGATTTATTGGGAGCATATTCAAATTCCACATGTTGATGTGAAATGGAAATGTTCTAGAATGGAAACCCAAAGTGGAAATTATCTTTAAGGAAGATAGAGACATTTCCTATGTTATAGGAATAGAGATCTATAGAGAGTTCTCGAAAACCTCTTGACCTAAAAAGAGAGAGCATAAATTGGCAATATATATTGAAGGGATCATTGTGCACATATTCAGTGGGAGAAAACTTGTCAATGTTACATGGAGTTAGTATCCCAAGGTGAAGTGTCCAATTCTTACGAAGAATGGGAACACTAAGAATAGATATGGATCTATCATGTATGTAATCATCCCATTATCGTGCATGTATGGACATGGCAAGAATAAAATGCATTCATCATCTTGTATGTAGGACATGACAGAATGATGTGCTCATCCTGATAACTCGTATGTGGGACATGATGAGTGGATGTTTGTCTAGTTCCAGTAAGGGTTACTAGAATACCATAAGAACTTGATAAGTACATGAGAAGTAATAGTTCTATGGAAATAAGGAAGGATTCACTTTAAAGAGTTATACTGATGCGAACTTCCAAAAAGGGAAGAAAATTAATCGCAAAATATATATGGGATATATAAAAGTGAATGTTTGTTGATAAATGGAAACGTTCCAATAAATCCATTTAAAAGGAAAAGTCGAGTATCCGTGTTAGAGAACATTAATGGATACTATATGGATCTAGAAGTTCATGAGATGAACTTATAGATATTCCGGTCATTGATGACAAATAAGGAGTGCTTGGTCATGCAATGTGGCTAATGGTTAGCAAAGGAAACTAGATCACATATTATGGCAACTCCATCTCATACGTGTGACATATAGTGAAGAGATGAGAGACATGCAGTTAATATCAATTTTGGCAAGGTGTTGCCATAACTCACTGCATATGCACTAGAGCATAGTAACATGTAGGACATGTTTGAAGATCACTAAAAATATGATTCAAGGGTGATTGGCTCGCAGTGCAAGTGGCAGTCTGTTGGTGTGTATGACATGAGAGCCAATCATGGGATGATTGGTGGGATACATTAAGATTGATTTGATAAACATCAAAGGCAAGCTTCCAATTCTTTCTGGTTCAGTCATATGAGATAATGATAGAATAGATTGAATGTCTAGAGAATGACAATACTCAATGACATATGCTTTCAGGTTCAGGACCTGAATGATGAGATCATAATGATGCTAAAGAGTTTGTAAATTCTTATTATGTCCCTAGTCGAATGTCATTCTGGAAGGTAGAGAGACAACAATGACACAAAAGACTAGATTGTGGTGTTGGTTGATGACAAAATCTCGTTAGTCATGATATGGAGATATCAAACCAAACACATAGGTACTTGTTAGAGAAAAAGTGTACCAGACAGACCCACCGTGAGTTTGACACATGGAACCATAACTTGGTACTAGTCACAGTCAGTTCTCACAATGATGGTGGTGAGTGTGATTCTTTGACCTGAAATCACTACACTCAACACATGTAGTTCGGTACACTTTGACATCATCAAACGCAGTCCTAAAACATGGGTTGTTATAAAGGTGATGATTGGGTGGCTTTGACACATGGGGCTTTTCAGGGGTGAGTGATAGATATGTGATTTGTCCCTCCTGAGGGAGTTTGATGTCCATGGCCACTTGATGAGTAGGATTGAGATAGGCGTGCACACACATGTGTGAATTAGTACGTGATATTGATGTCATACATATCTCCTCCAATCTACTCTAAGATCAAGAAAGTGAATGAACGTTGACAGGATGACTGTTCCATGCCTTGAGTTCATTCAGGATATCATTGACAAAGGAATTATACATTTACTATAACACCATTCACAGATTGTAGGATTGAAATTTGTTCTCCACCTTTCCTTTTCACTTGGGTAGCACTAATGTACGACTAGGCACCGCTCTTTGCTTGTGAAATCATAAGTGTTACAGACTTTCACTGCCAACGTGAAATGGGCATGTAGGGTCACACACATAAGATTTAACCTAGAAGAGGAGTTTATCTACAAATGATATTTAGATTGATTACTAAAGGAGTTTAGTAGTTCAATTAAACACTGAATCAATTGATAGCTCAAT